>CM062079.1:8845396-10045396 GCA_031163375.1 Conogethes punctiferalis
GTGATAGCACCGCGATTCTGGTTTTCAGTAACATTACATCAGTCAAGTCCTCTTCTTTAATGATGTTGAGCGCTACATGCATTTCCATTTGGGGCTGCGCAGACGACAGACTTTTTGTGCGATAGAGTCTGCGTTTGAGACATTTAAAAAGAGCGTCTAGGTCCCTACAGCTCTGCCGACAGAAAGATCGAAGATGTGCGTCGTCTGTGAAATATCCGCGACAGATTTTTGCGCGTCGTGTGCGTTACTGCATATCATATAATGGCATAGGTTAGTTAGACTAAAAAGTGCGTCACGGATAGTCTGTCATCTGCGCCGCCCCTTTACGGCACTAGGCTCCCATAGATTAATATTTTATAATCAGCACAGTATTTAAAATTATTTGGGCTAACTAATCTTTATACGGCTATGGTTGACCACAGTCATTGCTAACAAGTGTAATTTGTTTATGTAAACAAACTTAGTCGTAGCAAAGATACTTAACGACATCACAGGACGGTGACTCAACTCATTCAAACTATGACTATTGTGTGCGTCACAATAACATAGGAAATAACAAGATTCCCTGTATAAATCTTTATGAATAGCGTCCCAATTTGTAAAAAGGTTGTTCATAAAGAGTCTTTTGTAGATTCCCTATGAATCAACAAGTCAGTTATGGGACAGGGCTATTCGGGGGCATCTTCGCAAAAAGTTGTCCATCCACCTCTGGTTTACGACAGCGAAAGCGGTTGACCTTGTAACCCGAGGCGGTATCGAAAGTTCCTGGCGGCTTTTCAAACCTGATAGTAACTTAACCAACTCGACTTACCATAGCGATAACATTGACAATAACAAAACGATTTTATAGAGGTTTTCGATCATGTTTCATAGAAAATACAATCGTATTTTCTATAAAACTTGAAAAGGACATCAGTAACTATAAAATGTGCCTATTGTGATTATTTCTATATCATAAGAGCTTTTAACTAAAAGAATGAATAGTTTTTAGCGATAAGACCACGCCTAAATTGTAATGTACCTACATGCCCGTAATTGTGTTTTCTGCAATAAACCATATAATCTAGTTAATGTAGAGGTATACTCGTAGTAGCAAAATACCAGACAACAACAATAACTCTAAAAATAAGATCTTTAAAGTAGTTATCGTATCTTATTAAGAAACAAACCCGTTTTAAGTTTGTTAGTTTTATCCGTATTAAAACTTTCTATCAAAAAGTTATTGGGCTTCCGTTATATCTAAAATCTCGGTTACACAATAGAAATCAGAAGCTGTGTTTAATATCTATTACGATGCAACTGTGGTTAAGTGCTCGAAAGAAACAATTCGCTAGCCAGCTGATAGGTATAGATGCATTATAATAAAAAAGAATCACTTAAACCAATTTTGTGTTTGCATAAATCGTTAAATAAAATTTTCACCATCCTAGCCTTTTTCCCGATTGTCTCAGGGTCGGCTTCCCAAACTGAGAAATTTGGCGAGGGCTAAGCTTTTACACAGAGCGACTGCCATCAGACCTCCACGACACTTAGGGTAAGCTATACCCATTTCCAGTTAGGTGTCAGGGTTAAAATCGTTAAATAAAATGATATACTTAATTATTATGTGGGAGCCAAGTGCCGTAAATGGAAATGTAAATATTAATGATGCATCAACGTCAAATCAGATGATTATTTTTATTACCAGTCTCGCTGTTTACAAATAACATCGATAATTTAGCAAGTTTACTTTTCAAACCAAGCTTGTACTACACTCTTACAATCAGTTACTATCTATCTAGTCTATCTAGCTAGGACGACATGCCACGTCCGGCCTTTTTTTTTGTCCGGCCTAAACAGCATTATCTAGCCCCAAACTAAGCTGAAACTCTTTTTATAGCAAACGCCCAGACCAGAACAGACCTGCAGACAGTATTACATCGGTTGGATTAGTCTTGTGGCTTTTAGATTGGTCTCGTGTATCGAGCTCAGAGTGATGCCGGACACTGATTTGTTAATGACATGTCATGCAGCAGATGTCATGGCGCCATTACCATCGTTATAAGATCTTGTTCGTCCCGTTACTTATAAACGCAAACAAAAAACTGTGACTTATTACGGTACATAGAGTTGCGGCGAATACATCATAGTAATTACATTACCGTACTGTATTTGAATAAACCAGTTCTTTTCTAGGTTAACTATAACATTATGTATGTTTTATAAATACCAATTATCATTATCATTTATATTACATCGTTCAATCTAAATAATTTTCTTTATGTTCATTTTAGGCTGGGCAGGCAGGTAAACTAACGAACTTGCACAGACAGGATTTGTGTAGGTATAATATAAAAGCGAAAGTTCCTATTTCTATCTATTTTCTATCTATCAAAATATAAAACTACAAGATGTCAGTTAGTTACACCTTTTCGGTAAATGTTTGTATTTTGTGCAATAAATGTTTTCTATCTGTGCGGTCAAATAAAAAGTAATGAATAATGTTTTGAGTATTATAGACATAATGCTTAACACGCTCAAGTTTCCTTTGCCTCATAATGTGTAATGTTATTTGATGTTATGTGTAGTACCTATTTGCTTATCAGCGATGCCCCACAATTGCATTGTTATTTTAACATAATTATGACGTAAATAGGCAGAGATTACAAAACATTATTGCCACATACATTTAAAAACGTATCTGCAGGGCTACGCACAAATGTGGTCGTAAAGAACTCTCTGAAACATTCTCGATCGTTAATTGAAATGTTCGATCGAATTGTCAAATTTTCGCCAGCTCTCGGAAAGAATCTAGACGAGAACTGTCTTTAAAAGAACGATCGAGAATAGCCAAGCTGGTACTTTTGTGCATGATGAAGTATAATTTATTCCGTTTACATATTCAAATTAATTGCTCGTTGCATTGCAACGATGTTGCTAATAGTATGTCCAATAATGTGCATGCAGTGTCAAATACTTCGCAATATGTTCACCTCGGAAAACTTTAAAACGATATTAACAGCACGTGCGTAATGCATTCAAACACATTGACCGTACATTTGATGGCAATCAAGACGCGCCCACAGTCCACACTTAATTAAAAGAGAAAGTTCATTACAAAACGTAACGTACACACATGGTAAGCCGGTACTTTCGCTTTATCTGAACAACACACGCTCATAAATGACGTTTTAGGAAGGCTATTCATCATTTTGGCGATTCCATATTAGGAAGGAAATATGGTTTCGAATAACAAAGAAGTGGACACTGAAAATACCAACATCTTAGATAGCCCTTTTTATTGTGTTTAATATTGGCACACCATAGTGGTATACTTTTGTCTGATGGAATGCTAAAAAGATGACAAAGGACGAGAGACCCTCAGATCACAGTCATTCACCAGTTGTTCTGACCCGTGCAAATGTATCCCATATCATATTACCTATAATGAAGTGGAAACACATGTATGTACTGGCAAAGAGTTTCTCTTTTTAATGGTACGGCATAGATAGGAGTATCCAAACATTTTACTTGTTGTATGCGTAGCAATATTATCCAAAGCTCATTCAAAGTGGAACTAGGGTAACGCGTCAAATGCTATTGGAACAAAGATACAGAAACATTAAGTTTCAGACTTTTCTCTCATCTGATGATTTTCCTAGTAGTAGTAGATCGTAGGGCGTTTGATGATTAATAAAAACGAAACATTCACAAGACACTTTAATTTTGTTTAGCTTTATTTATCCCAAAGGTAAGGCAGTTTACTTTCATTCAATTTAAGGGCAATCAAGGCTAATTGGCGATATCTCAAAGCGCTTTGAAGTGTTCAGTAAATGAGTCGAAGACGAAGTAATAACACTGCAGTAACGAAAGATTGATGAACCCGAAGATAAAAGTTGGTTACGACTATGACTCATAAATAATGCCGACCATTGTAGTAGACATTTCTTTCGAAGGATAGGCAAATAAAAGTCAGTCACGTGGGTTATAACTTACATCGCATGGAATATGTTAGTGCAACAAAATGGAACTTCCTCAAATAGTAAACACTGTGACTAAGCGATGGTACACGTATTATGTGACCTTATGAATTTGTAATTCGTCAGACTTTCTACCTTGCTGTTACTACTACCCAAAGGTGGTGAAGATTGGAAAAGTTGAAGGGATATCTCTATTTATCTAATGAACTCTGTAACAATTGTAAAAAAGTAAGCCAATGCTCAGTCATACCATAAGAATCCTAATTTTGAAAGAGTACGGAATACATTATACGTAGTATCTGCCCCAGGAAATTAATAAATTAACGTTTAATATCAACATTAGAAAATATGGATCTATGCAACAATACTTTGTTAGGACTGCATATACCGTATTTATTTAACAAATATTTTTAGGTGCTAGTTACACGTCTGTGTATTAAGCAAAAAAAATAAATAAAACCCCTTTGTTATAAGCCATTACGGAATGGACTTACGATACGTTTAACAGTTCCGCATACGTGCCCTTTACATTCTTGCTTTTATTATTAAACTAGCTGTGCCAGCGGCGTCGCTCGCGTGGATATCGGGTTTCAAAAATAACGGACTTCCATATAATACCCATCTATACCTTGTGCCTAAGTTTTAAGTTAGACCTCTAGCAATACATTGGTGAAAACCGCATTCAATTCTATGCAGTAGTTTTCGCGTAATGCGCGTTCAAACATACAGGTTTAAATTTCTCGCGTTTTCCCAACACTTCCCGTCACTGCTCCGCTCCTATTAATTGTAGCGTGATGAAAAGTATCCTATAACCTGCCCAGGAGTATGAAGAATAATTGTACCAAGTTTCGTCAAAATCTGTTCAGTAGTTTTTTTTTCTATAAGGAACATACAGACAGACAGACAGACAGACAGACAGACAGACAGACAGACAGACAGACAAAAATTTTACTGATTGCATTTTTGGTATCAGTATCGATCACTTATCACCCCCTGATAGTTATTTTGAAAAAATATTTTATGTACAGAATTGACCTCTCTACAGATTTATTATAAGTATAGATTGGGATTTGGTTTTGGAATTTACTTAATTGCCGATAAGTATTTTGATATAAAAAAGGATCGTACGCCTTCCTTATTAGTTTTGCGTCCAAGTTATTTTAGCTACAAACAACCAACATTAGATTATAAGGTTAGCTTTGGCGTCCACCACAGAGACTGATGGTTTAAGTCAGACACGTTACGAAACCTAGGTTTAGTTTATATAAAGATTTAAAAATACATTAGAAGAGAGGTAAGGCATTGCGAATCTTCGCTCGAATTGAGCCGCCGTCCGGGGAAGGACCTCCACCCTATAGAATGCCTCAGCGAAATGACCTCCTGGTCGTGCTTCTGCCGGTGAGTAGGGTTTCCGGAGCTCGTGGGGGGTTTGGGTGACCAGTGACTTGCCCGTTGTCACAGCGACTTGGACTTCTTTTTCACTTTCCATCAGGTGTAGGGAAGCCAATATATCGAGCGACTATATAAAAAAAACTACTATACTTTCTCTCTATTGCATTTGCTTACTTATTATTATTATTATTATTTATTCTTTATTGCACAAGGAAAGTACAAATGGCGGACTTAATGCCGTGTGGCATTCTCCACCAGTCAACCATTGGGCGAGCCAGAAAACTATAATATGGTGCGGTAATAGACATTAAAACAACTGCTAGAAATATGAGCACAAATATACAAGTAATACACATACATACATACATATATAATATATTATACAATAATAAGTATTACGTACAAGATACATAGTTTAGTATAAGTATAAAATATAAAATAAATATAATATAATTACAATATATGTAGGTACATAACATAAATAAGATAAGTACATAATATGCAATAATGGATACTACATACATTAAATAATAGATACATAAATATATTATAACAATACAATCAGACGGAAACATCAATTACTAAAGGTCGTGAAACATCAATTACTTATCATTAGTCTCTTCTTATTCTAAAACCGGGAACAGCGCTTATCATCACTTCCATTAATATATTCGTAATACCTCCGACGCCGCAACTCCAAACTGCATTTTAATCAAAACTCAATCTATCTGTAAACATAACTGTATGTATTTCATAATTATTATTAAAGAAAGAGTTTTAGATCCAGAAAGAGTTTTAGAGACAACATCACATACATTGCTCTAATCCCAAAGTAAGTAGCTTAAAGGAACCACAAATAAATACTTAAATACAAATTATAAACACCCAGACACGGAACAAACACAAGTATTCATCACACGAATGTTGTCCCGGATGGGAATCGAACCCACGACCCTTGGTTTAGAAGGTAGGAGTCACTACCAATTGAGCCACCGAGCCAGTCAATCAAAAGGTAAAGTAATCCCATGCATGCATTCAACCGCGCATCACCTTTCACACTGACATTCTTTATGCTCCGGTCTCCGTTGCATTTGTGAGTCACCGGTTGTTGACCCACAAGGCCTATCATCGGTTCGGTGCTCGGTGATAGTACTAATTAATATTTAGTCGCCAGTGGGCGGCTTATCAGCTCATAATAGTAAATACTCTTACTTGTTCACATGCCCGATTGTGGAGTAAATACATACGTATAATAAAATTAATTACGGCAAAGCAAGATAATAATATTTCCGTAAATAAAGATACTATTTATATCTACATTTCTTGGTAACGTCTCGGAATTTTAGGTGTTAAGGCTAAGGAAATTTATAATGAACTGGTGTGTGTGCGTTAGGTTAGAATAACATACAAACATGTATATTGTATCTACATACATTTCTTAAAACAGCCTGTGACATTGTCTGGAATAAGGAACGAAGCTACTTCACAAAAAAATTCAGTCGAATTGAAAACCTCCTCCTTTTTTGAAGTCAGTTAACAATGAATATAGCTACGAGTAATACCACAACACAGTGAACGCTTTTTAAAATGTCTAGCTTCAACGTCAAATATATTTTTCCATTGTCGGCTTCCTCTTGGAATCCAAGCTGCACTGACAATGACAAACTGCTAACTATTCGTTTATTCAATTTGTTCCCGGTTCGCCGTGGCGCGTTGCCAAATCTAATGGCGGGATAGTTTCATTTGTTAACTAGTTAACGAAAGTTATCTGTTAAATAAGTCTGTAAAAAATATGTTGGACTTGGCCCTGCTGTCTGGCGTATCCAGCATTATATTATATTTATATGTAACGTTGATAAAAGGACAAAGATAGGAGAGAGAAATTAAGAGATTAATTTGCTCGGGCAGATACTATGGATAATAATGAATTCCATCTCTTTAAAACTAAGGATCCTACAGTGTGACTATGCATTGCGTTATTTTTTTACACACTAAAAGGTGCTCTGTGTTTTCTATTATGGCGTGCATACAGATACAACACTTCGGTGGCTATCCTGAGTTCCAGGTTTCACTTCCCACTCCGATTTCATATGCTGGCCGCCGCAATGAATATAAGCATCTGTGGTTTTCTCGCAGAAACGCTTGCTTTGGCCATAACCCAAGCACTGAGAGCATTGTATCAGAACTCTGATTACGTCAAAGGATAAATAGAACAAAAAAAGACTGTGAAACTCATCATAATTCTGTTAACATATCAGTGGCTACGCTTAGTAGATAATTCACTTTATCCTCATCTCTTATGTCGCTTCTTTCATGCAAAGCGGCTTATCGCATCGTCGCGGCTCCACGTCGGATGTTAGATGCATTTACCGTATGACGTGAGTATGAATGAGGTCAACCTCCCAAATGACTCAAGTCAAATATTCCACGTTTCAGCCGAATCACACCTTTAAATGCTGCGTCGAACTGTTTCGGCGAGTGAACATTGGCCTGGTCAAATCAATAAAGCCAGCTGAGCTCTTTGAAAATTCCATATAACAGGAGCGTTTTTATATTAAGTAGGATATTCATAGAGTGATTCAAGAAGAAGGTTTGATACGTGTATAATACCGAGGCGAGGGCGGGTCGCTAGTTAGGTACCTATATATTATGTTACGCTCCAATTCTCGGCTTTTAGCTAGTTATTCCAACATTACTAATGATATTACAAGTATTTTGAGAGTAGGTATATGGCATAGCGATGGCCAGTTCTATTATCTGACACGCTCCCACCTGTATACATCTGGCTTAGAATTTCCTTGAATGTAGTCAGAACGTCATTTTTTTTGTCGGCTAATGAAAGAATACCATTACAAAACAGTAATATGAATGGTAATACAATTCGTTACAGAGCATGAATGTCATTTCAAGTAAACTTGAAAATGTAATGAAACACTTCTGTCTTCAGTAACTTACGCTATGCATTAACAAATAAAGTTTTATCAAATAAATTTCAATTATCCTTCTTTTACAGGTAGCAGGTAGGTAGGCGTTCCGCGTTTGTACCAGAATATGCGTGAGTACGATTTTTCGATATCGCTAATTATCTTTTGAATATTCATGCGGTTGCCAGAAAAAAAATCTAAGCAACGAACGTATTTTACGGTCCATTTCCAGTACGTATCGGACCTCGATCGACGCGTTGCGAATTGTTATTTTAACTTATAGGAAACGCAATTATTTTCACTTCCTAGTTACAATTTTGCTTAGAAAATTGAATGAACGATAGATAATATTATAATGTTTCCACTTGATTCGACAATCGAATGAACGAGAGAGATCTATCCGAATTATTCCGAATGCATTTTGTGAATAGTAAGTAGGTACTTGCACGCGTAATTTCAAGCAACCATTTCGATAGATACTGTTTTATTAGACAGAGAGGGCAAACCGACCTGAAGGCCTTCTTCAGCCCATAGACACCACAACACCACAGCTATTTATCACTGGTGCGAACGCACTGTTTTGATAATAGGTACAAATCTTTTTGACTTGTCATTTTTGGCTTATAGATATAATTTACTTTTATTAATAGATGATAAAGTTTACAACTATTTTGTTTGCCTCCCATCGGTTAAGGAAGTAATTTGCTTCACTGAATTATTATGATTCATCACGGTTTAAAAATACCTACCTAACTATCCAAATATTGGTAGTTCGACTACCAACTAATTTAATTGGCACTTCTAATGGTATTCAAGATTGATGTAAACTGTTTTGAAACCAGAATCTAAAATGGAATTAAACTGAAACCATTTTTGCGGTTTGTAGTAAATTGGAAGACCATGCTTCGAGATAGCAAAATGCCTACTTATTATTTTAATGTTTGAGGTTTTGAAAGGGAATTATTGGATTTGAGATTTCGTGGCAACCCATGAATTGACTGTCTTGATCTAAAAACACAGATATCTCCAATAGATACCGCATGTTCGGCATTTTGCTTTGAGTTTCGCGAGTCAATTTCAGGTGGTATGGAAGGGTGTGCGGGGGACGTAACTCATTTCTCAAGTGATGTACATTTGTATTGTGCAATGTCGATAATTTTATCGAAAAATTACCAATCTTTTCAGTATTTTGTGCAATACTGGATATTTATCTATGTATGTATATAAATATATGTTTATATATGTCACCGGAAAATAGCAAGAATCGTAAGTTGATCAATTTCCTAGGTAGTTGATTATCTTTCGGAATATTACAAACGGTAGTGGAAATGTATTATTTAACGCAATGGATTTCAGTTAGTTAATCAACTTACGGTAGCCTGACAGTCATTTAATAATTTACGATTTTGACACAAGTAAAATCGTCCTCAAATGGGCCAATCGTTGCTCAATGTACTATTTAACGGTGCACTATTACCCGTAACTTAATACACTGTTCCCTGATTGGTTGCCGGGATAACGCCACGTGAGCCATTGAACCAATCAACGTTCACCTCACCTTCGTCGGATGATTTTACGGCAAGATCCCGTAAAATGATCAATTTACTAAAATACATACGTTAAATAATACATTTCAACTGCCGTTTTGACATTATAAGTATATTTAAATGTATCTAAGTAAGTTTATCAGTTGTCTAGTACCCATAGTACAAGCTTCGGCTTAGTTTGGGGCTAGGTGGCGCTGTGTGGCCCAGCGTGGCATGTCTTGGGAAAAAAAAAATTCAAATGAGTATAGTTATAAATATGGTTAGGTGAAGTAATCACAGCAGTTTTCATTTACTCGTCTTCTATCCTTCATACATTGAAAACTATCCTATGTAAATGTCTCTAACAGCAGGGTGCGGCATTTGTCCATTTTAATGTTCTCTCAGGACACTTTGGAAATCTAAAGTAGAAACACTAAAATTTTTCTCATCTTGCATTATCGATATACTTGAAAATAATACATTGTAACACTATTGTCAAACGTGTCTATGCTAGAAAGGGATAAAAATAGTGAAATTGGTAATGAAAGAAAGGGATCATGAAAAAAGACATCAACGCGAGCTAACATCTGTCAAATATTTTCCATCGTAACTTGAGCTCCGGCGCCAAGGAGTTCAATACTAAGATTCATACGTTTATGTTCTACAAACTATTAAAAGTGTCTCCGATACACACGGGTCTGACTTCTGGTCAGTACTGACCGTGGTACTGACGCACTTTAAGCGCATGCGTATTTCGCGCCTGCATTGCACTGATGTATTACCTCTCGCGCGATATCTTAAGTGCGGTATCTATTGGGGGTAATCTGTGTCTAAAAAACAGATGAAATCTCTCGGTAAAGGCAAATTACTATTATTACCAAAAAGAAAGCTTCTCATCCAAAACAAATATTGATTTACCTTATAAAATGTGTAGGCCTAGTATCTGTAAACAAATTCACAAGTCTATGACGTCACAGTAGTGAACATGTTTTCAAAGTGATTTAGTAACCCGGTGACCTGCCGTACCTTACCGCCCAGTTTATTTAGTTGTTAGCGGATGTTCCGGCATAACCGTTATCAACTCTCGCAGGAAACTGGAAACCATGCGGCGGCCTACATCGGCCACGCCACGATATTAATAGCCAAGCTACATGCTACATGTGACATTGGGTTTGCATGTAGGCCCGTTTTATTGTACCAAGTTGGGAATAAGTAGGTTGATCGTATTGGCTGGGAGCTAGCATAGAGGAATGGATGGGCGTAGTTAGTTAGTAAAGTTTTAGATTGGTACAATTTTATTTTAGCATTTTGATATTCGGCGCAAAGCTAGCAAACTGTAAACGCTCTATTTCAAGTATATGGAAGGGCGCATTAAACTGATACCCTGTTGTAACTCAGCCAGCAGTTTACCTACTATCGCCAAATAATATATGGCCATAAGGTGACAAATCGGCAAAATGCTATGGAACCCCGATCCAAGCTAGCCCTAGCTATAAGACCGTGAGCTCAGTTAATGGTAAACTTTTACTGGTAGGGTAATCAAAGAATCTGCCTCAAGTGGTAAAGTAACGCCGCTGTCTACTAGACGACTCCCGTTCTTGTAATTGAGACTATTAGACGCTCATAGATCACAGATTTATAACAAACCATAACAGAACAAGCAGACGTCTGAGACTTGTTGCCAGGTAGCTAAGCATCTGTAATGTTTGGCAGACGTTCAATTTAATAAGTCGCAATAGTGAAATAATAAAACAGCTCATACGCAACAAGCTTTTTTAAAGATTAATGTTTTTTCATCTGACTACGTGCACAACTTGTTACACACGCAATAATTTACTGAAAAGGGGCGGAGACAAGGTCAACGTGCGCCCACGAATCTTGATAACAAAATCGCGACATGCCATACCATAAGTGGGTGGACTATTTTACTATATTAAGCAACCTATATCATACTTATTTATATAATCATTTAAGCTTGGGCGAATTGGCTACACTGAATGTAGGTGTATTATTTAATTGGAAACTTCTTGTCTCGTAAGTAGCGCTAATAATATCAAAGCTCACTGCATAGGGGGCCTATGCTTTTATAAGCATTTGAAAATCACGCGTAGGTATGCCCAAATTGCTCATAATGCAGGAAAAAAGGTTATTTTGTAACCTTATGGAGGAAAGCTATAATATTAGAACGTACCTACTAGGTACCTTTTAAGTAGGTACACGTTTTATTTTAATACGAAACGTTTGAATGAAGAGACATCTTCGTATGTTGGTAGCGGACCCTGAACTACAAAACGAAAGAAATAAAGAACCAGGGCAACAATAAGATAATGATGCCTAAACAAGCAGATGGATGACTTGACCTAAAACACCTGCAAGCAAGCGAATTGCAGACGCAATTACGACCTTTGAGAAAGGCTCAGCTGACATTGGCTATAAGTTCAATGGGCATTATTATGGTAGAAATTACTAGGTAGGTATGTTGGTGTAACTATTAGTTGTCATAGGTTCATAAACATTATATGGAGTACTGAGTAATGCCCTCTTTCAAGAAAAAAAAAACCTATCCAACGCCCCCTTTACAGTTCGAAGTTACAGTGAATCTTCAGATCGAAGTTCGGTTTTGCGAGTCGCATTGGAGCTTACCACAACTATCCAGACTTAACATTTAGGAGTCGCTGTTGCCGGACACGGTTTGGACGACATGATGATGAGTTCGGTACAATCGAGTTACCGTGAGAATAGTTTCGCTATTTGAATTCTGCTAGAAATAATGTGTTTTTAACCGACTTCGAAAAAAGGAGGAGGTTCTCAATTCGTCTGTATGTATAATATTTTTTTTTTTTTTATTTTTTTTTATGTTTGTTCACCGATATTTCCGTCAATTATAGATGGATTTCAAAAATTTTTCTTTTGTTCGACAGAGGACACTTCCGAGGTGGTCCCATTATCACCAAGTCAGGATCTGATGATGGGATCCTGGAGAAATTGAGGGCAACAACCGAAAATTGTATGCTCATATGGTGTTTTTGTTACGTAATCATATTTTACTCAGGTAGGTATATGCTTCCGGGCGTCAACATCTGGTGCTGGTGATGAAGCCAAAGAACTCCTTAACGGTTAGGAGTTAGGGAACAGTACTTCCATTGGTCGATAGAAACTAGGTAGTAGTATGTACTTATGCAGGGCTAATAGGGCAGATGATTTGGTAAGTGATTTGCTTGATTCTAGATCCCAAAAATTTTGATTTAAGTCAAGTGAAGACACTTGACTTAAATCAAAATTTTTAATCCAAGAAAAACTCTTAATTACAATAATTAGCCTTTATTCAAGTTCTCAACACATTAACGCAACTAAAAATCGAGAAATAAAATTATTTTTAATAAAAAAATTAAACCGACTTCATAAAAAACACAACCGACCAAAACTAAAAAGCGATAAATAACGTAAGTAATTCTATCCTTAATACATATTATATGTATAACTATAATTATTTCAATATTACAATTATCACTTATTTTTGAAGTCGGTGCCAGCCAAACAAATAAATGTAGGGTGAGTGCGCCGGTTCGCGTCCACTGCCCAGTTCGCGTCCATTTCGCGGAAATCTCTCGAAATTAAGTAAACTAACATACTAATAAGTCGAAAAGTAATTACCGCCAATAGCTTAATATATATGACATTTATGCACATTGACAAAAGTTCCGTGCGCTCAATCAATCCTGTGTAAAAAATAATTAATGACGGCTTTTCACCAAAAGAGCTCAGACGCTAGAAAAAAAATAGTGGGCAGCAGTGTGTTTGATAGTCAATATTTTGTTGATTTATGTGTATTTTGGATACATAGCTGTTTCTAGACGTGGATAATGATCCAAGGAATTATATTAATTATGAATTTGATTATGTTTTTTATAATTAACAGTTAAAATAGGGTGGACGCGAATTAGAACACCAAATTTATAAAACTTCCATTTTGCGTCCACACTGGACTATATCAAAAATTGGCAAAAAGATCGCATTTGTTGTATGGGAGCCCCCCTTAAAAACTTATTTAATTTGTTTATAGTAGGTATATGTTGTTATAGCAGCAAAAATACATATTTTTTGAAAATTTTAACTCTCTACCTAACGAGCATCTTGAAATAGAGCTACAAAGCTTAACCAGCTTCGTTAACAGTGATTTATTAATATATTAATAAACATTCTCATAAAAATATCATCCTTCAATTCCATATAAAAGCTGGCGGACGCGAATTGGTCCAGGTGTGGACGCGAATAGGAATTTTTGGACGCAAACTGGGCAAATCGCCTAATTCTGATGTTTATATTTTTAATAAAAAAACCACAAGGTATTTCGAACTGAACTAAATGTTACCCTAAAATAGACTATTCTACTGAACAAATGACATAAGATTTTTATTTAAATTGGTGCTGGAACATTTTTATTTTCTCCTTCAAAGTTGCCAACCGCGCTAAATGGACGCGAACTGGCGCACTCACCCTATATTGTCGTGTGGATTTGCCGGCCGCGCGCGTCATACAACAACAGTCTACGTTAGGTACCTAGAGGCTGGCACCGACTCCAAAAATAAGTGATAATTGTAATATTGAAATAATTATAGTTATACATATAATATGTATTAAGGATAGAATTACTTACGTTATTTATCGCTTTTTAGTTTTGGTCGGTTGTGTTTTTTTTGAAGTCGGTTTTAAAGTAAGTCTTACTCATAAGGTAAACTGTTAATCCTTACAAAAAAAAATCAGTTCATCGTCAAGGTTATCTTTATTAGATTGTCCTTTATGCCCTTGACAGCAACGCATAGTTTCCGAGAAAAAAACAGAAATTGTTTACTGTGCGATACCACTACGCGATCGCGCGGTCTGAGAATCCGATGCCGGCCGGCCGGAATAGCCGCGCCCGGATTGAGAGGAAAGGTGCACTTATTATAATACCTACTTATAAAAATCTGTGCTTACGAAATGTCAGGACTTTCTAATAAACAAAGAACTTTAAACATTGTAGTCTTTTTGCAATTGATTTTTGAATAAAAGAGGTTCTCAAACTTCTTTGTCTACAACCCACTTTCAAAATAAGTTATTTTTCAGTTAACAATTTACTTTTCATATTATTCTTACTTTTTAAAACTAGTCCACCAAATTAAATTAATTATAATGCCTGGTTTGGAGAAAACTATCATATTTTCTAAATTAAAAAGTATTCATTTTTACCAATAGTTCATTAATGTTCCACAATACCCTAAATTATAATGCCCCCATTGGTGCTTCCAGTGCCCACAAGAGGAGCTACACCTACTTTAAGACAATAGCTTATCTATTTAGGAATTTACTTAAATATGTAAACAACTTAACTTACAGAATGGTTTCTTGGTCTATTATAGATTTGTGATTCCATTCCAATTTCTGCTATACATGAAGTGTTCTTAAATAATCCAACATGGTCAATCTAGTAATTATATGAAACTCAATCAGCCAAAAACCAAGCCAATTGAGTCAAGCAATGTTAGTCTATCATCAGTATTGACTTTAATATAAACAGAGGTTATTAACAGGAAAATACTCATGATACAAAACATTGTTTGCTTTATTTTTGATGATAGATTTTTAATCTTAGGCCTCTCAGTCCGACATTCATCACAGAAATATGGAACTTGAATCATCATCATTATCAGCTTATTGCACTCCACTGCTGGACAGACGCCTCTCCAGTTGTTCGCCACCTAGGGCAGACTTATGGAGGATATACCCATAATCCCCACGCTGGGCAGGCAGGTTGGCAATCCTTGAATATTGAAGGGAATATCAGGAAACAAGCAGCATTGTTTACCTGGGTACAAATAAAACCTACTGTGGTCACCAACCTGCTTCCAAATGAGGATACTGAGACAAATTCCCTCAAATGACAATTGTCATTGGGGGAGGCCTATGTGCAGCAGTGGATGTTGGCAGGCTGATGATGATGCAACTTGATAGGTACATATTTTAATTTTGAGACCCTAATAAGATTTCAATAATTTCTGAGGTATATAGGTACCTTAGTGTTTATAATATCTATTGTAATATGAAGTATTATGTGTGTGTAAGTGGACTGACACAGGCTGATGATGACGATGAAGTATTATTATTACTTACATGTTGAGATATTATGTATGATTTAGCAGTTCTAGATCAAATGCAGATTTGAAGCAATGGTGAATGTATTGTGTCTGGAATACATGCATATGAGTAGGCCAGTAATTAGGGAATAGATGAATAACAAATTTGGTGAGACCACAGTATGGTAGTCCTACCAACAAAATTCTATAAAGGAGTCCTTCTTTATAGGATTTGATTTGGAGGTGTTTTCCTAAAGTCTCACCATAAACAATCTTGAGATACCTAAACTGGTACCTTAGGAAACCATACCATTAATAATAGAATAGATTGTACTACCTACAAATATTTAACAAACATTTATTGTCTTCATTTTGTAAAGCAATAGATAAATAAACAACAACAGGAACAGATGTTACATACAAAGAGACAAGTTCCCTTGCTTGTGCAGCAGCTCAGCTGATTAAGTCATTGGATAGTCCTGGTTTGCAGCATAATCAATCATAATAGATAGGCTAAATAACCTTAGTTTATTGTTTTACATTGTCTTCGTTTTATTATAAATTGTAACAAAATGCAATGTATCCTATGCACTACATAACAATCAAAATATTATCAATGCTTCCTTAGATAACAATTTGATGCTACAAATAGATTAAGATTAAAAAGTTAATATAGTAAATAATATACATAGGTCGTAGTTTTTGTGTAGGTATCTATACTTATGGAAAATTATATCATTTACAACCAGGCATACCAATATGTGAATATGGGGAGCGACTGAGAAATTAAGTGGGCATATTATTATCCACAGGAAATTTAATGAATAGCTACATAGATCTGAATGAGCAAATCAAACAAAGAATATTCATCAACACTGATTATCTAGTCACTTAAATTTTTACGTATAGCGTTGATTATCACAATAAACTTTATTTGTAATTTGATATCAATGCAAACATCAACTGTCTAATAAATATTATTATGAGAGGAGACACATTATGAAATAATTTATAATGTTGTAGGTAGGGTTGCCAACTATACTGTTAAAAACAGTATTATACTGTTTTTCACTACAAAATACTTTTTACTGTTGAACAAAAAAAAAGTATAAAATATACTGTTTTCAGCATCAAAGATGTTACACTATACGTGTGAGACTTAGACGCACGCTCACACATTTTTTTTATTTAGAGGGAGAACCCTCTAACTAAGGGTTCAACACTTGTCAACAGGGTCAAAACACTTGTTCTCAGTGAGGTCAGTGCGTACACTTGCACCACCTTGAGGCTATACCTGTCGGTGAGCTTGATAATAAGGTACGCTACCCTGTTCGACACACTGGACATTTCCACCACGTTGTCGGAGAGGGACTTATTGACCAGAAACCCGACGCCACCTTGGGATTTGTGGTTTCCCTCGCGGAAGTACATAAGGTGGCCTGACTCTAGGGTTACGGTAGCCTTCCCCTCTCTTCGGACTTCGCATAGCCCTAGTATGTGCCGCCTAATTTTCCCAAGTTCCACCTCCAACTGCGCCAGATGCTAGTCAAGCCTTAGTCTGCGTCCGTTGTACGATGCCAGGGTAAGTTTGGTGTGGTGGCCAGCGGTGGCCTGCCGTAGCCCGGTGATTCTTGGCACCCCCCGCCCCGCCCGTACCGTGGTCGCCACCGTGACCAGGGATAGCGGGGCCGCCGAGAACTGGGGGCCGTGGCTTATGTGAGACCATTTGGAGGAGTTCCCCATAATCGCCACGCTGGGCAGGCGGGTTGGCGATCGCAGGGCGTAGCCTCTCGCTCCGGTGACGCTGCTGCCCGTCATCGGTCTGTGGTACTTAGCTACGCCTTCAATTGTGGTGGTAATACTGCCTTCGGTCGCCTCGTTCGCTATTCGGCAGGACGCACCACGGACAGGTGAGGTTGGCTTGGAGCGAAAAGTTGATAGGTCGCTCCCTTACATCCCCCGTAAATAAAATTTATATTATTAAATCAATAAAATACTGTTCATTTTTCTAAAATACTGTTTAATTTGTTTTCTTAGGCCTCAATATACTTTATTTCTTGTAAAAAAAGTTGGCAAGCCTAGTTGTAGGTAAATTATTTATACATACCTCTTCCAAAGCATTGATGGTTTGTCGACATTGTGGCATACGTGAAACAAACGTAGATGTTGTCGGCGAACTATAGTCTTCGCGAGTTTCCTCAATAAATTCGCCGATACCTATAAGACCCGGCATGATCACTACACACACAAATCTGCACACAATCAAAAATCCCTGCACATTCGTTTGTAATTGTATCACACAATACAGTAAACGAACGAACCCGCAGTAATAGAGCACATCCTTGCGTACAAAACACTTGGGCGAAAATAATAAAAACAATATCACATCTACACTAATCTCGCAATCGAACGGAACCCACCCATCGCAGCAGTGATGAATGAATTACTAAATAAATTGATTGAATGATGTTCACTGCCTAAGCCGTAAAGCGAGACAACAACATAAAGTGATGAATGAATAGAAAACACACGACTAAATTGACCAATAGGAATATACCTCTGCCGGAAGTTAAGCGCCGTATTGCCAACATAAATTCCAAAAGTACACTAAGTGCGTTCCACTCGATATTCACTTTACTACGCGTTTGCGACTACCAAGCGAACATCAAAGCTTAGGTATGTAAAATGTAGGCCATATTATGTGCTATTCAATTTATTTCATACTTTTTATTTCAGTGCACTTGTGTTATAAGTAAAAAAAACATAGCATGAAACACAAAAATGATGATGAAAATTTTTCTAACAAAAGTTATTGTATGGGTTGACAAAAATATTTAACAATTTTACACGAAATTACACTATGCCGTTAAAAAAAGTGTTTTGCTAATAAAAAGATAGTACATTTACATTGTAATCTATAAGTAGATTGTTAAAACCAGTTCACATCAGTCACAAGTAAACCAGTTTAGTTCGTATAGCGTAATCCACAGTCGAAAGCTATCGAAATATTAATTGGATGGTCGACGTTGTTCTGGAAATAAATCTAACATTTTGTATGACGACGTTTAGTGGGAAACTGTTTTAATGTCTAGTATGATGTTGGCAATGAACAGTATAATTTTTATGATACTAAAATCAGCAACGACACTAGAACTAATTTGTTATGTAGGTGTCAGGTCCATCCATTTAGGTCACCTTGAGTGGTGAGCTCACTTTAGAAAAAACATCTAAATTTTAAGGTATTTTTAAATACTTGGTAACATTATAAACCGGAAATGAATGTAGTTCATTCAATGAATGAATGTATTAACAATTTGACAATGACGGAGCTGTCACGAGGTTTGTGATATTTTGCAATGAATTAACTTTTTCCTACTGAGATACATTCAAAAAACGTTATCTTATTAGAATAAATCTTCCAGGATAGCTTAAATAACAACAGTTATATTAAAAGGTACATAGTCCTCCCATTACAAACCTCCTTTTCTTCTGTGTTTATTTTGTTTTATCGTGTTCCACTTAAAATAATATAGAAAGATGCAGGCTTACATTATGATAATTCTTGTTTTTTATTTACAGAAGTCGGTGAAGTTTGGTCTAGACTTTTCGACCACCGTCCATTTCTAAATGGCGAGATAAAGTTCATGCTAAAGGAGTTTGAGGTTTGTCACTTTTGATATGGGTCAACATTACAGGCATGACCCTTGCATAATGTTAAATAGGGCTATTATATGCGTAACTTGGGCTTAGTGGTAAACATATTAAATCATACAAAATTTTCTCAATTTATTCATAACTCTGTATAGATATAATAATGTAGTAATGGACTCTGAGAGTTCTTTTCCATATACAATATAATATACCTAACTGCATTTATTTCACACAGGAAAAGAGAGGTGACCGCGAAGTTGAAAATCTGTTTGCAATCCTTGAGAAGCTTACTGAAATAAAAGACAGTCAGGTTGAAAAGATTAAAAAGAGTGCCGAGACGTCACTGCCAGTTCTAAGTGAAAAATTGGAACAAGCTCTACAACTGAGTGATATCATTGAAAAGGATTATTTGGAAATCCACAGTGTAAGTTAAATAAGCCAAGTCATGCCACACTAGGCCGCACAGTGCCATATAGCCCCAAACTAAGCTGAAGCTTGTATTATGTGTACTGGACAACTGATAAATTTACTTAGCTAATTATTTTGGTAAATAAATACATATACATAGAAAACACCCAGAACAATACAGTCATGTTCATTCACACAAATGTTTGCACTCTGTGGGGATCAAACCCAGGACCCTTGGTTCAGAAGGCAGGAGTCACTAACAAATGAGCCTTCAAGCCAGTCAAGTTAAAAATAATACTTGCTTATACATAAGTTCAGTGAGGCTTTAAATAAAAAAAAAAAACTTTATTTCCAAAGAAAATGTACAATCAAGAGCAATGTTGGCTATGACTACCACACTAGGCTATGCCTGTATTGTGGCAATCATAATTTATACACTTGATTACTTATTACAAACAGCGGTGATAGTTAACAAGTAGGTAAATAACCCAAAACATGCCACAATGGGCCTAAGGTAAAGCCAAATCACATGATTTGGCTTTACCTTAGGATGCACATGCATCTAAATCAGCAACATTCCTCCAATATCCTTGGTCTCTTTTTGTTGGGTCTGTGCAGTCCAGCTTCTGTGAATACACTCCCCTACTGTGGCAACTATGAGTATACAACTGTATTACACTGTGCTACCTATGGTTACCAAAAAGATTGACTCATTGTCCTTAGCTCAGTGTAGAGTAATAAGGTTTTACTTTTAATGTCAACTCATTCTTGACTTGATCATGACTAGTAACTTTTATTCCCTATAATTAAACACATATGAATCATCAAAGAACATTTTCTAATTTTCATGTTATTACACCATTTTCCATGATATTTCAGGCTGCTGAACTGAAGAGAGCAGAAAATCGAGAGAAACGAAAGAAAGAATGGGATCAGTTCATTGATGATATGAACTTCAAATGCAAAAGGATTGATAACGCTTTTGAAGAAAAAGAAGAGGAACTGAGGGACTTGTATGCAGATTTAAACCATAAATTGAATATTGCAAATAACTAAATATGGATTTACAGGGGTCTCTTGTCGACACTAATCTAAGAATATATCCATCAAAAAAGTTATTAACATTCCTTGAGAATCAGGGATTTTCAGATTCTGTGCCTACTAATGTTGGTAAACTTGTGATCAAAGAAGATTACAAGCAAAATCATGCTTTTCCAAAACCTAAACCTATTGCAATAAGCTTAAATGAAAGTGATATAAAACTTTTAGATAAAGTTACAAGTTTGTTAGATGACAAGGATAGTAATAAATCAGATGAAGACAAAGAAAATTCAGAGCCGAATGTCGACAAAGTACTTGTAAATAATAAGGATATCAAACATGATGATCCCAAATCAGTCCAAGTTACGAAAGAGAGTCCAAATAATGGAGAAATTTACTTGACAACATCAGATATTGAATGGTTCTATGAATATCTTAAGGAGAAGAGAAAGAAAGATTCCACTACTCCCTATTTACATGAGCTTTTAGTAGGTTCACATGTGGAAGTTCCACCAAACCAGATATTAAAGAGAAACCCAGATTTAGAGGCAAGATGTGTCAAGTTGAGAGCACAGCAGGAGGCAAGGGAATACAGGAAAATGACAAAAGGAGTAGACAATGTCAGAATGAGATTTCCAGAAGACAGTATCTCTTATCAATGTAGGTATTATTTATTTATACAATGTTTTCCTTTTGATATACAATCAATGTATTAATCTTTTGATTACCACTGTAATTGAGAGGAATCAATTATCTTTTCAAAAGGACTGCTTTACTATCAAAAGGAACATGTTGTTTGATTAGCATGTAAAAACTCAACAGAATATGTTTTTTATATAATTGTTTTATTTTTTCAGTGAAGCAAATGAATCGCCAGATGATAGCTATTGGCCAGTTTATATTATCAATATTTGCAGGATTCTTGTTTGGCTTTAGAGGAGTTGAGTGGATGGTGGGCAATCTAGACTTTGGGTTCCGTTTACTCCTTGGAGTTATGTGCGCTTTGGTTATAGCCTTGGCGGAAATATACTTCCTAGCAAAGAAACTGAATGAAGAGTTGAGTATCCCCGAGACAACTCAGTTGGGTGGGCCACCAAAGTTTGCTGATGAAAGATTAAACCCTGAGGTAATAAAAAGAACTGAGGATAAGCCACATCAGGATTAATGCATGTTACAATATTCAATAGAATGATATGTACCTACTTTAATTTAATTGTGTAATATGTATGTTAGCAGATTTTAATATAAATAAAATATGTAAAACTTATTTCTCTTTTTTTATTTTAGTCCTAAAGTAATCATATCATCTTTTTAACCACCATGAAGGTTTTAATATGGTGTTATATTAAATTAGGTACCTTGAATAAAAACCTATTCTAAGATTTAGGTACTTTGCAAACTCTTGTAGTGATGCATTAACTTTCACACAATTCTTTTTTGAAAAGAACTTAAGTGTAGTAGTAAGAGTAAGTATTCTGGAGGAATTCATTCATCAAACACTGTGAGAGAAGTTTCATATATTTCGGGACTTTCATACAAACGATGAAAGTTATTGGACGTTGGCATTGGTGTACCTATATTATTTAAACAGTCATCATCAGCCTCAGTCCACTGCTGGACGTAGGCCTCTCCAATAGGGAATATGCATGAAAAATAGTTTCAGGTATTTACTAATTTATCGTAAAATAGATCAAAATCTACTACGAACAGTGAAAACAAAATCAAAATTGGTTGAAAAATGGGCGAGATACAGTCATTGAAAGTGAATAATATCCGTCTCTCTCTCGCGAAACAGATTTTTCTATGGAGTTAGTACGGCGCTTACGGTACGTGACGTCAACTACCGCATCGGATCTCTCTGTCTAATCAATAACTTTAACGCTTTATAACTCGCTTAACCTTTGGTATGCGGGAGGGCCGCGCACAACTGTACCCGTCAACTGCGGGAGTATCGCGCGGGCGAGCAAGCGCGCTCGGCGACTCTCGGGAATTAATTAATTTCTCAATTATATTGTTGCATACACATTAAATTGATTGGATTTCCTAAAAGCTATATACATGATGAACCCTGTGTATATTTTTCAAATGATATGATGTTGTTGCTTAAATTCCACAGGCCTTTGAACACAGATATTTGACCAAAATTGTACCTGTTGGAAAACATGAAACGATTTCCAATAAATTTGCAGACCCAAATCTGATTTTTGTTGTTATTCCCTGTAGTTAGATAATTGGACAATCAATTGAACAAGTCGGTTACTAATTTCTAAAAGAAGTAAACAATAAATAATCACTTTGAAAGTGTCCCATAATTTTCAAAAAGTCGCCATTTTGCTCTTTACCACACCAAAACTTTAGACTTCATTTATAAGTGAATTATACAAAGTTAGACCGTTCACTGACTTGCCAATTCATAATAATTTATCGATAACCTAATAAAACACATAATGTTTACCTATTTATAGCATTTACATACGAAAATATCATAAAAACTGACAGGGGAACGTTTTGATATAACCTTTTTTCTTTCGACTTTTTCTCTGGATGTCTTCAGTCTATACTTTGGTAAATGGTGTCTATGGCAAGCTTGAAAAGCGGGTTTACATACAACGCAATCACCACCATCACTTTCATAGACAATATTCTTGAAAACTAACAAAATTTAGAGCTAATTTTATATAAAAATGTATGCATGTGTGCGTGACTCGTCCACTGCATTCATCTGCTTAGTCTCAGATATGATCCAAGATGGCGTCCTTCCTTATTAGCTATCTGCTTGGTCTCAGGTCTGAACCTAGTAAATTTATGTCTGTTTGCTTAGTCTCAGATATGATCATGTATACAGGATGCTCATGATTTAGAAAATAAGACACATACTTATGATATAACTTTTTTATATTTTGCCATGAACAGAACATGTCATTTTTACAAAGTTTCGTGGCAGAGCTGGTCATCGTCGAGGAGTTCCCTAGTCAGGAGACAACCCTGGCCGAAGCAGAAGGTCATGACCAAAATCAGTTTCGCTAATGTTGTTAGATTTCCTATCAAAAGTTTCCCGGCGGAGCTGTTCATCGTTGAGGAGTTCCCTCGTCAGGAGACTCTGGCCGTGGCCGTTGAAGAAGTTCATGACCAAAATCAGTTTCGCTAATGTTGTTAGATTTCCTATCAAAAGTTTCCCGGCGGAGCTGTTCATCGTTGAGGAGTTCCCTCGTCAGGAGACTCTGGCCGTGGCCGTAGAAGAAGTTCATGACCAAAATCAGTTTCGCTAATGTCGTTAGATTACATATCAAAAGTTTCCCGGCGGAGCTGGCCACCGTTGAGGAGTTCCCTCGTCAGGAGACAACCTTCGCCGTGGCCGTAGCAGACGGTCATGACCAAAATCAGTTTCGCTAATGTTGTTAGGTTTCCTATCAAAAGTTTCCCGGCGGAGCTGGTCATCGTTGAGGAGTTCCCTCTTCAGGAGACATCCCTGGCCGTAGCAGACGGTCATGGCCAAATTCAGTTCCGTCAGTCTGATTAGCTTACCTATCAAAAGATTCGCGGCGGAGCTGGTCATCGTTGAGGAGTTCCCTCGTATGGAGACAACCTTGTAGCAAGTATGTCAAGTTAAATAAAAAATAAAAAAAATAAAAATTATAGCTATCTAAATTCACAAGGGCGGAACGGTGACGCTTTGCGAAAATTAACTCGATTAGGAGAATTTGAATTCTTGGAGCATACTGTATGTCCCTAACGGTCGCTTTCCGTACGTTGTGTAAAAACAAGAAAAATGGCCGACTACGTGTGTATGTGTGCGTGTGATTCAATTCTAATATGATGAAAAATATTATTTTCTGACAATTATTTTGATTTTATTGTAAACACAGCGGTTTTATAATATTCTAGACAAAATTATCTATCAAAATGGTAAAAAACTGTTACTTATACTGTTGTAAATACGTGTGAAACACCAATAATTTCTTGTGTTATTACAGGTCATAAGGTATAGCTTATCTTCTTTCGTCATTTTTACATCAATACTATTAGAAATCCTACGCAATTTCGCACATTATGGGTTCTTAAATATATAAATACTTGTAAAAAGTAACATTTACATAACTTGTTAGTAGTTTTCCTCTGAAAAACACTGCATTGTAACTTGATCGCCGCAGAGCACCGACCGTGAAGACTTAGCATTTTAAAAAGTTATTTGACCAAATCAAAGTGTTAATTTAGAAGAATGATTATTGTTTATGGTAAAATATTTAGTTACGAATCGAAAACAAGAGATAAAACACGTTAATACTTTTGGATAAGACTTATATTTGCGTTTATAATGACCCAAGTAATCTAGGATCATATCTGAGACCAAGCAGTTGACGCAGGTGGATCAGAGCTGAGACCCAGCATACCAAAGGTTAAGTCTGGAGCGAGAAGCTACGCCCTGCGATAATCGCCACGCTAGGCAGGCGAGTTGGTAATCACCAACTCGCCTGCCTAGCGTGGCGGTTATGGGCAAATCCTCCAGATGTTTTCGCAACGTGGCGACCAATAGGGAATATGCATGACTTTTTTTTATGGATTTATTGAGATCTTTTGTCTTCCAGATACATAAATATCGAAGAATTTTTAAACTATCTTTTCTATTAAACAGTAACTCCCATAATAAGTTAGGGTACGGGATCAGCCTAATAAAATGTCAAAAAAATTAATGACTCAAACAACTGGAACCCAAGGTACTAAATATCATGTTTCATGTTACGCATAATGAAAAAAGGTTTTCATAAATGGTACGCTTAGATTAACAATTAATATAGATATACTTGATTAGTAGATTGCATCTTTTGATTTACAATCAAATTATTTGTTTGTACTTAAAAATTTACTTATTTATAAGAAAAAATATAAATTGCTTTTGGCAAAATCATTTTTGTATATAAGCATTCGTATAATGGAACGTTTTTGGCGCAATGACTTTTTGTTTTGACATATTGTTGCACAACACAAAACTCAGTTTTCTCCAATGTTCTGAACGATGATTCATAATTTCTAGTTTTATTTATATTGAGACGCGCGATCGTGTATCAACATTCAGTGCCGAAAGCTCAACGTATCAGACGTGTTATTTTTCTGTGTATTTGAAATTTGGAGTGCAAATTACTAGCCGGTGAGTGTGTTGTATCTACAAAATGGTTGAACTATAATGTTTACTGCGTAGTACATAATTATTACTAATTAAGTATTATGGTTTAAGTTGAATCTATGTCTTCCATATTGCGTGTTAATTTTGCTTAAATATACAAGGACACAAGTGGTACATACGTTGTATGTTTGTCGATTTTCGCTATAGAGTAGAATGAAGGATTGTGAAAACATACAGGGACTTCCCGATAAGTGTATTTTAACTTGACGACAGACTCTTTAGGCAACGAAATATGTTTTGTAATTGGCAACTTTTCGAACCCAAATCGGAATTATAGTTCTTAAATACTAATTACACTATTTATTTTATAGAAAATATGGAAGACCAAGTACCATTTAAGGTTTTTGCCTACTGGGGTGACGACTCGAAAGCCGAAGTGAGGCGTTTTGGGGTGGAGAAGATGGCTGTGACCAATTACCACTACTTAAATGCTAAACTGCAGGATGTTTATCCAGGACTCAAGGGCAAAAGCTATACAGTGACTTGGAAAGGTAAGCATAAATTTGCATGATGCAATAATATATTTCTTTGTTAAATTTGAAATTCAAATTTTAATCATGATTGATTAAATTTTTCTATTCATTAATTAGAAGGGATTACCTTGTAGTGTGAACGAAAAGCAATAAAGTCCTTAATAATATTATGAAAATGAAAATATGCAAAGTAACTGTTACACTTTCACCATAACTTCTAGATAGATTAAAGTGAAATTTGGTACAAATAGTTTACAGCCTGATAAAGACCACAGATGAGATGATAAGTTTCTTTATTTAAAACCGTATAATAAAAACATGTGTCAATTATTGTGTTGTACAGACGAAGATGGAGATGACATCACCATTTCATCAGACGAAGAACTGCTGACTGCTCTTACTGCTCTATCTGGTAATATGATCAAGTTGGATGTCCATGTGTCTGGAGATGTTGGTGACGACAAAGAAGATGTGTGCGATTTCTTCGTTGCTCCGGTGGCATTGTCCTCTCGTAAGTTTATGCAAATAAAATTATTCAATTAAATAAGTATTATGACAAGACATAAACTGATTACACAGGGATATCTAGTCCCTAACTAAGCCTACACTTGTACTATTGCTACTAGACAACTGATAAACTTACTTATATAATTGTTTGAAAAATAAATACATATTTATTTTACATAGCAAACACCCAAACCAATAGAAATACCTCTAACCAAATCTTATATAAATTTATATTTTCCTCATCCAAATTCAGCCCTTACATACAATAGTGAACATACATACTACTATATCCTCTTTGGTAATAATCACCAAAGCGGATATAATAGTACAATCACTGGATTTTCTATTTGAGAAGTAAAAAATAATGAGATATTAATGATTTGTGGTTATAAAATCAGGTCACCAACAATGATTTTACACTTTTAAGTTAGTTAGAATGGCCCCTATTTCAGAAAAACGGAGACTGAGCTCCATTACTGCATGGGTGATGTTACAATTTCTATAATGATTGATATTTTTCTAAAAGTAATTTTGAATTAAAATAAAAAATATGCATATATTTGATGACTTTGTATAATATATTGTCTATATGACAAATATGCACAATCACACTTTCATAATCCAATCATCATTCCTTACTTTTTTGATGACAGTAGGAAGTTGATGATAATTAAAAGCAATATGGATTCTGAAGTTACAACCAAGACAATGTAAATATATTTCATGTAGTTTAACAATAGTTTTATGCAAATATTCCTAGCCATATTGCTCATTACTTATGCATATGAGAATGACTTGTTAAGTGAAATGTCTTACATACATGATGAATTGACGAGTCATATACCTAAAAATGGTGACAAATTATTAAAAATATTTATGAAATCTTTAATTAAATTAATAAAAAATTTAAAGCCAATATTAACGAAGTAGTTTAACAGGTGTAAACACACCCTAAGTTAGTAAGTAAGTAAGTAAGTTTACTTTACAACAATTTTAAAATACACACATGTGAACACATGTGAATACATACATTAGTTTATAATAAAGAAAATGATAAAGGTTGGAATCATAAATATGTATATTCAATGAGCACATTATACAGTTCATAATTGTTATTGTCATATGAAGTGGTTATTTATTACTTACTTTCTACTTCTTTTCATCCATATAACACATTTTGAGTTGCTTTATTATTTCGGATTGTAATAAGCCAGACAGATTATCCAAAAAAAAAATTTTTAATAGGTAGAAATTAATTTTTAATAGAAAGACTTGACAGGCTCGATGGCTCATTTGGTAGTGACCTCTGCCTTCTGAGCCAAAGGTCGTGGGTTCGATTCCCGCACAGTACATACATTTGTGTTCATGGACATGTCTGTTTGTATTGGTCTTGGTGTTTACTATGTATAAACGTATTTATTTATAAAAAAAAGTATTGTATCGTCGTAAGTAAGTTTATCAGTTGGCTAGTACCCATATTAGTACAAGCTTCAGCTTAGTTTGGGGCTAGTGGCGATGTGTGGCCGTGGCCCAGTGTGGCATGTCTTGGGTTATTTAAATAAATAAATATATTATTTTATTTTTAATTGCAAAAAGCAGGTTGCTCAGACATTTTAGAGACATTTCAGACCCCTTACCTGTATAACCAAGCCAATAAATTACAAAATTTTTATTCCCTCCCATTGCTAGAATGCAAGATTAAAGTCACAAACTGGCTGACTACCCTAGACTACAGGCAAACTGAGGAAATTCTTGAACCAAAGCTATAACTTAAAATGTTGCATACCACATATACATACACACACACACACATACACACATCCACACACACCCACACACATACCCACACACACACGCACTTACATTTACATACACGCACACAATACCACATCGCCAATTTTGTTTACAACTAGAATATAATAATTACATTAGTTTTAGCTGCTGACATAATCTTATGTACTTACTTATTACGGAAGAGGGCGCTGATTATCCGAGATACAGGTATTTATACCTAGTTCGGAAATCAGAGACTTCATAACATGATTGTAACGATGTTTATGTCAATAAAGTTTTATTATTATTATATTTTGATCCATACAACTTCCTTTCTAGTTGAGTTACCAAAATGTACAACTAAATAGGTACCTATTATGGACATTGGTAATTAAGCTCATTGGGTGTTTATAGTTAACACATGTGTTACTTATTTATTTAATCTTAAATGCACATAAAAGTTGTACAAAAGGCAGACTTAATGCTGTGTAGGCATTAATTAGCAGTCAACCATTTTAAAAATAACCTAATTATATTATATGTATAAATAAACTAATTATAAATTTCTTACAGCCCCCGGATGTGCCGAAATGACTCACTGCACCGTGACCTGTGATGTTTGCAACGCTCAAGTAGTGGGTTTCCGCTACAAGTGCACCTCTTGTTTCGACTACGACCTCTGCTCCAAGTGTGAGGCTGCCGGTAACCATTCCGAGCATATCATGGTCCGTTTGCCATCGCCTCAAGTGCCTGTAAGTACCTATTATGATAAAGTTATATTTCATGGTTTTACATACGTATTTACCTGTACACTATTTTCAGAAATGTATTAGAAGGAAGACTTGTGTTCTTTAGTTTAAAATTTTAGTTCAAGATACATATTTTGATGAACTCAAAACTCTCTTCTCATAGAACTATGAGATCTAATGAGAACTCATTAGATTGAAATTGTTTGAGTTTATTTCTTTTAGTTTTTATGTAGCAAGAAAATGGATTGAAATCAATGTAAAAGGAAGATACGGATCTATATATAATCCTTTTAAATAGATAGATTAAGTCTGTCCTCTCTCTTCCAAAAAGATGAGATAATCTGCTTTTAATAAATTTGATTTCATGGACCTCAATGAATCATCCCAATGTCCCAATGTCTTACAACACTAGTTTCAGTACTTAACGAGTGATCGTTTTCGCAGCGCTTCCTCGTCAAGGCGGCCATCAAGAGGTCCCGTCACATCCTGAAGTCCGTCGCCGCTCCCTCCGAGTCGCACAAGAGGCACCGCCGCGACAAGAGCGCCGAGCGTCGCGAGCACTCCCGCGCCGAACGCCACGCGGAACGTCACGCGGAACGTCACGGGGAGCGCCACCATCGCGGCGGCGACTTCCACTGCCGCCGCCCACGGACCAGCTGGTTTGAGACCTTCGCCTCCTACATGAACGAGTTCGCCAACCTGGCCGGCGATGTCGACCTGCCCACCAACAAGGATGACCAGAAGAAACAGGAGGAGCAGCCAACACAAGAGACCGCTCAAGCTAACGCTAACGCCGAGGCTCGCCCGCAGCCGGAGGCCGGCCGCCCAACACCAGCTCCCAACAAGCCCGAGTGTCCCTTCGTACCGGGCATGGATAATCTTCCCAAGCTCATCGACATGTACTTCAACGGCGGTTTGGCTGAGTACATCCGGAAAGCTGCCAATGTCCATGCTCCCGGTGCCACCGCTTCAACGTCGGCGCCGGCCCCTTCGTCCACGCCCGCCCCCGCAGCGAGCGACGATGTCGAAATGGGTTACGATGCCTCGAAGCCTCAGCAGGTCTTCAATGTGCCCATCAAAGTTGAGTCCTCGGCTTCCGCTAGCGAGGAGAATGTTAGAGATTCGTCTCCGGACAAAACCGACGGATGGACCTTGATTAATAAGGAGAAGGGTGAGTTGTTTTTACGTCTTTATCTTTCCTTCTTGGTCTACCAGCATTATGGCTTCAAACCGTTGACGTAGCTTCATTGACATCCACAAATTAACAGTATGCTCATAACCCTTTATTTAGTTAATTTTTTATATTGCCTTAAGTTGTCAAAATATACTACCGACCTGATCAGTCACTACTAAATTGCCGTCTCAATCTGCCTGGTACTGAAGACTACTTATTCCGAATGTAGTATGGAATATTCGCGTGCAGATGTAGTAATTGATGTTGGATGTACTAAATGAGATCTAATTCCACAGATCTTTTGGAGACAGACAAGCCGAGTACTTCAGACGGTTCAACTCCCATCGGTTTCAACTTGCCCCAAGAGTTCCAGGATCGCATGAGGATCAATGAAGGCCAGAACCTCTACCCACCCCTCAATGTTGCAACTGCAGGTAAACATCACATTACTTATCTTGTCTGTTCATTAATTGCGTTATCATCATTTGAATGGATGTTCATTAACCTTTAATAATGTGTTGTAAACATCATCTTTTAATATTCTCACTGTGTAATATTATTAAACTGTGCAAAACATGGTTCTATATTTACCTAAGACAAGCTCATGCATGTAATTATCACACTCTTATTAAAATAACGACCTAGTTAGGTCGTTATTGCGATAAAGATTATGAACAAAGTCGAATCTCTGTTTGTCTTCTTCTTTCTTGGTATATCAATTAAGCAACGTAATATGATAAAAAAAAGCAGTAGATGTCTACATGTCTATGCATATCTTAACAATAGGGAATATGCATGACTTATTTTTATGGATTTATTGAGATCTTTTATCTTCCAGATATATAAATATCGAAGAATTTTTAAACTATCTTTTCTATTAAGCGAGTTATAAAGCGTTAAAGTTATTGCTTAGACAGAGAGATCCGACGCGGCGGATGACGTCACGTACCGCGAGTGCCGTACTGACTCCATAGAAAAATCTGTTTCGCGAGAAAGAGACGGATATATTTACTTTCAACGATTGTATCTCGCCCATTTTTCAACCAATTTTGATTTTGTTTTCACTGTTCGTAGTAGATTTTGATCTATTTTACGATAAATTAGTAAATACCTGAAACTATTTTCATACATATTCCCTATTCATTATGTTCAACTCCCAACATCAGTCAGAAAAGTCAATCTTGAACTTCTAAGATTTCTATATTCTGAATGAAAAATGTTCTCACTCACAAAATGTGAAAAACAATTTGTATGGAAGAATAGCATTTTTGTTGCGAATAGAATAGGTACGACTTGGCGTATATTTAAGGGTTTTCTATTCTATTATATTCTGCTTTTATGGAAACGCACCTTTAGGATTCCGACATATTCTATGGAGAAGCGGGGCTGCGCGGAGCTAACAAAAATTTACCAATGATATTGCCCCACTGAAGAGAGAAGAGTGATGAGATGTGTGATTTGAGCAATGTTATTGGTAAATTTTTGTGAGCTCCTAGTAGTCCCTCTTATTAGGACATGCACCATAAATGTTTGTCAGCTCTCAACAGTGGCGTAACTATACCATTCATGGCCCGTGTCAACTTTATCAGAATTTTCTAGTATGTGTAATAAATTAATGTTTGGAGTTGAGATTCTCTTCTGACCGAGGGCCCCGTACGGTTGCGGGCCCGTGGCATATCGCCGACTCGTCACACTGTAGTTACGCCACTGGTTCTCACTTCTGTGTCCATTTATGTCGTCAACGTCATCCTCATGTGATCGTTTCTAACGGTAGTGATGAATCCCAAAGTGCCGGAGGGTCTCCCCGCGCCGCTCGCGCCCACCGCGCCGCAGCCGCCGCGCGCCCCGCAGGCTCCTTTCGCCCCGCAGGCGCCATTCGCCCCGCAGGCGCCATTCGCCCCGCAGGCGCCATTCGCCCCGCAGGCGCCATTCGCCCCGCAGGCTCCATTCGCCCCGCAGCCTCCTGTGGCCCCGCAACCCCCTGTGGCCCCGCAACCTGCTGTGCAGCCCCAGCCAAGAGTTCGCCATCCACGTAAGTCATATAATTGAAGTAGTGACCTCAATACCATGTCAGACCAGACGTTGGTTTTTGTGCTGTGCACCTTAAAGTTTTTGTAACTGCCACAATTGTTAAGGTTCGATAAACATAAAGCATAGTTTCCGAATTCCAGGAATAGGGATGTGAACATCAGTCACAATAGATTGCAAAAATAACAGTCCTAGTAACAGAGGATTATCATATAATATCAGAAGACTGAACAATTTACCGACCATTATTCAGTCAATTGAATAGCAAATTTCGTGGTTTTGACTTTCTTCTCTACCGACTTAAAATATAATCCCAAATTGTTAGTGTATCTAAAAAATATAAGTGCAATACAGAATCAAAACAAATAAAAAAATGCCTGTAATACTTTCTAAGAGATAGTATATCAACCATATCTCTTATCAAATGTATGACAAGGTGAAATGTAAGAAAATTAAACAAACAACCAAAATATTTGCAGGGCTTTAAGTACCTATGATACATTAATTTGACGAGTTTGGCAAATCCTTTTAACAACAGGCTGTTGGTGTTTCTAATGGTTTCATCATCATGGGAAGTCCCCTGTTGTTAGACATACCTAGGCAATTTCTTAGTTTAGGGCTGAAATTGCGTTTCCTATCAAAATTCAATAACTTTCTCTATTTTTATACTTGTAGGTATTTCTAAAAACCATACATTAAAAGAAATACTTTGTACTTTCATTAAATAGGGTTAACTTCGAAAGTTTGTTCACTCAAAGGTAGTTGGAAATATAAACAAGTTATTAGTCATGCTATATCTATGTCGCAGTCATCTGGTTGAATCTGCTATTCAATTGAATGACTAGCGCGTTCATTGAATGACGACATTTAATTGAATGCCTAAAGGACAACTCGTCAAGATAATGAATGAAACGTTCAACGTCTTGACTGAACGTCATTTTAGCATAGTCGTTGAATGGGTAAAAGCCGACTGTTTAATGTTTAGTTTTTATTTTTCTTTAAAAGTATCCGGAGGCGCCGTATTAATAGGTAAATCCATGCTGTCATACTATTTTATTACGTATAAGTCAGTTTAAAGTAAATCTAATCAAAAAATATCAACACTCAGGTGATCATGTTAGACGCCATATTTGTTTTAGTGACTACTAACGCCGCGCGGGAAAAAAATGAACTAAATTACAATCACTTGACTGCTTTTACGTCCGCTCTTTTCAAAGGGCTATGTTTCAATCCGCTACCTAGTTGGACGTTAAGTGACGCGTGTTTAGTCAACGTTCGGTCTAGTCATTCAATTGAATGTCGTCATTCAATGAACGCGCTAGCGATTCAATTGAATAGGAGATTTAACCAGATGACTGCGACATCTACATATAAACTTATTTTGATGTGAGTCATAGTGATGATAATCCAATCGACACTCGGCAAACTAGATTACCAGTTTGATATACCCGTGTACTTAATGTCTGTTAAGTAGGTAGGTAGGACACAGGTTTTACCTACTTTTATTGTATTGTATAGAGAACAATGGATTCGTGATATTGTTTTCATTTGGAAATGTATATGCCATTTGCAATAAGAACATCATTTTCGTTGAAATGGTTTATCCTGGATTGAAGACTTTTTATATCCAAAGGAGTATAAATTGCCAGTGTTTGTATTATAATATAATAAGCTTTATGATAATATTTCGTCGAATTTTTATTGTTACTGCCAACACTGAAACATATCTGAATGAGGAAGGTCCAAAATCATCCCTGATTTTATGAATTAGCAAAACAGTATGTGACAGGCTCGATGGGTCATTTGGTAGTGCCCTCTGCCTTCTGAGCCAAGGGTTGTGTGTTCGATCCCCGCACGGTGCAAAAATTTGTGTGCTTCATGTCTGTTTGTATTGGTCTGGGTGTTTTCTATGTATAATATGCATTTATTTACAAAAAAATGTATTTAAGTAAGTTCATCAGTTGTCTAGTACCCATGGTACAAGCTTCGGCTTAGTCAAAGTCAAGTCAAAATAATCTTTATTTGTATAGGTTTTTAAAAAAAACACTTACAAATCGTCGAAGCTACCACCGGTTCGGAAAGCAGTATTCTACCGAGAAGACACCGGCAAGAAACTCGTGCAGTTGCTCTTTTCAACATAGTGTTTACAATATTATCATTACATTTATATGTTTAACAACGACCACGTCATACAGTCTAGGGCCCTTTGAGACCTTACAAAATTAATTATTAATTAAACTAAAAAGATAAATTAACAGACTCTATATAGGGCAATCAGGAGCAGACCAGTCTCCAAGGCAGCACCTGTTCACAAGTATGACGTGTGTACCAGCCATCGCTTCATTCAACCATATTTGAGGGAATGTAACGACCCGCCACACAGCGCCACCACCCCAGAAACATTTTAGTTAGCATGACTACTCCAGTTACCCCAATTAGTTTAGGGCTAGGTGGCGATGTGTGGCCCACCATCTTGTGTTATTTATTTGACTTATATGCTGGGTTGCTGTCGCCTTGTTCTAACGACGATTCTTCTACTTATGTATTGTGTATAGCGTTCCTAGTCTAAAAAGTCGTTTCATTTTACAGTTGCCCACATCGACGCAGCCATTCAGCACATGATCGCTATGGGTTTCACCAACGAGGATGGCTGGCTGACCAAACTCCTGGAGAGCAAGGATGGGAATATTGCAGCCGTACTGGACCTTCTTACTCCCCCTAAACTCTAAACGCAGTGATGTTTGACCCACACCTGATGATTCATAGAAATTATTATTATACTACATAGTTAAGTCTGATTATAATTGTTAATGCTTAAGGCGTCGCCTTTTAGTTAAACCTAAATATAGCTGTTTTAGAACAGACAGTGAATATTATTATCACTTAGAATAGATTAAATGTGATATGCATAGGGGTTGCAGGTAAATATATAACAATTTATCTTTGATGTATCAAGTTGGTTTCTATTAGAAGTATATTGCTATAAACATAGTTGCTTTATAGAATTCAGATAATCTTCTGATTGATTCATTAATTTTTATACTCCGGCCTAATATTTATAGGTCATACAATATTTCAGTTGTATAATTACATAGTACATGTAATATAATTATGTATTATACATTTCTGCATTTGTCGACAACTTTTATCTTTACGCCTATTATTATATTCCCACTTTATTATGTTGTTATAAGTAACAAAGTTAATTACTTATTTTGTTTAGATTACAAAAGGTTTATAATATTAAGTTATATGTTATTACCTAATAAGATGGATAATAATTATTGTAATAATTGTATCCAGATTGAATGGAAATAAAATGTATGTGATATTTTATGACTGAATGATACTTAGTAGACTAGTTACAAAGGTTTATGTAGAACCTCTTCAATATTTCAATAAAGGTTAATGGGACAATTACGAGTTTTAATTACAAAACACGGTTTATATCAAAATGATTTATTTTAAGAACCCATAAGAATGTTTTTTTAGACTAACGTTTTGATGCCTTTCTCTCAAGAGTGCGTGACCTAATGCTTCGTCAAGGGATTTCGCTGCCATTCTGAAATAGAAAATGTTATAAGATATAATCTTCCGATGTTCAAGGCGAGAATGAGGCGGTTTTTGCTGGATGAGCGCGTTACATCGTAGACTACGATATCGCTTACCATCAGGCGAATCGCAGTCAAGCGCAAACTCATTTTTAAACAAAAAAAATCTGTTAACTATTTATTGCAACATTAATTACAAGAGAAACTTGTATTCAAAATCAATAACTAAGAATGTTTGTCACGATTTCAATAAAGCGACGGTAATCAGGTTGTCACCGAACACTACATGATTATATTTTTTTAGTTATAGGTACCTAGGTAGTCCCAGTAGTAGTCTCGATAAAACAACTATTTTGAGGAACATTGGACCGAATGGAGATTAAAAAAACGAATATTATGTGTGCTTCAAGCGTGTAATTGTGTAATAATCCTCATCTTTGAAACCTCAATGAAAACGATTTTTGACTATAGATATTGAGGTCCGAGATTTGGCATGTCGTTGTGACTATTTCATGACTATTTTTTGGAACCTAAACCAGTTCGATAGACTTTACCGTTTGCTTGCTTTGCGTCAGAGCTTGATGATCAAGCCATAATCCTCACAAACTTATAGCTATAACTCCGATACTAAAATGCGATTATTTTTTTTTACCTACTTGTACTATTTTTTAGTAAAGTCATAATTCGTTTTTCATTGATATTTCAAAGATGAGAATTACAGTTTGAAGCACACATCTATATCATTCACTGGTGAGGTGACTGACCTGGCGCTCAACATTTTTTTTAAGTACTGATACTGTAAGTATAAATAAATAGGTACACACATGCCCTGGCTGATAGCCTTCTTCAGTGTTATTGGTGCAACACTGCCCGGTCCATTCATCCCGATAGTGGTGCACTTTCCATCGGATGCTGTCAATTCTTCAACGTCATCATGGCAGTAATACATCTTGTTGCCTGTCACACCGACCACAAGAGATATGACACTGCAACTCTCCTCTTCTGCTGATGGATCTACTACGCATTTCTCGCCTATTTTACATAATGTAACCTGCAATCAGGAATAAAAAAAAACGATTTAGATAGATGAATATGAAAACAGTGTGTACATAGTATGCAATTATTGTACAATCTAGCGATCTCTTCCAGACAACCTTTCGGTTCAGTTGGTCTGAATTTAAAAATTCTTTTTGTGTTGAATAGACCATTTATCGAGGAAGGCTTTAGGCTATATAACATCACACTGCAACTATTAGGAGCGAAGAAATAATGGAAAATGTAATACTAACATATGTATATATAAAGAAAATATAAAGAAGTACCTAAATGAAAATATATGAAACGTAGGAGACTCGATTTTGAATAAAGTAAAGGGAAATAATGTATACTCGTAAATAGTTTCCTAAATGAATTCGCCAACAGCAAATTGTCGAACTTCTGTCAAGAATGAAACAGATAAAGAAAATAGCTGTGTGTATTGAATAGCATGTTAGGCCATTGGTCTTGCACCTGATAAGTCCTTTCGTAGGTTGTGTTGTACTATTGTATCATCAGATAGAGATTGAAGAAATAGAAAGTGTTTGAGCACTTACACACATTAATGCTATTTAATATCTCCTGCATAATAGGCCTGTTGACGTAAAAAATATAACTATTCCGTCTTTTAGATTGTTCAAAAATCAAAGACGTTTTTTCGTTTGTAAATTAGACTAAAAATGACCAAGATATAGCCCGTTGAAATTACGCGTGACGTAAAAGAGTGCGAGTTTTTTCGCCACTGAGTGACGTCAAAGACCTCCACTCCTACATCTTAGTTATTTTTTGTTTAAATGAAAAAAGGAAAAATATGTGTCCAATATATTTTCATGATCTAAAATACGGACTAAATATAATGTAATTATTTTGACCCTGGAAACATCCCTATTGTCTAGTCTCTTTAGAAATTTGCGAACTGTGCCGAAATATGGTTTGGAGGGCTTAATAACAGACAAAGACATTACCAGTAATGGTGCAGAGCCAACATCTAACAGTTTGCTGTCATATGGATCATCGGAAAGCTGCAGGTCCACATTTCCACCATCCATTAGGGCGGCCTCGACGCAGGGTATCCGTGTGTTGAATAATGCCGCTTTCACTGCTAATGATACAGCATCACAAAGGTTGCCACCACATTCTAAAATCTGCAATAATGGAAATACAATTTAATTTTTTTTTGGTATTTTGAAAGGAAGACAAAAAAGGAAAGAAAGCAAAGTATGAATGTACTATTGACAATGTAAGTACCTATGTAAATGAAGTGTGAGGACATCCACAAATTACGTCACACGAATTTCATGACTTTCTGACTCCCTCCTTATGTGTGACGTAATTTATGGATGACCCTTGATGGAAAATAAAGGAACCAATTTAAAAAAAAAATTAAGATCTTTCATAGTTTTTATAATATAGTCTTCATATTAATTAGTACCTAATTTTGGAATTTTGTTATGAAGACAGTATGAAATGTCTTCCACTTATAGAAGACTAGCTGTGCCTGCGACTTCGTCCGCGTGGATTATAGAGTTTCATCCCCTATTTTATCCCCTTCAGGGTAGAATTGATCAAAAACCTTTCTTAGCGGATGCATATGTTAAAACATCTACATCTACCTGCATGCCAAATTTCATTTTTCATTCCCGATCCGTCCAGTGGTTTGGGCTGTGCGTTGATAGATCACTATGTCACCTTTAAATTTTAAATATTTAGATTTGGGCACATTTACAGACATGCAGGGTGTTCCATGAGGCTGCCAAAAAAATGCTGCTTCTCTAATACTGCTGCCTCCATACTTTGCCATAAGTATTATGTTTCTGGAGCTTGCTTTGCACGAACACGACACCTGGCCAATCTCCTTAAACTAATCCTTAGTGGCGCGGTTTAAGATATTTAAACATAACATACCAAAATATCAATGTACAACTTCCAACATTGCTTCCCTTCGAATATACATAGCTGTTTCAAATTGAATGCATGTGAAGAGTGGTATGCTCGCTGCATCATGTTTGATATATTGCTGGCTAACTGCTCACCACCTCTTCCTTCAAACTCAGGAGTGGCATTTGCTGAACTGTAATTATAAAGAAGTATGGGTCAGAGAGTAGGGGTGGTGACACTTTATAGAATTTTAGCTTCATGGTAGGGATGATCGATATTCAAAAAACATCGATGTTGACATCAATGTCATAATCGAAGGCTCAACATCGATGTTCGATATTTATCTAAAACCGAACATCGATGTTGGATCCATCGATATTTTTCATATTAATACTTGAATAAGTATAATAATTAACTGTGGGGGACAGTACAATCGAATATGTCAGTGAATACATCTACTTGGGCCATCAGATATCAACAAAAGACTCAATGCCAAAGGAAATAGACAGACGCATAGCTAACGCCTGGAAAAGATATTGGAGCTTAAAAGAAATAATGAAAGACAAACTAATGAATATAGAGATTAAAAGAAAGCTCTTCAATACATGTATACTTCCAGTACTTACATATGGATGCCAGACTTGGGCCTTGAACAAATCTCAAATAAATAAATTAATAACTTGTCAAAATGCTATGAACAGAAGCATGCTGGGGAAGAAACTATCAGACAAGATAAGAACGGAGACAATAAAAAACCATGTTAAGGCACAGGATGTGAAAACAACCATCCAGAAGTTGAAGTGGAAGTGGGCAGGCCACACTGTGCGAGGCAGGGACAAGTGGAGCAGAGCAATTATGTTCTGGTATTTGAGTCACCTAAAAAGGAAACGGGGTCGTCCACACAGGAGATGGGTGGACGATATAAGGAAAGTTGCAGGAGCAACTTGGACCAGACTGGCCATAGATAGAAAAGCATGGAAAGAGTTGGAGGAGGCCTATGCTATATAGCAAACAGATCACATCTGAAGAAAGGCTAATAATAATAAAAAAAAGTATAATAATTTCTGGCTTTTCTAAGAGTTTACTTATGTATTGTTTTATGTACTTGGTAGTCAACAAGTATCTACTTACATTTTGACATAATGTAAAAGTTCGAAATGTACATAAATTGAAATTGTCGATCTGTGGATGCGTTCATAGAAGACATCATTTTTATTCTAAGTTGCATTGGTTTGGACGTGCGTGTCATGCGAGAGATGAGGCCGTAAGTTAACATCGATGAATAATTTCGTTAACATCGATGTTGCGATATTTTTCGTATGGTAACATCGATGTTAAAACATCGATGTTTTTGCTTTCAACATTGATGATCATCGAACATCGATGTTCATTGAGCATCCCTACTTCATGGTAAGTTTTCTGAAGCGCCTTGGTAGACTATTATAATAATAAAATTATGTATGATGCTACTTGGAGACCCTCAGACTATCTGAATTTAAATAAGATAAATTATGAACATGGTTCAACTTACCAATCAACGAAAAATTCAATTTTTCCAGAGTCAGGTTTATCTGGCTTCGGTACATCTATTTCTGTTTTAACACCAACCAGTATGTCTGTATTCGCTAGCCGCAGTCTTGCTGAGCCACTGGCATGACTGACGACATCCGTCTCCAGTTCCATTGGTCTGTAGTCAATGTTTGATCGACCATCTGAACGGAAATCATCCTGAAGAGTTTATAAAATCAGTTACTTTATTATAATATTAAACATGTGTGGAAATACTACTAGATGTTATTTTCATAGCAAAAGCCAGCGAGCGATGTAATTAATGGATTTGTATACCTATAAAACCTTATCATAATTTAAATAGATCGCTAAAAAATACGGTTTGAGGTTAGGTTACAAATTATAAATTAACGTAGACCTACCTGCACACCATGCAGAATAAATACTTTCTCTGTAGGGCTTAGACTAAGTAAGCCGGCCATTTCCTTCAAATTAATCTTAATGTGCGATACAGTATCATATAAAATCTACGAATGTTTACTTACTGTCCAGCAGTTTTAGAGAATACCTACTTGTTTTTTTTTTTTTTTTTTTTTTTTTTTTTTTTTTTTTTTTTTTTCTAAATGACTACGATGATGGCCAGGGCGGCCTTGTCATCATCACCGGACTGTTGGGGGAGCGGAAGGCTCTCACCCCTACCTACTTGTTTTGATTTGATTTTTTTTTTTTTTTTAATAACCTCTCTCTTGACTTGACTGTCAAACTCACAAATTGTATACATCCTTGGTCTATTTTTGTTTCGATTTGAGGAATGTTTTTGTAAATGGTTAAATTATTCAATAATAAATTCTTCTGTAAATTATTTACTTTAACTTACATACCATCTACATTTTAATCTTTCTCACACTACATGTTACGATGTTCTTTAATGTATTAAAAAAAATATACACTTTCGTTTACCACCCGCCAAGTTTTGAATTTCGTGGCTGGAGTTTTAAAAACTTTCACGTACATAATACATATTACATTTCTGGCGCCATTTATTTTTTTATGTTACATATTTCTTTTTTAACTGACTTCAAAAGAAAGGGGAGTTTCTTAATTCTACTGAATATTATTTTTTTTTGTTGTATGTTTATCACCAAATGGTATCTCGAAATGTGAACCGATTTGGAAAATTCTTTTTTTGTTCGAAAAGGTGTTGGTCCCATTGTCACCATATTTAGAAGTCAAAAGTGCTGTTATTTTATTAGGACAGACTTTGATACGTTATTTAAAAAATATAGTTAACGAATACAAAAAAATTTAGAACGTTCTAGGTAACCATTTTTAATTAACCCCAAAAAGGGAGACTCGTTTCGAGTTCAAATTAAGGATAAAGATATACCTACATGACTTTTACGGAAACCAGAATTTCTTTTCTAACTTGTTTTCCTTGTTTGGTTTTTCATGAAGGCATAGTCGATATTAAACGGTTCTTCGGTTGTAGTCTGGTTAGTTGCAATTTAACCACTTGTGCTACTATAATAACCCTGACCTAATATTTGCTCAGTCAGAACTATTATCCTTTCAATTGCCTGCCATTCATGAACCCATTGTATTGTGGACATTGAAAAGGGATAACGCATGCTACTCTTAGGTCATTGTAGTAGGTATAGTAAGATCCATTGTCGAATATATACAACGGCTCAACTAATATTCGGAATACATTTTCGGAATCTGAACTAATAACTAACTATAAGACTAGGACTAGACTACTAAGCCAAACGACCTCCAGCCATTCTATTGCAAAAAAAAAATAACCCAAGATATGTCACGCTGGGCCACACAGCGCCACCCATGGAAGTATCAAGTACTTCGTATGGCGCCACCTAGCCCCAAACTAAGCCGAAGCTTGTACTATGGGTACTAGACAACTGATAAACTTACTTAGATAAATTTTTTTTTGTAAATAAATACATATTATACATAGAAATCACCCAGACCAATACAGACATGTTCATGAACACAAAATGTTTGTACTGTGCGGGAATCGAACCCACGACCCTTGGCTCAGAGGGCAGAGGTCACCACCAAATGAGCCACCGGGCCTGTCAAAAAAAAAAAAGAAATAAAAATTTGTTTATTTAGTGACATATTATATCTACATCTTGATAAAAAGCCATCAAAAAGTACAAATTTAATGCTCAGCATACCTACGTTGTTGCGACAAGATAGGCCGTGACGTTGGTCTTCCGCACATGTCCCGAAGGAGACGCAACATATTCCCGAGAGCGTCATACCTATATATCTACGTTTGCCGAGAAATCCACTCTAGAGTTTCCACTCTAGAGTGGATTTCTCGGCAATTTCTCGGCTGCCCCTTTAGAGATGCGGCTGAACTCTAGAGTTCTAGAACTCCAAGGGGCAGCGCTGACGACAGACTATCCGTCACGCACTTCTTAGTCTGTGATGCAATTATATGCAGTAACGCACACGACGTGCAAAAATTTGGCGCGGATATTTCATAGACTCAACGCACATCTTAGATCATTCTGTCGGCAGAGCTGTAGGGACCTAGATGCTGTTTTTAATGTCTCAGACGCAGACTCTATCGCACAAAAAGTCTGTCGTCTGCGCAGCCCCCAATGGTTATCGGTTCTGCGGCTGATAGTGCCTACTCACTATCCAGCTAATCTGATGAGCTATGTCGATGACCTTGCTTCTCTGTCGAATCACCTCATTTCCTCCGGTGCCGCAGAGAGTTTTGAGGGAGGTAGGGCATAGCGAATCTTCGCTCGTATTGAGCCGCCTGTCCGGAGCAGGACCTCCACCTTATAGAATACCGCTGCCAAATGACCTGTGTGTCGTGTTTCTACCGGTGAGCAGGGTTGGCGGAGCTCGTGGGGGGTTAGGGTTGGGCCGGCATGGCGGTGGCAACTGACAGGTTACTTGCCCGTTGTCACAGTGACTTGGGCTTCTCTTTAACTTTCCATCAGGCGTAGGGAAGCCATTATGTCGAGCCACTATAAAAAAAAAGAGACGTCGAGCATAGCTTTAACCCTTTCCGAAGCTCGCTGAGCAACTTTTAACTAAAACGGTACCTATGTAGGTAATTTTTAGTCCCCGCCGAATGCAAGCCTCAAGCATTAGTCAGTCCCCGATTCGTAGCTGCCATTGAGGGGGATCTCGCAACATCCTCTTTTAAATTGCGAGTTATCGTAATTGTTTCATTGTACAGATTGAGCTAGCTTCGTGGGCATGCGCCATTTGTATACTGGGTGCCTCTCAAGGCGTCTGCTCACGTTATGATATCGGTGCCCTCAGTCTAAGATAATGGGGGAGACAGGGGAGGTAAACGAAATGGTGCATCAGATGCAGAAGTTCTCGTGGGTGGACTATGTTGTGTTTGTGTTCATGTTGGCCATCAGTGCCGTGGTGGGGGTGTACTGGGGATTCATGAAGAAGCAGACGACGCAGAATGATTATCTGCTCGGCGGTAGGAACATGAAGGTCGTTCCTGTTGCCATGTCTCTTGTGGCTAGGTGAGTTTGGATGTTCCCAGAGGAAGGAAGGACCACCTATTTTTCTTAAACAAACAAGGTATAAAGATAGGATAGCAGAGTTCAACTGCAGCTATTTATTTATTGTACCAGGGAGAACCAACGATGGACTTAATGCCGCATAGAGTTCTCTGCCAGAGATAAATGACAATTGTAATGGGATGATTATAACAATTTACTTGTTATTTATGAGAGTATCGGGGCCGATTTTTTAAATCCAAATTTATTAGAGGATGTCATCATTATTTAATAGATCGACTCTAAAATGGAATGCAGGCGGACCACATAGATATAGCACACCTTTACTGAAAAAGGAAGCGAATATTTATAATACAAGCTTAAACCATTAAACCTATCAGCGCCGTATCTATTATTTATGAGTTCTTAATTTATCGACTTTTATGTCGTAGCTACCGACTGTCGACCAATATAATTTATCTTTTGCACAAATTAAACGGAACAAATCTTCAGCAATACATTGCCTAGCAAAATATGACTGAAACCTCTTTTAAGAGAACCTCGTGCAGAGGATCTTACCTGAGTACTTGTTACTTCCATGCATACCTACCTGTAGTATCTCCTGCCTCCTTTGTCTATCGGTGCAGGTAGTACATACCTACCTATGTGTATGTAATTATTCTATGTTATTATTCCTTTTTTCTGTTTTTCAGCTTCGTATCAGGAATAACATTATTGGGATCGCCTACAGAAGTTTATATGTATGGAACCCAGTACGCGTTCATAATGGGCGGAATTTTCCTAATGTCTTTTGTTATGACACAAGTTTATTTGCCAGTATTCCACGAACTCAGGATTACATCTAATTACGAGGTATCAATAGCTCTAACTTTAAGACGGCATTATCTTATCATCAATTGAAGTCATTATGACGTTGTTGGCGCATTTTGTACTGCGCGTCCTCCCGGTTTCGATTTCCAGTCGGGCTTATTTGAGAACGGATTTTATTGAGTTACGCCACTTTAAATAATATATTAATCAAGAAATCGAACAAAATGGAGTATTTTTTTACTCTTTTGTATTTGATAAAAAGCTTATCATCATAAAAAAACTTACGTAAATTTATAACACCTAAAATATCCAGCCAATTTAAAAAAAAATCGAGTTCGTTTTCTTGATGAACCAAACCGTGAATCGAACTCGGGACATTAGACTTACGTGTCGAACGTCGAACAGATTGTGCTACCGTCGTCATTCAAAAAAAATTACTCACACATAAAATCTAAACTAGAAAAATCGTACCTCACTTACGTTATCATAGCTTGCTAAGAAGTCTACAAGTAGTTGATTTCCAGTGTTAGTTTCTTTCTTTCCCATATATGGGAGCTCTGGAACTATCTCCCAGTCTCAGTGCTCTCTTATCTCTTTTTAAACGTGGTTTAATGAGGATGAGAGCAGGCGCTGATCCAGTGCTTGAAAAAGGTTGTGGGCACACCTTCTTTTGCTGGGGAAAATGCATTTAGGCATCCCCGTCACCCGGGGGGGAGTGATGTGGTACTCACTCTGCCTCAAGATGGAAGAGAGGCAGGGACTACCCACAAAAAAATTAGAATAATGCCCTTTGGCATCCATCAAGCAAACGTCAACCACTGCACTTTTGTACAGTATCTACTTACTTGTTAAGATGCCTTATGCATTTCACTCTAGAAAAAAAGAAGTTTTCTTTGTTACAAAGTAAGTACAAACAAACTACTAAAGTCAGCGCAAGTATCATCAGTCTGTGAAAAATGTGACGTCACAAGTGTATTAAGAATTGAGATTGTGGACATGCCCATCGTGCCCACAACACACGGTGGATCCGCGCCTGGATGACAGTTCTCTCTTCTAGGCAGCTACTTGGCTATAGTCATGGCTATATATAGCCATGTCGTATGCTTGAGGCTTGCATTCGGCGGGGACTAAATATTACCTACATACCGTTTTAGTTTAAAGTTGCTCAGCGAGCCTCAGAAAGGGCTAAAGCGTCTCTTGGGGATATCCCCACATTACTGACTCTATGATCGTTACCGTTTAACATCAGTTGGGTCGTCTGCTTGTCTGCCAACCTTAACAATAAAAATACGGTGAAAACAACAGTACCTATTTACGACTACTATTCTTACGTACAATAGGTACAAATTGTAATTACCTAATGGCCCATAATAATGTACACGGAAATTCGTAGCATCCTTCACGTTTCCTGACATTGAATTAGGTTCCTGCGTAGGCTTGGTACAATTAAGGAATTTAAGGTGGCAAATCTATTAGCATTTTATATTTTTAACACTATTAATGTTTAAAGGCTTGTAAACAAAACTGCGCTATCCAGAAAATTGCAATGCAAATTGATGCGAAGCGATTTTATGTGCGTCAAGGCGACTCTGTTACACGATTCCGGTAACTATTTCTTCAACGGCTGACAACTGTACTGATGCAATTTTGAATAGTAGGTCGTGATGTAGACCGTAAAAATGAACTTAAGTAGGTATGTTATTCCTCAGATATAGGATACAGGAAAAATAAATAAGAGATCAATTTTTAAGTTCTTGGGAAGCGTTGTAAGAACTGGTAAATTTTTACGCTTCGGCGGTTTTGTGTACAAGCCCTTAGATATTTTCAATCATAATAAGTTCCATAATGAAAGAATATTCTTACATACTTATTTATTTACTTTCTATACAATTCAGTATACTCTGCTGCGATTTGCGATTGCAGTTGCTTGATAATAACTAAGTTATTATACGTTATCTTTCATCATTTCTTATACTATTTTAAAAATCTGTAAAAACCGTGTTCCTAACAATCTTTAAACAATAATTTGTTGATTTCAGTACTTATCAATGAGATTTGACAACAGGGTGCGACTATTCGGGTCGATATTATTTGCATTTACGTTGGTAAGTTTGATAAGAGTTATTATGTATATGTTATCTTAATTAAAATGTGACAATTAAAAAGGTTTCCTTAATTCAATTAGCATAATATTATAACAACTCAACTTATAGACGCACGACCTTTATAATATTTCATGCGATGCTATACTTTCAGATAGGATGGCTACCAATTGTGATTTATGTGCCGGCGTTAGCTTTTAATCAAGGTAGGTAATAAAACTAAACTACACTATACCTAATCATACTACCTAAGTAATTCTTTATTTATAAACCCAAGCAAACGTATCATTAGAACTCTAAGTTTAGTAAGAACCATGTCTTTTTTTCAGTTACCGGCGTGGATATACATGTAATAACACCAATCGTATGCTTGGTTTGCATATTTTATACAAGTGCAGTAAGTATTATTTGTACTTATTGGGCTGGGTTTGAGAATCCAAAGATCGAGCAAAGTTGCGAACAATTGAAATTTGGACTGCATGCATAGGGCTCTCCATTTTTCAATTTGGAGATCCCTATGCTCGAGTTTTATATTGTAGGTAGACACTCTGCAATGTAGTAGGTGATATTATAATAATATCACTGCGAAGGGAATTGGCCTCTCCGTTACAAATACAATGTATGATGTTACACAATACCACAGTGCGTTTTGACTCTACTTTCTTAGTACGAATGTCCATGTTATGCTCTTTGTTCCCTCGGCATTTTCAGGGTAAGGGCGCTCCATCGCCATAGGCTTCAATATCAGTAATACCACTTAACATCAGAGTTGAATTGTTGCCAAGCGCAAACCCATAACGAAAAAGAAGCTTCTTAATTATTTTTGGATATTTAAAGATATTTTTGTAATATTTTTTTATTATGATTCTTGATATTTAGTATGCTTTTATCTAACTTCAAAAGACTATTCGTGTTAGTCAATCATGGCATATTAAGGTTTAAGATCTTTATTCTCATTAAGAATTACATTAAATTCACTTAACATGAGAACATAACATTTACAAAATATAAACAAGAGAGAGGCCCGGGACCGATCGAAGTGGCGAGCATTGGGAGGGGCCTATGTCCAGCGGTGGACTGATGTGGGCTGATGATGATGATAATGATGAAACAAAACAAACAACATTTGATAAACAAATGAAAGAAACGATTACTGGTGTTAGTAATTTTGATTGATTGATTTTTTATGTCGTAGGGTGGCCTGCAAGCAGTAGTATGGACCGATGTGATTCAGATCACAGCCATGGTTGGTGCTATGGCGTTGGTCGCAGTCAAAGGCACGCTGGACGTTGGCGGTATAGCGGTAGTGTGGCAACGGAACATGGATAGCGGTAGGATTGAGACCCCTAAGTAAGTTACCTAATAAGACATTCACTATCTTCTCAGCCATAAATAAATAAATAACCCAAGACATGCCACGCTGGGCCACACATCGCCATCTAGGACCAAACTAAGCCGAAGCTTGTACTATGAGAACTAGACTAGTGATAAACTTACTTAGATACTTTTTTTTTATAAATAAATACATTATACATAGAAAACACCCATACCAATACAAACAGACATGTTCATGCACACAAATGTTTGTACTGTGCGTAGATCGAACCCGTCGTGGGTTCAGTCGCCCTTGGTTCAGAAGGCAGAGGTTACTACCAAATGAGCCATCGAGCCAGTCGATAACGTCCTTACTCAATCTTCTTTTGACGACCGCGTCATTACCACCGGGGAATGTAAGGGAGCGGCCTATCCTCTTTCCACTCCAAGCCAACCTCACCTGCCCGTGGTGCATCCTGCCGATTAACAAACGAGGCGCTGGCCACCGACTGGTGGCGGTATAACTATCACAATTGAAGGCGTAGCTAAATATCACAGACCGATGACGGGCAGCAGCTTCACCGGAGCGAGAAGCTACGCCCTGCGATCGGCAACCCGCCTGCCCAGCGTGCCGATTATGGGTATATCCTCCTGATGTTTGCCCTAGGTGGCGAGCAGCTGGAGAGGCCTATGTCCAGCAGTGGACTGCGATAGGCTGATGATGATGATGTCATTACCACCCAGTTTTTACAGAACATTAAATGTTCACATCAGATTAACATAGGCTATGATTTATCATTCATACGGGCAAAGCAAGCTGCAGCTAGAATAACAATAAATTTAAGTTGTAGTATTATTAGAGTTGAATCTATTTATATACGTTGCTCACGTGGGCACTTGAATAGACAACAATTTTCCAACTGGATATGATTGTGTCCTTCCAATCCCACGCAACGATCCGTCTTCGTAATAAAGATGGACACAAATATTGCACTTCACAACAATATTAAAGCTTGTGGCACACTGAAAATTGGGGCGAAGCTAGCGTGAATTTATGTGACTGCAAATTGTATTTAGTTTAAGAGGCTGCGCAGACGACAGACTTTTTGTGCGATAGAGTCTGCGTCTGAGACATTTAAAAAGAGCATCTAGGTCCCTACAGCTCTGCCGACAGAATGATCGAAGATGTGCGTTGATCCGCGACAGATTTTTGCGCGACGTGTGTGTTACTGCATATAAAAAATTGCATCACGGACTAAAAAGTGCGTCACGGATAGTCTGTCGCCTGCGCTGCCCCTAAGGATGCGGTCCACGCGGCCAGGAATTTACATCTCTTAGATTTCAAGCTATATGATTAGTGAATCGCGGCACAGCTCGACTCCGCTTCGCATCAGTGGAACCGCAGCCTTAATAGGGGAGCTCAGAGAAACTCGTGATAATAATTAATAATCACTCATCTTCTCCATTTCCCCAGTTTCTTTGAGACTACCATATCCATTTCTATAAGAATTTTGGAAGAACATAAACATAAAAGAAATCGAATTTCTTTTTTTGTTCTGAATTCCTGTTCTGTGAGTCTTGAGTCAGTGAGTGACTCTTGAGATTTACGTAGATTTGACTGGATCGGTGGCTGTACTGTTAGTGATATTGCCTTGTCAACCAGGAGTAGGTAGTAGATAGGTAGAAGTGATACCTACGTGTGTAAGATCGAATCTGAGCGAGTTCAAATGTTTGTCATGACTTTAATATTGAATTTTTTGTTAGTTACCTATGTGATTTGTGTACCTGAGTGTTTAAATGTAAGTTAATCTTGATCAATCCTTTCAGCTGGGATCCCAACCCTCTGGCCAGACATACGTTTTGGAATTTGGTGTTTGGTGGGCTGGTATACTGGTTGCAGGCCAACTCTGTCAACCAGACGATGGTGCAACGATACCTGGCACTGCCGACGCTACGAGGAGCCAAATGGTTGGTGATGTTCTGTGTCTGTGTGTTTATATTTTTATTTAAGTATATGTATATTTGTGGTACCTTCTTTCGTTGTTCTGATACCCATGACACAAGTGCTAACCTAGAGTCCTATTTCTTTGGGATCGGAGTAGTGTATGTAATGTTATTTGATATTTATGTGTACGCAATGTCCTTGAAGCAAGATTAGCTGCACTTTTAGAGGAGATTGGGGATTACTGCAGCCTTTGCCTTCCAAGTTCGGACAAAAGAGTATATTATTATTATTATACAATTTACAACTATTCTGTTTTGCAGGGCAGTGGTACTATTTTGCATCGGGATATCGATATTATACTGTTTCTGCCTTTATTGTGGACTGTTGATATACGCACGGTTTTATGACTGCGATCCTTTGCAAACGAAGGTAAGATTTATTTCAAGTTATAGGTAGTGTGCTTATCGACATGGTTTTATTAAAATAAAAATATCTGCCTCATCGATAAACTTAATTAGTCATTCTCATAGTTCTTTTAAAGGATCAACTTTTACCTTCTCGATAGAAGCTACCTAGACCGACGGTAGAGTCAGAGTATAAATTAAAATTTGACGATTTATAAGTGCTTGTCTCAAGTCTATTATGAATAATGATATTTTTGAGATTTTTCTTTTTTCAATTAATTTTTTGCTGAAATTCATTTTTCTCATCATAATTCCAGCTTGCGAAAGCGAAGGATCAACTTTTACCGTTACTGGTGATGGATGTATTGGGTGATATACCAGGACTGCCTGGAGTATTCGTCGCTGGAATTTTCAGTGCCGCGTTAAGGTAAAACTTTCCCCCACGAAGTCCTAAAATTTTGTGCACCAAATAGATAATAATCCCACCAAATAGATTAATATAATACAATCCAATTATAACCATTTAAAATCCAGTACAAGGCGTAGCTTTTGATAACATTCTTGCATCACATTGGACTTGCATTAGTTTTACTGTGATTCCAAAGGATATTATGATGATGAGTACCTATTGGATAGGCTAGAATTTTCTTTGAGTAATTTATATTATCTACCTATAGATACAGAAGTTAGTATTTTACCAATTTCGTTTAATGTTTTGAAGCAAAATTTAAAAAATCTTATTTTTTTCCAGTTCGTTATCAACAAGCTTGAACTCGATGTCAGCAGTGGTATTGGAAGATTTTTATAAGCCGTTCTTCAGAAAGGAGTTGTCAGAGCGTCAAGCCAACTGGCTTATGAGAGGCGTCGTCATACTACTAGGCACTCTATGTGTAGGTAAATAGTATTTCAAGAATGCAAAGTTTATTCAGTTGTGAAACCTTGGCTATATCGGCTTAGCAATCTTGACTGCAAAGCAAGACATTTCCAAGTGTCGTGTTTCATTTTTTAGTTACGTGAGTGCCATATCTACCTACCCTTGTGTTAATGTGTGTATAATATCGAATATATTCCATTCAATATTGGTGGTGGTGTCTTGTGTATCTAAGACAAGACATCTTTATGTGAGTATCAATTGATGATTGAACTTTTTCAGCCTTGGTGTTCATAGTAGAGAAAATGGGTACCATCCTACAACTCACCATGACGTTAGAAGCTATGACCATGGGCCCCCAACTGGGGGTATTTACAATGGGGATTTTGATGCCATGGGTCGATGCAACTGTAAGTAATTAATCACTGATATATTAATTAAGCGATCAAATCACTAATCAGATCAAACTTGCTGCTATCATAAATTCCATTTTGATTAGACAACATCAAAGTAAAACCCAATCTGACATTTCGCTGAATATTTAAATTAAAACTTAATGAACTTCCGCCGATAAAGGTGGAAAACAATTGTGCAGTTGTAGGTATACTAATACTAATAATATATTGTATATCTATCTACAAGTGCGAATGACAGGCAGATGGTTGCGCAGGATAGAGATTTTAGCTAGGTTTATGTAGGTTATTATCGAAAGCCATTTCATTAATTGATTCAAACCAGTCGCGGAACAGAAGATTTACTATAGATTAAACATTAAACCTAGCAAAAACTACTAAAGCTTATCCTGGGATGGAGGTATAAATCCCATAAGCTTCATTCACAGTCCTGCATACAGAGAGAAGAACAATAAACGCACTTTGCATATCGCATTGAAATTTTTATATTGACTCATGGTCTACTTTCTTTCACACCCATCTTTTGTATCATTAGTACAATAAAATTTACTTTCTTTTTTGTTATAATGGAGATAAAACTTATTGTATAACAAATTAGTGATGAAAAAAACTATATTTTACTTATAACTTACCAGATTCGGCAGCCAAGTTATTTTCATGTGTGTTGGCGATTCTTATGTACCTACCTAATTCAAATCTACATGACCTATTCTATTCAATGGAATCCAGGGCGCGTTAGTGGGCGGTATGAGCGGCCTAGCAACCATGTCGTGGTGGTGCCTGACTGCGCAGATGGCCATCGCTCGGGGTCAAATTGTGCATCAGCATAAGGACCTGACCACAGCCGGCTGCCAGTACAACTTCACACTAGTTGAGACACCGCACACAGATGAAATTATGTGAGTTTGTTGGAAGAATTCTTTGCCATCGTCCCATGATCGAAATGAACAAGCTACTCGTATTTTTACACACTACTTATAATTATGTTAATCATCATCAGCCTATCGCAGCCTATCATCGGCCCGTGGTATTTAGCTACGCCTTCAATCATAACGGTTGTACCGCCACCAGTCGGTTGTCGTTTGTTATTCGGCAGGACGCAGCATGTGCAAGCGAGGGTGGCTTGGAGGGAAAAGATGATGAGTCTGAGCACAATAATCGTATAATAGGTCCTTTTGGAGTTGCTGAAATGCTCTACCTAGTACGCTGTATCTTACCACCAGTCTCTCACAATCTGTATTGTAATTTTATTATGCTCTGTAAGCTATAAATAGTTAATTATATTGTGGAGATAATAAATAATTATCTTATTTTGAATTCCAGTGAGGAGGTGAACCCTCTCCTCCGCGTGTCCTATATGTGGTACACGCTCGCCGGCGCCGTGGTGACCATATGCGTAGGCTGCGCTGCAGCGAGGGTCAACCGCGTGCGAGGCAAGGCGCACGTGCCACCAGCGCCCTCATTGCTGGCACCGCAGCTTCGCAGGCTGTACAGAGACCCACCGCATCCCGCAGACGAACCGTACATCAGAGCTTATGGACATAACAAAGTGAGTGAAGATTAATAAATAATCCAAGACTGGGCAACACAACGCCATCTAGCTCTAAATTAAGCCGAAGTTTGTACTATGGGTACTAGGCAACTGGTAAACTTACTTAGATACATTTTCCATTTTACATCAGAGCTTAGGGATGTAAGGGACCCATCATATTTTCGCTCCATGCCATCCTTACCTGCCCGTGGTGCATCCTGTTGAACAACAAACGAGGCTCTGTAATCGTCCGACGAGTCCGATCTGTTCCACCCCTGGTTTCCTTTATTATGGGCACGGATCGTGTGAATACTGGTCAGAATTTATATAACTTGCCATCGACAAGCTAAGGAGAAACATCATTGCCCTGTTTACCCATCTCTACTCTATTTTCTTTGAGAAACGGTTGAACATTTTATTCATGAGAAAAATTTATGCATGTAATTCTATCAGCATTACTCACAATAAACCCTTGTTGCAGGAAGCCTGCCAAGTGAATTCTACCTCAATAAACATGAAGCCAATCAGCGAATGCGAGGAGATCAGCTGAGGATCAAACATAAACATAACATAATTAACTATAAGCGAAACTGTTATTTTGAATATTAAATACTTTTTGGAACTTGCCTATTTCATTGAGTCATACCAATATGACTAATTACTCTAACCAATTAGAATTATGGTGATGTGACTGAGGACTGGTGAGAAGTATCGTGTGTAATAAACCCCTTTCGTGTTTTGGTAGGGTCCATTTAGGAAATGGTCTTTTCTAAATTGATTGGGGTCTGGATGTCTCTTATACTATAAGGACTGACTATAAGGACTCTTATACTGAAGGTACCTCTTCATCTTATACTACAAAAGAAAACATTCGTTCGTACATTATATATCGAAGGCGAATATGTTTCCGTGGAATTCTGAATCGGAGGGCAAACAGCGTTTTCAAAATCAGAAAGATATGGGGTTTCGTAAATTTATTCAAATGGAACTCAAAAGCCGGAAACTTTGCACCTTTTTCGTGAAGATTTTTCAGCAATGAAATATCCCTTCGTGTTTAGGTAATACACGCCATTTTCATTTTAAAGGTTACAAATAGTTAATCTGCCATTTTCGTTATCTAAATAATCTGATATACAGGATTATACATTTGTACTGTGTTCTTAAAACGTATCAATTGGATAGTGGATGTAGGTATCTATAGACTAAGATGTGTAGTAGGATAGAACGACCTAAAGTGAACCGAGCATCCATTACGATTAAAAGTAGGTATACGAGACGGGTATACTCGTATTATATCATAAAAGACACAGTGAAACAAAAATAGATGACATACTTAGGTACTTTCAACAAAACACCCGTGAAGCGATTATGGATAAAGTCTTCAGGTGTTTGCCCCAAGTGACGATCAACTGGAGAGGCCTACGTCCAGCAGTGGACTGCGATAGGCTGATGATGTGACGTGGGGTTGTGTTACTGTAAAAAAATACTCATAACCGTCATCACCTACAGATCTCACGCATTTCTAACTAATTTTAATCTAATCTTAGTCAACACCAAATATGACCGGATATTCCCATTAATCCACGATGAATAGATAGCCGCTGTGTTTTCGAGGAAACTCAGTATCAAAATAATTTCTGAATTAATAATTATTATCATTCGTCATCAAGTTAATTAAGTGCTCCTTGATCTATGTAGGTACGTACGTGTCTATATTTCGATAACATGTAAACTAATATTATAAAACTGAAGAGTTTGTTTGTTTGTTTGAATGCGCTAATCTCAGGAACTACCGGTCCGAATTGAAAAATTCTTTTTGTGTTAATAGACTATTTATCGAGGAGGGCTTTAGGCTATACTAGCTGTGCCAGCGGCGTCGCTCGCGTGGATATCGGGTTTCAAAAATAACGGACTTCCATATAATACCCATCTATACCTTGTGCCTAAGTTTTAAGTTAGACCTCTAGCAATATATTGGTGAAAACCGCATTCAATTCTATGCAGTAGTTTTCGCGTAATGCGCGTTCAAACATACAGGTTTAAATTTCTCGCCTTTTCCCAACACTTCCCGTCACTGCTCCGCTCCTATTGATTGTAGCGTGATGAAAAGTATCCTATAACCTGCCCAGGAGTATGAAGAATAATTGTACCAAGTTTCGTCAAAATCTGTTCAGTAGTTTTTTTTTCTATAACGAACATACAGACAGACAGACAGACAGACAGACAGACAAAAATTTTACTGATTGCATTTTTGGTATCAGTATCGATCACTTATCACCCCCTGATAGTTATTTTGAAAAAATATTTTATGTACAGAATTGACCTCTCTACAGATTTATTATAAGTATAGATAGAAGAAGATAACATCACGCTGCAACTATTAGGAGCGAAGAAATAATGGAAAATGTAAGTCGCAAGCACAGCTAGTTAAAGATAACGGAAAACTAAACATATGTACATAAACGTATGTTTTGTCAAAAAACGCTAAATAAAGATGAATTTCTCAAACGAATGCCTAAATCAGAATATTGTCTTGTAGCAACCTTTCGATGTTAAAAATACTTACTTAATATTACCCCACAGGACGCGGATGGACGAGAAAAAAGACCAGTTTGTAATACGATATTAGATATTTACAAAACTTATCAAAATTTTTTACAATAAATTTATTACTTCAGTTGGGCCAAAAAGTTGAGTTTAGCGGGAGTACCTACCTACCTCTAGAAGGTAACTAGAACAGACGCGAATTATGGAAGCCTAAAAACGATTAAGATAGCTCGGACTATTCCACGAAATTTTACTGTCTTCGATATACATATTATAATGCAATAATGCAATGTGTAGATCATAATAATTATTTTCTCTGTGCTGATATGTAAAGTATTTAGGAAAAATAAAATATGCCACAGTATAGGAAAGTAACAGCATATCAGAAGGCAGACTATAGTTGATTGACGCTGAGAGAGAATTCTAATCACTGTCCATTTCTTTCCGTCGGTGTCATTTATGACACCAAGCTTAGCTTACACTTAGTCGACTGTTGCTTGAAGTACCTCATTCGGTGGTTAGGTTACTCGCCTTGCTGTTGGCCACCGTACAATCAGGGAAACAGCGATTCGTTTCGTTCCAATTTTTTTAGACCGACTCGTATTTCATTATCAAGTCATCATCATCATCAGCCATTACATTCCACTACAAAGGCCGCTCCAGTTGTTCTCCACTTTGGTCAAACATCTGGAGGCCTATAATCGCCACGCTGGGCAGGCGGATTGGTGATCGCAGACATACCCATCATCGGCCTGTGCTATCGGCGTGTGTACCACCAAGCACTCGAAAATAATTTAATACATATTCCCTATATTAGGTATACTAGCAGTGCTCGCGACTTCGTCCGCGTGGAATAGTTATTTTTTCCCCGTTTTTTTTTACATTTTCCATTGTTTCTTCGCTCCTAATAGTTACAGCGTGATGTTATATAGCCTATAGCCTTCCTCGATAAATGGTCTATTCAACACAAAAAGAATTTTTCAATTCGGACCAGTAGTTCCTGAGATTAGCGCGTTCAAACAAACAAACAAACAAACAAACTCTTCAGCTTTATAATATTAGTTAAGATTATGAAATTATAAGCGTACTAAATGAAGCTTATTTCGAATTTTCGCTACACCAAAATAAAAAAACTGCATTGATATTTATGGCCTCAGCCAAGTCACTAATGAAATCTTTGCCTTCAATAGAAATCGACACTGAGTTGTATTACTGTATCGTTAATTGCACTATGACCATACTATCTTTAAGACGGAAGTGGCCGTTGATAAATAATAGCAGCTATATTATATATAGCCTGCGCGTCTGTATATCGTCTAGTATCGTTGGTTACCGCCAAAATGCCGAGCCTAGTGAAGTGTGCCTTATTGGTGACCCTTGCTGTTGCAGGTTGGTAATTAAAGGACTAACAAAACTAGTTTGAGAGAGGTAGGGCATAGCGAATCTTCGCTCGAATTGAGCTGCCCGTCCGGGGAAGGACCTCCATCCTATAGAATACCGCAGTCAAATGACCTCCGGGTCGTGTTTCTGCTGGTGAGTAGGGTTTCCGGAGCTCGTGGGGGGTTAGGGTTGGGCCGGCATGGCAGTGGCAACTGACAGGTAACTAACCAGTTACTTGCCAGTTGTCACAGCGGCTTGGGCTTCTCTTTCGCTTTCCATCAGGCGTAGGGAAGCCATTATGTCGATCCACTATAAAAAAAAAGACACTTTTTTAAACTCTACCTTGATTAAACTGGACTAGCATTCAAATATGGCTCTACGCATTGTGCACTTAGTTAAAAAGTATTTGGGGAAAAAATCATCTTACATTAACTTTCATACAAACATTTAGGTAACTATTATTACCTATTTTATTAATTAAATAACGCTTTTACCGTGTACCAGATCTTATAGTATCCGATATTTCGGCACCATTGCAAATGAAACGTTACGCCGAAATGTTGCTGTAAGTAGTTGTTCACAGAAGTATTTGGATTTTTGTGGTTGAAGCAGTGTGGGGTTGGGCCGGCATGACTATGGCAACTGACAGAACTGTTGTCACAACAACTTGAGCTTCTCTTTCCCTTTCCACCAAGCGTAGGGAAGCCATTATCTCGAACTACCTACTTACTATAAAAAAATTATAATTAATCCCATTCAATTACAAAATAAGAGTTGTACATTTCAATATGACCTTCAAATCCATGGACAACTACTATTTTATGAGTAAATGGTGTTATAAGATTAGAATAAAACTGATTACCCGAAATTTACGATAAGATTTGATTAAAAGATTACACCGGATTTAGTTAACTGATATTTATGATTGTTATTATAATATCAGTATTAGCTACTGCGTTTATAAGAGCCGTTAATAAAATTATCGACAATAAAATATAATGCTATAAAAGGATTCTGCTAATACTTACTTTAGTTACAAAATTTATGACATTATGTAAGCTTTTGAAGATTTAAAATGATAATTTAGTTCGTTAATAATAATAATTTCTTTAATTAGATAAGCGTTTCAAGGGCACAAAATTGTTCAATATTTTTGTATAGCAGATACTTACATTATTATCATGTAAAATAATGCTTTTACATTTTAACTATTATTCGGTCAGAGACTGTAATCGATCGATGTGAAATTCTTAAATTAAAATCTGTCGCGCGTTAAATTATCAACAGTTCCACTTTGATCGACCAAAATCTACCAAAAAATAATAGTTAATGATAAGTGTTAGAATTATATTCCAGTTACAATCTTTCGACAGTTTACAATCTCGCAAGATGGATTATAATCTAACGGTATTTACAGTTTCACGGTGACTTAGGTCTATATATCTTAAAGATAGCCATATGGTCAGTACTTATCTACCTATTATAAGCATCATTACGGCAGCTGACGTATCAAGCCATGTTGGATCTCAATCTGAACAGATTTAGGTATCTTTTTACTGCCATAATATTTGCCCATGATTGTGTACCTACATTTTGTGCTTAAATTCTATTACAGTGTCCAGCCACAGCCTGGGGCCCAACGATGTGGTCTTCCACTTATACACAGCGTAAGTACCTTCTATGAGTGACTAGTGATCAGTAGAATCTCTTTGCTTAAGCCGCGGCCACACATTGTGCCGGGGCCACACATTGGATTCAACTTTGCGTCCAATGCACCAATGTGTGTATAGGAACTTTGAAACAATGAAGACATTGAGCGCCTTAGTATTGGATAGAGATTGGACACAAAGTTGAATCCAATGTGTGGCCGCGGCATTAGATATGAATAACATACTCTATGTATTCCTTCGTAGGTAGGTACTTTCAAAGAGGAAAACTGTTTTTAAAACTTTTGCTAAGGATCAAAAGGAAGACCTTGTGGTCTTCTTTTTGATTCATGTGATTGTTCACACCTGATGTTAAATGATGATGTGACCTAGGATGGAGCATGCTTTCTTAGATAAAACCTGAATAGGTTACTTAGAGTGAATACTCTAGCTATAAATATTTCCAAGATTTCCATAGTTAGCCGTTCGTACTATGAAGGTATAGAACGCACTGTGCAACTCTTGCAAAAGAGAAAGATTTGCTGCACAAATCATACCTACACTCAGGGCTTCTCTATTAAAAATTCCAATCAAAATTCCAGGTCAAACCCTACCACCAGCCAGCCCCTATTGCCGTCACCTAGTTCGATCATGATGTCGTCATTCTCGCTCCAAGCTCGCACCATCATCACCATCCATGGACACGGCGAGGGAGTGTCAGGAAACTTCAATGCATTCGTTGTGCCAAGTAAGATATATTTATTTAGTACTAGCTGTACCGGCACTAGCTGTATGGACTTCCATAAAATACCTATCTATTGCCTTAGTTTTAAGTTAGACCTCTACCAATACATTGGTAAAATTTCTTCCTTTTTCCCAACATTTCCCTTCACTGCTCTGCTCCTATTGATCGCAGGGTGATGAAAAGTATACCAGGAGCCCCAGAACCCCAGGAGTATGAAGTATAATTGTACCAAGTTTAGTTAAAATCCCTTCAGTAGTTTTTGTTTCTATAACGAACATACAGACAGACAGACGGACAGACAGACAGACAAACATTTTACTGATTGCATTTTTGGCATCTGTATCGATCAGTAATCATCCCCTGATAGTTATTTTGAAAATATATTCAATGTACAGAATTGACCTCCCTACAGATTTATTATAAGTATAAATAATAATAAATAATAGATAGGAGATAGCTAATGTGAAATGGTGCACCACAGTCGCAATCAGCATGTGAATTCTTGGTTAGCCCCCACTCAACTAGTTGGGGGGGGGGGGGGGGGGGAACTATACTGAGCAACTAGGGAGCGAAGTCGATTAAGAGTTGCCTACACCGCATGGCACATTTGCTCACCTGGTAGCCATATCTCACTACTTGCACGGTGCATTACGATTGCAGCATCCAGGTCTCCAGGTTTTGACTTGATTCTATGTATTTGAGGCTACTCGGCCTTCATTGGCTACTCGGTCGGCAGTGACTCGAGAGAGAATTTAGTTACAATTATCATATTTTTAAAAGTTTATTTCTTTGAACAGGACAAACTATGTAAACTGCTAAATATCGGTTGACTAGATATTTACGATATAAAAGTACTTCTTATACTTGTAAATGGGAAAATATGTAAGTATGTGGTCCACAATATTTCAAACGTAACTTATTTCTGACATAACTTGACCTTGGCTCTTCTAAGATACAATTACCATATTTTTAGGGTTCCGAAGCCGAATGGCAAAAAACGGAACCCTTATGGATTCGTCATGTCCTTTCCAGCTTTGCAATATATTCAACCTTAATTTTCTTTAAAAATATTTCGTGATGCTTTCAGCGCACCTTCAAGCCGAAAACGTCAACGTTGTCGCTGTGGACTGGAGCCCCGGCTCCGGCATGTACTCCCAGGGTTTGGCCGAAGCCCCGCAGTGCGGACAAGTGATCGCTAACTTCGCCAACATTCTCATCAACGACTTCGGCTACTCTGCCAGTCAGTTCAGGATTGTCGGCGTCGGTCTCGGAGGCCACATCGCTGGTATCGCCGCTAAGAAGATCAACGGACAAGTGCCGCACATCGTTGGTAAGTGTTGCTATATGTTCTCTGCGTCCTCAAGGTACCAGATTCGAGCTTCAAGAGACAAATTTTCCTTTGTCAAAAAAAGAGCAAATTCTGCTTGAATAATTAGATTTTATTATCCAGACATTTACATAGCCAGAATTAAACTGTAAGTTTGTAAATGCGTATAGATCTACGACAATTCACATATTATCGTATTATGAAGATGACTACATTCAAGAAGAGCTAAAAGTCTTTTGGACCATTGACAAACTAGTTGACGCATAAAAAACTACAATTCCTTAAATAAGAATTCGAATTCACCAAACAACGGAACTTCATGATTACGATACTCAATTTCTCTGTGTTTTTTTTTAATTCAAAAATGAGTTTGCGCTTGACTGCAATTCGCCTGATGGTAAGCGATATCGTAGTCTACGATGGAACGCGCTCACTCAGCAAAAACGGAACAAGGAGCCCGGCAAAGAGTTCCATAGTTTAGCCGTTCGCACTATGAAGGTAGAAGCGAAACGCGCTGTGCGCGTCCTAGGAACTTGCACCATGTAACGGTGCCTATTCGCCGTATCCCTGTATGTAACGAAAATGAAAATATGATTTAGGTATGTGTTTACTTACATACCTAAATCATATTTTCATTTTCGTTATTAGCTCACACTTCTTTGGCATTCCAAAAATATCATAGTCGTTGCTTGACAATATGATTGTGTTTTTATTCTAGCGTTGAACCCTGCACTCCACGGCTGGACCCACCATCCCGACCGCCTCAGCCCGTCCGACGCTGGTGTCGTCGAAGTGTTATACACCACCGCAGGTTCCACCGGCTACGACCTGCCCCTCGGCACCGTCAACTTCTACCCCAACGGCGGACGCCTCCAGAACGGCTGCCTTACCGACCTCGACTGCTCTCACACCTACTCCTACGCCTTCTACTCCGAGTCCCTCACATCCAGCGTCAGCAATGGACCCGCTTTCATCGGCAACAGATGCGAGAGCTTCGATGACGCCGTTATCTTGGGATGTAACGATGGTGCTAGAGACGCTGTCTTCGGTGGCATTGCTGTCAAGACTACGTAAGACTTGTTTTTTTTTATGTCAGCTTGTCAAAATGTGTTCTGATCATAAGTAGACTGTGTAAAGGATTGTTATTGCGAATCCAACACCAAAAAATGGCTATGAACAGGGTCAATCAAGCAAGTCCTGGATCTGGATATAGCCAAAGTTGGATTATGCTTACTTTGATAGGCCTTCACGCTAACTTTAAACAGCTCCAAATGATATCGTTCAGGGAATATTTAGGGGCAGGATACATTCCTCATTTTAGCCGTACGCACTAGAAAACAATTCTACCATTGATACCCATTGATAATATAATTTCTCTTTATTTTTCAGAGAATCTGGCATTTACACCTTCCTCACCAACCCTTCACCTCCCTTCGCGAGGGACTAAGAAGAGACGCCTACCTGCGACTAAATTGATATTTTGAATAAATAAATATTAATTTTCTGATCTGATCATTCACTATATTTAGAATGACTACGAAATCCTGTAGAATTGCTTATCACACTTTTCCTGGGACTATTGCATTTTCTATTAGCTCTCGAATAATATTACATGGCTGTTCGTGATTAGTGGGGAGGGCCCCAGGAGGAGCCCAGGGGGGCTATAGACCCAGTAGGGCGCTCAGTAAACCCAGTAGACCTTAAAGTAGACCCCTATATATACATATATTAATAGCCATTTTACTACCATCATCATCATCATCAGCCTATTACAGTCCACTGCTGGACATAGGCCTCTCCAGTTGTTCGCCACTTAGAGCAAACATCTGGAGGATATACCCATAATCGCCACGCTGGGCAGGCGGGTTGGCGATCGCAGGGCGTAGCTTCTTGCTCCGGTGGCGCTGCTGCCCGTCACCGGTCTTTAGTATTTAGCTACGCCTTCAATTGTGATGGTTATACCGCCAACAGTCGGTTGCCAGCGCCTCGTTTGTTATTCGGCAGGATAGGCCGAATAATGATAGGCCGCTCCCTTACATCCCCTAATCCCTTACATCCATTTTACTAAATAGAAGTAAAATGATATAAGATTAGGGTAATTTGTAGACACATGGCCCTGAGTTGCATCCCGTATGTAGATCCACGCCTGGCCTGATGCGAGTCATGAGCATGAAAGTATTCAGGCGACTCCTATCGTGAAACAAATAATATGTTGGTGAAGATGTTATAATAAATGAGCTAAATCTTAACTAATATTATAAAGCTGAAGAGTTTGTTTGTTTGTTTGTTTGTTTTTTTGAACGCACTAATCTCAGGAACTACTGGTCCGAATTGAAAAATTATTTTTGTGTTGAATAGACCATTTATCGAGGAAGGCTTTAGGCTATATAACATCATGCTGCAACTATTAGGAGCGAAGAAATAATGGAAGATGTAAAAAAAACGGGGAAAAAATAACTATTCCACGCGGACGAAGTCGCGAGCACAGCTAGTATTTAATAACCAGGACCTGGTATCAAGCAAAGGATTTCCAGATGATGCCTGGGGGCATATACCAAACTCTCAGACCTGAAATCATTTAGGGAACCCTAAGTCCCAGTCCATTCCCAAAACTGATCCGATAGTTATATCGAACTTGGATAAAATAGTTGTTATATCGCAGTTTCAAATTCTCAAACATATTTTTCTTGAAACGACAGTAGGTACTCGTATTATATGGGTATATTTACCTACAGGTAAATTTGGGGTATAGGACAGGATTAATTAAAATACGAAATATTATTAAGCGTTTAGTCTTATAATGATACATTATAATCAAGATTTTTAAGGTAAATAAATATTCTTAATCTAATATGGCCAAAAACTAGCAGTGTGCAGTCCGTAAATGCCAGCTCTGAAAAGAAGAAATATAAATATTATGTGTATACAAAAACATAATTCTAACAATATCTGAGCTTGACAGTCTAAGGCTAGGCGCGCATTGGTGACTTTTTGTCACCGTAACAGTCGTATCATCTCTTTTGCATTTTTAAAATGAGAAGAAGAGAAATATCTGTCACGGTGACAAAAAGTCGTCAGTGCGCGCCTAGCCTAAGATCGACTTTTTATATAACTCTTGCACTTCACAATAAATTAAAACTAGGTTTAGTAAATGTTTGAAGGAAGTAAATACTCTTGACAACGTGCATAATTATTTGACAACAGCTTAAAATAAATAAATAAATAAATAAATAAATAACCCAAGACATGCCACGCTGGGCCACACAGCGCCACCTAGCCCCAAACTAAGCCGAAGCTTGTACTATGGGTACCTACTAGACAACTGATAAACTTACTTAAATACATTTTTTTTTTGTAAATAAATACATATTATACATAGAAAACACCCAGACCAATACAAGCAGACATGTCCATGAACACAAATGTTTGTACTGTGCGGGAATCGAACCCACGACCCTTGGCTCAGAGGGCAGAGGTCATTACCAAATGAGCCACCGAGCCTGTCAAACATCATAGGTACAGTTTTGAAGCTAGTGTGAGGATAGATTTAACCAGGTTATGTCCAATATCTGTCCAAGACCGATCCTCATATTGGAGTATTGGACCAATTCATGACGCTAGCATTAATAAGAGTTTGACAGTCGTAAATTGGTTTCCCTTGTTCTTTTAGTACCAGATGTTGCCTTCGACTTAGAACGTGTTTTACAAACCAAATAGGAAAAGGTCGGTTTAGTTTAGGATTCATACTATTGGCATACATTAAACCCAACTTAGGTCTTCAAATATTATGTCAAAAGAACATACTTACCCAGTCTTGGTGAACACTGTATTGCCCATAGTTAGGTGCGCTCCCCTGCACAAATTGTTATGGGCCTGAGACAGATTGTCGCATCTTCTCGCCATAAGGCGATTAGGATTTCTGACGCTGGATGCGAAGAGATCCCAAGCACGGCTATGAGAACACATTGAACCGCCTCTACTAGTGCACCCCGGCTGGGAAGTACCCCCGTTGGGATAGAAGTCAGTGTTGCCACTCTGCATTCCAATTCCTAGGATGGTTCTGTCAGTATGGATAGCTTCGACATAGCGACCCGCATTGTTCTGTAGCCTGTTGCTGCTTGTATGCCAGAGAGGACCGGCGGGGTCTAGACCTGGAAAATAATTAAATGGAATGAAACTTCATTAGTGCTAGTAAATAAAAAATATCAGTATCAATATCATCTAGATTAATCTCAAATTAAGTAGACTACTTAGAAGCTCTTATATAATGGAATCAGAACAACACTTAAAGTTACCACAAATGTTTTCGTAAATCCAATATTACATGCTAGGCCAGGCGGAGTAACGATTTGTACAAGATGGCTGGGAAGGGGTGGATGCAAGTAGCAGAATCGAGCTAAGTGGCGAACAATTGGAGAGTCATATGTCTAGTAGTGGACTGAGATAGACTGATGATTATCACAAATGGTGTCGAACTCGACGCACCACTAAAAAAAAGTAGTTTTCTTTTCTTTTGAGTATTAGATAAATCGCATCTGAATATCAAAAGACGCTCATAGTCTTCTTTTCTTTTAGTATAACAATAACTTAAGTAGCAATGCCTACCTGTTACCCTGCGAGGTCTGCCGGCAAGTCGGCGGCCAGCGTTACCAACAACATGGGCTCCTAAGCTGAATCCGATCAGGTGGACTTGACCCCAGTCCCCGCCGGCGTTGTTCACGAGCCACAGTAGGAAGTCACCCAGATGGTTGCCCACGCCGGGGACGCCGGCAGCCGCTGTGTTGTACAGCCTGTTGGCTAAAGCGCTCCAGTCGACTGTTATGACGTTCAAGTCAGCTGCTGCGAGGAGAGCGCTCCTGATGGCAATGTTCATCTGGTTGTTCCCGTCGCCGTTGAAGCCGTGCACGACTACTGCCAAGCCGCGGTTGGCGCGGTAGTTCGAGTTTCGTACGCTGTTGATGTCGTTGTGTCTGAGGATTTGTCTCGCGTTTGGATTGTTCCTGTTATGGATAATTTTTTTATAATTACATATTGACTTCGTTCAATCGATGGAAAGCGTGAAAGAGAGTCCACCACATCATGTTATCGGCTTAGCTTAAATAATTTAAGAAGCGAGGCATTCGTTGACTACCATTTTCACTATTTAAAGAGCGTTGGTACCTATCAGGTTGTATTGGACATTTTAAATGGAATAGTCTCTACCATGAAATGATAAATAAATGATTCAAGACATGCCACGCTGGGCTACACATCACAATCTGCCCAAAACTAAGCCGATACACAAGTAGTAAGTATACTATGGGTACTAGATAACCGTTGAACTTAAATAGATACATTTTTGTAAATAAATACATATTATTATACATAGTAATGCAGTGGCCTCATCCAATTACTTACAATGTAGGTATGAAGTCATTCGATTACCTACAATCCAACTTGCCGCCACCCGCGAATTACTACATACATACCTAGTAAACACGCATTCTGTGACTCAGACCAATACAAACAGACATGTTCATGCACACAAATGTTTGTACTTTACGGGGATCGAACCCACAACCCTCGGTTCAGAAGGCCTCTCCAGTTGCTCGCCACTTTGGGCAAACACCTGGAGGCTTTACCCATAATCGCCAAGCTGGGCAGGCGGGTTGACGATTGCAGGGCGTAGTATTATTTTACACAAACCTCGTAAATAGCCAGTATTGATTATCGGCGCCATTTCTAGCAACATTCTCGTCAACGGGTACATGAAGGTCTACCAATTGCAGTGTGCCCTCATCGTCGGGTATCCAGACGTAACGGCTCTCTCCCTCGACGTAGTGGCTGTTGTTCCTAGGAATGTCCTTAGGGATCACGCTACCAGCGCAAACTGAAACCAAACTTACTTTATGTATATTCGACTCTATTTTTATATATGTACCTAGTTGCATGGTGCCGTCTCATAGGCATGATGACTATTTTTGTTTTGGATTAATATTGATGCATCACCCAATTATAGAAACATTGGTGAAAGAATTACTTCGCTTGTATGAAAAGTCCCCGAGCTATCACAATTTCAAAATCACAAATATGAACTCGCCCAAAAACGCTTCATGCAAACTGATACGAAATCGTGACGTCACGCTTTCGTATTGCGTGGTGTTTTGTATGCCTCGTTTAAGAAGCTTGTTAGATGGCTATATTAAGTAGTGCGTTTATGTTAAGGGTTTCATATCAAAATATGTTTTAATTAATGTACCTTACACAGTGTTATAATGATTGTTGATTAATTTTACACTTTTGAAATTGACTTTCCCGATGAACTTTGAAGGGCTATCGCGCTCTCATTTTGCTAAACAATTTTGTTGTGATTTCTCAATTAAGTGTTATTTTAATGGTTCTTCTGGCAACCATCAAATAACATGGAAATTCAACCATGATCATCTCCCCTATTGCCTGATAGAAAGCAAAAGAGAGGCCCAGTCGATACGGCAACGGAAATTGAATCAAATGCTGTTCTGTAGGATTATTTTGTGGAAGGTGATCCGGATTCGCGACCGAAGTCACCACTAGGATGTTTCGCCGGCTATGCGGTGTTCTATATCTAAGCGGCAAACAGCTGGAGAGGCCTATATCCAGCGGTGGACTGCAAATTAGGCTGATGATGATGAGATAATAATGTACAAAACTCACCAGAAACAATAGCTGCAATTACCACGACTAACTTCATTGTCACCAAATGTCGAGATATCATGAAGAGGAACATTGATTCCTGTATTTATTCATAACTTTATCGGGTTCCTTTGGTTTATCATGAACGATTCGAATCGCGAATTTACAATCAATATTATTATGATAACCGTAAGCTTTTTTTTGGAACAAAAACAAAAGAAAATATCCTAAATTAGGTAACTGTGTCAATATATTTTAGTTATCTATAAAAATCCCCGTACTTTCAATTGTTCTCAACCTTTTGGACTTATTCGCAGAAAGGTTTGTAAAGTAAGTTTCTTTGTTTCAGCCAAAGGGAAGCCCCATTCACTGCAGCAAATTGTAAGTATGAGTCCTACAAAAAACAATTGATCAATGTAAAAAATTGCTAAGTCGAGATTAGAAGGCTCATTATGTCTATATAAGAAAGGTATCTAATTTTAAGTGCCTAGAGCCAATCTTCGAACTCTACAAGCTCTAAATATACAAGTCCCATTTTCTAAAGCTTAGTCAAAATATTAGGGGTTTTAAGAAGCATGCAAAGGTAGGAATTTAATAGAAGTATGTCCAGAGAACTCTGGTTTTAATGCGAATGATACCCATCACGCTGTTAATTTAGATATACTCGTCCATAAGTATTTATGCTTCTATTGTGGTTATCAATAAAAAACATAATAATTTCTTTACATGAAAATTCTTGACATCATTTTTCGAAATAAATACTTTTGGATCCAGTGGCTTCTGCATTATGATATACCGGTTACTTAATCGTGTAAATAATTCTTTGCAGTGATAAATAAGTACATTAAACTGAAAAACAAAAGACTTAATTACTGAGTCACTTAGTTAATAAATATCAAAATATTTGATCGATTAGACATTATCTTTATTTAAATTAGCACGTACATGTTATAATATCACGACTGTGACTACAAAAGATGTAGTAAAAAAGCCGGCACGCGTGGACTTTCTTTTATTTATTGCTATTGGTCGCAGAAGAGCAAGCGGTCTGATCTTAAACAGTAATCTACATCTACACTAATACATATTATAAAGAGGAAAGATTTGTACCTATTTTTGTATGTTTGTAATGAATAGGCTAAAAAGTACTTACTGGGCCAATTTAAAAAAATCTTTCACCAATAGAATGTTACATTCTTTCAATTTGACATAGTCTCATATTTACTCCATATTTTTATCGCCAACAGACGAAGCAGAAGTTGCTCACTTTATAAGAGAACTTAAAGTAGATAGCGCTCCAGGTTTAGACAAATGTACCCCATTACTAATCAAAACAATATGCCCTGTAATACTTAATCCTCTTACCCACATATTTAATTTGAGTATGTCAGCAGGAAAATTCCCTGAAATATGGAAAGTAGGAGTGATCACCCCAGTCTACAAAGACGGTCCAAAATCTTTGCCCAGTAATTACCGGCCAATAACTCTTCTCAGTGTCTTATCCAAATTATTAGAAAAAATAATCTGTAAAAGGCTAGTAGCATTTTTGGAAGATCACTCGCTCATCTCAGACAACCAATTTGGCTTTAGGCAATATAGATCGACTGAAGATGCCGTTACCTTACTTACTAAAACGGTATCTTCTGTAATAGATCAGAATAAGTGCTGCCTTGCTGTATTTCTTGACCTCGCAAAAGCGTTTGACACGGTATCGATTCCAATTCTACTTCAAAAACTTGAATATATGGGAGTGCGGGGTCTGGCTTATAACTGGTTCAGCTCCTACCTCAAAGGCCGCAGCCAATGTGTCAAAATTGGATCGACTGTGAGCGACTGCCTCCCAGTTCAATACGGGGTCCCACAGGGCAGCATCTTGGGCCCAATACTTTTTGTCATTTATATAAATGGCATTCTAAACATACCGATACAAGGAGCCGACTTAATTTGTTATGCCGACGACACTGCCATTTTATTTCATGATGCATCTTGGGAGTCCGTTTTTAACTTGGCGAATAATGGTTTATCGACTATTGCTGACTGGCTAAAGAAAAATCTGCTCACCTTAAATATAAAAAAATCAAAATACTTGTCATTTCACAAAACTCGTGCCTCCAGGCCTCGTGTATTGGAAGCGCTTACCATTCACTCGTGTAGAACCGGTGCGTTCTCTCCGTCTTCTAACACCCAATGTCAGTGTCCTACCATAGATCGGGTTGAATCTATCAAATACCTAGGAATAATTTTGGATGAAACTCTATCTTTTAAACAACACGTTACGACTCTATCAGGTAAAGTTAGGAAAATAATATTTATTATGAAATCTCTGCGAAACTCTGCTAGTAAAAAAACACTCACCATGGTATACAATGCTATCTGTCAGTCGCTACTTCTTTATTGTATCCTATCTTGGGGAGGTGTAGGTAAAACAACACTAATAGAACTCGAAAGAGCTCAACGTTCAGTACTGAAAGTAATGTTGCGTAAACCTTTTCGTTTTCCCACTAACGAACTGTATAGGGAGGCCGATGTTTTTCGTGTGCGACAATTATTTATCTCCAAAGTAGCTTCCACAATGCATAAAAAAGTTATTAACTCTTCTGATTTTCCGGTTTTGGCTGCAAGGCGTAATTTTAAGATCCCTCTTCCTGATACTCACTCCAGTTTTGCAAGACGGCTTCCGCCTTACTCTCACATTTTTATCTATAATAAAATAGTAAAACACGTAAAGGACATAAAAAAACTAAATGTTTCTCAGTTGAAGAATTCTATAAAATCATGGTTAAAGAGTCTCAACTACCAAGATACTGAAAATGTACTTTTGGCCAGTTATTAAATTGACATCACATTTGCACACACTCATGCACACACACTCATACACACACACTCATACACACACACTCATACACACAAACACAAACCATATATATATATATACTCTTTCGCACATCAACATACCAATGAAACATTCTAGCTTTTCCACCCCCTCCCTCATTGACACAAAACCTAACCTGTAAATTCAAATAATATCAAATGTAATGGTTCCTGCGACACAGACCTCGAGTCTAGTGCAGCGACCGCTGATAACTTTTAAAGGTTCCTGTAGTAGTTAATTTAGTTTTTATTTTAATTAAGACCGTATGTTTTTGTACACGGAACGATTGTACTCTATTACTGGAAATAAACAAACAAACAAACAAACAAACAAATAGTTACCGAAGTGTTGCGGTTAAAAGGAAAACGATAAGGAAGTGTATAAAAATATAAATATTTTATTTTTTAAGCAAGATAAGTAAGTTGTTCGTCAGCAGTTGTTGATTGAGGAGCAAGTAATGATTATTTAGAAGGGCCAAACAGCGCCGGTTCTGAGTCCGAATATGCCATTTCTGAAATAAAAAATTGATTGATTAAAGTACTATCCCTACTTATACCGTTAAATAAACATATGATACTTCTATGCCATATTTAATTCAGAACTGAATAGTCTGATCAAACAGTAAGTTGTTATTAAATGTGATTCTCATTTATCAAAGTGCTATGGTTAATGGCAATTATTTCCACTATGCCTCACTTCAGAGAAAATTATTGCCATTATAAATATTGACGGGGAAATCAGATTTCCTTTATTTTTTTAATTATAGATGGGCTGTACTCGTATTAACCTTATATCACGACATTAAATGAGGGATTTCTCAAAAAAGATTTCCACCAGATGGCACCACATAAAAAGAGGTCCAACTGTTACGTGATTCATTAATTTTGACATGGACCTGCCTTTTATGTAGTGACATCTGGTTTTCAGAAAACACTCATTGAAAAAAAAAATCAATTTACCCGTTCTTATTGAAGATTCCATTGCCCATATGCAACTGAGCGCCGGCGCATTCGTTGCGCTCAGCTTGTCTGATATCATTGCACTGTCTGCCGACGAAGCGATTGCTCGTGCGCACACTCGAAGCGAACAGATCAGTGGCGCGGGAGTGCGAGCAGCTAGCTTTGATGTCGCCTCGGGTTCTGCCGCAACCAGGCTGGGATTGCCTGCCTCCGTTCGGGTAGAAGTCGGAGTGACCGCTGCGGTCCATGATGCCTAGGAGTCCTCCATCGGTGTGGATGGCTTCTACGTAGCGGCCGGCGTTGGGTTGCAGACGGTTGTTGTTGCCACCCCAAAGCGGGCCGGCGGGATCCAGACCTGTAATTTTTTGAAATATCATGTTCTCCTTGAAACCAATTTGATATCCAACCATATTTGTAGTATGTCTTTCCAATCACTTTCACTTAAACTGAAAAAAAAAATGGTCTTTTCATTTAAAATATGAGCCACCTAAATTGACTAACTATTTCAGTTTTTAAGTCAAGGTATTTTTATCAATGGGAATTATCAATTAAATTTCGATGGATACACTTAAGTATGACCATTATTATCAACAGCCACTCCAGCTAAGAATCCCTTAAGCAGGAGTTAGGGAATACTATGACATTACAAAAATAAAAATTGCTTCAGGATTCAGCTTCCCTTAAATTCCTTGCTTATGAGAATTTTTTCACCTGCGAAGTAGGCGGGAATGGGAATTATTAATTCCGGAAAGGAACACACTTTTATGTTGCCTTAAAAGATAATGACAATTTTTTTTTTATCATCAATATACGACTATGTAAAATTTAATAAATTTACCATCACTATTAATGTAATGTAATTCAAATGAAGTATTACCAGTTACTCTCGAGGGTCTTCCACCGGCCTGTCGTCCAGCATTGCCTACGGCGTGAGCGCCCAAGCTAAAGCCGACCAGATGGACATTATTCCAATTGCCACCAGCGTTGTTGATGAGCCAGACAAGGAAGTTGCCGATATGCTGGCCGATACCAGGGACGCCGTTGGCCGCGCTGATGTAGTTGGAGTTGGACAAGCGGTTCCAGTCGACGACGATGACGTTGACATCCATGGCGGCGAGGAAGGCGGAGGTGATGGCGGGGTTCATGGATGAGTCGCCGCTGCCGTTCCAGCCGTGGACAACAACGGCTGTGCCCCGGTTGGCGCGGTAGTTCGAATTCCTGACGCTGTTGATGTCATTGTGCACGAGGACTTGTCTGTTTGTGGGGTTTTGCCTGTTTATAAAAACAAAGTCAGTCATTAGAACCCAGTTTTTATAACACGCACACACATCTCCTTTCGTCAGATGGAAAGCTAAAAAGGCAACCCAAGTTGATTTGATAGCTGACAACAAACTTACCAAACAAATGAAGTATGGTATGGATGCCCTTTGGTTACTTCGATCAGGAGCACATAGTACACTAACAATAAGCGAACCTTTATGACATATGTAGATTAGTATAGTCGTTCTACCTATTCTACTAACCTGGTGAAAAGCCAGTACTGGTTGTTAGCTCCGTTCCTGGTTGCAACAATCTCAGCGTCAACGGGTTCTTCGAGATCAACTAGATGGAGCTCGCCTTCACCATCTGGCATCCAAATGTATCTGCTTTTACCCTCCACGTAATGGCTGTTGTCTTTAGGTATGTCCAGAGGAATTGCACCAGCGGCGCAAACTGAAATTAGATAAGAAATTATTAGAGCAGACTTGCCAAATTTTTTCAGACATAGTTCAGCACTCAGAAGTAAGTCTTTCTCTAATAGTTGAAAGTAACAGCTAAACAACAGCAGGGTTATTCACAAATCCGGAAAGACTTCTGGGAAAGTTTTCGCTGAAAACTGTTAAATCTGAATAAACAATCGAGAAAAGATTCGTTTCGCGGAGAGAGATCGTTCCGAACGACTTTGTGAATAGCCTCCTCAGAACTTATAGATGAAGAGATATGTCAATATTCACAAGTTAATTCACATAAGCTGTAGCTATAAGTTTGCTACACAATAGTAGTATTGGACGCCAGATGCTTAATTTAGGCAACAAGTCGCGATTAAGCGATTTCTAGTGTCCTCACTTATCAGTGTTTATGATATTGTTTGAGCTATTATACACACTAATTGAGTTATAAAAAATACACTAACACCCGATTAAGCCAGCCAATACTACTAACAGCTTCATGTTGACCAGTTTATGAAAATTAAACTTGGCCTTATTTATTGAAATATTTATCACTGTTGTTGTTTGACGTCAAAGTTATTATCCTCATAAATAATGATAATTTTGTATAAATCAAAATAATTTAATTGCATTTTTAGTAACAAGGTCCTAAATCAAATTATAGCCAAGATGCATACATTTTATAATATAACAAAAATGTATATTTATCACACTCATGGTCATAAACAAAGCAGCACATGTATAAATAGCGCTGTGGTTTATTTAATCACATCCAATAACATTCAATCAAGTCGCCGTTCAATATGAAAAACTATACATCAATATCATCTATTTAGAAGGTTCATAGACGAATGAAATAAGGGCTGTTTTATTAACAGGGGTTATAAAATATGCGTCGGGTGAGGTAATTCTTATTACAAAACGTAATTTCAAACAATTATAATATTTCTTTAATTAATACGATAAGGTACCTACAAAAGATGCTTTTCGTAGTACCTACTAGGAGATAAAGTTATAAAACACGAATAGTAATAATGCTTAGTTACAGTTCTTAGATATAAGTCGGCTTTCTTCTTCTTGTAGTGTCGATGGCAAAAAATAAAAATTATTCACATTTTCATTAAGTACATACAACATAGTCATTAAGTATGTATTAGGTACTAACCAAAATGAGTCTTTGTTACTTTATAGAAATAAATGAATTGAAATTTAATTGAATTTTCCGAGATCAAAACTTTCCCAGTCGGCTTTTAATTGTAATTGGTAAAAGTATATTTTTTAATGCAAAAAGTGGCAGACGAGCAAGTGTGATGCCTGATGGTAAGCAGTCGAAACCGCCCATGGACACCCGCAACTTAAATCGAGTTGAATCAAGTATGTTTGAATACTTATTGATTGTCTACGAACACAAATGAAAATATGGCTCCTTACTTATGGATGAGCTTAGACAGACTACGGAGAAATGTAACGTAAAAACCAAGAGTTAGGTACTGGAGTATATTCCTACTTTACTTGGCCACAAACTACCGTGTTCCGTGTGCTGTGATTAAAATGGGAATTGATTTGAGCGGATTAGCTTACGGCTAATCCTTAGGTAAGGTATTTAAAGATAAACATGTAAAGTACGGATGTGTCATGTAATCTTTAAATTAAATCGCAACACCAAGGGGGGTGTTTGTAAGGCTAAGTAAAGGTTAGGATATTGGGGGCGTTCAAGATAGAATATTTTATTGCTGTTAATGATTTTTTGCAGATCGATTATTTTTTTACACACTTCGACGTACTTATAAGTTCTGGCCTGATGACATGGAGATTACTTACTCGAAAGAAAGTTAAACAAGTATTTTTTAACTTGCGAAAATAATGAGGAGATTATTTTACAATAATGTATCTGTAATTACAGTATCAATAGTGTACAAATAAAGAATATTTATCTACGACTCTACGAGTATCTATCGTTTCATTCCACATCGACGACAAGTTAGTAAGATATTCTATTTACACAATCCATCATAAAAGCTTAGTAGGTAGGTAGGAGCGTTCTCTGTGCTACTTTAACCTTAGATATGAGAACCAGATGATCACGTCTCCCATAACACCTGATCCCCAGCTAATTGAGAAAGTCCCCTCTATGGAATCGTAGGTACCCAGAAATTGCAGATCTTTCACTAGAAGAGTGAAGAGTTTCAGTCTTCTAGTGAAAGATTTGCAGTTTATGAGTGGTTTTTTATAATACCATTTTTTATAGAAACGATTTAGGTACACATTTTGCCACCAAACCAACATGTGTGTGTTTGTATAGACGTGTTTAATTATTTTTGTCTCTACATATTATATTAAATTTGATTTTATGGAAACCGTATGCTACGTTGTTTGAGTTAAATTAATTTCATCTACTTGCCTGGAGACCGACCAAATTATACTATTTTAATTTGATTTTATTCTAGTCCTATCAATAATATCTATCTATCTCTATTAAGTATTACTACGTGACAAATATCGCAACAGGGTTATAATAGATAACGGGCTATTAAATAGTGTTATTATTAGACTGGAAATATATGATTACATGGCATTAGACCGTCTCCGTGACGCAATGGTTACAATGTTAACATTGTAGTTAGGCTTAATCCTAAAGCGGGTACGATCTGAAAGCGCTGGGATCTTATTCAGGTTGGGTTAATTTAGGAATTAAATGCCTTAAATATGGGAGTTTGACGAAAGATGACGCTCCCAGTTAGGTGTCGTCAGATTCTCATACTACTTATAAGCTCAAGTTCAGCTTACGCTAGTTTTTTGTTTCTAGAGGGGAATGCATTAGGCACCTTCATGCCGCCTCCGGGGGGAGTCAGCATGGCGTATGCGACTCACAACTTCTAAAATGGGAGGGCATACCCACTAAACCCCACTGTGTCGCCAGTGGGCAGCTAGTTGCAGGGCCAGGGGTAGCGCCCAAGCATACGGTACGCTAGCACCCTAAGGAATGTTATTTAATTTTTGTCATTTCAGTATGCAAAGGTAAGCTGATGTGACGTGAACATCGCCTGTTCAATTTGCTTATTAGATTACAGATAAAAATATATAATCTCAAAGATAACATGGTTAACTGTTTGACCACTTTACAGGTTTTCTCTATCGTGACAATCCAATCACATATTCGAATCGATCTATTACAGTGATGCTAATCCAATAATCTGATTTATGTATCGGACAATTTTATTATCTTTATGTCCAATAACATTAAAAAAGAATAATGCTTTGTTTCATGCATCATTATTATGATACTCGCGTCACAGATAAAATGACGCTTACCTAATGCAAGCCTAAGAAAAGAGCTCTAAAGAATTTAACCATCTTTTTTTGTATAACTTTTATAATTATTCACCTTTTTATCATCGGAGTTTAATTCAGCTCTTTGTTACCCGAGACATACCTACAATCTTCAGGCGTGTTATGAGTGTTTTGGAGTAGGCTTCAAGTCGAATTGTGGCCAAGTACCTACGAAAGTCACTGCTTAAAAGGCGTAATGAACAGCAGATTGTGTAAAGAGATATTTTTGTGTTGATCACTTCCTATAGAGGATCCTCACAGGCCACTGTAAATTGAACAAAACAATATTTGTTTAACCGAGTGTGTGCACTGTGTAGGGGAGTTGGATAAGACTCAGGATCAAAGGAAATTATGCGCCTAGTAGAGTGCACTCACACAAATATTGCAAAGAGAAGAAATAGTCATTCACTGCTCAATTCATTTGGGATTTTCTGGAAGTAAGGGAAATAAATACTTAGTAATGTCTAATTTAGGAAAGGGTGCAATAATGGACTATTGCTCACTAGCTAAGCTAATGCCCGTGATACGGTTAGGGTGGCGGAGCATTGGGCATAGCAGGTGTGATTACGATTTTCCACCGAAATGCAAAGAAAAAGAATGGACAAAAGTTACTAACATTGTTTTGTTATACTCTAAATTACTAAATACAAGACTATCACTTTTGCCTGTAAAATCATCCAGTGTCTCAAATTGGACTGGCCATCCAAAGTTAAGTAGGCTGTTTTATCATTATCAAATATTACATCTGGCCATGCCTTTTCATTACTTCACTACAATTTAGGATAAAAATAATTAGCATCATGACAGCTAATACATTATTGGTCTATCTTGAGATAATGATTTATACAGATAATGATGGTAATAAATACTGTGTGTTACCTCTGAATTCAGTCACCGATGTCCATGATGAAGCTCTTATTAGTGGTTGCCGTTTGTGTGGCGTGTAAGTATTGATATCATGTAAATATAAAAAGATTAAGAGCGTTTGCCAGGCTCTTTGTTTCCCGAGATATATTAATCTTCCGATGTTCGAGACGAGAGTGATCGGTTTATGCTTGCCAGATGAATTGCAGTCAAGCACAAACCTGTTTTGAATTAAAAAAAAAGTGTTTGTTAAGATGGATAGGATAATCTTCTTTGTGGGTGGTTTAACGTCTTCATAACAGCGACGGAACTCCATATAAGGAATATGACGTAGCGGAATACGGGAATGGTTTTGTATGTCTGTCTTGGTTTGACGCCAAGACAACATTACACAATTCCTGACACAACAAATTCCTGATCGGTGAAGTTTCTCTTCTCTTTCTATGCCGCTAGCTCTATCTTTTTAAGTTCTTTTGTTTTATTGTCAGTTCATATTATAATAGATCTGTTCTTTATTTCCTTTGTAAAGATATATGTTTTCTTATTCTATACTAGCTGGCCCATCGCGACATCGTTCACGCTGTCCCGACCTTACACCTCCCTTTTTTATTGCGTTCTTATGCAATACTTCAAGGAATATCCTAAAAAAATAGTTATCGACATCGGTTCAACTGTTCACGAGTTATGCACTTAGCAACACATTTGGCGATTAGTTTTATGTACATACTAGCTGTGCCAGCGGCGTCGCTCGCGTGGATATCGGGTTTCAAAAATAATGGACTTCCATATAATACCCATCTATACCTTGTGCCTAAGTTTTAAATTAAACCTCTAGCAATACATTGGTGAAAACCGCATTCAATTCTATGCAGTAGTTTTCGCGTAATGCGCGTTCAAACATACAGGTTTAAATTTCTCGCGTTTTCCCAACACTTCCCGTCACTGCTCCGCTCCTATTGATTGTAGCGTGATGAAAAGTATCCTATAACCTGCCCAGGAGTATGAAGAATAATTGTACCAAGTTTCGTTAAAATCTGTTCAGTAGTTTTTTTTCTATAACGAACATACAGACAGACAGACAGACAGACAGACAGACAAAAATTTTACTGATTGCATTTTTGGTATCAGTATCGATCACTTATCACCCCCTGATAGTTATTTTGAAAAAATATTTTATGTACAGAATTGACCTCTCTACAGATTTATTATAAGTATAGAAGAAGATTATATGTATGTATTTTGTGCACCCTATGATTTAACCCTAATTCTACATTTGCCGAAACATATAAATAAGACCAAAGTTTTAAAATTGATAATTATTATTATTTATTATTATTTCATGGTTTTTTTTCACAGTAAGCGCCGGCAGCGTAATTCCTCCCATCCCAGGAGATAACAGCCGCTATGTGGAAGGCGAAAGCCGCTACATTTGGATGCCGGATGGTGACAATGTTCCCCACCTAGTGGATCTGCAGGAGCCTGTGGATGCTGAGCTGTTGGCCAGAAATGGCGCCAATAACCAATATTGGCTCTTCAGCAGGTTGGATTACAATCAAACGTTTCCTGTTCTTTCGTTATTGACTAATTAATATTTTTTCAAAATACATGCATGTGGGCATAATATTAAGATCCGCAAGCTTCCTTCACGCCACTCAAATTTTTCGGGACTTAGTCATAAATAACAATGCACAAAGCTTATAGCCTTGTCTTGTAATAGGGCCTAAAAACTAGGAAAACATTTGTTGTACATATCGCTGTAAGCGATACGGATAACGTGCTAAACTCTTCACTCGTTAATACATAATTATAGATGTATGTAAGATATGGGCAAGGCCAATAGAAAATATTGTGAATTGAATGTCGAATTTTCCTATTTCAGACAGAACCCGACCAACGCTCAAGTTCTGGTCAACGGCAACATCAACTCAGTCCATAACTCAAACTACCGCGCCAACCGCCCGACTAAAGTCATCGTCCACGGCTGGAACAGCAACGGAAACTCCGCCATTAACCCCATGATCAGGGACGCCTTCTTGGCCGTCCAGGACTGCAACGTCATCGTCGTTGACTGGCGCGCACTTGCTAACTCCAACTACATCAGCGCAGCCGCCGGTGTCCCCAACGTGGGAGTGTTCCTCGGCAACTTCCTGGTGTGGCTCTTCAACAACGCTGGCGGCAACTGGAACCAGCTCCATCTGGTCGGCTTCAGCTTGGGTGCTCACGTCGTCGGTAACGCTGGTCGCCAGGCCGGTGGAAGGCCCATAAGAATAACTGGTCAGATTTTTTTTATAGTAGTACCATAGCATACTGGCATTCCTTCGCCTAATGGAAACCGAAACAGAGGCTTAAGTCCCTGCGGTAAATGTTTTAACTGAAGAAGACAGCACAGACTATGCTTTGGATATATGGCTCGTATTCGACCCGTACTATAAGAACAGATAGACGCGTGTTTGGGCGTTGGGATATGATTCAAAAATGTCTTGTGAACGTTCAACTTAAAACTCAGATCTTGCGAGCGTTCAATTTTTACACTTGAATAATGTTACAATGGCCAAATGTTGTAATAACCAAACATAATCACCAAACATAGCTTAAGTTTAAAATAAATCTTTTTTCATAATTAAAATTAATGCATCATATCTGATGTTAGGCAGACGATGAAGTCCAGAAATGGTTAGCAATCCACGCCACGCTTGATAAGTGCAACGTAGATCATAGATCGATCACGATATTATGACGGTCTGCATACTCGTATTAGTCGCTTCACGCCTCGTTTTCAAGACTCAAGACTACGAGTAGGTATAAGTAAAATGAAGGGCTTTATCAGACTTGTACATTTTTATTTTCAGGTTTGGACCCAGCCGGTCCCAACTGGCGTGGAAACTCCAATGCTCTAGCCCCCAACGCCGGTCAATACGTTGAGGCTATCCACACAGATGGCGGTGTCCTTGGTATCATGGACCGTAGCGGTCATGGTGACTTCTACCCCAACCGCGGCACCAACCCCCAGCCTGGATGCTGGATCAACACCTGCTCCCACAGTCGCGCCTACGAGTTCTTCGCTGCCAGTGTCCGTTACAACAGATTTGTTGGTCGCCTGTGCGGTAACATCAACCAGGCTCAGAATAACCAGTGCACCGGAGGAACGGCGAATATGGGCAATGGAATTTTAGGAAAGAGAAGGTATGTTATCTCCGATATGTCTTCGTGCACCATAGAAATTTATTGTTTGTATTGTTTTCTTTTTCATTCAAGTTTTACGAATAGGGATTTTTTGTAAAATAGTTCATGAAAACAAAAATTAGATTTGACGGAAAAACGAACGAATATATGTATAAAAAACTAACGCAGAACACTACGGAAGCCGTAAAAGTTGTAGAAGTAAGTTTGTAAGCATTTGGATATCTCATTTTAATATGTATTTTTTTTGTTTCAGCAATGGCATATTTGGTCTTGTCACTGGAAACAGCTGGCCTTTCTAATCGTGGAATATATGGATGCTAAGAAATAAAAACAATGACTCATCAATAGTATTTTTATTTATTACTACCTGTGCCCGTGGCTTCGCCGGCGTTCATGTAGGAGTGTCACAGAAGTGTTTCCATTCCTTTTTTCGCAATGAAAGGTAGCTTATGTCCTTTCTCAGGGTCTTTGTCTAGAAGATTGTCTGTACCAAATTTCATCAAAATCGGTTAAGAGGTTTAAGCGAGAAAGCATAACAGACTGACAGACAGTTACTTAAGACTTAGGTACGTAAGATTACTTAACGACAGATCAACTACAAACTAAACTTAACTACAAAGCCCATTTGATCAAGAGATAGGTTTATAAGACTACACTTGACGGTACATAATATATTTATTTATTTCCAAAAATCATACTACTAACATTACAGGTTTCCCCAATGCGATAGTGTAGATTAATTATTCTATATTTTATTAATTTATATATAGTAAGTAATATCTATTTAGTAACATTTATTATTACAAAGCACAAATAATGTAGCCTTTGTAAATTCAGTCAAATATATGTAATGTACCTACTTACATTAAATCATGGAAGTGATAAATAGACACCATGCATTCAATACGTTGATAGAACCTATACCGAGCATGCCTACTTGTACATATCGTCGCCGTAGAGCGAAAAGTCACTAAGTCGACATATGGCCAAAATGGAGTTAAATACCTAACCAGATTCCCCAAATTTTTCTGCACAAATTCTTCTTTTTGACATTTCTGTACGCGCCATAGTTTTTGTTTTACAGAGAGCGAAAACACATTAACTTTACGTTTGCACTACTCATTGGCAGTCGAAAACTAACCAATTTTACTTAACACTATTTTTTATGATCTAACAAAGCAAATCTGTACCTAAGTCGAGTTGGTTATTTCTCTCTTTTACAAATCAAATCATAATTTTGGACCCAATCCATACTAAAAATTACCTAAAGTGACTTAACTACTTTTAGAATTACTGGTTCGGTACAAAACATGAAAGCGAAAACTAACTAAGTCGACTTATTGACTCTCGATATGATCCAAACATGAGTGAAATAGTCACTAACTCAGTTTTTTTGTCATTATCTCAGTAATTAAACATAATTAATTGAAAGTGATATTACAATCTTATTTGTCTATCTATTCTTTAAGATATATAGCAATAAAATTAGAGTTATCTTTTACTAAAATTAAGTTATATTTTTTTTTGTTTTATAAAACTTTAAACCGCCATAACTCAAAACACGTCATGACCTACTTAGTGACTTTTCGCTCTACGGCGACGATATAATAAAGAAAGAAAAGATAGTTTTTATTACAAAATAGGATCCGATACTACTGCTCCCATTATTAGGTTTTAGCAATTTTATTTTACCATTTTTATCTATCTAAATCCTACATAATAAGTCTATACTCATTCTGAACAATTTATTAGATAGAAGATATTTAAAAAAATATGTTAATTTAAACAAAAATAAGGTGTCAGTTTGAAAATATTATTTTTCAAATACAAAGTTAGAATAATAATGTACTAGATTAAACTACATTATGTATAGGTAATCGAATCGTCAGTTATACATGTGTAAGACTATAAATGTACGCAAACAAAAGCTAGTAGATAAAAAAACATATACCTACAAAAATAAGAAATATGTAATCCTACTAATAAGTACTATATCATTAGGATTATCTAATGAGGAATGTTTCATTATATGATTAATCTAATGCTATGATTTAAGAATTATTAAAATAAAGAAATGAGTCCTGCTAATTTTACGAGTATAAAAGCGAGAGTTTAATTGAATAGATTCAAAAATTACCGGACGGATTTGAATGAAACTTTACAGTAGGTAATATACGTTAACGTATTTATCTACGTTTACATTAACATATTAAATCAATTTAAGCATAGGCAATATTAAATTGGATAAGGATATTAGTATAATTTTACATAATATACGAGCTGATATTCAGGCGGGGATGGCTAAGGCTGCTAGTTAAATATGATTCGATCGGTAATTAATGTTAATCTTTAGCTAATAGGTTACATTGGATTTGCAGAGGATTACAAGATTGCAGAGGCCAAACTTTGATTAATTTGTGAAGGTTTAGTTCCAGTTCTTTTCAGGATATTTCTTACCGATAAGCTATGGTAAAAGTTTTTATTGTATCACAACAAGGATAGCTTTGCCAGCCGTCCTGCGCAAATCGTCACTCCACTTTGCCTGAGGGCGTCCTCCACTACGTTTGCCGAGACGCGGTCTCCACTCCAGAACTCGAGATACGAGAGGCCCGGGACCGATCGAAGTGGCGAGCATTGGGAGAGGCCTATGTCCAGCAGTGGACTGATGTGGGCTGATGATGATGAAGGATAGATTTTAAGAATGAAGTATTTGGAAATATCTTTTTACAAGCTTTTTATTAACTTGCAATGTATGTTTGTTCGGGTGGAATCTCACAACTCAATTTTAAGGCACTTGCCCTCAACCAATTGAGCTGAAATTTGGACGTTCAGTTCGGATGACAATGCATTTATAAAAAAAATTAAAAGCTTGTTGTTAAAAAGGTTATTTGAATTACCGTTATTATTCTATATGGGCCCTGGCTGACGTCCACGTTTTTCCAAGGTACAAATATACAGCTTATTTCCCGACAAACCATGATAAATCTGCTAAAATTCCTATACCATGATATTCGATTTCCTTTTTACTTATGGCCTATTAGCATGCCGAGTTTTGGTGACAAGTGAAAAATTTGTTCTTTAAGGCTTGGCGCGCACTGGTGACTTTTTGTCACCGTGACAGATATTTCTCTTCTTCTTATTTAAAGAGATGAAACGACTGTCACGGTGATAAAAGTCACCAGTGCGCGCCTAGGCTAACACTGTAAAATCTTATGGAAATAAAAATCTTTCCTGATGATGATGACAGGATGATGACCATTGGCTATCATCGTAGTCACTAAAAAATTAAATACTTTGTCTGGTTGCGATGGTTCGTATTTACAAAGTTCTTTATAAATATGTATAACTACATGATATAGTTATTTTTTGTTTGGACGTGAATGTCATGATATAAGCCTACTTTAATACTAAATAAATATGTCGATTAATATGATGCATTGTAGGCAGCTAACTTGTATCAACATGAAACAATCAATTACATGTCAAAGATAATCTCCTAAGCCTCAATAATAAGCCTTGATTGATTGAGAATTATTTGTTACTATCTTCCCCCCGCAACTTCGCTTGCGTATATTTATATCTAGAAGGCATAAACGTATAGGTGTCACCAGAAAATAGCAAGAATCGTAAGATGATCAATTTCCTAGGTAGTTGATTAACTTCCGGAAAATAATAAACGGCAGTTGAAATGTATTATTTAACGTATGTGTTTTAGTAAATTGATCATTTTACGGGGTCTTGCCGTAAAATCATCCGACGAGGGTGAAGTGAACGTTGATTGGTTCAATGGCTCACGTGGCGTTATCCCGGCATCCAATCAGGGAACAGTGTATTAATTTACGGGTAATAGTGCACCGTTAAATAGTACATTGAGCAACGATTGGCCCATTTGAGGACGATTTTACTTGTGTCAAAATCGTAAATTATTAAATGACTGTCAGGCTACCGTAAATTGATCAACTAACTGAAATCCATTGCGTTAAATAATACATTTCAACCACCGTTTGTTATATTCCGAAAGTTAATCAACTACCTAGGAAATTGATCAACTTACGATTCTTGCTATTTTCCGGTGACATAGGTACTTCAACGTATTGTATGACTTTGGAGTGTACATACACACAGTGACACATCAGTTTATAAAAATGTGTCAAAATATTAAGTTGGATAAAGGAATCCAAATGGCCAATAAGTAGATAATAATATGTAATTTATAATGGTTTGTGGAAAGAAGAAGGTGGCGTGATAATCGAATGAAGGGGTGCAGGTTGACTAAATAGTCAATTATATGTTACAGATGTTCTATATACCTACAGATATAGGTAACATACATAACATAACATACATAACATAACATACATAACAACATATAATATATGTAATTGTAAAACTTTATTTGGAACACTTTAACACCAAGAATAAAACAAAACAACATTAACATTACCGGTTGATGCAAACATGAAACATAAAACAAGTTAGACTATTCTAATTTGTATTTAGTAAACAACGCGACGGATTTTGATGCGTCTTTAATAAATATAGGATTCAAGAGGAAGATTTACTTGTATAATACAAGCATATAGTATTGGGTCGCTAGTTTTCATATGAAATGCTCAGAGAAATAATTTTTGCACTGTATTTATACAGTGTTTCTATGCAGGGGGTAACACGTTACTTAAAAGTAAGAATATTCTTTCGATTGCGTGTTATCCATCACAACCAATGTTCACCAGTAGATCCGCATTATGACGCAAAGATAATAATATATTTTAGATTAATATGATAACGAAATACAAATAAAAGGATTTATAGTTATTAATAATATGCAGTAAGCCTTCATCATGAAGTTCTTTGTGATTTTCGCTGCCTGTTTGGCTCGTAAGTAAATAATTTGTTGTACCTACATACTTTTGACGTTATTTAGAGAAATTATTATTAATTGAAACAATGAGAGTATGTGATATTTAAATAGGTTGGACGTATGTCACCAACTTAATCAGTGATTAAACAGTATTATTTCGTTCGTTTGCATGTGTTTTTTAAGACTCAGATTTTTGATTTCCAGTTGCCTTTTTCCTCTATTTCTTACCAAACTTTTTAAAATTTTAATAGTGTTTTAAAAGTGAAAAATGTGATACACTTTCAGGCCTACCTAAGCCCTAAGGGCGTACCTAAGCACACCTAACTCGCCAGTGGGCACCAACTTGTATGTATACGTGTAGTGCAGAAACATACGGCCCTGTCTGCCCTCGCCGAATGACAAGCAGTCGTCACTCCTGACATACTACTCATAAAATGACTCAATCATATATTATGTTATGAGATTTTGTCCCTATGGAATGAGCCTTTTATAATGACATAAAAGGAACCGACTATACTAAATGTATAGTATTAAATCAATATTTTTTGTAATATTCCTTCCAGTTAGCTTTGGCGGTACCATCCCCAAGGAAGACAGCCAATATGTAGAGGGCGAAAGTCGCTATGTGTGGATGTCCAATGATGAAGGCGAGCTCGTCCAAGTGGACCTGTGGGAGCCGGTCGACGTATCCGCACTGAGCGCGAGAAATGGTGCAAATAACCAGTACAGGCTTTTCACCAGGTAAATTTCAAGTTGTAATTGCTGAAATAGCGTTTGTGTACCTGAAAGGAATCGATAAAGAAGGATATGGAGACCATGTTCGAAAAATTGATCTTGGAACGTACTTACATGTCATAATGGATACCTATAGCACCAAAAATATTTTTACAATCTTGGTCAGAATATGTGGTGTGTGGTTGGTTTTTGGAAGCTTATGAGCATAAATTCCGAAAATCTGTGAATCAGAAAATGTTCTTAACCAAATCTCCGAACTGATGGTTCTTGCAGATATCAAAACATTGCAGATACCAAAACATTATAATACTAGTATTTGAAAAAATCATTAGCATTTAGTCCCTTTACGCACAGTTTCTTTTCTCTTGTCATTGAAATTTTACAAAATTATAGCAGTTTTATGTACAGAATCAGAAACATATTCAATGTCATTTGAATATAGATAGATAACCTATTACTTTAACCTTATATATTTTTTCCAGACAAAATCGCAACAACCAACAAATCCTTGTCAACGGCAACGCCAACTCTATATGGAACTCCAACTACCAGGCGAACAGGCCGACGAAGGTCATCGTCCACGGCTGGAACAACAACGGCAACTCCGCCGTCAACACCATGGTGCGGGACGCCTTCCTCGACGTCCAGGACTGCAACGTCATCGTCGTCGACTGGAGTGGCCTAGCCTCCAGCAACTACGTAACCGCCGTCAGCGGAGTGCCCGGCATTGGACAGTTCTTGGGCAACTTCATCAATTGGCTCATCACCACCACCGGCGGCAACTGGAACCAGTTCCATCTGGTCGGCTACAGCTTGGGGGCTCATGTCATCGGCTCTGCGGGTCGTCAAGTCAGCGGGAGAGTCGCAAGAGTAACTGGTAAATTAGACCTTAATTCAAGAGATAATAATCTGCAAATTGCAAACGTCTTGCTATGCGAAAATTTGGGAATGCCTTGACTAGCTCGTGTTCTCTTTCATATCTTCGTTAAGACACAAAGAACGCTCTTATCTTTCAATATTAGTTTTCCTTTTGAACCTTGATAACATTATTCTACTCTGAGGTAGTAGGTACGTAGTACCCTACAAAGTTTGTATATTGTCATCGGCATAAATATGACACAGAAAATCACTCACGATCAAACCCGAATGGAGCAATAGTATCTCCGAAATTATGTTCATGTAAAAATCTTCCAGGTATTTCTATAAATATAAAGAATTCATCTATCTTAGCAAACCAAAGATCATCACATTCTATAATATTTACCGAAGCACCTGATATTTTTACATTGAAAATTTAATCCTCTTGTGATCTTCATAAGAAAGCGACTGTATACTTATTCCGATTTTCTTTTAATTTCAGGGTTTGACCCTGCCGGTCCTCTGTGGCAGACGAATTCAAACCGCCTCAGCAGCGCGGCCGCTCAATACGTCGAAGCCATCCACACCGATGGTCTCTTGCAGGGCATCTGGAACCCTGTGGGCCACGGCGACTTCTACCCCAATGGGGGGCGGAGCCCACAGCCCGGCTGTTCTGACAGCGCATGCTCCCACGCTCGCTCTTACCAGTTCTTCGCTTCGAGTGTGCGCCAAAACCGCTTTGTTGGCAGGCAGTGTAGTAACTTGAATCAGGCGCAGAACCAGCAATGTACAGGCGGCACGTTCAATATGGGCAATGGAATCGTTACCAAGAGAGGGTTAGTTATAAATTATCAATATATTATAATACTGACCAAATAGTAAGATCAACGCAAACGTTGATTTTGGAATGCGCTTCTCATGAAAACCTGATACGAATTCGCGCATTATATCCATTATGCGATTGGTTGCAAAATGATAATATGTATTCGTCCGTGTGGTTTCCTGATTAAGAATAGAACCACCACATCTCATCCCGCGAGTGTCGTAGAAGACGACTAAGGGAATATCAGGTAACGAGCAGCAGTGTATATCTGTACCTACTGGGGTCACCAACCCGCCTCCCAAGCGTCTGATTAAGGCAAATCCCTAAGCCCGTCTCTACCAGGGAGTGCAAGGGGTGCGGTACACGCGGGCGCAGGGCGCCCGGGGGCGCCTGCCGGGCGCTGCCGGGCGACGCGGCGCAGGTCCCCGGGGGACCCTCTCCCCACGAGGGCGAAGGTTGAGTCCGGCACCCCGGCGCCGAATATACTTAAGACGACCCTGCAAATCCCCCAAATGATAGTTGTCATTGGAGGAATGTCCAGTAGTTGATGTTTGCAGGCTAATGACCATATAAAAAAATACCCATAGTAAATGATGGTCGGTGGTTATATTTATATATTACATAGCTAAAAGTATTTTTCTTTTTCAGGAGCGGGCTTTATGGTCTATCGACGGGAAGTGCGTGGCCTTTCTAAATCATCGAGTGACTGAAAGATAACTGACTGACTGAAGTTATTTCAAATACACCTTCAATAAAACAAATTTAATTTGATTTATTTATTTCGTATTGGCTAAACGTTCAACAATTATGAAAAAATATCTCGTAACTAGGTACATTAATAATCTCAAATATTTTGAGAACGACTTAAGTAGTTACCTACCTCAATCAAAGAATTATTGATCGAACGATTAATGCGAGTTATCGCATTAATCGTTCGATGTAATAATGCTAGCATCGGTGTAGTAAGTCCCAGAGCAACCACAAGATATCCTATCAATGCCCTGGGTTTGTAAGCTGATAGAAGATATTATTCTACTTTTGTACCAGTTCATACGAAAATAAAATTCGTACTAGAATTATCCATAGAAATGAAATGTAGTGAGATAACCCCCAGAGTTCTGATTGACTTCAGAGCTGAAACATCTTATTACGCATATCTGGACTACTTTTTACTTAAGAATTACGTGGACTAGAATGTTTTATCAGTATGTAGGTGTAGATATATTGTGCTACAAAGATATAAACTAAATTATAAATAAATTATTATTTATTAATAAGGATTGATTAAAATAAATTATTTAATAATCAGGTATTTTGTGGGAAATTCACTGTTCAGAGATTTTATATCTATCTTACCTACGTTTCCGGTTATAATAAGTTTCTCGAGGTTGTGACTGTCGTTCCTAGCAAATTGTCTGAAGCATTTCAGGAAACATTTTTGCCCAATTCGGAATTAGGACATTCCGGTTCTTATGTGTTACTCGCCCACCATATACTCGTAAAACTCATTCTTACATAATACGCATGTAACTATTAGGTACCCATATATATGTTATTTGCTTGTTGTTAAAGCCCTAAGAGAATTTTACTTCAAGGCTATCTAATTATTAGTGACAAATAACACTACCTACATGAAAAAATATATCATACAAAGAACTGGTCTATTAGATCATTTGATAGTAAGATGTGAGCAGTCAGCAGAGCTTCTGAGTCAACGTTTATTCCATCCATTACTACCTACATTCTAGTGATTTTCTTCTGTTTATAACAATTATACGTACCATGCTTAAGGTAGCGCCTAGAATACGTTTTACGAATAGAAAACCAGGGTATGGTGTCTGAAAATTATTTGTTAATCATCACATCATCAGCCCACATCAGTCCACTGCTGGACATAGGCCTCTCCCAAAGCTTTCTCTTCAGTTCATCTTTGCCATAATCGCCGCGCTGGGCAGGCGGGTTGGCGATCGCAGGAAGTAGCTCCTCGCTCCGGTGACGCTGCTGCCTGTCTTTGGCATGTGGTATTTAGCTACGCCTTTAATCGTGATGATGGCCATACCGCCACCAGTCTATTGCCAGAGCTTCTTTATTTATAAAGAAACAAAACTGATATGCGTAAATTACCGGGTCAAAATAATAAAGCCATAAAATTGTGACCGAAACAACAGCTTGATTAACCTAGATACTTATCGATTAAATAACAATCTTGACTAATATTATAAAGCTGAAGAGTTTGTTTGTTTGTTTGAACGCGCTAATCTCAGGAACTACTGGTCCGAATTGAACTTTTTGTGTTGAATAGACCATTTATCGAGGAAGGCTTTAGGCTAGGTATATAACATCACGTTGCAACTATTAGGAGCGAAGAAATAATGGAAAATGTAAAAAAAAAACGGGGAAAAAATAACTATTCCACGCGGACGAAGTCGCGAGCACAGCTAGTGTAGTATAGATAGAACTTACTGAATGACTTTGTACATATTTATACATACTAATGCTTATCAATGCATTATATTGTTATAGATTATAGTATAATCCATTTAAGACACACCAATAAAGGATTTGTAAGCTAACATAAAAGGACGCCACCTTCTTGGATCGGTATAGTTCTCAAGTTATTGGGAAACATGCAATTAATAATCGTCATCAGTTGCGCTTTATCAGGTATTTTTTTATATTAGATCAATCTATAAATAAGAAGTGTACTAAGATACTTAATGAAGAGTGGTACAAACTCCATAGTGCTTTATCCATAGCCTACTGTGCCTACAGACATATCATTTTGTTGGTATTGCTTTGATGCGTTCGTAAGCATTAATTTCCAGAAAATCAGTAAAAGTAAATTTTCAATGATGGTGTAAGAAGGATTCTTTAGAAGCTCCAAAGAAGCAATTTATCACCGGAAATTTTACAAGAAAACGCCTCAAAACTTTAACAGTTAAAATCAAATATTTGAATGAACTATAAGTTGTCTCGATTCCAAGATATCTTTTCGAAATAATTTTGAATAGTTCAGCTGATTTTTCTGCTATCATGTTTACCCGACATCTTTGTATTGTGTCTACCAATGTTTTGTTTTATTTCCCAGTTTGTGCTGCGAGCGTAATCGAAGACCCCACCGCGGGTTATAAGGAGGGTGACAGGTATTTCTACTTTCCTGGTGATGGTGACGACACTCTTCACCTGGTCGACACGCAAGAGCCTGTTGATGAGGCATTCATCGGACAATACACGAGGAATGCTGAGAACAATGAGTATAGACTATTCACAAGGTACATTTTTGCCTGTTGATTCCCACATTCTAGGATATTATTTGCTATTGACGTACATAATATGCTTTTTATTAATATCAAGTAGTTAAGGCCAAGATGATAGGCAATCTATACTCCTTAATCAAACAATAATTGAAATATCAAATCTTCAATAGACTTTAACATCGTAATTTCTTCTTAAAATAGCAATCGACTGTTTCTGGAAGTCAGGACTTTACTACATACTTTAAGTCAACATAACTTCTATGAGTAAATAAACCACTGGCAGTTGTATAACATATTATTAACAACCAACCATCTTATTATTCACAATATTTGCAACCAACAATCTAATTTTAATGAATTTACTCATATTTATTTGGACATTCTGCAGCTATAGAGAAGCAGAAATTGGGATTTGATTCAAAAAATATTATTTCAGGTCCAATACCATCTCCTATCAAACTATTCGCATATTTGATGCCAACACGCTCCGCGTTACTAACTTCGATCCTCGAAAAACTACTGTCGTCCTCGTCCACGGATGGAATGGCAGTGGTCGCAATGCCATGAACAGACAACTCACTCAAGGTAACCCCAAAATAATGAGGGAAATTTTGAACCTAACCTATTTATGAAATGATCAGTTTCCATTTTAAAATGTGTTTTTGTGTTCCTATTCTTCTAATAACCGTGATAAATTAAACATTTTTTACTGTAAAACGTTCACAATCATCTCATTAAACGGAAGATCTTCATTCGTTTAGTGATTGTGATTGATAGCTCTACTCTAGGAGTATCTTTTGAATTGAAAATCCGAAGCTTCTGGTCTATACTAAGTCTGATAAATGTAAATTTAATATTATGGCTGCTCCTAGTAAAATTGATCATAAAGTTACTTAGTGACTGTGTACAGAATAGCTAAGTCTTAGCATTCCAAATTCAAATTCAAATTGATGGTCATGGATAATAATCGAATAATATCCCTTTCAATTGTGTCCGCTTTCGTAGTTAAAGGATTAATAATGTCCTTTTGATTTCAGCATTCTTACTAATGAATGATGTCAATGTCATCGTTCTTGACTGGAACCGACTCGCCAATCGTAACTACTTGACGGCAAAGAACGGAGTGCCCGCCGTGGGCAGGCACTTGGGACAGTTCCTTCAGTGGTTGGTGACTCAGGGAGCTTCTTACGACAAAATGCATCTGGTCGGCTTCAGTCTTGGCGGCCATCTTGTTGGCAATGCTGGCAGGGAAACTGGATCTCGTGTCAGAAGGATCACAGGTAAATACATAGTTAGCAGTGTCACTAACTGGATTATAGGCATTTATGTCCTTGTATCTATGCCATTAGTAATGAAGTCTTCGGCAAGCCTGAGGCACTACTCAAAGTTAAAACAGCAAATGGCCAGTGGATCTCAAAAATCTCAAACTCTTTGATGATGACAGTATCGTCCCATCACGGAAAAACATAAAGGCAGAGTCAATCAGCACTATGTAGATTCCTTCAGGATTAAAAAAAGCGTCTTCGACATCGCCTACCTTCATGACGCTTTTGGAGTATAAACAGCCACACAGCAATCCGTGCAGTAATCTTCCGCCGTCTGTCAAAGATTACTAAAATATCTAGTAATCTATCTAGGACTCTTTGCATTGGCACTTGGTTGAAAATGTTTTGGGGCAATTCAAGGGTATTTTGGGGCAAAGGTGTAATGTGTCTGTAACTTAGACAGGCACAAAATGCACCCAGAAATTCACAAATCTACTGCTCAACTCATTTGAAGTTTCTTGTTAGGTAGCTGCTACTGCAAAAGATTTGTGATGGTTAAGGTAGAATTTGAGCCAAAACCACATGATACAATCTCTCAATGATCAATAATTAAATTTTTTAGCCCTCGACCCCGCCAGTCCTATGTGGCCTCGCGATGTGAACCGTCTCGTTCCGACCGACGCCCAGTACGTCGAAGTCATTCATACCAACACCTTCTTCTTCGGATTCACTGACCCCTGCGGAGACGCCGACTTCTACCCCAACGGTGGATCCAGCATGCCCGGGTGCTTCTTGAATAAATGCTCTCACGCCATGGCTGTGGAATACATGGCTTCGTCTGTGACAAACAACCATCTGATTGCGAGACATTGCGATACCCGAAGGGACGCCACTAGAGACAGATGCACTGGTTGGTACTTCCCAATGGGGAATGATGATTTGTCCAAATATGGGTAAGTTGGAACTTAATTCATGTACATATGCCCATCCTACAAGTTATTTAAATCTGTCAACGTTTCACTACAAACAATGATTTTTTTTCCAGGTCTGGAATATTCAGAGTTAACACGTTGAGGAACTACCCATTCTAAAGAAAATCAGTAATGAACATCATTACCATCGGCCTATTCCAGTCCACTGCTAGACATAGGCCCCTCCAGGTGTTCGCCACTTTGGACAAACACCTGGAGGTTATACCCATGATCGCCACGCTGGGCAGGGTTGGCGATCACAAGACGTAGCTCCTCGCTTCGGTGACGCTGCTGCCCGTTCGGTCTGTAGTATTTAGCTGCTCCTTCAATCGAGATGGTCATACCGCCACCAGTCGGTTGCCAGAGCCTCGTTCGTTATTCAGCACGATGCACCCCGGGCGGGTGAGGGTGGCTTGGAGGGAAAAGATGATAGGCCGCTCCCTTACATCCCTTTTAACATATTTTAATCAATTTGACTTCTAAGTTATCCCGTTGCGGCAACGGACAAGTAGTGAAATCAATCACCTGTCAGTTGCCACTGTCATGCCCATCAGTAGTCCTACTAACTGACTGATCCCGAAACGCGATCAAACTGACTTCAAGTGCGTGCCTCTAAGTGTATGGGTCACCGGCTTACAAGCTTAAGAATCTAAATGAAGAAATAAAATTTGAAGAATTCTCTTAGTCGACTCTTACGACACCCATGTGATTTTATATTTTTTAACTGTCACCGCATAAAATAATATTGTTTGTATTGGCTCATATTTTCTTCCAGATGCTTATTACTTAAAACAAAATCATTAATTTTGTAAATAGATTCTATAGGCGATGTCGAAGTGCTTCCTTTTATTGAAATAAACATTACAAGTTTTAATTGTCTTAATTAATTTATCTGCTTCACGTACCAATTGGGTGTAACAATTAAATAGGTATTATCTCTGAAATCCTGTAGATAATCAGTTTTCAAAGAGTGAGGACAAAGGTTTACTCTGATTTTTTATTAATATCTGATTTTATTATTAGTGGTGTTCACCTAAAGATATAATTTTCTGATATGCTAGCTAAGTCATTGATCCAATTCAAAATATCAACATCAGGTAATAAAATACAATTGGATCAAAATGGTTCGTGAAAATTTACACATGTGGGCGATCGTCAATTCTCAGGCTGGAACTTAGCTATAATAAAATGTGACCATTCCAAGGTCTTTAGTATCCACATTGAAGGTCTCATATAACGGACCCGAAGTTCAAATTCTATTTTAATCCAGCCAGGAAATGGTTAATCTAACTGAAATAGCGTCCCAGCTGCGTGGGCTAGGAAGACGAGGTGTACAAATTGGAAGATTGCTTAGCGAGCATATTTGCAATTTACGATGGAGCAAATTGCCATGTTTCCACGCACAGTTTGGACCTCCGACTAGAACCGAATACAAGGCTCAACAATTTAACATCAATATAATAGTTAATAACATCTAAATGTTCAAAGATTTCAAATAAAAAATGGCCGACTCAGGAATCGACGTTGATACGTTCAGAAAATCGATGCAACGTTTCATGTGGGTGGATTATGTGATTTTTGTGATAATGTTGACAATATGCGGAGGAATCGGCGTTTACTTTGGATTTGTGAAAAAGCAGAAATCTACGCAAGATTATTTGTTGGGCGGAAGAAATATGGAACTGTCACCTGTCTGTTTCTCATTGGTTGCCAGGTAGGAACACTTGCAAGGAAGCAATGTTCTGTCTTTTAGGTGTAAAGTTTTCTGTAATTTTGACATACTGATTTTACTTCATAGAATGTTATGGACAGTGGGAAAGCTTTTATAATATTTAACTTGCATGGTAGGTACCTATGTATGTAAAATATTTAGATATTGCAAGTTCAAGACCCACTTGTTAGTTAGGTACCGATTGATCTAAATCTTGCATATAAATGATAATGTAATAGTTTGTTTACATTGAGCTGATATATTGTATCGTTGGAGGTATTGTATTGACGACTCTGATTCAATTTAATTAGCTTAGCTTCTCTTTTAGATTAGTTTGTTTAAAAATGTGCTAAGTTCAATAATATAAATAACCATGTTGTCACTCAAATAAGAATTCTATGTACTTTTCCAGTTTTATTTCAGGGATATCTCTCCTCGGAACACCAACAGAACTGTATATTTATGGGACTGCTTACCTATTTTTCTTAATCGGAGCCTTTTTTATGTCATTCATAATGTCTTATACGTTGTTGCCCGTTTTTCATGACGCTAAATTGACTTCAGTCTATGAGGTGGGTTTACAGTCTACATTTGGGTGGTATTTGTAATCTAAATACTTTTGTAAGTTATATGTTTTTTCTTTTTTCAGTACTTAGAGCTTCGTTATGATAAACGTTTGCGAGTATTTGGATCTGTTATATTTAGTGTTTATCTGGTGAGTACTGTAACGAATGTAAGCCAGCACCAAAACTTTACCTTATTATTAATGGCAAATAATAAATGTTTTCATTATTCTGTATTATTACAAATGTGTTCTATGATACAAAAATAGTGATACCTTTGTCGTCTTTTCTTAAAAACAATAAACAGTATAATCCAATGTTCTCTACTGCTACTATTTTGATAAGATGGTAAATTTTCATTGATTACAGATGGCATGGCTTCCTATTGTAGTGTACGTCCCAGCTCTAGCTTTCAATCAAGGTATGTAATTATTAAGTTTCGTAGTGCTTACAAAATTTAAATATTTATAGTAAATTTTTTGCTGGAGATAAATTAAATATGATCTTTCTCTAAAACGCGTGTTGTTACTGCTAGTAGCTAGTAATATATAAAATAGCTAATTCTCATCAAATTGTTGAAGTATTCATGGAGTTTTATAAAAAAAGTTTATTATCTTTACAGTAACAGGTGTAAATATTCACGTGGTAACCCCAATCGTATGCTGCGTTTGCATATTTTATACTTCTCTGGTAAGTTCCTTAAATTCATTATTATATTGTTCAATAGCATCAAATAACTATTTTAATCTCCTGTTTATCTTTTTCATCATCTTTATTTTATATCTGTAAAAAGTACCTAATTACTATGCTTCAGGGAGGTCTGAAAGCAGTGGTTTGGACAGACGTCATACAAACAGTGGTTATGGTTGGAGCTATGATCTTAGTTATCATCAAAGGCACTATTAATCTTGGAGGTTTACATGTGGTTTTCGAGAGAAATTGGAACACAGACAGACTAGAATTTCCCGAGTAAGTATAGTTGTTGCATGTATCTAGATAATATATTATCATTATTTATACATAAAGCCGATCTCCTTTTGCTCAGCGAACTCTATATACATTAGGTATTGTGCATAACTTTATTTAAAATTTAATTTTAATTTAAAGTAAATGTGGGCTTGTTATGTTTTCATGTCATCTAATCATTCGCGTCATCTAGATTGAGATTCTAAGCTCCTGCTTTCTTTTTCAGATATGGGGTAGATTTGACAACCAGACATTCAGTTCTGTCGGTATCTATTGGAGCTACATTTTACTGGATTGGTAACATTGCTGTCAACCAATCCATGATGCAAAGGTTTCTTTCATTATCTGAATTGAAACAATCAAAGAGGTACGAATCACACTATGACTATTAATAAAAGACCCAAGATTTACAGTTTTTTATAGTTTATAGTACATCCTGATTATCACATTTTATGTTCTAGAGCTTCAAAATATTCCACTTCATAAACAAATCCGTTAATTTACACCCTAAACAAATATCTTGCTCCTTCAATATCAGAATTCTATCACACACACTCTGAGGAAATGTTATGAAGGATTTAAGTACTAAATGTTTTCACTGTATTTTCAGAGCAGTATGGGGTTTCCTCTGTGGAATCATCTGTATCATTCTACTGTGTGCCTATAGCGGTCTTCTGGCATTTGCCTGGTATTACGACTGCGACCCTGTGAACTCCAGACTAGCGAAGGCCAAAGATCAGATCCTACCACTGCTGGTAATGGATGTATTCTCGGAATGGAACGGCATGACTGGACTCTTTGTAGCTGGCGTATTTAGCGCTGCATTGAGGTCAGTACTTAAACCATACTTATGCAGACGGCTACTTATGAACCTTATCCCCATGTGCCTTTTCCAAAACAGTTGTTGTTAGCAAAAAATTGTCTAACTCCATTATTACCCATCAATAACGTGTAGGGGTTTTAGGGATCGGACTTCCGGTACTTAATAACAACGTGATGAAAAATTTAATCGACAAGAAAACATATAAATCAGAATCGCATTCCTTACCCCTATGAAATACATTTTAAAAATTTATTTTTCTTTTTGTGGTATATGTAAAAGTGGTAAAAGTTGAAAGTTGTTAAAATGTGCTAACATTTAAAATGAGATTTGTTAAGCAGTTTCTAAAAATAACGAAACAAAAGTTGATTTCACTACATATGAAAATTCAAAAAATGCCTAACATTCAGAGAAGTAATGCTACCCCCTTTGTGTAGTTTTTGTCGAAAAAGTTTTACATACAGCATGTTGGTATTGGTAAGTATCAGAAGTCCGATTCCTAACACATTGTGTTCCTACTATAATATTAAATTTAACAATGGTTAGCCGTATAAAAATAACACAATCACATCGATTAATTGATGTTTACAGTTCATTATCCACTGGCCTCAACTCAATGGCAGCTGTTGTGCTCGAAGACTTCTGGAAACCTTTCTTCAAAACCTTGTCTCACAGGCAGACACTGATATTAATCCGTGCAGTAGTTGTTATACTTGGTGTTATTTGTGTGGGTGAGTGTGTTGATGTGCCTAAATGAAAATTATATTTCTCATGCTAGAACATAATTATAGGTTTAAGAAAACTAACAATGAACCTATTAAGCTCGTGTTATTTATGAATAGTAGCACAGTATAGTGGCATCCCGTCTAAGGGGCAGCGCAGACGACAGACTATCCGTGACGCACTTTTTTGCAATTATATGCAGTTCTTTACGCACACGACGCGCAAAAATCTGTGGAGGATATTTCACAGACTCAACGCACACGACGCACATCTTCGATCATTCTGTCGGCAGACCTGGACGCTCTTTTTAAATGTCTTAGACGCAGACTCTATCGCACAAAAAGTGTGCCGTCTGCGCTGCCCCTAATAGATAGCGAAAGAGAAGCACAGTGTACGGTGGTAGCCAGGTAGCTGAAAATTCTTCACCATCAATCTAATCGAAAAAAATATTCTCGTACAAAATTGCACGTCTCACGTCTGACGGATGACCATCTTCTGTGCTTCTGGTAATTCTTCTGTAACGTTTAACTGGTTTTCATTTTACTTGTTTAAAGGTCTGGTGTTCGTGGTTGAGAAATTAGGATCCGTTCTCCAGCTTACCATGAGTCTCTCCTCAGCTTCCATGGGTCCTCTTACTGGAGTATTCCTTATGGGTATATTCTTGCCCTTTATAGACTCAACTGTAAGTTCATTTTGTTTATCTACCTTTATTTTGATCTAAACATTTGTTTCGGAGACTTGAAAGTAGTAGTAGGTTATGACTTAAACTTATTTCATGAAATGTGTTCATATTAAAATTGACCTATTCAATTTAGTACTTACTACGAAATAAGCCTTTTTAAGTTTGCTTGGATGACATAGGAAGCCCTGGGTGGAGTTTTTTTTTATATGGCTCGACATAATGGCTTCACTACGCCTGATGGAAAGCGAAAGAGAAGCCCAAGTCGCTGTGACAACGGGCAAGTAACTGGTCAGTTACTTGTCAGTTGCCACCGCCATGCCGGCCCAACCCTAACCCCCCACGAGCTCCGGAAACCCTACTCACCGGCAGAAACACGACCCAGAGGTCATTTGACTGCGGTATTCTATAGGGTGGAGGTCCTTCCCCGGACGGGCGGCTCAATTCGTGCGAAGATTCGCTATGCCTTACCTCTGTTATGATGGACGACTAGCGCAAGATTACTGGCAAGTGATGGATGTGAGAAGCCCAGGATAGTGCGAACAATTAGAAGAAACTGCCCGTTTCTTCCGTTTACCTGGGTGACTTAAGGCAAATCCCCCCGAATGTCAATTGTCATTGAGGGAGGCCTATGTCCAGTAGCGAACGTTAACAAGCTGATGATGATGTCCAGCAGTCATCATCATCATCATCAGCCTATTACAGTACACTGCTGGACATAGGCCTCTCTAGTTGTTCGCCACTTAGGACAAACGTCTGGAGGATATACCCATAATCGCCACGCAGGGCGGGCGGGTTGGCGATCGCAGGGCATAGCTTCTCGCTCCGGTGACGCTGCTGCCCGTCATCGGCCTATGGTATTTAGCTACGCCTCCAATTGTGATGGTCATACCGCCACCAGTCGGTTGCCCGTGTCTCGTTTGTTTTTCGCAAACGAGGCATTTGCAACTCGCACTACGAGCAGGTGAGGTTGGCTTGGAGCGAAATGATGATAGGCCGCTCCTTTACATCTCATCCACATTTACATGTCCAGCAGTGGACTATGAGAACTGATGATGATTATTTTGCTTACAGAGTGCGCTTATTGGTGGTGTATTGGGACTCTTGTCCTCATGGTGGCTAGTGCTACAGTCACAAATAGCTCAAGCCCAGGGCTTGCTCCGTTTTGAAGAAAAGCCAAGATTTACTCATAATTGCACTTATCTGTTCGAGAGCGTAGTTCAGTTGGATGAAACACCACACAAGTAAGATTCGTTGTTTATGAGTAGAACAGTGCTTATTATATTATTCTAGGGCTGTTTTGGAAAGCGCTTTCTAAGAAGACGATAGGCTTAAAGTTAAATATAAATGCCTAATATGCAATTCATATGATAGTGACTGCCTCATCAAAAAAATTTGCCCTCTGAAAGACTAGTAGGTAAGTATTGGTAATCTGAGAGCCAATCACCTATAATACCTAACGGGTCCGAATGTTTGTTTTTTTCAGGACGGTATCGTATTGGTACCGCATTTCTTATCTATGGTTCACCGCGTTTGGCTGCATAATGTCCGTCGTCATTGCATGTTTAGTCTCACTGAGAAGTACATCCTACGTCCACCGTGACCCAAGACTTTTTGCCCCAATTATAAGGAGTTGGTTGACGAACAAGAAGAAGGTAATACAGTGACAAATATATTTTCACACACAAGCTCTCTACAACAATTTCAATCTTACTAATATTATAAATGCAAAAGTTAGTTTGGATACTTTTCCACGTGAATAGCTTGTTAGCTATTAAACCATTCAAATCCTGTTGGATTTGAATCTTCTTTTAAAGATATAATCTTCTTAGAAATAAACTTTTAAAGATACCTACTGCAATTTCGGAAAGCGTTTGCTAATGTATCTGCTGTTTTATTTTGTGAGCTATACTTAGCTCATAAATTAGAATAACACGAATGCTAGGTATAATAAATAAGGACAAAATTTCACTTAAAAAAATACAGAGTACGAACTATAGGTTCCTACTATCAAACATGCTGTGACGTCTTTATGAGAAATCGAAGTAAATCTTTGTCCTTACTCATTGAAATGCTATTTGGAAACAGATTATCAGTAAGATATCAGTAGACCTACCTAATTGTTACACCCATTTCGTAGGTAAAGAAGACAAATTGATTAACACAATTAAAACTTGTTATGTTTATTTCAATAACAGGAAGCACGTATGTGAATTAATTTACAAAATTATTTATTTTGTTTCAGGTAAAAGATGTACATTTGGAAGACAATATGAGTTAATAGTGCAATATAATAATTTGATAACAAATTGATTCTTTCATTTGATTGTACTGCGTTGAATTGATTGTTTTAGAATGGGTAGTTCCTCCCGGTGTTGACCCTGAATATACCAGACCTGGAAATAAAATGGTTACTTAAACACGTTGATTAAACATAGAATATTTTTACATTCCGTACAACCTAAAAGTAATAATTTTCGAATTACTACGTATAGAATTCAATAAAAAATCCTATATTTTTAAATTAATTACATCCAACCTCTACGGGATTTGTGCCGATGTCGAGTGAAAGTACATATACAATTTTTTTTTTTGACAAAGTTACAATACAGCTCATGTCTTTAGAGTTATATCGTGGTTATATCGCTATAGTGGATTCCTTGGGGCTTAGACCCTAATCTTCCCTTAAGCAGGTTTTAAGTCAAGTCCTCATTATCATCGTCAAAGTAAGTTAGCAAAGTAAGCAAATTTTCAAATGTGCCATAAGTGCAGACTATACATTATACATTTCAGTTCATTTTCTATAGTGCGACATGTACAGATTGAAGTAACTGGAATTATGGTCGTGTGTAAATCAATTGACTTCAAACTTACCCAAATTTGTACAAATCATCATTCCCCATTGGGAAGTACCAGCCGGTACATCTGTCTCTAGTGGCGTCCCTCAGGGTATCACAATGCCTGGCAATCAGATGGTTGTGTGTCACAGACGCGGCCATGTACTCTACAGCCTTGGAGTGGGAGCAGCTGTTCAAGAAGCATCCGGGCATGCTGGACCCGCCGTTGGGGTAGAAGTCTGAGTCTCCGCAAGGGTCAGTGAACCCCAGGAAGAAAGTGTTTGTGTGCATGACTTCGACGTACTGGGCGTCGGTTGGGACGATGCGGTTCCTGTCGCCTGACCATAGGGGACCAGCAGGGTCTAGGGCTGAAATAAGATTATTGGTCATTGGAAGTCTGAATTAAGTATAGATTATGGATCAAGTCAGCAATTGGCACATAAATTAAAATAAAGAAAAATGGTTGTTTAAGATATCCCTTAACCATCTCCTTTCTTTTGAAGCTCCCTTTATTTTACACATCTTCATTATTATATCTACTTACTACTTAGCTACTAGGAACTTCCAAATATTATGAGCAGTGAATTTGAGAGTAAAATTTTTGGGTACATATTGCACATCTATTAACCTTCAACATTGTATGGAAACATTTGACAGATAACAGTAGGTTGATATGTATTATCTGTACCAACGTCTAAGGTCAAAAAGAGCAATAAAGCAGCAGATATGAAAGGTGCTTTTATCCGCCTCCTGACAGAATCTACACAGTGCGAATTGACTAATTGATCTTTACTATATTTACCTGTAATCCTTCTGACACGAGATCCAGCTTCCCTGCCAGCATTGCCAACAAGATGTCCGCCAAGACTGAAGCCGACCAGATGCATTCTGTCGTAGGACGCGCCCTGGGAGACCAGCCACTGGAGGAACTGCCCCAAGTGCCTGCCCACGGCGGGGACTCCGTTCTTTGCCGTCAGGTAGTTACGATTGGCGAGTCGGTTCCAGTCAAGGACGATGACGTTGACGTCATTCCTTTGTAAGAATACTAAAACCCAAAACATACATTAATCCTTTAACTACAACGGAAGGAGACACAATTTAAAAGCTTTTATTTGATAACTGGTTAACACTATTTTGGATCCCAAGACTAGATAAACTCAGAGTTAGCTATTCAGAAACTAATACAGTCTAAATAATTCTATCATTCGTGAAATAAATTAAAATGTTAATGTTGATTTTATGTAGTGTAGTTTAAAAAGCTTGGGAATTTCAATTCAAAAGCTATATTAGCGTTATCGATTAAAATGCCTGAGCTATGGAAAATCTTCGGTATGATTAGATCACTGTAGGTATATGTTTTTTAAAAAGCAATTATTCAGAAATCATTGCTCAGAAAATAGGGGTACATCTCAATTTTTGTAATTTTAAAACGGAACTTGTAACGATAATTCTGAATTATTGTTTTGTATTGTCCCATTATTTTAGGGTACCTACCTTGAGTGAGTTGTCTGTTCATGCCATTGCCACCGTCTCCATTCCATCCGTGAGCGAGGACTACGACAGTTTTCCGTGCATCAAAGTTAGTACTGCGGAGACTGTTGTCATCAAATATGCGGATAGTTTGAGCTGTCAAAGGATTTGCCCTGAAAAATATTATTTTTGTTTTGCCAATAGTTTTGCAGAAAATGTGGCTGCAGGTCGCTCAAAAACAGATAAGTAGAGTCATTTGAAGGCAGCCTTCATCCCATTCATTAGCTAAAGAGTTAATGTTGAATGCTAACGATGTTACGCTGCGGTTAAATAATAAGTAATAATAATAATAATAATAATAATAAAGTATTTTATTTTCTCTCACAAAAAAGATATTGGGATAACAGAATCTGTACATCCTTAATACCCTGAGTGTGAGAGACTGGTGCCTGAGATAGGTTTATCTATAAACCCGTATTACAGGTCATCAGTGACCCACCCACAAGGTCAATCAAGAAATGGTAACAATACAAACGAACGGGCACATCAATATTTAAAATAATGTTTAACATAATGCCAGTTGCTCGTTTATTAGGTTACAAACCTCATAGAAAAGACAATGGGTATTGAATATCCTTAAAATCTATTGAAGATTTGATATTTCATTCCTTACTTGAATGAGGAGTTTAAGTAGGCTTTTAACTTTTAACCAAAATCTTAGCAGATGTATTAAAAACCAGTCAATAGTAAAAGCAGATAATGGACACAATAAACGAAAATTTACCTTGTGAATAGTCTATAGTCATTGTTCTCAGCATTCCTTGAGTACTGCCTGATGAATTCCTCATCAACAGGCTCTTGCGTGTCGACCAGGTGAAGAGTGTCGTCACCATCACCAGGAAAGTAGAAATACCTGTCACCCTCCTTATAACCCGCGGTGGGGTCTTTGATTACGCTCGCAGCACAAGCTAGGAAATAAAAAAGAACATAAGGAAAATTAAACAATAAAAATTGGTGAAACAATTCAATATCAGGTAAGTAGTAAACAAGCAAATGATAGCAGAAAAACTATAGGGACTGTTAACAATGATTTCGAAAAGATTATCTTGGAATTTCAATCCGGGTTTGATTGTCAAAGCTTTTGTTAGCCTTGAAGCTCTCGCAAAGTTTCCGATTCGATCTGTCAAATTGTCGAAAACTTATGTCCAATTTGTACGTACCTACAGAACATTTCCGAATCCAAGTCGATTTTCCGATTGTGGAAAGCACTGCAGACCCATGTTGTCCTGACTTTAACTAACATACATTCTTCCCAGCTCTTATTCTTGTACGTTTGTTCAATTAATTGTATAGGTCCAGAAGGGAAGTGCTATATCATGTAACATTATAGAGTTTACACCGCTCTTAAGCTAGACCACATAAGGCTTTTTGTCACACTTTATTATGTATAGCTTGATGTATCACTTGCTCCACTATAACAGTAGCTACAAACATTAACTTTATTACAAACATTACCTGCTATAACGCAAGTGAGGACGATAAGCAATTTCATGTTTCCCAATGACTTGAGAACTATACTGATCTAAGACTGTGGCGTCCTTTTATATTGACTTACAATTGTTTTTTAGTTCTTTTTAATCTCAAATGGATTATTATCTACAACAAGATAATACATTGATAAACATTTGTATGGAAAATGTTTATTAAGTCATTCTTTGTACATTAGTACAATGTTATCTAAAAAAATCTTTTAATCAATAGATACGTATCTAATTAATGGATTTGTTGTTTCCGTCATAATTTTATGTTTGTTATCAATTTGTCCAAGATTTTTTTTCAAATAAGTACTTATTGCGTCTTAATCTTCTATATCTATACTTATAATAAATCTGTAGAGAAGTCAATTCTGTACATGAATCAGGGTGATTAGTGATCGATACTGATGCCCAACTGATACACAAGTTTAGACAGTGAACACATGTGACAGACAAACTAATAACAACATACAAAGTATGTATATGTTATGGACCAAGTGATTAATGCGGGCATTATTTATAATGCTAGGGCATTATGAATAATGTCAAGTTCTACTGGGCAAAGTGATAATTACTATCTAAACTTCATTATTTATCACATTGGCCGGTCATTATTGTATTGCTACTTGGCAATTAGGCAATTTGATAATAAAGCAAAGGGGAGGGACGCACGCGTACTTATTCGGAGATCGATGTATCCGGTAATGTATTTTTTTTAACCGACTGCGAAAAAGGAGGAGGTTCTTAATTCGTCTGTATGTATAATTTTTTTATGTATGTTCACCGATATTTCCGTCAATTATATGTAGATGGATGTCAAAAATATTTTTTTTGTTCGACAGAAGACACTTCCGTGGTGGTCCCATTATCACCAAGTCAGGATCTGATGATGGTATCCGGAAGAAATTGAGGGCAACAAGCAAAGTTTTAAGAGAGGTAGGGCATAGCGAATCTTCGCTCGAATTGAGCCGCCCGTCCGGGGAAGGACCTCCACCCTATAGAATACCGCAGTCAAATGACCTCTGGGTCGTGTTTCTGCCGGTGAGTAGGGTTTCCGGAGCTCGTGGGGGGTTAGGGTTGGGCCGGCATGGCGGTGGCAACTGACAAGTAACTGACCAGTTACTTGCCCGTTGTCACAGCGACTTGGGCTTCTCTTTCGCTTTCCATCAGGCGTAGGGAAGCCATTATGTCGAGCCACTATATAAAAAAAAAAAAAAAAAGTTGTATGCTCATATGGTGATTTTGTTACGCAATCATAACCTGGCATAAGGCATATGCTTCCGGGCGTCAACATCTGGTGCTGATGATGAAGCCATAGAACTCCTTAACGGTTAGGAGTTAGGGAACAGTACTGCCATTGGTCGATGGGAACTAGGTAGTAGTATGTACTTATGCAGGGCTAATAGGGCAGCTGATTTGACAAGTAATTTGCTTGATTCTACTTCGCAACGTTTTCACTTGACTTAAAGCAAATTTTTTCTTTCCTAAGTAAAACTCTTAAGTACTTTAGTTCCCATCATTATGCAATAGTGCTGCATTTGCCGAGTAGGTATTACTACTGAGTGCGTCATCTTGGAGCAGTCAGAAGTAATGTCTGGCCTGTGTAACACATACACATATTATATTATCTCAGGAGTGGATGAGCTTGTGCCCCCACGCAAGCCTTACAGAGGACCAGGAGACTGCGAAATAGTTATAAAATATGTTTTTATTACTTTGCCCAAAGGGTGATAAACAATATTTATAATGCCCGATCAATTTGATTATTTTAATAATGGTTATCAAATTGCCCTCTCATATTGGCCATTTATCAGAATGCCCGGGCATTATATATAATGCTACATTTATCACTTGGTTCATAACATATACACACAAATTATTTAACCTGCTTCTCAACTGAGAACCCAGCCAGTTCATGTGTGTACATAATATTAGCCTATGACATGAAATATTATATCTTATGTTCAGATGTTACAAATATTTGAATTTTGATGACTCAACATAAAATACTCATCGCATGGAACAGTTCCTCCCTGAACCCTGATCTCTCTCCAGTGTTGTGTTGAAATATCGACTTTTTCGATTAAGAGACTGAGGGAACTGAAGTGCTCGTGTGTATACTACATAATTATGCGGGTACTTTAATTTACTTGGCTACCACATAGAGTTTGGCAGCTTCGGCCAAAACTCGGTAAGGAGAGTAACGATACCTCAAGTCGGCCATTGGTAGACCTCGGTTACAGACCTACATATATATTTTTGATAGGTGGTCCATCTCTCCCACTTGAGCAAGTCTCTCGGACTCCCCTTACTTATTAAAGTGCTTACTAATTTCAGCTGACTAGCGCGAGCGATGATCGTGAGTTTGAATACCACCGAGTCGCATACCCTATACAATTTAGTGAACATAATACTTTCTTTTGAATACTCTTGTAACTACCTACTAAGAGGTAACGCATATTTCAAAAGATAGGCATAAGACAAGTTATCTCTTTTTAGCTCACCATCCACCACCACCACCAAAAAGTCATCTTTAAGTAGGCTACAATTAAGTACGAAGACATTAGTAAGCTGTTTGCTATTTGTTGATTAAAATCGTTATGCATCAGGCCACCCTGACGTACAATTGATATCTACTTGTAGATAAAATCTACGTATAGTGAATTCCCCAAAAACGTAATTATTGAATAATTTGCGATATTATCTTTTGCAAATGAATCATATTTATCTATCCACACCTGTTTGTAGATTTTATTAATTAAATTTTTAATTTAGTAGATAGGATCGTATAAGAGAAAAAGCCTACCTATCTAATTTTGTTTTAAATGTCCTTCCAGTTAGAACTTTCTGGAAGTAATTTCAAAAGAAATAATCAACATTTAAAATTATAATGGTTAAATTTAAAATAAAACCACATTTATTTAATCCAACATTTTATCTTATAATTAGCATTGTATGCATAACTTAAAGCAATAAATACTTAGGATTTCAAAGCACTCTCACGTACAGCGGCTTGTTAGGTAAGTCTAAAATAGTCATTTGTACTTAAAATATTAGAATCGAGTTGTTATCACAATTGGTTGGGGTGTTTCAGGTTCTTTGGCCCTCTCCTCTGCGAGGTGTTTGGATTAGCCTCTTCCACCTTCTGTGTAGTGGCCTCTGTGGCTGGTTTGGTGGAGTTCAACTTGTTGGGAAGATCGAGGAGGCTGGAGAGGAATGCCACTCCTTGTTCTGCCGTTTGGTAGATTTCTAGGAGGAAGTTTTCTGCATTAAATCCGGTGCCTGATTCGTTTTCGCTGTTCTCTTGTTCTTCTTCTTCTTCTGTGGTGCTGTAATCAAAATAATTTGTGTTATTTTTACTTCTTTTTAATACGAATTTGGTCTTGGACGCGTTACCTTACACGCGTCATCTTTATGTAATTACGCAGTAAGCATTTTAACAAAGATATTTCGTATGTTTGATATCAAATATAATGTTTTTTTGTGAGTGCAGTGACTTAATTGGTAGAGACGACTTCCGAGTCAAGGGTTTCAATTCCCACCTGGGACAAACTTTCGTGTGTTTGTTCCGTGTTTGTATTTAAGTATGAGTTATATTTGTCGTACCTTCGTTGTTCTGATACCCATAACACCAGTGTTCAAGCCTTACTTTGGGATCGGAGCAATGTACGTGATGTTGCTTCATATTTATTTATATTTAATGTATGCAGTACTTGGGAAGACAAATAAAGAAACCTTACGTTTCAGTTTCGGCTGGCGGGTCCTCCATTTCCATGCCTCCAGACTTGGACCTGAAGCATCCGATGGGGAACTCCAGCTGCTTATCGCCCAGGATCCTCGGCTCCAGCTCGAGGCAGCCTCGTAGGCCATCAGCAGTGGGTGCCATTTCGCTGAATTTAGCGCAGACTTGAGCAAATTTTCCGAAGACTTCGAGGCAGATTGGTGCAGGGTTTGTGCCTGTTTGCAAAGAAATAGCAATGTTGTGTAAGTTCTTTTTAATTTTGAATGTACCTAAGTCTGAATTTAACCATCACGATGGAAGGTATAGATAATACCACGGCAGCAGCGTCACCGGAGCGAGAAGCTACGCCCTGCGATCGCCAACCCGCCTGCCCTGCGTAGCGATTACGCGTAAATCCTCCAGGTGTTTGTATAATGTGGCGAACAACTAGAGAGGCCCATGTCCAGCAGTGGACTGTGATAGGATGTGATGGAGTTTGAATTTGAAATATTGAAAAGATAAGAGTGCAAATCGTATATAATTCCTTAATTTTGTTAGTATTGTTAGCTCCGTTGGTGTATTTTTGTGATTTTATCGAAATCTGCTTCTTTGTTTTGTTGCCATTCTATTATGGGTAATGGACATAAAAAGTATTTTAATATTTATAACTTTCAAGCTAACTTTATTACTTTAATCAAATTGATGCCTAAGCATCTGTACCTAAGTACAGATAGATAGTATTTATAAATAAATTTCCAAACAGAGAAATCTTTCCAAGTTCGTCTCCCAAAAATGGTCATATTAATTTTGTGCACATAAAGCTCTGAGCAAAATAGTATAAACTTTTGTTTATAAGTAGTGTGATTTACGACGGCTGGGCGTATTTTATAACAAGACTTTCTTTAGAAAGCTGTAATGAGAAACCACTACAAAAACCGCTAAATTAAGGCAATCTCGTAAGATATAACTTCGTTGATAAAACTTCATATTGCCGTTTAAAAATGTAATTACCTACATAAGCTGTAAATAGAAAGTCAGTTGTTTATTTTCTCACCTTGAATTTTCGCGCTATGGAGCAGATTCTTTCCATAAGAAACGTTGACTGAAAATCCTTCTTCTGGTGACAGGTACTTCATATGAACGCATCCTGAAACAAACAAGTTCATAAGATTAGGTAGGTAGTATTAGAGTTGGAGTGATGTCATTTTTTTTTATCTTGTGTTTGATTTACAAGTATTTTTAAAATCGACCTCTTTGGTGACTGATAAAAATACAAATCACCACCCTATTTCTTTCAGTGGGCATCGTGAGAGTGGAATAAGGGAATTGGAAGACGGTAGAGCATACCACCTAACTTAATTTTATTTTAAAGTATCTCGACATAATGGCTTCCTTACGCCTGATGAAAAGAGAAGCCTAATTCGCTGTGACAACGGACAAGTAACTGGTCAGTTATGAATCAGTTCTGTCCAAGTCCAGGCGATCATCGTCTTCTCATCGAAACACCCATGAAATGACGTCGGTCGCTTTTCGGGATCTGTTGGTGTCTGTGGGGTGCTAGAGATATCTTACGGGTTTCTTTTGCGTTTATCAGAAATACCCGAAGCGAAGCGAGGACGGGTTGCTAGTAATAAAAATTGAAGATCGCAACGCTCGAACTTCGAACACTTCCCTTTCGCTTTCCATCAGGCGAGGGATAAAACACTTTATGCTGTACCTACCACTAAAAATATATATAAAAAAAATTGTTACCTACCTGGTCCTCCAAGGTCCACGAAGGTAATGTTGAAGTCGACGCAGCAGACGCACGCTGGGCCCTTGCACGCACAGCTGCGGTCATTCGGTTCGTTTCTCTGTTTAGGCACTGTGATAAGCGCCTTACCGTCTTCGAAGTTGAAGAAATCTGAAAAAGAACAATGATAATGGTCAAGTTTAAGAGAGGTAGGGCATAGCGAATCTTCGCTCGAATTGAGCCGCCCGTCCGGGTAAGGATCTCCACCCTATAGAATACCGCAGTCAAATGACCTCTGGGTCGTGTTTCTGCCGGTGAGTAGGGTTTCCGGAGCTCGTGGGGGGTTAGGGTTGGGCCGGCATGGCGGTGGCAACTGACAGGTAACTGACCAGTTACTTGCCCGTTGTCACAGCGACTTGGGCTTCTCTTTCGCTTTCCATCAGGTGTAGGGAAGCCATTATGTCGAGCCACTATATATTAAAAAAAAAAAAAAATACTTATTTATCCCTTTGCCCCGGACTTACTCGTAGTATATCACATTCATTTTCGGTTGAAAATGTGGCTTAAAATACTTTTAAAGCCCATGTAACCACAGGTACATAGACGATAGCAAACAGCTTCTGTATCTACCTGTAGGTACAAACTTGTTCCTACGAAAAGTGGAAGCACTCCTCCGGTCTAGGTTATCGTGACCTGGGACTGCTGATTTATGCTAAGTCATGATGAAAACTTCGCATGCGCGTTGTAGGATTTATTTAATTCATGATGTGGTGAATCTCTACTGCGTTGCTACATACCTAATATTGTATACTTATGAAGCATACTTCTTAGACTTAGATAAACCTTAGTCTTACCTGAGCCTCTTACAATCTAACTTTCTTGAATGGTTTCGCGAAATGAAAGTGCAGTGTATGCAGAGAAACTCCTAGATAAACCGATAAATCAGTGAAAAGTAGGACGAAGTGCTGTAGCTGGGTAACTACAGGTTTTAGAAACGTCTTGTTGACAAAATCTTAATTTTACAATGTTTGAGAGAGTACTTGCTGTTGGCAAACAAACTGGCTGCTTAGAGGCCAACCTATTTAGGTATTATTGCTTTATTATTCCTCTTAATGTGAAAATTCTGCCCGTGCTATCTGTTTGTTTATTTTATCGTCATTATAATATTTATTTTAGGTTCCTTAGCTGATTTTCATTGCTAGTTCTTACCGTTAGTTAGTTTTTTTGTTGATAATTTAAAAAGATATAAGGAAGTTAACGATACGAACTACTAGGTCATCCTATATTACTTACCTACCTATATTCCTTATAAAGTAAGTTCTACCATAGCGTTAAAGACTGCACCAACATCATCCGCTTAGAAAAATCATTAAACCTCCTTATCTAATATGAAAGAACATAACGATCCATAACAGAAAGCTGTACGACCATACACAATTTACAACCTTAGTTGTAACAAAACAAAGCCTTAAATAACAAAGCATACATGACGGGCATTATCTTAAGTGTCTAACTGCTATTCTTCGTCTGCGGCCACGCAACAACCGTAACTGGGCACAATGGACTTTTATGTAACGACTCGGTAACATGCATCTCTCATATTATGCTAATAGGCATTTCTTGCCTAAAATATTCTAGAACTTTCATGTTTCTACTTTCACTGACACGGCGCGTATTGGTAATGAGACGAGAAGAATTTGTGAGATATCATCACTAAATAGTATAAAAAAAAATCGGTTTTGTCTGTCCCTATGTATGCTTAGATCTTTAAAGCTACGAATTTGATGCGGTTTAATAGGGGTGATCCAAGAGGGAGGTCTCCGAGGAGATATTAGATACATACAGACTGTTATTATTATTTTATTGCACCAGAAAACTTTCCATGTAAAATCATTACGGGCACATTGTTATAATACTAGAGATCTTTTCCAGACAATCATAAGTATTAAAATAACATATTCGTTGTCTAGCACGCTCAATGGTCGACTGGTACATAATGCTATACGCCATTAAGTTCGCAATTAGTGAGTACAAATAAAGATTTGTGTCATCACTGCATAGTAGGTACCTATGTAACAAAGTCGCTTTTTTTTCTGACTCTCCCTATGTATGATCTCTCCCTTAGATCTTTAAAACTAAGTAGGTACGCAACGGATTTTGATGCGGTTTTTTTAATAGATAAGGTGATTAAAGAGGAAGGTTCATATCTACCTACCGAAGCAAAGCTTACTTCGAAACCGAATTACAATTACCTTTACCTTACCTACAATTACCTTTCAGCTTCTGATGATAGGAGACGATTAAAGAAATACGAGGTACTTATGCTACCTACTTGCAAATAATTTCATTAAGCAAAAAGTACCTACCCAATATTGAAATAACATCATTAACTCGTCCATTCATGTCTTTCAATCAATCAAGATTATTGCCGTCCATTGAACGTAAGCCAGATAATGCCAATGTACCTACCAACCATACATTTAGAACTAAACTAGAAATTAGAAACATTTTATTGCATCAAAAAATGTACTTAAACAATGATTTTGTATTGTGTTGAAATAGGTATGTACGAAACGGCATGACGGTGCCTAATGTGAGTCCCACACACCATGTCACCTCCCCCCGGAGGTGGCATGACGGTGCCTAATGCATTCCCCTCTAAAAAAAAAATAAAAAAAAAATAAAAAAAAAAAATAAAAAAAAAGGTATGAACGAAACGAATGAGTTTTTCTCTGCTAATGATTAAAATAAAGAACAAGAGTATATACTTTGTGATATTAAAGCATCTTATAATAAAGGTACAGAAAATAATATTATAATCAGCATACCTACGTACACTTATTATGAATAGATAACTACTATCGATTTATATGTACTCATAAATATACAAACACTACATGAATAAAATTCTTCACGCTCATTCGAATACGATTTGACTAATTCAACGACGACATAATCAGTGATTCTTATGCATAGAGCAATGCACCGGCATAACGCACATCCATTTTCGAATATAAGTACATACAAATTCACCACTTTCTAATCAAGTACCCAAAGTACTTACCTAAAATGTTTGCACACTGGGCCGTCGCGACCACCGCAAACAGAAGCGCAATTGTCAGTTTGACCGACATCGTAGGCACACGCGGGGAAAAAATAAAAGAAATTAATTTCACTCGAATTATGAATAATAGCTCCGTTAAGGACAACTCGGGCTTCTTAGGTCGACAAGCCGTCACCGCCGCCAAGCAGACACTGCTCCTTCCCCACAATCTCGCTACACGTTTCACCTCACTCACAATAGAAGGTGAAATTTAAATAAAGCATAACGCAGTAATAATGACATGCATCAGTGAGATGCATCGAGAAAGCAGCGGTTATGGAGAGTGTTTACGTTCTCGAATGTTTGGTGAAAAAAATACGATTTCGATAAAATCTCATCCTGTCGTATGTGGAACCGGTTTGGATTACTGGAACCTTCTATTCGGTTAAATGTGGGTAAATGCACTAAGTAAGTACTCGTACGTAAGTTGAAAGTTAGGCCTTTTTGAACTTGCACATTAAACGGATGCGACAGCAATATTTGACTACGACTAACTTAAAACACATACTTAATGGGACAAAGTTTGTATGAATAACAGAATTTTTTGCAAAAAAAAAACGACTTAAATATGGATGGTGACAATATAACCAACTTGGAAGTAGGTACAACCCTTTTAAACAAAAATATATATTTTTTCGAATCGGTTCACAATTCTCGGAGATATGTGGTACACACATACAACCAAAAAAAATCAGTCTTGAGAACCTCCTCCTTTTTTTTGAAGTCTATTAAAAATTGTCTTTAAATTGTTTTGTTGAAGGGTTTCAAATAAAACCTTAGAAAACGTCAAAAAATGCTTAGAAGACATAGAAATGACTATGCAGGTAAAATTCTTATTTATGTTAGCACACCATAGTGGCCTCCTGTCACCTGAAGGAAAGCGAAAGAGAAGCCCATGTTAGATAAGTACCTACTGCAGTTGAAGCGGTAGTCATTGCGCTTGTGTTAAGTCTATATGAATAACAATAATGTTTTTTATTATTCTATCACTTCGTGTGTCAGCAGAACAGTTTCGGACTTCAAGAATTATGTTAGCTAGTTATTATAAGGTATATTTCTCATATGCATCGTTAGCTTTATAGAGTTGATATTTGTTTTTTGTTATTTTTTATTATTATCACCTATTTCTAAGGATGGATTCTATCAGGTCGTGGGTCTAACTAATCCAGCCGGGTATAACATCCATTTGAAAAATATATGGTTCTTCTCTAAGCGTTTGCGTTGTCGTTCAGAGATTTCGTTAATAGTGTTCTTCTTTCAATTTCAATTTCTTTATTTGCTTACTAAGTGTACGTACAGTGTATCTTTGCGGACCCTTTGGAATGTGGCAAACTTTTTGGCCCATCCTACCCACTTGTTATACAATGTCACACTTCGTCCCCCTCCCTCCCCCAATCATCATCACCAGCCTATCTCAGTCTGCTGCTGGACATTGGCCTCACCAGTTGATCACCATTTTAGGCAAAAACATTTCCCATAATCGCAGGGCGTAGTTTCTTGCTCATGTGATGCTGCTGCCCATCATAGGCCTGTGATATTTAGCTACGCCATCAATCGTGATGGCTGCAAGGCTTGGACCGAAAAGATGATGGCTATTACGTTCCTTACATCCCATCCGCCTTAACGTGTGCTGTAATTTAGCGGACCCTGGGCTCCGAGGCACGGCCTTCGGATGCAACCGGGAATAACGCTCAGATGATGTAATTTATGGATGGCCTCTTATACTACTAAACTATTGTATTGTAAGTTTAATTAAAATTTTTCATCATAAAATGAACTATTAATTTACCGTTAATAAAACTGAACAACGCTAGCCATGAAACCAGTCATTCATTCACTCTTTTAATATTCCTTTATCGGTCCAATTTCCCCTCCTATGTGCCGTATGGGCAGAGAAAACTCGCCTTTATAGAAAGCTGCACTTCTTTTGCTGCTCGTCGGGAGTCTAGAGATGGGAATGCATGTCACTTTAACATCGGATAATATTACGTTGTACCTAATACTGGATTGGATTAGTGTAAAAAATTACATCATAATCTCCTAGCTTCCTAAAATAATCATCCTTCCTAGAAATCTATATCTAATGATCTACTAGCTTTTGCGGATTAGCTCGCGTTTTATTAATTTGGAAACAGTAGGATCATAATATATTTGCCGGAACGGAAATTGAGGTGCTTTTTGGAATCATTCGTGACCACACCAGTGAGGTGATCCATAAAGCATACTATGTGAAGCGGAGCCTGATATTTTCGTATCATTGACTGGCTCGGTGGCTCGATTAGTGACCCCTACCTTCTGAACCAAGGGTCGTGGGTTCGATCTCTATCCGAGACAAACATTCGTGTGATCAACATTTGTGTTTGTTCCGTGTCTGGGTGTTTCTGTTTATATTTAATTTTGTATTTAAATATATGTTTGTGGAACCTTCATTGTTCTGATACCTATAACACAAGTGATCAAGCTAGTTACTTTAGGATTGGAGCAATGTTTGTGATGTTGTCTGATATTTATTTATCCTCAGTTCTTTAAGCGAGAACACATATCGGTGGCAAAGTAGTCAATTTATATCACGTACAAATGGAATAGGTATTAAATATCAAGTGACAGATGTTAAGAACATCACTAGAGTCCGATGCAGCTGGCTCACGACATGCGTCCGAGTGCATCGCGCGCCAGTGCCCCACATAGAGGTCGTTGTACCCTCATAGCGATATGGTACACGACCATAGAACCTGTAGATACCAATTAATTCAACATATTACGAGTATGTTATTAGACCCATAGATAGAACCTTTCATCATCAGTCTATTGCAGTCCACTGCTGGACATAGGCCTCTCCAGTTGTTCGCCATTTAGTGCAAACATATACCCATAATCGCCACCCTGGGCAGGCGGGTTGACGATCGCAGGGCGTAGCTTCTGGCTCCGGTGACGCTGCTGCCCGTCATCGGTCTGTAGTATTTAGCTACGCCTTCAATTGTGATGGTTATACCGCCACCAGCCGGTTGCCAGCGCCTCGTTTGTTAATCGGCAGGATGTACCACGGGCAGGTGAGGTTGGCTTGGAGCGAAAAGATGATGGCCGCTCCCTTGCAGCCCCTTATATACTATGATAGAACCTTTATAGTGCACATATTTGACAGCATTTTTTAACAAAAATATAACGACTTTAATATTAGGTGACAATGGGACCAACTCGGATATATTCGGGTTTTCTTGGTATATCAGCTCAGCCGGTGGTAATATGGTCTACTCGCCTGATTGGCGACCACAGCACTCTCGTTAAAACTACCTTAGTTAGTTCTTTCGCTTTCTTTCAGGTGACAGAAGGCCACTTTGCATTTTTTTCAATTGTGCAAGAAAGAAAAATAATGTCACTCAACATCACAAACATTACACCGATACCAAAAAATTTTATATAGTGTAACCCTACAATTGTTAAAAACACTTTCCGTTAAACGAGTAGAATACTAGCTGACCCGACATACATAGTATCGCCATGTCTTTTGATTAAATTCTTTTTTGTGATTTTTATATTACGCATACCTTGTTTTATATAGGTAATTGTTATAACAATTACCTACCTTATATAGTGTAGTTTCCCAACAGTGAAAGAATATTTCAAATCGGTCAAGTACGAGTAGTTGCGGAGCCCATTCGATACAAACAAACAAACAACCAATTATTCCCTCTTTATAATATTAGTGTAGACACACCTTTCACACCTATAACAAATGTAACAATAACACAAAATATGTTACATACAACCTGTCACAGTTACACAATACTGTATACAATAATCTCCTTTTGACATGGCATAGTGAACGCGTCGTGAATTGGTAAAACAAACAAAAATACGCCGGCTCCCGACTACTTTCTCCGTGTAGAAAGTGACCGGACCTGGGCCCATACGCTGAGATTATTGGGCGCTGGTGAGCGGAGCCTTCGGGTAATGCTCTTGGTGAACATTGGTCGTTGCATTAAAATAATTTATTTATTTATATAATGTGGGTGTGTCACGGTATAGGTAGATACATATTTTTTGTAAACATTTAATGAGTTGTTTATTTTTGTTATTACATATTTACTTTAACTGTTTACTCGATATTGTCCACTATTACTGAAGATATTTTCAGTAAAAAAGTATTGCGTAAGCGTGATTGAAGCCCTGAGCTTTTAAGTAGAGGCTGAGAATATAAGTAACATTACCTACATTCTTGACAACTTGTAAAGTTTCGCGTTTTAGGATCGATCAGCGTCATGGAAGTAATACTTAAGTACTACTATGATCGGCGTATAGTCTTAACTTGCGAGTCACAATTAGGTGGCAACTGACAAGTGATTGCTTTGGTTACTTGTATACAACTGGGGCTTCTCTTTTGCTTTAAATCAGGCGAAATAAGGCCACATTTGTAAAGGAAGACGTCTGAAAGATCTATGAAAAGCCCATCGACCCAAACGACACACGACAATAACGGCAGACAATCATACATTTAAAACATTTAACATAAATTTATCTCATAAATTTTATTTCTGAGGAAAAAAGTTAAGTACTTTTACAATCAGGGCTAGAGATTTCGAAGTAAATTAACAAAACAATATTCTTGAAGAAAATCAGATACGCAGAAACAGTAACGCCTTTTCGCGATTACAAGCATTTTCATTTGGCTCTTTTCGCTGCTTATATTAAACTTTGATATACAAAAATAAAATTTGCATTTCCATAAGCAGCCTAACTTATAAACTGAATAATTGGGATATACCTATGTATAAAAATTACAAGTTTCTTTATTATAAGTAAGGTAAATAAAATTAATTTGATAAGCTCTTACCATTTCAATATGGCGTATTTATATCCGAGAGCATTGCACTGTATATGGTAATTCTAGAATATACGATGAACGGAAGCGTATTTCATTGAACATTGACGATTTCCTAATAAGTCACTTCTAATTGGTCACTGGATTTTAGACTGTAGCAGTTAATTTCGAAGGTTCATATCCGGGAAACGGTGATGGATGGTGATAGACCGATAAATGGATTGACTGGTGATTGCTACGATTATAAGGAAATAATAGATACTAATAACTGTCGGTGTTCGTAAAGAAGACATCGTGTCTGGATAGGAAATTGAGGCAGTTCACCAATGATGGATAGAGAATGCTCGGTGGCTCATTTGGTAGTGACCTCTGCCCTCTGAGCCAAGGGTCGTGGGTTCGATTCCCGCACAGTACAAATATTTGTGTTCATGAACATGTCTGTTTGTATTGGTCTGGGTGTTTTCTATGTATAAAAAGTATATATTTACAAAAAAATGTATCTAAGTAAGTTTATCAGTTGTCTAGTACCCATAGTACAAACTTCGGCTTAGTTTGGGGCTAGGTGGCGCTGTGAGGCCCAGCGTGGCATGTCTTGGGTTATTTAAAAAAAAAAAAGAATGACAAAATGGGTGTGAAGAAATGGTGATTGCAATGATGATTATCTCGCTGTCCATGAGACTTATCAAAGAAACAGTGAATCAACTGTTTATTTGATAAGTCTTAAAATGTTTTTTTAATATTAACTTTCATAGTGGCTCAACATAGTGGCCTTCCCATGACGGAAAACGTCAGAAGAAGCCCAAGTCACTGCAGCTACGGACTTGTAACCAAATCAACCATTTGTCAGTTTCTGCCCTGTACGATCGTTTGGATTGAACAAAACCGTAGTCACTTCTCAGGTTCATGTGTTCAGTTCTAAGTACTCGTATGTACAATTTAATAGAGTGAATTTATATGGCAAGGAAAACCGAATCTAGTAACATTATCCATAAAATCTTTTGATCTCAAACAAATTTGCATAGACAAATTTATTCAAATACTGTCTCATCTCTCAATGGCCGTAAACCTAATTCAGACGCAAATAATTTGGAATATTCATACTCGAAGAGTTAATTAAACCGATAATAAAGTAATAAATTTATTGATTTAGGTTATGCTGTTAGAATGATATATAATACAGAAGAGACAGGTACTTTACGTTTGTGTTATCATAAATTAATGTGTTCCGTATGTTCCTTACAAAGTAGTAACATCAGAGACGGATTACAGCCTAGGTACGAGTAGCTTCATCGTTTGCGAAATGGTCAAAGCTGACAACTGTTTTAAGTTTTCGCGGTCACTATATCTATATAAAAAAGCATAAGACAATATTTTATGTTCTTTTTTTTGTTTTTATTCATTTTGGGTTACGCTTGGCCACAATTAGTCTGATGTTGCCTATGATGAAGCGCACTTACTCGACAGTTAGGTACTGATTCACTCTCGCTTTGAACACATGATGATTCTATCCGTTATTTGAGTGTCCGTTGCACACGCTAAAAGCAGGGAAGAGTATCGAAATATGTGAATATGGATATGATATGAATATCAAGTGAATTCACGGCAAAAAAGTCGCAAATAATATACGAGTAGTTTAAAGCTGTCTAAAATTTAGATTAATTGAAGCCGTGGTCTTTAGAAATCTAGACATTTTACCAGTTGATTTAGCACTGTCTATACTATCGATTTCATAGTTAAAACTAAGCTGTAACTGGTCCAGTTTATCACACTATAAATTTTACCACTTTCCGCCGGAATATATGTTAATGTCGTTTTCATTCAAGTCTCATTTCCTCTGTCGTATACTCCGCGTCATCAGGCTAACAGCCCACCTGACACTGTATTCCACTTACGCGACCAAGTGCGTCCCTGTTCTCGCTTCTCCCCCTCTATCGTACCGTGTGTGAGTGAGACAACAACCGGCGGTTTTCCTTTCGCGTCTCTCGTACGTCACAGCATTTCTCTGGGCGCGAACGCTGTTAACAAATCAGTGTTGCTTTTACACCGGCCTAGTCAGCATTTTAGGGTTTGTTGGGAGTCTCTTATAATTATATTTAATTGATTGTGAGCACTCGTCGAGGTGGAACGGTGGAGATTCTTGTCGTATTTGTGTTTGAAGAACTTTTTCACGCATAGAAGCTTTCGATTCAAGGTAAGTGATTATTTAGGTATTTATTTACCTACAAAAACTTTGTGTATGTTGTGATTTTAGCAAAGATTGATGTGTAGACTTTTGTAATGTAATAGAAATGAAACGTTTAGGACAGTGATGCATTCTCGAAGGAAAGACTTCAACGCGCTGTTGGCTGTCTAACCCACTTTTTCCGCAACTATTTCCGATGGGAAAGAACACACGCATCGTACATCACGGTGTGATATCCGCGAATAAAGTTTATTTTTGTAAATATACTAAACGCGGAAAGGCAATACTTCATCAGCTTAATAATTTCCTATTATGAGTCTTAAATTAAGGTTCGGACAGTTCAATTTGCTTAATAAAATGTCGAGTGAAATTAAATGCAGACGACATGTCTACTCTTAAATAGATAGGTAGATATTGATTATTGCACACGAAACAGTTGACTTAAAACTAGACCCAAACATATGTATATTGAAGTACAATTTACGCGGTCTTATCACTTTGAGCAATATTAGCCTTCGGAGAACTTTTGGGAATTAAAAACTAATAAAGCGATAGGTAAATAAATGTACTGTAGCCATGGGATACGTAATTACATGTCTTATATGGCAATAGACTAATAGAATAGTACTCAAATATTATAAAAGTTTTCGTGTGTTAGATACCTTTTAGCAAATTTTACTGTATAAGTATAAGCATTGCGTTTATGACATAAATCGTGACATAAATATTGAACTAATAAAACACCATTGGTCTTGGTTGAGATACGCTATTGGTCAAACTTTCTTTAATTTCACACTCCAGCTACTACATATAAAAATTTATCGATTGAAAATACTATTTATTTAGTTAAACTTAACTGTACGTTGAAGTAGTAGTTAATTTTATTAAATAGTTCTACAAAAAAACAACTACATAATCAAATATATCACTCGTTTAATTTAATTTCTGTTGCATCAACTTCTTGGTCTGTTTATAAGATAAGTATTTATAATTTGGTGTCATTACTTATTAGAGTTGATTTAAAGAGATTTTCTTGCTTATCGTAACCGCCTACTAGTAAAAACTTAACCCATAACTTACATAGGTACGTTACTAAGAAGAACGTATCCCATTGAAAAGGGAAATTCGGTACAGATTTAGACGTCAAAATTGGATAGGTAATAACGTTTCGTTGAAAGTTCAACATCAACGGAGTGTATCGGAGATTAAACAAAAGTGTTTGTTTGGTACGCGTACCATAATATCATTACTAATGTAAATTTGGGGCCAATATAAGTAGGCATGTATGAACAATTCTACTAACACAAAAGGTACTGTTACTCTGAAAGTTAACAATAAAGCAAATGGATTAAACAGATCATCAAATGCATTAATCTTTTCATTTATTTAAGGTCAAGTTTTTGTAAAATTTTCCTAACTGGCAACTAATTGTAAAAGTCATGACCTATTTAGTAAAAATACCCATTAAATGACGTCCTATAAACAATCTTACTGTTAAACTTTATCCGGCGCTCGAAGACCTAATTCTTAGTACAATTATTGAAATTCTCTTATTCGTTAATAGTTCGTCAAAATTCATTAAGTTACTTATGTACGGTGTATTATGGATTGTAGAAGATAAACTTCCAGCTCATGTGTTTCCTTCCTCTTACAATCCTGGGGTTTTTAGGCGGGGCGTGAAACGGCATCTCAGTGGGCCTTCCGGGTCGCCCTCAGCGACAGGCGTGACGAGTTTGTTCTAATATGACTGTCGACCTAACTTTTGAACCTCACGACCGTTCACCATTAGGCGGAGTGAGGTCATCCTGCATGTCGTCTTATAAAGAAAAAACTAACCAGTTATAACTTATTTGTATGTCCACAGGCAGGGAGCCGCCTTCAAGATGAAGCTCTCCCTGGTGTTTGAGCTTTTACTCATATTCGTTCTGCTAGCTTTCGCAGCGTCTAAGAGTGTCAGTGAGTATACCACTTAATGTTTAATAAACTAAATCCTATAATGTACCAACTTTCTGTCGTAAGTTGTTTTGGTATTTTCGCCACAAAATCAAAAATATCTCTTCTCATCTATGCTTAATTTGACCATTTATAAGTGCAATTAAAAATATATCTATTCATCTATAATGAATTTGACGATTTAAATTACTCTACCACTCATATTTTACTACAGTTGGTGTCAAATGTCAACTTCGTATAGGAATGGACCTTGATGAATGGAATGGAAAGTTAAAGTAACTAGTCAATATTAATGATTTTTATCAGTTCAAGGAATTTCTGTACACATTGGTAATAGTTTTGTGTAGAAGTGTTCTATAATTTTATTAAAAGCTCTATATTGCACTCTGTTGAACTCACATTTTTTAAATAAAAATATTAAGACTCAAAGGCATGCTATAGTATTGTTAAATGTACGTAATGTAACGTACTCAATTATTTAATGAGGAATGTTTGCTTCCTTAATAAATTTTATTAAATTAATTGGTAATAAAATAATAAATTACGATCAACTAATCAAAGCAATAACTATTAATTCTTTTAATTTAGTTAATATCCAATGCATGTACAAATTGCCATATAGCTTACCTACCCCTTTTGGAAAATTCGCCAATTATTTTTCAAGAAAATGTCCAAGAGATAGAGTCCAATAGTACCTTCCAATAGCTTTGATGTGGCCGCATGTACTTCACTGTATTAAAAGTGTATTCTCTTGAAATAACTGAACAAAATGAATAAACATTTCACTATTGACACGTATCAAAGAATTTTAACATCGTTTTTAACAAGAAAAGTATGCTTTTTGTTAAATAATGTCACATATCTGTTCACAAGACACAGAACGTGTTACATCTTTATGTATGAGATATCGTTCAATGAACTTCGTCGAATCTCGTGAAAGTTGGCAGAACGCTACACACTGCTCAGAGTCGTTTTTATAATCGATTTTGTAATTGATTCGATTGTTTTTTATTTGTAACGTATGCGTGCAAGTGTCAAACTATTTTCAAGGAAATTATGTTCTGTCAGTTTCTACGTTTCAACAAATCTCAGAACGTATGCCCATTTATGGTTAAATGGATGTGCTATTTGCGCACGCGTCGTAAATATCCAGTTAAAGTGTTTATTGGTAGTTTTATTTATATTGATACGGTATTTTATTTATTACACCTACATCGTAACTGCAAAAGCGTATAAGTGATAATCAGGTGCAATAGTAGCCTATTACAAACGAATCTAGACTTAGCTTGCAATAAACTTCGAGCTTTGGAAATATATCCACAAAGGAATTAATAATACATGCAAAATATCCACAATTCCTTAATAAAACCATACCTGGAACATACGATACAAGTCTGTCACGCTTAATTATTACAGGAAAACAGAAGAACAACAAGAAAGGGATTCAGACCAGGAATGATAGCGACAAGTTAGAAGACAACAGCATAAACAAATACTGCAAGTGTTCCGAGAACTACTGCAATTGCTGCAGAGACTTCAACGTGCCTGTGGTCAACTTGAATGGACCAGGTAATAAATAATCCCTAGGTAATGATATAATACCCAGGAAATGATTTAATCCTCAGGTTTTCGTGGTGCGGTTGGAAAAAAAACAAAGCTTTTGTTACATGGCTTGTAATTGCCCCCATAGTTTCGAAACGATGAGATCGTATCTGCATAAAGATATCCTTAGAGAGCACTTTCCCCATGGTATTGGTGTTGTTCATGGGCGGTGTTTACCTACTGTTTAACATCAGACAGGCTGCTTGCTCGTCTGCCACTAACAGTAATAAAAAAAATTAAGAAGCACGATATTGTAGGGTTAGTATGGAGTAGCTACGTCATGAAATCAAATCAAGCAGTTATTTTATTTATACACACATGTTATGATTATATGTGGGAGAAAATAATTTAAGTTATCAATAAAATATTTGATATTCAGTGAATAACCATAATCTAAAGTTAAATATGATAATTTGAAGAGTAAATAAAAATACATTTATTTACTCTTTCTATAGAGTGGTTACTTAGCGAGTAACTTATACAACATTACCTATTGAAATTTAACGCAAAACATGCGCCCAAACGTCGAGAGACGGTAAAACGGCCCGTTCTACCTATTTAAATATCATAAACCAATAAAATAATTTTCCTTTTTAATTTTTCAGGATGTGCTTCATTAATGTATTTAAACGGGGACAAAATGTCGGTGTCACTCAGCTTCGGAAAGAAGGTCATCACAAACCGGACTCTCTCAAGTAAGTGATTCAAAGAAATGTGTAATCTTTGGAATATCCGTTTTCTGACCAAACAACTCTCTCATTTCTTTCGAAATACACCGGTTATAAGTTTCTTAAAAAAATTCGAATTACTTTGTGGGCCGACCTGGGTCATAAATTCACAGTTTTATGTTTCGTCTCCATGAAATCGAAATTGAGAAGACTTTACATTTATGATTCAAATATAAACTACTACTTACATAATGTTTATTGTTGAATTGTACCTATAACCATACACAAATATAAAACCCATGAATATCTTACTCCACAGGTCGCAAAGCAAGTCCGGTGTGTCTGCCATTACCCGGAGGCATATCGAAATTCTGTGGCCGAGTCTACAACATAGCCAGGGCTGGTGAAGAGTTTCGAGCATGTCTGGGGTTGGAACTACAGGCGAAGAGCTCTGTTGAGGCTGCAGTAAGAGTGTCCTGCTTCAAGTTCGGACCTAGAGGCGTCACTTCGGAGCCAGCGGACCCATTGCCTCTGGTGCCGCAAGGCGAGAAGAATGATGACGACGACGATGATGATGACGATGATGATGACTTCGGACTTGGCGGCGATGATGATGACGATGATGACGATGACGACGATGATGATGATGACGATGGTATGTAACATGTTTCTTATTATAAAAGCCATGTAAACTATTTTATCAATGGCCTTTTTGTATTGGGATTTTTAACCGACTTTAAAAAGAAAAGACGGAGGTACTCAATTCAACTACTTTTTTGTATGTTTGTTACCACATATCTCCGAGAATTGTGAACCGATTCGAAAAATGCTTTTTTTTTGTTCAAAAGGGCGTACTTATTAGTTGGTGCAATTGTCACCATATTGAAGTCAGTTCTGTTTTGCTAAAAAAATCTGTTATTATGGTATGAGGACCACTCTGAAACACACTTCTCGTTTACTTTCAGGTGACATATCATCCATCAATGACGTAGACGGTGGCGACTACACAGGATTTAGTCTTTTATCAGAAGACTTATTAGGTGACCTGTTTGGTTCGTCAGGTAGCAAGAAACCCAACAAAAACAAGAAAAAGCAAGCTCCTGCTCCTACTACTACAACCACACGCCGACCCCGACCTTCGCGTAGACCTACCAGAAGACCAACTAGAACTACTACACCGAGACCATCAAGAGTAACACCCACAACCACTTTGAAAGTTCGTCCAGTAACAAGGCGTCCTACAAGAAAACCTGTCAGAAGGAGGCGCCCAACGAGGAAACCAACTACAGCTTCAGTCACAGCTCAAAGTCAAATAACTGAATCGACCACTGCCGCAATACCAATTGCCGTCGTTCCTGTAATCACAACTGCTCCCGTAGTAATTCCAAGTACAGAACGTAGTCAAGTCATGAATATAGAAACCGAACAAACATTCGAACCGATTATTGCTTTCAACCAGAAACTTAAACCGATTACGGTGGCTACCACAGCTAAGAGCGTGACTGACTTCGAGGACTCTGGTCTAGAGATTTCACTTGCCCATATTACCGGCCAATTATCCGACATGCAAGTTACCCCAATAGTCACAAATAGTAACACCGCCAAAGAATCAACTGCGCAGTCGACAGTTCCAGAAATCGTAGTCAATTATGAGAAAATTGAAACTATCACACCGAAAATGCCAACGTCAGCTTCATTTCCTATTACGAGTGAAGAAAAATATAATGACAACTTAATCCAGATTGTGTCTAGTTTAGAATCGCAATCAGAGGAATATACAGAAAATACAGAATCTATGGATGAAAGTAGAACAGAATCCATTGATCTTACCACAGTTACCACTGAACAACCAAAGAAAAAACAAAGAAATGGTTTCAATTTTGGCGATCTCGATGTTCTCCATCTTACTGAACTCGGCGAAACCGTGGGCGATCAACTTGGGATTTTTGGCAAGAACAAACGTCAAAACAGAAACAACAAGCCGCAGAAAGAACGTGACGGTGAAAAAGATGATTACAGCGACCTTCTAAATTTGGATGGCTTGGATTCATTCTTACGGAAATCAGGTGACGGAAAAGTGAAAAAAGACAGAAGAAGACAAAACAAAATGATGCGAGGGGAATGGTCTCACGTATGACATCTAGGTTAAATTAGTCTGTAACTATTTATTGTTGAACTTAACTTATTTATTTATTGTCTGTAAATAGTAATTATTTTTATACTTAAGATATAATTTTCCTCCGAATAAATTATAAAGAAATACTTTATTATGTTCCGCTTTATTTATTCACCTTAAATCATAGACTAATGGAGGGCAAACCATATTATAAACATTATCATAATGAGGGGGCATTATTCTATTTGTTTTAATAGGAATATAGGAATGAGCTCTAAATCAAGTAATGAGTAAATTAAATCTGTAGTTGAGTTGTTCTTTGCTAACTGAAGTAGTAGGTATGAGTATTAAAAGAATTACACGTGCTGTTATGACGACTAATAAAAAGTAAAAACACTTATTTGAATAAAAAACAACTACAATTATTTGTACATCAGTAAGAACATACAAAATGCATAAATTATTCGATTTAGTCTCACTCTTTAGAGGATAGGTTTTTGCGCTCAGAGAGCTCTATACTTTAACTTGAATGAAAGATGGAGAATGCCTACGGAAGTGAATGGGTTTGTCGTATGTAACTTATGTGTCATTGTCAGAGGAGAGCTAAAGATCAGTGGGACAAGAGTTCGAATTTGCTTCTACATTTTTGTATCACCTATTCTTAGTGTATACCGATCGAGTACAAATTCAGTTACAGTTTTTATGCAACAAATGCATTAAAACGCGCCATATACATTCAGCGGAAACATTACGTAAGTATAATTTAAAACAAACATCACCTATCATAAAGGAATGACAAGATCCTACAAAAATTCAGTACACGTATCGAAAGTTTGCATTGTTAATGGTCTTTGGCGCGACTTTCTCCTGTCCCGGCATTAAAATTTAAAACTTGTTTCATTTCATTAAGCGACAACTTAAAATAAGTATTGTGAGTTCGTCAGGAGACAGTTAAATACCTGAGGTTAAGTTGCAACGCTAACAATTTGCGGCAGCAAGCCATCAGCAGCTGTTCTTAACCATTTAATTGTAGTTAAGGAACCATGACCAATATGTTTAAATGCTATTTTGTTTTACATATATTATTTGGTTTGTTTTATTGCACCTACGCGATATCAAGTAAGTGTAATTTCTTAAATCTTTATCAATTCAAGAATGTACTAAACAATTAATAATAACATTATAATTAATCGAAACATTTTTATAGATGAATTTATATTGGACAAAGACAAACCGTATGAAGATCTACAAATTACAATACCAAATTCGATTTGGCAGCAAGCTATGAAACCGACGCCGGTGTTAAAGTCTCCAGTGACAATAGTAGTGCCGGTTTATGTACCTCCAGAGGAAGACGATGACTATATTGTCAATGAACCGGATATCGAAACGGTTACAGAGCAAGTGGAAGAAGTCACGACTGTTGCAGTTAATGACCAACAAGTGCAAGATGCAGTGGTTGCTAATGATACTGTAGTGGCGGATGCCACTCAGAAACCAACTCAGCAGGAGGAAGTGGCGAGTACACCAGAGGAGCCCGTCACAGGATCCGTGGTACGATTCCCATGTTCCTGCGTTGAAGGGCAATGTGGATGTTGCACAGGGGCAATTTTGCAAAGATTCCAAATGAAAGCGTGTGGGAACATAACGTTTGTTCCGGAAGACTTTATATTTGACGTGAGACTTAGTCTAAATGATAACACAGTGGTTCGACGTCGAGTGTCAGGTAATACATTTTAAAATCTATATCCGGGTATATTTCATTATGTGTTTCATCATCATCATCATCAGCCTATTACAGTCCACTGCTGGACGTAGGCCTCTCCAATTGTTCGCCACTTTGGGAAAATATCTGGAGGATATACCCAAAATCGCCACCCTCGGCAGGCGGGTTGGAGATCGCAGGTGACGCTAATGCCCGTCATCAGTCTGTGATATTTAGCTACGCCTTCAAATATGATGGTTGTACCGCCACCCATCAGTTGCCAGCTCCTCATTTGTTATTCGGCCGGATGCACCAGGGGCAGGTGAGGTTAGCTTGGAGCGAAAAGATGATTTTCCGCTTATATCTCATTATGACATTATGTGTTTTTGCTCCGTTAAAACATTGAATCACAATTAAGGTCTCTTTTGTCTAGCACAGTTTTATTTAAAAAAACTTTGCTCAATCCTGTATTTTAAATGTTCTAGCTAGCGATCCGCCACCCATATGCTTCAATCCAAGGAGGGCTCCGTTCGTGACGGTTTGCGCAGAAATATCAAACATCCGGATACGTAATAGAAATGCGTTTGCCTGCTTGGACATCAACGCGGACATTGGCGGCTTTTCCGTTTATTCGGCGTCATTCAGGTGTTTCGGGTAAGCGTTGGAACGTTTATTATGGTTTCTTTGTCGTAATTAGCAATTAACATTACATTAATAGAGAGTACCCACTCAATAAAAAGTTTGGGTTTTTAACGAACGGCGCTCTACCTAGACTGTATTTTTATACATTTCAATCGGCTGTCAGTTGAAAAAGAGCAGGAGCATCTTGCGTATTTGAATGTAATTTTTCTTAGATCTGTGTAAACTTGTCATCTAGAGAATGAGATCCCGAAAAAGTAAAAAAAATGAAAACAATTGATAGCTTACGTAGCTACTCGTATGTTTTGTATGTTAGGTACATATAAATGGTTAAAATGTATCACGTTATTGATGTAAATGACGTTGTATCTTTACTTCCTATGAATGAAAAGCATTTGTTAACGTAGAATAAATTAAACTTTGTTTCCAGACTCGGAGCTTCCGGGGTACAAACTGGATTGAAACCGAAGCCTGTGTCGTCTGGCCCCGCCCCTGTAAACTTGTTCGGCAACAGTGACCGTGATGATGATGATGACGGTGGCATCCTAGGGAATGCCGCTGATGTTTTCGGCGGAGGTGGTCTCTTTGGTGGTGGATCTGATGATGATGACGGAGGCCCATTAGACGCTATAGGAGATGCTGTTGGAGATTTCTTCGATGGCCGGAAAATGGACTGATTTTGTATAATTTAGCTAGAATTACTATTTATTTGACATGTACATAATAAATTATTGTCTAGTACTGGAATTAGAGTCTTTTTAACACAAGTCTGCCCGCAACTTCGTCCGCGTGGAATAGAGTTTAATCTGTTTCATTCCCTCGGAGGCAGAATTGATGAAAATCCTTCCTTAGCGGATGTCGACGTCATAACATCTACCAGCATGCCAAATTTGGGCTCGATCCGTCCAGTGGTTTGGGGTGTGCGTTGATAGATCACTATGTCAGTCAGTCGCCTATAACACTCGTAGTACGATGGCAATAAAAATTAAACCAAAGTCATAAGCAAAATCTTTGAAGCAAAAGATGAGAACCTCAAAATGTTTCTGCAGTCAATTCACGATGAACATGAGTCACGATATTTAGGCTTTACGTTGATATAACACAAATACAAAGCATCTGTCCTCACTCAGTTCCGTGACACCGGTGAAATGGTCGAATGTTTACATAGCCGCAACTTTTTATTTTTCTTTTCCTTCCGAGCAGTATTGATGGAAACAGGAACGAGTTTTTAATAGGCACTCTAAGGTGTCATTAAGATGTGAAAGTATTTAGCATATGGAGTCGCGGGTTGCCGGTGAACCGGTTGCACAGTACGAGCGCGAACTGGAGTAACTCTCTTGGTGTTAGATTTGCGCGCGCGCTTTCGTTGGGACCAACTTAGAGCACCATGCCGCGGTGTTTGATGTTAATAAATATAATAGTGTTATGTGCGTTGGTGACTCATGCAGAGGGACGACGTAAGTACGATTCACTTTTATTTTTACGAGCGGGTTAGCGGGTTAGTAAATGTAGGATATTGGGCTCGATGAGAAGTTGTAAATGTCCTCATAGCTTTCTTTTATGTGAGTAGTAATGGCCATATAGAGCTTGCATATTGTTATGAAAAATATCGACAGTTATTTTCTACAATAATCTTACTAGAGGAATTTAAATATACTTATCTGCTTTAGGTAAAGCTCTATTGTAATTTATTTACTACTGATCTTCTCCGAGTCTACGGAAAATCTTTTATACGAGTATAATGCCAGTAACATTACAAGTACCCTCTAAAAAGTGGATAATGGCAGATAAATGAAGTTAATACCATTAGATATAATTAACAACTTGGAATAAGTAACTTCTGGCAGTCGCTGGATGGATGGAGGTAGACCGGGATACAAAAATGTGGCGCGAATTAAAGGAGGCCTACGTTCAGCAGTGGAAGGATCAAGGCTGTTGATTGATTGATAAGAACGTTTGAAAATTGGGATATTTACGAAAAGTGTGATTGTTTTTATATTGCAACCCATTGGATGAAACCCATAAGTTTCCTCTTCCTGAAATGAATAGAGTGAAAATGACCGGGGTTCAGATTATGATAGGAATTGGGTTCGATTCCCGGTCAGTGTCGGGTAATTAACCCGTTTTTAACACTTTAATTGTATTTTGAAAGTAATAATGTAGTATTTAGTAGAATTTAAAGAAAATTAGATGAAGAAAGTGAATGTAGCAATGAATAAATAAATAATGAGAGTTTGGAAACTTTTATTAGATACTTAATATTTCTCGTCAATAAGAATTCTCTCTCTCCATTTATTCAGAAGCACATTTAGTTAATCGCAACGCTTTTGTTTTTGTAGTTAAAAAAGCAAACAAAACACGACTGGCATTTTCCGACAAGGATGTGCCTCAGAGCGAGCTGATGTTGCTGGATCGGTTAATATTGAGGAAACTTTCAACAGTCGAGGAATACGGGAGACGCAATCGGAACGCTACTGTGGCTACGGCATCTTCGCAAAATGTGACGTCACCAAGTTCTTCGTCTCCCGGAGGGCCGTGCTCATGCGCCGATGGTATCTGCAAATGCTGTACTGGTCCCGTGCTAGATCTGTTCAACCAGAAGGCTTGCATGAAGGTCACATACCATCCTGGCGACTTCGCGTTTGATGTGGCTATGTCGATAAATAACAGGATTCTGTACGAAAATTCTATGTCGGGTATGATTTTTATAAATTATATTTTTCTAGTCACTACATAGTGCAATATTTTCCTTCGCCATTAAGCTCTCCGAAATTTTATAAAACTCTACATTGTATATGAACCTTTTATTTCATTACTAACCAACACATTAATTTCAGGGAAAAACCCTAAACCAATATGCATAAGCCCACCCAGGTTATCGAACTTGAAAGTATGTGCAAAATTCTTCAATGTGTTTTTTCCTGGGAGGAACTTTCACTTTTGCTTGGCAATGAATGGACAGTGGCGATCGATCCAGCTGTTTGACATGACTTTCGATTGTTTGAGGTGAGAAGTAATCCTATTATGAAAAGTTACGTAATCTATGTACCTACATGTCACTTAGAATGAACTTTTAAGAAGCTTATATTGGGCTAGAATTAAATTGAAGTTCTTGCAATAAGTAAGTACTTAGTAAGTATGTTTGCATTTTTTCACACAAGTTTATATTTTTATCGTTTGTATTGTATTTAAATATTACCTACTCCTTACGAGTAGGTAATATTTAAATACATACATTTGGGTTATTGTTAATTTTTTCCTCTCTTTGTACCTATATGAATTAAAAGTAGGTCATACTAGATCTCAATATACAATATCTTTGCAAATTAGTTTCTTTAATATACAAACTTAGTTCAAGTTATAGTTTAAGTTAGTTTTATACTTAGATATCAAGCTTTTGATTTTGGCTAATAGTTAAGTTTTTGTGTCATAGCCGAAAATTTTGCGATGGATGTGAGAGAGACAAGAAATAAATGAATATTTAAATTACTTTAGGCAGTCGAAGATAAAAATTATTATTCTCCCTTAAATTAACTGAAAGCTTGGTTTATTAGGTAGATAATGTCGTCCAATTCTTGCCACTGGAAGTCAGAGACATGACTTAACGTTTAGATACAAAATTACCGATGCAAGTCTTATCAAATTGGAAATTTTAAAACTGCTAACGATTTAACCCTGGATTCCAGGATGGGAGCCAATGGAATAGTCCGGGTGAAGCCTGAAGATGGCGGAGGCATATCCGTGCCCAACCCTCATGGAGGAGTGGACGCAGTCATAGACGCCGGAGACGATGACATCGAAGATTACGATGAGAACGTAGTACGCTCCCTGCTCGGGATATTTGATGACGACGACGATGATGATGATGATGAAGACGATGATGATTGAAGTGAAGATGTTTTTATTATGAAAAGTGTTAAAATAGCTTTAAGTTAATTTATTTAGTTTATAGGGGATTTCTTTTTAAATGACGTTTTAAGTATTTATTGTCAGTTGAATGTAAATGCGAAAATCACAATGCTAGAGAAAATAAAAATAATAATAACTACTCGATCAAAGTGGCGACCATTAGGAGAGGCATATATCCAGCAGAGGACTGATATATAGGCTGATGATGATGATGACTTCATTTTAAGTATAAAGTTCATGAAATGTGAATGACCAACATTTAGCGCTGTGTCAATCGCACACAACAAAAACGGAATGATAAGTTTGAAAGAAAGTTGTTTAGAAACATTATTTTTGTATGTAAATAGACATAAGTGGGTATAGATGTATCGCTTGTATATCAAGGTAGCTAGCTATGTACTTAGTAGGTATTTATGAAACATTCTGTAATGTCCGTGAAGATACCTACTCGTAGCTGTAACTTTCGTTTCCAAATAAATATATTTATTGCACAACAGTTAAAAGAAAATTCTATTCTTTTATTTTCATGAATATGCACGTTAACTATACATATGTATGTATGCGTAAACGACACCCTGTGTGAAATAAAGATGGCTATTACCAGCAGAGTCGCGTCAGTATCGATCCGATGCGCCGGAGTTTCTCTCTAGAAAGTACCGCAAGACATTGCGTTCGTGCACATAACTTGCATACAAATGTTTGTAGGGGAACCTTTGGCAGTGTTAACGTGGGTTAACTAGGTGCAATCATTTGTATGGTGTCCCCTGAGGTAGTGGCGATCAAGCTTGACGGATATAGACAAAATGCAATTGAAAACAGCGTGTTTTGTTTTGGTAATATGTGGTGTGAGCGTCACTGCAGGTATGTATCGTGTTTTAGTTACTACTAACTAGGAAACTGTAATAATTCAAACTTTGTATGGCTTTATGAATAAATTGTGTCCTCTTTTAAGGAAGGATTTTACTTTTGTTTTTGTAAATTCACGTTATGTATTGTATGTGTGCCCCTTTTATATTTTCACAGCTATTATACTGAATACTTGCACTTTCGAATAGATAGGTAGGTACATCTATGCTTTCTGTACAACTTGTCTCTGTCTTACTTGCATTAAGAACACTGTGTTATTTTTAGGTTCAAGACTTAAAAAGGCCCAAGACATTCGGAAGAATACTAAATACGACGATGCGATGGATATTGAAGATTTCTCAGTTTACTATGATATTGAAACTAATGAGGTGAACCAGTTTTACATTATTCTATTTTATTCAACGTACCTACTAAGTACATAATAATTTTAAACGTTGTGCTCATAACAGTGTACCTATCTCTATAAATCGACATTCAATTTTATTTTTGTAGTCTTGAAACGCAGGTAAAGTTATTTATGTAAATATCTTCAGTAGAATTTATTTCCTCTACCTACCTGAAGGTAGTTTCAAGAGATTCCTACTGCCGCTACAGATAATGACTACAGCGATAAGACCGCCCAAATTGTGATGTACTTTCCTGAAATGTCTGTGTTTTGTGCAATAAAGAAAATCTGTCTAATGAATATCTTACACGTTTTGTTTCTAAATAGCTATTTCAGTAATGTCTCATTCAAAGTGTAGTAGGAACTCGAACTTAAGTAAGCAAGGGCGGATCGATCGATCAATGCAAAATCTTGCCGAACCGACATTGTTTATAAGGTGTTTTTTTAAAACACTTTTTATCGTTTCAGACTATACGAGAGATGATGCCCCGGCCATGGTACAAGCCGGGCTGGATGCTTCGACTGCCATTCACGGGAGGGAGATGCAAATGTGAAGAACTCAAGTGTAGCTGTTGCACCGGCATTCGTATACAGTCCTTCAAGTTTGATAGAAGAAGTAAGTATAGTATCTACTAGCCTATGTTTTCTTTTTACATTTTTTTGTAGCTTTTATTAAGAACACTTTTAGAAAGACGTTAGTGTTAGATACATTCAAATCTACAAAGTGTTACCTAATGAAGCTCACAACCAGAAATCACTTTGTTCAGAATCGAGAGTAGAATCGATTTTACTATTAAAAATTGAGTCCAATTTTAAGCAAAAAATATCTTATTTAGGTACCCAGTTCTTACGCCCTATATAGTTGAAAATGACTTTTACGACAGCCACGGGAAAAGATAGTGGCGATGTCTTGTATTTTTTATCCGTCATCGGACGGATGAAGTTGCGTTAAGCTTAACAATAAGCAAGACCAAAATTTGACTGGTTCCATTAAAAAGTGTGCCATATACCTACTTGTAAAAATTGTACCTATCTACGTACTGATGAAGTTAGGCTGTGCGTTAGGCTTACGTCCGATACAATTTTCCAATTTGTAGGTACTTGGATCATTGGAAACAGAACCTTGTACATTGACAATTATTATGTTACAGCTTGTGTCCTTATGTCCTACGAGCCAACAGAAGCTCTTATCAATATGGAGGTGAAGATGAACAACCAAAGTGTATTTAAAGACAGCTTTGCAGGTAAGAATTTTACTGCTGATATGGATGTTAGGATAAAGATTTTTTCAAGTACCTTTTTTTAGAGGGGAAATGCATTATGCACCTTCACGCCGCACGCCGGGAAATCCTACCTAATTCAACAATATTAATTCACCCACACAATTTACCCCGCTCGTGACAATCATAAAAAAAACGATTGATTTTGTCTTATAGAATACTATGTTGTTATAGGTCATAGGTTAAGTATTAAATAACATAACGCCACAATAGATATAGGTATTAGTATAAGCACTATAAACTGGCTTGATTGCAGATTGTCACCTTTTCTAACACCTCCATATTGCTTGGAGATAGGGACGCATTACCTCAGAACTTTAAAGCATCTGTATTCTTTTGTTATTGGTTAAGTAGTTAAGATATACCACGAGAGCTGCTGCCGACAAACTGTTACAACAGTTTGGCAGATATCCAAATTGTAATAGCGTGTATATCTTATAAATAAAATAAATTAAAAAAAAAAAAATATAACTGCAGTGGAATGAAAACCTTTAATTGCGTAATTGTCTATAATTTACCTATATAAGACAAATAGGAATCAAGATTTTTTTAAAATAAGTAATGACTTTTAATAAAACGTGTGGGTACGTAACTACTATAGTACGTAGCGTGTAGCAAGAAATGTAGAGCGGGTTAGGCGGGTCTAATAAATAGTTCCGTAACTGAAGCTCTACATACTGTACTATGCAATCAAGACAAAACGTTGCACAGACCTACTTCTAATCTGAGTCGTGTAAATCTGCCTTAATACCTATTTAAAAAGTAAATAAGTATAGACTGGCCGTGCGTACTAGGTAGGTAGCTTCATATTTAAATTAATTGTTTAATGGTCACCCTTAAATTTCACTTAACTGCTTAGAAAACACCTCATGTGATCCTACTCCTACTAATATTATAAACGCGAAAGTTTGTTTGGATAGATGGATGGATGTTTGTTCCACTTTCACGCAAAAACTACTAAACGGATTTTAATGAAACTTTACAGGAATATAGTTTGTACATCAGATTAACATATAGGCTATGTTTTATACGAACATTCACGCGGGCAGAGCCGCGAGCAGCAGCTAGTCTTTCCATAAACTTAACAGTCTAATGTAAGTGAAAGTAGATGTGACATTTTATTGTAGATAGGATTACGGTTTAAGATTTCTCATAACGATTACAAATGAGTATTTTAATTCACGCTAGTTATATATCGGATTAAATCGCATTATATTGCTAATCGTTACCATCGTTACTTCGTGTTTGTTGGTGGTCGATTTCGTCGTTCATTTTATATCTTGCACTCCAGATAAGTGTAAGGGCCTATACATACTATGAGCGCTTACATAAGTTTATTAAGTGTTGGCAAATTATATTAATTAATTTATTTAATCTCTTTTGGTCAAGAGAGCATAAATGGCGGATTTAATGCTTCCCACAGTCACATTGCGCAGAGAAACTACTTCCTACCGAAAAATAATAGTTAAAATTTAAGCATTATGTTACTATCACAATCTTTCGACAGTTTACAATCGCGCGAGATAGATCATAATCTAACAGTTTGTAGTTAATTACAATTTTACGGTGACAGATGAATAAAATAAGGGCGTTTGCCCAACGTGGCGAACAACTGGAGAGGCCTATGTACTGCGATAGGCTATAGCGGGCGCGTCTCCGGAGCGATCGCTAATAATACTTATAATACGCTACGCCCTGCGATCGCCAATCCGCCCGCCCAGCGTGGCGATTATGGGTATATCCTCCAGATGTTTGCCCTAAGTGGCGAACCACTGGAGCGGCCTATGTCCAACAGTGGCCTGCAATAAGCTGATGATGATGATTAAAATTGTTTTCAGCCAGCAACCCGCCCCCGTTCTGCGTGCCGATCCCCGTTCCGTACCTGCCTCCAGGGCTGGTAGACATGTGCGTGCGCCTGTTCGACGTCAGTGTGGTGATGCAGAGGCTGCACGTCTGCATGGACATGGACACAAGAGTCGATAAGGCCCCCGTATTGGTAGGTTTACCTTTTGTATCCCAACTTTCATTAGGCGGTGAGGGCAACTTCGGACAGAGATACGTGGAGACTGTTGATTGTGGCAAAGAAATCACGATCCTCAGTAATGAGGGAATGATTGAGAAGAATTAGCTACTAACCCTAGTACCTACAGAGAATGATGAAATAAGTACTAACACCCGTCCATTATATTAAATGTCCATTATCACCTACGTACCTACCAAATATTCGTGTCCGTCTGTACCAAGCGCTTTGAGATTCGGAATTCAGTAAACTCGGTGATGAAAATTTGTGACTATCCACATTGCCAACATTGGAGAGTGATTACAATTTTGCTGCGTTAGGTAATGAGACTATTAACTCGACAATGGGACTGTTATTAGTTGCAAAAGTTGTTAGTAGATTGCAACGACAATAATTGTGACTAAGTATTTATAAAGTAAAGGGATGTAAGGGAGCGGCCTATCATCTTTTCGCTCCAAGCCAACCTCACCCTGCCCGTGGTGCATCCTGCCGAACAACAAACGAGGCGCTGGCAACCGACTGGTGGCGGTATAACCATCACAATTGAAGGCGTAGCTTAAATACCACAGGCCGATGACGGGCAGCAGCGTCACCGGAGCGAGAAGCTACGCTCTGCGATCGCCAACTTGCCTGCCCAGCGTGGCGATTATGGGTAGGTATATCTTCCAGATGTTGGCCCTAAGTGGCGAGCAACTGGAGAGGCCTATGTCCAGCAGTGGACTGCAATAGGCTGGTGATGACGATGATGATTTATAAAGCTGATTTACTAAAATAGCCTCTAATTTTCCAGATCCTTCATTTTGATTGCATGGACATGGGCTTTGACGGCGTTGGTTTGTCTAAACCGGGTGCTCAACCGCAAAAAGGTGACGAGGATACTCCGACAACGCAAGCTGGGCAGCAGGACAGTGATGTTTACGATACAGTCTCTGAAAATACACCCATAACCACACCGCCTATGTTCAATAATAGCATTAAATACATATAAATTATAAATTGATCACTGTTGTTTTATTTTATTCCCATTAAATACATTTCCGGAAATCCTAGTAAGGTCTTGTCTAAAGCCATGATATGTGATTATTATTAAAAGACAAAAGTACAATAGTGATGAACATGACTGGTACGAGCTTCATGTCGATAAATTGGTACACCGGTAACACAGATATCTCCAATAGATACCGCACTTAAGATATCGCGCGAGAGGTAATACATCAGTGCAATGCAGGCGCGAAATACGCATGCGCTTAAAGTGCGTCAGTACCACGGTCAGTACTGACCAGAAGTCAGACCCGTGTGTATCGGAGACACTTTTAATAGTTTGTAGAACATAAACGTATGAATCTTAGTATTGAACTCCTTGGCGCCGGAGCTCAAGTTACGATGGAAAATATTTGACAGATGTTAGCTCGCGTTGATGTCTTTTTTCATGATCCCTTTCTTTCATTACCAATTTCACTATTTTTATCCCTTTCTAGCATAGACACGTTTGACAATAGTGTTACAATGTATTACTTTCAAGTATATCGATAATGCAAGATAAGAAAAATTTTAGTGTTTCTACTTTAGATTTCCAAAGTGTCCTGAGAGAACATTAAAATGGACAAATGCCGCATCCTGCTGTTAGAGACATTTACATAGGATAGTTTTCAATGTATGAAGGATAGAAGACGAGTAAATGAAAACTGCTGTGATTACTTCACCTAACCATATTTATAACTATACTCATTTGAATTTTTTTTTCCTAAGACATGCCACGCTGGGCCACACAGCGCCACCTAGCCCCAAACTAAGCCGAAGCTTGTACTATGGGTACTAGACAACTGATAAACTTACTTAGATACATTTAAATATACTTATAATGTCAAAACGGCAGTTGAAATGTATTATTTAGCGTATGTGATACCCCTGGTGTCGCAGGTGTCAATAGGCTGCGGTAACCGCTTAACATCAGGCGGGCCGTAGGCTTGTTTGCCACCCAGTGGTATAAAAAAAAATGTATTTTAGTAAATTGATCATTTTACGGGATCTTGCCGTAAAATCATCCGACGAAGGTGAGGTGAACGTTGATTGGTTCAATGGCTCACGTGGCGTTATCCCGGCAACCAATCAGGGAACAGTGTATTAAGTTACGGGTAATAGTGCACCGTTAAATAGTACATTGAGCAACGATTGGCCCATTTGAGGACGATTTTACTTGTGTCAAAATCGTAAATTATTAAATGACTGTCAGGCTACCGTAAGTTGATTAACTAACTGAAATCCATTGCGTTAAATAATACATTTCCACTACCGTTTGTTATATTCCGAAAGATAATCAACTACCTAGGAAATTGATCAACTTACGATTCTTGCTATTTTCCGGTGACATATATAAACATATATTTATATACATACATAGATAAATATCCAGTATTGCACAAAATACTGAAAAGGTGATACAGACATAATCTAGTCTAATATACCTGATTGGTAATTTTTCGATAAAATTATCGACATTGCACAATACAAATGTACATCACTTGAGAAATGAGTTACGTCCCCCGCACACCCTTCCATACCACCTGAAATTGACTTGACTCGCGAAACTCAAAGCAAAATGCCGAACATGCGGTATCTATTGGGGGTAATCTGTGACCGGTAACTATGGAAGGAATGTTCACCAATTGGAATTTTTGTCAGGATCTAAAATTTTTACTGTGTAGAATGGCAACCAACCACTCCGCGAGAATATTTCTGTCTATGTCGAGTGAATACTTTTTATGACAAACTTACAATAGAACTCAGGTGTTAATTAGAGGTATATTACTTTCATGGATTTTTTTGGGATTACTCTAATCGTGGGCAGGTATAAAGTCATCATCAGGTAACTAAGCAAATTGTACTCCAGACAAATCACTCGATACCTGATGCACGCCCTAACACGGTAGGTATTATTTCAATAATTTTGTAATTTTTCACTTCAATGTACATTAGAGCACAAAATTACAGCAATAAACAATAAAATAATATAATAATATGACGTCCATATAATAGATCGACTGTGCTTCTCATTCAACCATACACCAAGCAATCCGACTGAGTTCTGTCGATAAGATATTGTAGAGATGCTGAGCTACATCCCTCTGTATTGTCACAGATAAAAACGACTGTCAAACAAACGTCAAAGTCGTCAAAGTCAAAAAACATCGAGGCGTTCTGTAAAAAAGTGATGGTATTTTGGTTCGAAGAAATAAAATCTATGTAAAACATTTTAATTCTTCATCAATTTTAGTCTCAAATTGACGGTAAATTCCCTGTGGTTTTATTTATTTTCAAGCAAATTGTACAATGGGTGATAATGATGATTATTACGATGGTGACGGGTTAGTACAAAATGCATGCTGGTGTGTATTGGTGTTGCTTTTTTGTAATTATTTCCAGTTAATGAAGGTATGTAATGACTGCTAAAGCTTATTCATAAATAGGTTTTCAAATATTGATGTAAGTTTTTAATCTAAATGTGTTTTAAAAACCGGCGTTTTTGTATCTTTGGTTGTAGTTCAAGCAGTACACATTATTCTGTATTTTTTAATATAACTATGTTGTTTAGGGCCATGGAGTCGTTGGCAGCGTCTCCAGAAGTCACGTATAACTGGGTTGATATTACTTCGGACTTTTTCAAACATATTCAAGGTAATTGTTGTGAATTTGCAATAACATCTTCATATTTTATGGTTTTGGTATTAATAATGTGAACTTTAATTGATTTTCCAAAATAATATCTTCCAGATCTTCAACTCGGAGAGCTTTTACATGATGGCCATCTGTTTGGGCTGTTCGAAGCGATGTCGGCCATAGAGATGATGGATCCCAAAATGGATGCTGGGATGCTTTGCAACCGCGGCAATCCTAAACCGCTTAACTTCCAGCAAGCTGTTGCGGTATGTGTTATTAATTAATTTATTATTCTAGGAACAAATACTATCTATACAAGTAGATACTTAAGATTAAAGACTTAATGCTCTGGACAGTACTCCATGGAAATTGTACACAGTAGGTATTATATCAAATAAGAAACTTTTACCCCTTAATGGTAATTAGCCAAATATAGATTGTAAAGCAAACTTTCTATGCTTTTGTAATGTGGCTTTTGAAACCAACACATTTTGATTACTCAGGATTTAAACAAGCCTTTTGCATCAACCAGCATGAAGAATTGATAAGGCACAAAAAGGATTTATGCAAAAAATAACTCTTAACATCTGACATACCCTGTAAGCTTGTTGCCACCCTAGTTGTATTGAAAAGTTATTGGTATAACATTATTTTAGGCTGGCAAGTTGAAAATAGAAGATCTAGATCCAAGTGAGCTGATAGGTATCATCGATGCTACTATGGCTTGCATTGTGTCCTGGCTTGAGGGACATTCACTCGCCCAGACCGTGTTCACCAACCTCTACTTACATCAGCCACATTCTATCGTGAACAAGACTTTGAAGGCATATTGCATAGCTGTGTATAAACTTTTAGATTGTATTAGGGATTGTATCAACAAGTAAGTGGTATTTTTTGTGTTATGATAATTAAAATATTTATTTGTCAAAACAAACATTGGCAATAATGTAAAGCTAAGCAGATAGATCTCAAATGATCTCAAAGGTTTTTCTTTGTGAGAAGAAGCCATTATGTTATGACATCTCTGTTATCTATTAATTCAATTAATTAATGGCTTAAATCATATTTACCAAATAATTTCAGGGCTCAGGTCTTTGAAGAAGAAGATTTTCAGCCAATGGGCTATGGTTATCGTCTTGGCTCGAATCCGCTCGGCAACACATATGACGCTAGTCTCGAAGTAACCGAACAGAAGTGTGTAGCACTCTTGAGGGAACAAGAAGAGGACTTAAATAAGAAAGCCAGAAATGCTGACGATGAGGTAATTTTCTTTTAAAATCTATGATATGCCATACAGTGACTTCTAGTCTCAAACTAGGTTAAAGGTTGTACTATGATGTGTACTAGACAACTGATAAACATACTAGAAAAGATTTTCCTTTTTTTCATAATAGATTATTTTAATTCATTTTACTTATTTATTTGCTATCAATAAAGAATATAAAAAATTGCAATCTTAACTAATATTATAAAGCTGAAGAGTTTGTTTGTTTGAACGCGCTAATCTCAGGAACTACTGGTCCGAATTGAAAAATTCTTTCTGTGTTAAATAGACCATTTATCGAGGAAGGCTTTAGGCTATATAACATCACGCTGCAACTATTAGGAGCGAAGAAATAATGGAAAATGTAAAAAAAAAACAGGGAAAAAATAACTATTCCACGCGGACGAAGTCGCGAGCACAGCTAGTATGACATAACTGGTCTTTATAAATATTATTATTATTACTAGGCTAACAACCTCTGGCCAGCATTGGCAGCTAGGATCCGGTTCACCAGAATGTTCTATCAAGCTCTTCTACTGATCACTAAAAGGGACTCCCAGTCGGGAGCAGACTGTGTGGCACTACTGAATGGTTGCTCCGAGATGATGAAAGTCATCATCAAGACCTCGGGGAAAGGAACGCAACCTGTGGAAAATTGTAAGTGTTTTAAATTTAGATAGCTTTATTTGCAGTTTAATGTTATAGATATAGTATGAATCTATGGTGAATGTTTGCTTGTAAACTTTTATGATACCCAACATCCTGAACTTTCTTTGTTTAATATATGATACAAGAAGGCGGCCTTTTCTGTATAATTATGTCACTTAGATTTGGTTGTCAAAGTGTCAAAGAATAGGGCGTCTGATTCAGAGACTTTTTCCACATTAATTTGAATTTTTTGATGCAAACTGGACCTGGAAGTTTTACATAGGTATTTTGAAGCTGGCGAAAACTTGACGATATTGTCTGATATACATATTAAAAAAGAAAAAATTGGCTCTATTGCTGGCTGGCTGAAATGATTTCCGAGCTCGTGGGGGGTTAGGGTTGAGCCGGCATGGCGGTGCCAACTGGCAGGAAACTGACCACAGATCACAGAGAGTTGAGCTTCTCTTTCGCTTTCCGTCAGGCGTAGGGAAGCCGGAAGAAGGGAAGAAATTATGTCGAGCTACTATAAAATATATATATATATATATATATTAGAATTGAAATCTACTCTTGTTGGTCTGCCAGCGGACTCCCCGAACCCTATGGGCTTCGAGCCGATGATCAACCAGCGGCTGCTGCCGCCGACGTTCCCGCGCTACACGCGCATCAAGCCGCGCGCCGAGGCGCTGCAGTACTTCGACGAGCTCGTCACGAGGCTCCGGCACGCGTGGAAGATCACGTCGTGCACCAATTTCCATACGGCGCTGGTATGTACACTGGTTTTTTTTATATTGGCTCAATCGCTCTGGCAACGGACAATCTTGGTTTTCAGTTGGTCACCACCGCCATGATTCAAGATGCTTTTCCATGTTTTACACACATATTTTATCACAGCAATTTTTTTTTTAATTTCTACGTTTTTTAGGGTTCCTTAGTCAAATATCCCATACAGATGTATGGATTCAGATTTTTGCCATTTGGGTGAGGAATCTTCATTATGTCTGTCTGTCTTCTAATATATATTTTTTAAGCTGAATAGCTTTGCCCGAGAGACACTTCCAAAGTGGAAAATGTGTGATAGATATTCCTCTGGTCGCCTTCTACGTCATCCATTGGATGAGATGGGGTGACCATATTCTGAATCCGGAAACCACACGGAAACTAGATCATATAGATATTTCAAATTGCAGGACTTCTTCATGGAGTTCAGCCGCCAGCGCGCGTGCATTCTCTCGCGTTCGGCGCTGCAACTGCTGTACCTCAGCCCGTCGCCGGCGACAACGGCCTCCATGGCCCAGAGCGGCATGAACGCGCCCGCCGGGCAGCCGCGGCCGCAGCACGCCTTCGTCGAGATCCTGCGCGAGTCCGTCAAGAGCTTCGTCAACCCGCCCGCGCTCACGCCCAAGTCGCCCATGGTCTCCACGCCCCAGGTACATAGCTACACGTGACGCGGCCGCAGCACGCCTTCGTCGAGATCCTGCGCGAGTCCGTCAAGAGCTTCGTCAACCCGCCCGCGCTCACGCCCAAGTCGCCCATGGTCTCCACGCCCCAGGTACATAGCTACACGTGACGCGGCCGCAGCACGCCTTCGTCGAGATCCTGCGCGAGTCCGTCAAGAGCTTCGTCAACCCGCCCGCGCTCACGCCCAAGTCGCCCATGGTCTCCACGCCCCAGGTACATAGCTACACGTGACGCGGCCGCAGCACGCCTTCGTCGAGATCCTGCGCGAGTCCGTCAAGAGCTTCGTCAACCCGCCCGCGCTCACGCCCAAGTCGCCCATGGTCTCCACGCCCCAGGTACATAGCTACACGTGACGCGGCCGCAGCACGCCTTCGTCGAGATCCTGCGCGAGTCCGTCAAGAGAAGTAACTAGAGCTACATTTGTAAGGCGAGCGAGTTCCTAAAGTTTGTGGAGATCATGCCTCGATGTGTGGGTTTTGTTTTGAACTTCACGGCGCAATGCGTGCGCCCGACCACGGTGTTTGTGTAGTGTCTATCAAAAATGAGCTTTATCCCCGTATTAACTAGAACTGTATTTGGCAGGTGTTTTTGAATTTGTGGAGAAAATCGTGCTTAGTCAATACTGAGCCTAATCCGCGTATTACTTATGACCTACATTTTGTAGACAACATGTATCAGGGCGTGCGTGTGTACTGTCGATCAAAACTGAACCTTATCAGCGTATTAATAGGAGTTAAATTGAACAGGCGCGCGAGTTCGTGGAGAACTTCCTGGCGCGGTGCGTGCGCCCGTTCGCGGTGTTGCTGCAGGTGTGCGGGCACAACCGTGCCCGGCAGCGGGACAAGTTGGCGCTGCTGCTTGACGAGTTTGCCGCTTTGCAGGAGGAGGTAAGGGGATCACAATACACCTTTCTCTCATCTTAGGAGCTAAAGCCCTCATCAAGGAGGAGATGCTATCTATATTCTACGAGTATACCTATAATAAATCTGTAGAGAGGTCAATTCTTTACATGAAGCATATTTTCAAAATAACTATTAGTGATCGATACTGATGTCAGAAATGCAATCAGTAAATTTTTTGTCTGTGTCTGTCATGGAAACAAAAACTGCCAAAAACACATCACATGATTAATGGACGGCCCCTGACGTGACAAGTACTCGATGTCACATCTGCGACAACGCTCTTTATATTTGCTCCTAGATCTGCATCATCAAGCTTCCTAAGGTGGGCCGCAGAATTAAAATTCAGATTTGCAGAAATAATTCTCTACTTACATATAAAATGCTGGAGCGCTTTGTATGCAAATGCTCTACCATTTTTGTTGCGAACACGAATTTCAATTCGGAATTCCGAATGCGTGTGGCCCAACTAAAGGGACTATTTCCGTAGGCGGAAGGCGTGGATGCGGTATTGAGCGGCGCGGCGGGCACGGGTCCGCGGGCGTGCTTCGGGACCTGGTTACTGTACCACGTGCTGCGCGTCATGATCGCCTACCTGCTCTCCGGCCTGGAGCTCGAGCTGTACAGCGTGCACGAGTACCACTACATATTCTGGTCAGTGCTCTGTTACTGCTCAACGCCATCTATCGTTGTTTTGATACCCAAAACACTAGTGCTCAAGCTGCTCAAGAGTCCGCGGGCGTGCTTCGGGACCTGGCTACTGTACCACGTGTTGCGCGTCATGATCGCCTTCCTGCTCTCCGGCCTGGAGCTCGAGCTGTACAGCGTGCACGAGTACCACTACATATTCTGGTCAGTGCTCTGTTACTGCTCAACGCCATCTATCGTTGTTTTGATACCCAAAACACTAGTGCTCAAGCTGCTCAAGAGTCCGCGGGCGTGCTTCGGGACCTGGCTACTGTACCACGTGCTGCGCGTCATGATCGCCTACCTGCTCTCCGGCATGGAGCTCGAGCTAGCTTTACAGCGTGCAGGAGTACCACTACATATTCTGGTCAGTGCTCTATATTGGTCACGTTGCGTCGTGGGCAAGACCTCTTAGGCCTACTGTGGCGCCGAGAGCACACGGCTGCACACATTTTTTCACAGTTTAAATCTACGGTAATTCGGCGTCTGTAGTCACGGTTGTCAGTGTTGTATGGAACACTATCAAAGCTGTAAGATATCGGCTCGGCGCCGCCGCCGTGTGCGCCTGTTGCCTGCTCCTCGGCGCTACACTAGTTCAACCGTACGGTTAATACACCGTACAAGATGCCTTTGTGTTCAACGCCATCTACTTATACAGGGTGACTTAGAAATCGTTAGCGTCCTTTTAAAATAAGAACCTATCTGTGATTCTGAGTACCTACCCTAAGTATGAGGAAAAACCATTATAACAAAAACTGAAAATTTTTAAACCTTAAAAATCGTATTAAACACTTTGCACACTAAAAATAATTAAAAAAAAATATTTGCAAATGCGTAAATTTCAAATATTTTTTTTATTATTTTTATTTTATAATAATATGTAGGTACTATTAATCATTCGCAAATTCGCAATGTACAGACGGATAGGTCAATATTATGACATTATGAAGTTGGCGCGAGCCGCCCGCCCCCGTCTCGATGCATATGACAAACGTGCCAATTTCTGAAAAAAATACCAGATGACACCACATAAAAGGCAGGTCCAGCTATACTGTTGTTTCTAATACCCATCGCTTTGCCCGCTCAGGTACCTATACGAGTTCCTGTACGGCTGGCTGGTGTCTGCGCTGGGCCGCGCCGAGACGCTGGCGGGCGAGGGCGCCAAGCGCCAGGACGCCAAGCGCGCCGGCGCGCGCAAGCAGAAGAAGCGCACGCGGCCCAACGCAAGAGAGGGACTCATGTGCCAGGTCATGCAGAATATGTGCGGCGGGTATTATAAGGTAACACTAGTCTACATCTACACTAATATCAAAACGTTTTTTTTTTCAAAATAAAGATGTCGGCTTCAATATGTTGACAATGGGACCAACTAAGAAGTACACCCTTTCAAACTAAAGAAGAATTTTCTATATCAGTTCACAATTTTCGGCGATATTTACATGTACAAAATTTAAAAAATCTGTCGAATTTAGAACCGCCTCCTCTTTTTTAAGTCAGTTAAAAATCCGTATTGGATTTTTAACCGACTTCAAAAAAAATGTAAACGGTACGAAAGTATACGGATACAAATGCGAGCAGCCATTCCCCGCGATCCATGTTTGACCAAAGTGGCGAAAAACTGGAGAGGCCTGCCCAGCAATGAACTGTGATATTATTATGCCTTCAGCATGATGATGACTGTAAACGGTGGGTTGTAGGGTTCGGTGAGGTCGAGAACTTCGTTGGTGACAATTCAAGAAAACTCGGCGGGTTAGGTAACACTCAAAGTGCCTTACACGCGTAGCGTAAAAGCATGATATTGTAGCCTTCTGCCTTACAGTTGCAAAAAGATATAGTCGTCATATCCACGTTAGTCTTAATTTAGCTTAAATTTGACATGAAGAGTTAGCAACCTACGATGAGATGGGATCGGGTACGATAGAATAATTTTCCAAATCTATAGCTAGATCTTATATGGTATAAAAATCACAATGATCCCGCGATGTAAAGTACGTAGACAGCGCCATCTCTTAATGTGATGACCATTTCATTTTTCTTTGTGTTGTATAAATGTTTAATTTTACAGGCCCTAGTAGCTTTCAAGCTGCAAGGCAAGATACGCCAGCCACAGTCTGAGTTCGACAACGAGGCGGTGCGCTACAAGCACCGGTTCGCGCCGCTGTCGGTGCTCACGCCGCCGCAGGTGCACTACCACGAGTTCTGCGAGATGACGCAGCCGCTGCAGTCAGTATTGCGCTACATAACCTTGTTACTGTAACTGGTCAACTACTGCAGTCGCAGTTCGACAACGAGGCGGTGCGCTACAAGCACCGGTTCGCGCCGCTGTCGGTGCTCACGCCGCCGCAGGTGCACTACCACGAGTTCTGCGAGATGACGCAGCCGCTGCAGTCAGTATTGCGATACATAACCTTGTTACTGTAACTGGTCAACTACTGCAGTCGCAGTTCGACAACGAGGCGGTGCGCTACAAGCACCGGTTCGCGCCGCTGTCGGTGCTCACGCCGCCGCAGGTGCACTACCACGAGTTCTGCGAGATGACGCAGCCGCTGCAGTCAGTATTGCGATACATAACCTTGTTACTGTAACTGGTCAACTACTGCAGTCGCAGTTCGACAACGAGGCGGTGCGCTACAAGCACCGGTTCGCGCCGCTGTCGGTGCTCACGCCGCCGCAGGTGCACTACCACGAGTTCTGCGAGATGACGCAGCCGCTGCAGTCAGTATTGCGCTACATAACCTTGTTACTGTAACTGGTCAACTACTGCAGTCGCAGTTCGACAACGAGGCGGTGCGCTACAAGCACCGGTTCGCGCCGCTGTCGGTGCTCACGCCGCCGCAGGTGCACTACCACGAGTTCTGCGAGATGACGCAGCCGCTGCAGTCAGTATTGCGCTACATAACCTTGTTACTGTAACTGGTCAACTACTGCAGTCCGAGTTCGACAACGAGGCGGTGCGCTACAAGCACCGGTTCGCGCCGCTGTCGGTGCTCACGCCGCCGCAGGTGCACTACCACGAGTTCTGCGAGATGACGCAGCCGCTGCAGTCAGTATTGCGCTACATAACCTTGTTACTGTAACTGGTCAACTACTGCAGTCGCAGTTCGACAACGAGGCGGTGCGCTACAAGCACCGGTTCGCGCCGCTGTCGGTGCTCACGCCGCCGCAGGTGCACTACCACGAGTTCTGCGAGATGACGCAGCCGCTGCAGTCAGTATTGCGCTACATAACCTTGTTGTAATGTTAGGGGATGACCCATCCCAATTATCTTTTCGCTCCAAGCCACCCTCACCTGCCCGTTGTGCATCTTGCTGAACAAACGAGGCTCTGGCAGCTTCGGCAGAAACACGACCCGGAGGTCATTTGGCTGCAGTATTCTATAGGATGGAGGTCTTTTCCCGGACGGGCCGCTCAATTCGGGCGAAGATTCGCTATGCCTTACCTCTCTTATTTTTTTTAAAATTTTCTTGCAACAATTTGATATGTGTTTTATTTACAGATACGAAAACCCTGTGATACTATACCTCGGCGGTTGCAAGCATTTCCAGCAAGCTAGGTCTTTATTAGAAACCATTACTACGCCTGATCAAGAGGTAAGTTAACTGTTCGGCCAAAATTCCCTATTACTTACATTTATACATTATTTTGTATCGATAGTATTTATCACACTCCCTTCTATTTTGGTCGACATTAAGAGATGACTCATCACAAGGCTTTTGGTATTATTCTCATTGGGGGATATTTGCTTTAGTCATCACGTTTGGGAGATGGGTTGGTGACCGCAGTAGGTTTCATTTGTACGCTGCTGCCCATTTCCTGATATTTCCTTAGTAGTCTTCTACGACAACCACGAGATGAGACGGGGTGAAATCGTAAATTCGACTGGCTCGATGGCTCATTTGGTAACCTCTGCCATCCGAGCCAAGGGTCGTGGGTTCGATTCCCGCACAGTACAAACATTTGTGTTCACGAACATGTCTGTTTGTATTGGTCTGGGTATTTACTATGTATAATATGTATTTATTTACAAAAAAAAGTGTCCAAGTAAGGTTATCAGTTGTCTAGCATAGTACAAGCTTCGGCTTAGTTTGAGGCTAGATGGCTATGTGTGGCCCAGTGTGGAAATTAAATTATATTCTTCCAAATTATGTCAACTTCTGTGGTAGATGCGTTAAAATAACCAAGGTACCTTATTTGTTTCAGGTGTCAGATCTCCTAAAAGTAGCCAAAACGAATTTCGTAGTGTTGAAATTGCTCGCGGGCGGTCACAAGCGTGACTCCGACACGCCCCCGGAGTTCGATTTCTCCGCTCATAGACATTTCCCTATCATCAAACTTGTATAAGTTTACGTAAGTGTAGAGTGTTAATCATTATGACGGTGTTAATACGCAGGTTTAACGAGAAATAAGAATGGCCAGTAGTATGTACAATTTGATTTATCGTGTCTATATGTTGACTTTTTTGTGTGGGATATGGGATGTTCTAGTCTATGGAATGTGTATAGGGGTTCTCCTCTCAAGGGGTTCTCTTATGGTCTTATCACAGTGGTCATTTGCAAGACCCTAATTGTGTCTCAATATTAAAATAGTACTTAGTTCCCAATATTCGTTTTTACCGTCTGTATAACATAATTTAATTTATGTGGAACAAATTTACCAGAAACAATAGCTTGTTCTGTGCGTTAGTTAAAAATGTAAAACAATTTTTTCACTGTGAGTAATGCTTATTACTTTTTTACTGCCGTAGCAACAACAATAAATATGAAATTATATCGTAAATGAATTATATTTTAAACTAATAATGACCAAATATGCAATTACCTTTCTGTAAGAGAATTACGTCTGAAAAAATTATCAATCATTCAGTTATTAAAACCTCTTGTACATGTTCAATGATACTATCCATGGAATGGTAACACATTACAAAGTATAAATCTGTGTTTCTAGAATGTAATTGGTTTAAGAAACGCGAACTATCATTATTAACCAATACGACCTTTTTATCTATTGTCTTCATAAATAAATCTATAGATATCATTATAGTTCAAACACAACTAAAAATACACTTAATGAATGGGTATCATAGCACGTATTATTTTTTTTATGTCATGAAAATTATACACAACATGTTGACAAGCTAATCAAGGCTTAAGAATAATTATTGATGTTGTGTAATCTTTGATTTGCATCGACGACCTTTGGAAGTTATTAAACAATTATCTTCAGTATCGAGTAATAGGTATCTACCATCACATAATATTTGTCCGCGTGAACAGTTCCTGTATAAAAACGAAACATATACCTACTTCTCATTTCTAATAATATATTATAGAGTAATTATCGTCATGGTGCGTTAATTGCTGTAAAAAGTAGTTTGTCATGAGAAAACTTTATTATTGTATGAAATTGGTATGTAATAATGACATAGTATTTTCCGTCGTGAGATACAATTATGTGTTTTCCTTTGAACAGAAATCGTTCTGAAGAATATTTGTGTATTGCCGTTCAACAGACATTTGTTCCTTGGAAAGATCTTGAAGGGTCCCATACATGATACGATAAATCGTTACGATCAATCTCACGTTAACAATGGATTTGCGCCTCAAATTTCATCGTACATGTATCACATGTACAGTACACGACATATAAGCGTTCACGATTTAACTTTTTAACGATGCGTGAAGAAGACAAAAATTGACCTACATGCAACAATTCATTGAAGTGGGGTGGAAATGACATGTGTGATTAATTGAAATATCATTGGTCAGTTTTTGGTAGCTAGCTAGTGGAGGAAACTCACCTATATACACAGTAAATTCGTCGTCTTTATCGGTCTGAATCTGAATTATCGTATCGGACAGATCGGTCGTGCCGTATGTATAAGGGGACTCTTAAGCCTGGCTAATAGAGTAATTTTTCGTTAACTGTTTCGATGATATTTCTTTTTTTTACTATAAATGTAAAGCGTTTCTCAAATGTCTCTGTAGTCAAAACCGTACTATGTATTTTTTGTAAAGTTATCCTATTATTGTATGTGAAATGTTACAATGTCCCACGACAGTAATCAACAGATGTATTGTATAGTAGTGTATTATAAAATCGATTAAATGTAATGGAATTTTATGGCTTCAATATTTGTACATTGTGCAATAAAATATCGAAATAATATTGTCTTTTTTATATTTTTCATTTCACCTGTGGTATTTTCCTAACTAGATAAAGGCGCTGGTCACACAACAGAATATATTTATGATACCTTCGTTGTTAAAATTCACATAACACAAGTCCTCAAGCATAGACCCACATAGATCTGATTCCAAAGTAAGTACTTTCAGATCAATGTGTGTGTATTGTCTTATATTTTTCACTTTTCAAGCAACAAAGTTGACTAAAGCGGTTCTCGTGTAAGTTGCGGAACCTTCTATTATAACCATAATGCTAGTACAGTTAATGGCGGAATAGATAATGCATTTTGAATATAATGTCAAGGTAATAAGGTATACACTTAGACAAATTAAATAAGTAGATAATACATTTTCTGGTGTCATATTTTTATTCAGTAACAGTAGGTATGTAATTAAATAAATATGTAAGTTAAATAACACTGCCGCTTCGTGCATAGGTACATAGTTTTCTTATTTACTCGTATGTTATTGTTAGTTTATGTACTTTTTATGTATTGTTGATACATATGTAGATGAGTGATAGCTGCGATTATTCTTCATCTGTGTCCGCATCCGACACGTCAGTATAGCAGTCCTGTTCTAACGTTTTCACTTTTAGGAAGTCTGTTGTTTGCGGCCCTGAAATGAGTATGAACGTACGGCAATTTATAACACGTATTTATCTTTGTAAACTGACTACGCCGTTTGTATAGAGGCGAATTATAGAATTTGCCTGCGACATATATATCTGATGCTGACTGTACCTACTTCATAAAAGTAAATATGTACTAATAAATAAATAAATAACCCAAGACACGCCACGCTGGGCCACACAGCGCCACCTAGCCCCAAACTAAGCCGAAGCTTGTACTATGGGTACTGGACAATGATAAACTTACTTAGATACATTTTTTTTGTAAATAAATACATATTATACATAGAAAACACCCAGAGCAATACAAACAGACATGTTCATAAACACAAATGTTTGTACTGTGCGGGAATCGAACCCACGACCTTTGGCTCAGAGGGCAGAGGTCACTACCAAATGAGCCACCGAGCCTGTCGATAGTATAATGTATCTGCCCGAATTTCTGCATGAAATGAGAGATAGAAAAGCATGGGGTACCTTCAGTATATATAGTGTTGGCTCCGAAGTCCTGTATAGGAGTGGGTGTGATAGGCCGCAACTCGCCCGATGCCTCGTTCTCCTCAATGCTCTCTTCGTCATCGGTTTCTATTATTATTTCTTCCTCTTCGCATTCTTCTACCTAATGGAAGAAAAGGGTAACAAAATGAGGAGGATATAACTTCTAATAGGTACCTACATTATTGTAACAGTAGTATAATAGTGCGTACATACCTACCTAACTTATCAATGTAGGTACGGTATAAAATTTTTCAACTAGTTTCCGGTTGTGTAATTTGCTAGTTAACTAATTAATAAAATCAACTAAAAACGGGAAGTAGTCCAATGTCAAATCATTAGGGGAATTAAATAGAACTTTTGAAGTTGTCAAAAGACGACACGACTTCATCAATTTTGAATGCCTCGTGCAAATCTAGGGGGCAGGGAAGTCATTTTAGTCGAATTGAAAATTTTATAAAATTGAATTGGAAGTTGAACATTTTAATCTAATATTGAAATTCTCTTTTAGAAGTTTTAAGTAGTGTCCTGGGCTTCTTGATCATGTTAGAACACTGTTAGAATTGAATATCTTACACGACACTTTATTTACCTACGTGGTGTGTGATCACTAAATACGTGTGTACCTACCCTTACTGTGTTAGGTACATGTTTTTATTGCTTAACTGCATTATTTATTTTTTTACCTGTTGTTATTGCCAATAAACGTTTTTTCTTTCTTTCTTCTTTCTAAATCGGACCCAAAATAATTAAGCTAAACTTGTATCAAGAGACTCCTGGAGGATATACCCATAATCGCCACGCTGGGCAGGGGGGTTGGCGATCGCAGGGCGTAGCTTCTTCGGTGACGCTGCTGCCCGTCATCGGTATGTGGTATTTTGCTACGTCTTCTATCGTGATGGTTTTACCGCCACCGATGGTTTGGATGCACCACGAGCAGGTGAGAATAGCTTGGAGCGAAAAGGTGATAGGTCGCTCCCTTACATCCCTGACCCTTAATGACCTCTATGACCTTTTATCTGTTACAACAGCGAGCTATCAAGTAGCCCAGTGACAGTACATAATACCTGTATATCGAAAGACTGCTGTTTGTTCTTGAAGTCAAGGAGTGCGGAGGAGGATGTTCGTCGCCCGCTGTATTTGCTGGGCGAGGGGGTCCCCTCCGCCGGGCCCCCTTCGTTGACGTGGTACCCGACTTCCAGGTTTAGCGGCAAGTTGGGGTTCCCCGAGGATCTCCGGCGGCGCAGCTGGCATTCTGGTTCTTCAGCCATTTTCTAGAACTGAACAGGACTATTTGCTAATACTGAATTTCGCATCAGATATTTGGGGGACAGGCTAGTGAGTAGGTGTTAGATGGTAATGTCGTATGTTGACATTAGACTATATTGTAGACTAGTGTACCTAAGAGTAGGAATAGACTGGTGGTCAAATAGAAGATGTTTTACTTTTTTTGTTTTCTTAAGCATTTTTGTGTGTAGGGTTTCCGGAGCTCGTAGGGCAATCGACCAGATACCTACTTACCCGTTGTGTCACAGCGACTTGTCTTCTCTTTCGCTTTCCATTAGGAGTAGGGCAGCCGTTATGTCGAGCTACTATAAAAAATAAACAGATGCCAGAATAGGTATGATTAGGGACAAAATGATTCCATGGATACTACACGGCCTTCAGCAAACAAATACCGCATCGCGTAAGATCGCGGTTTTATAAAAATGAATTTCTCTGTGGAAAAAAGAAAGAAATCCCAATACAGCTAAAAAGTTCTAAATGACACAACACTGATAACACTAGAAAAAGTAAGCTTAAATTTCTTACCGTTACAAGTCTTCAGTTAATTATTCAAGTGAGGTATTAGCGGTTCGATTGGGCAATTTGGGGAGCAATTTCGTATGTGGTGTATGAAAACAGGTGAGCACGGTTGAGGGCACTGTCTAAGTAGATCGAGGCTGTAACGTTTGCGGACGAAGCCGTATGACACTAATCTGCAGTGTTTTGTTTCAGGGGGGAAGAACATTTGCAATAGTATCTATTTTTTTTTTTCACCTAAACTTTGAATCCTTAATTTATGTAGACGATGGTGGCGCACACCAAAAGATTTTGTTACTTGTTCCTGCCTCGTGCCAATAAATCATGGAATGCCCTTCCAGCACATGTGTTTCCTTCCTCTTACAATCCTGGGTTCTTTAGGCACTGCGTTAAACGGCATCTCAATAGGCTTTCAGGGTGAGGGCGACGGGCGCAATGGGTTTGTTCTATTATGACTGTCGACCTAACTTTTGGACCTCACGACCGCTTACCATCAGGTGGAGTGAGGTCATCCTGAAAGCTCTTCTTATAAAAAAAAAATCCCGCAAGTAAGTATAATCGATAATGAATGACTAGACGGTTATCAAAGGAAGAATAGAATCTTGTGTGCGGTTGCGGGGATTAATGGCGCCGTATTGTAGGCACCTACTTACTGTCCTTGTGGTTTCCAGTCTTAGAAAAGGACTAGGACCTACATCATTTCATCCTAATGTCCTATTCGTGGTCCTTGTAGTAGACAACTTAGGCAATACCGGGAATAGGCAGCAGCGATTACCTGGGTACGAATAAAATCATGACCAGCATTGGACTACTATAGCTAACACGTGGAACTGTCAAATCTGGATGGATAGGATGGCCTAGGTAGCATGATGTAGGCTGTCGTATCCGTACCTAAAGTGGTAGGCACTGGGTTAGATACCAGGTCGATAAAATTTATGAACAAACTTTTTGAAATGGGCAGGTACAAATAAAACTTATTGCGGTCAAGCGTGGTAACTACGGCGAATCGCCTCAAATGATAAATGTCATTGGGGATCCTATGTCTGGTTTACATTCTCAGGCTGATGATGATGATTAACGTATCTACCTCTCTAAGATGGACAATAGACATTAAGCCGATTTTATTTCTTTTAGCAAAGAATAGGTAGGTATGTCAAAAAGATCAAATATTTATTTCCAGTAGAACCTGGTTCTTTACCCCTGACACTTGTGGGGATTCCGTATACCTACCTCAATGTTAATTTTCGTTGTAAGTATATATGTGCATGCCTAAGTTTGTATTATTACAAGAACTTGTTATGAATCATTATTACTAAAATTAATTACATGGGTAGATAAGTAGTCGGCTTTATCGATTTAAAGTTAATAACTTTTTTTTCGTACAGTTGATTAGGCAGTTGCTATTCAGAACATTGTTGCTTGATTTTCCTGTTTAACTAAGTAGAAAGCGATGCGCATGTGCACCAGGTAGCTATTACCTAATTAAGAATTTGGTCCTGCGCCTGGTTTCTATCTGGATAACTTTACTTATTTGATTGACTGGCTCGGTGGCTCAATTGGTAGTGACCCTGCCTTCTGAACCAAGGGTCGTGGGTTCGATTCCCACCCGGGACAAACATTCGTGTGATGAACACTTGTGTTTGTTCCGTGTCTGGGTGTTTATATTTGTATTTAAGTATGTATTTGTGGTACCTTCGTTGTTCTGATACCTATAACACAAGTGCTTAAGCTACTTACTTTGGGATCGGAGCAATGTATGTGATGTTGTCTGATATTTATTTATTTATTTTATTATTATTCCTATCGATATTACCAGAGAAAATCAATATGGTGGCAATGATACCAACTAAGAAGTACGAACAAAGCCCTTTCGAACAAAATAAGATTTTTTCAAATGGGTTTACAATTTTCGGAGATACATGTGGTAACAAACAAACAAAAAAAAATTGTCGAATTGAGAAGCCTCCTCCTTTTTTTGAAGTCGGTTAAAAACAATAATTAAAAACATGGTGGTACTAAGTACGCCAGGTTAGCTAGTACCTAATAAATGTATGTAGGTATATCTTTTTCTCTTCTGCAGCTATATCGAGTCTAAAATCAGCTGACCGAGATAGGATGACGCTGAGCGTGCAAATTGTTAATTATTCAAACTTGATATAGGTATAATTGATGCAGCCTAGATGGCTGACGAGGTCAGACGGTCGCCAATATGACTGTGTCACTGCTAACAGGTCTGTTGATAAGCTTATGCCCTTAACTTGCATTTAAGATAGATTTGGTTTAGTAACAAAATTAGAAATGATCACAAGCAGCCAAAGTAGGTACCGATAATAATATGATAATATAACTTAAATGTACTTTTAACGATACGTACTGTAAAATTGACTGGCTCGATTGCTCATTTGGTAGTGACCTCTGCCTTTTGAGTTGGGACCAAGGGCCGCGGATTCGATCCCCGCACAGTTTGTAATCATCATGTCAAATAATGGAGGATGTAAATGTAAGGGAGCCGCCTATTATCTTTTCGCTCCAAGCCAACCTCATATGCCCGTGGTGTATCCTGCCGAATAACAAACGAGGCGCTGGCAATCGACTGGTGGTGGTATAAGTAACCATCACAATTATTGAAGGCTTGGCTAAATACTACAGATCGATGACGGGCAGCGAGAAGCTACGCCCTGCGATCGCCAACCCGCCTGCCCAGCGTGGCGATTATTATTATATCCTCCAGAGGCCTATGTCCAGCTGTGGACTGCAATAGGCTGATGATGATGATGGTGTCAAATAAAATGTATGTTAGGTACCTAGAGGTTCTATGGCAGCTTAATAAACCAGTAGGTATACCTAAGGGCCGTTTAATGTTATAAATAGCACCGTATAAGCAATTATGGAGACAACTTTTTTCCTGCGCCATTGACCGTGAATAATACATGGTCTAATTCAATACAGGACGACTTGTATGCGATATTAAGTGTATCCAATTAATCCGCTTCCTTTGGGGTCGTTTCCGTCTTGATTTCCTTCGGCCCTTCATATAAAAGGGCTAGCTTGTTAACTGCACTTCGTACTCTGACTTAGGTTCTTACAAGTAATACAACTAAATACTAATAACAAAATGACTCCTTTCCTGTTTTTGTGTGTGGTTATGGCCGTAGCTGGTCTTGATGCTCATGTAAGTATTTTAAACTTAATCATCATCATCGCGTCTGGGTGTTTGTGGAGACACTTCTAGTCATCACTTGATACTCATAGTAGGTAAATGGGCAAACCTTAACTTGAGACCATTGGGTAATTAATTGTTTGGCGCATTTATTTGCTTATCATCATCATCATCACTCGACTGATGGAAATAGGCCAGTCTAATTATTCACCACTTTGTTGGAACCTGGACTTCATGCATCCAGCACTTGCCTGCCTGCCCTGCGTGGAGATTATGGGTAAAGCCTTCAGATGATTCCCCAAAGTGGCGAACAAATGGAGAGGACTATGTCCAACAGTGGACTGCAATAGGCTGATGATGATGTTGAATTTACTAAAGATGAATGTTGGTGGGTTTTTCAACATTAAAACATTTTGGCTAACCCAAATTTAGTTTTAAACATTCAGAAACATTATTGGACTATTTCTCCTTAACACAAAATTAAGACTCCTTTATTTTTCCAGAACGTTCAACTGTCGCAATCCCAAAAGGACAAGGTCCACCAATACTCGACGCAATGCATCAAAGAGTCAGGTGTGAAGCCTGACGTCATCGCAGAAGCGAAGAAAGGCCACTTCGCTGACGACGAAGCGCTCAAGAAGTTCACCCTGTGCTTCTTCCAGAAATCAGGCATTGTAGACAGCACGGGCAAGCTGAACGTTGAAGCTGCTTTAGCCAAGTTGCCTCCTGGCGTGAACAAGGCTGACGCTGGGAAACTGCTGGAGGAATGCAAGAAGAAGACCGGCAAAGATGCTGCTGATACGGCCTTTGAAGTTTTCAAGTGCTACTCGAGGGGCACAAAACAACACGTTTTGGTTTAAGTTCAAGTTAGAAACTTTTTTTTTTTGATACTGCCTTTATGATGTGATAGACTTCCTTTGCGTAGGCTCGTTTGCTTCTCAATTTCCTTCTTTTGGATATTTAAAAAAAATGTGTTTTGTAAAAGAGTTTTATCATTCCTTGTCGTTTTATCTATTCGATGAATTTGTTTGATATTAATGATCGATGTTATTTATTTAATTTATTGTAAATATATTTTTATTTAGTTTTTGTCAGTTTAGTATTTTTCTTTAATTATAGTCCCAAAATAGACTTACTTAGGTATCTACAATATAGTATTTCGGTACATCATCTTTATCACCCTGCAAAAGTCTACTGCTGGTGGGTATACCTACCTTTATATAAAATTAGGTATCATAAAGAAAAGTCTATAAAAAGTTAAAGCTAAGCGACAGCATTGAGTTCGCAATTAAAAGAGAAAACTCCCTTTTTGCTAGCCCGTTCGGTGACTTTTTAATTTGTGTCCAATTTTAAACTAGGTCGGCGTATATTGGCGTGCGGGGCTGATTGAATCATAATTTGGAATGGCTCAAAAGTTGTTCGAATTTATAGTGCAGTCCCGTGTGTGACTGCACCAAATGAATATTTTATTTGATACGTTCGTGAAATCATCGGACTCGCTTTCATTTCAATTTCAATGTTTGCCAGTACTTCAAGCCGATTGACTTTTATTTTAGCGGAGCCAGACGCCAGAGTCATTTGGTTTTTTTTTGTAAATATTCCCGAAAGTGCGGTGATGGTATGGTGTGATGACGTAGCTATCGAGCTTCACTTGTGCACATAGCATTCATGTTTTTAATTGGATTCAACAAATTGTTTTTCCTTAATACCAGTATCAAGTAGACTCCTACAACTGTAAATTTTCATCAATGGTTAGTTAGTCGTAACACAAACATAATTAGGTATTTTATCTTTAAAAATTTATATTTTAAATGCTTGAGAACTCTATGTGCTGTCAACCTTAGACATTGAAAGTTCATAGGCCTTATTGCACATGACTGACTTGATTAACCTTGTAGACATAACGGAAAATTGATATGATATTATTTAATCGTATGGCGTTCATGTATTTTATCGACAGAGAAGCAAAGTCATCGATATAGCTCATAGAATTAACAAACTGAAGTGGCAGTAGGCTGGCCAAATTAACAAATGATGTAAGGGAGCGACCTATCACCTTTTCGCTCCAAGCCTTCCTCACCTGCCCGTGGTGCATCCTGCCGAACAACAAATGAGACTCTGGCAAACCGACTGGTGGCGGTAAAACCATCACGAAAGAAGGCGTAGCTAAATACCACAACCGATGATGGGCAGCAGCGTCACCGGAGCAAGAAGCTACACCCTGCGATCGCCAACCCGCCTGCCCAGCGTGGCGATTATGGGTATATCCTCCAGAAGTTTGCCCTAGGTGGCGAGCAACTGGAGAGGCCTATGTCCAGCGGTGGACTGCAATAGGCTGATGATGATGATGAAGCAAAATCATTGATATAGCTCATTGAATTATACCAGCAGTGTGTAGCAGAATTCAATTTGAGCTACACAAAGGTCAAAATCAATGTGGTAGCTAGACCTATCGTTATCTAATTTAACTTATATCAATATTCTGTGACTCAGTGTGTGAAAAGAGTAACATTTTCCCAACACAATTGTCTACGTACTTAGTAATTATTAGTAGGTACCTACTGATTGTTACGTTTTATGGCGGATATTAAGACAATGTTACATTTCTCTATTACATCTATATATTGAGTTTTCATTGTGAATTTACTTGGAAGTTGTTTCATCTTCTGTCTATAGCAGTCCACTACAGGACATGGGCCTCTCCATTTGTTTGCCACTTTGATCCACCTTTGGATCCAGCTCTTGTCAGCTATCCTGCGTAGGATCTAAAATAATAGATATTTTTTCAATATAATGCGATTGTTGTTTGAATTTTTAGTAAAGGTCTGCAATGGCTAGCAATTTTCGGCATAACTATGTACTTAAACATTAACAATAACAATCAAACAAATCCTACGTTCTTTAGGCGGCGCGTGCAACGGCATCTTAGTGGGCCTTAAGGGAGGGCAACAGGCGCAATGGGTTAGTCCTATTATGCCTGTCAACCTAACTTTTGGACCTCACAACCGTTTACCATCAGGTGGAGTGAGGTCATACTGAAAGTTCTTCTTATTCTTCAAAAATAAAAACAACAAAAGTAACTGACATTGCCTCTCCAATTGTTCGCTACTTTGCTCGATCTTGGGCTTCTGATCTGCATCAAAACATATACATATATACCCATAAAGTACTTTTAATTTTGATTTTAACATTTACCGATCAAGCAATAGGATATCATGTTAAATTAATAGCGGCATTTAAGTGTCATATAATAATGTTTTCTAGAATCCTTCCAGGAATAAAAGTAAGCTGCAAATGAAGTGATACACACCATATAATTTTATTAATTAAACTGAATATAATGACTCTATGAAAGAATGAATTCTTAATCTTAACTAATATTATAAAGCTGAAGAGTTTGTTTGTTTGAACGCGCTAATCTCAGGAACTACTGGTCCGAATTGAAAAATTCTTTTTGTGTTGAATAGACCATTTATCGGCTTTAGGCTATATAACATCACGCTGCAGCTATTAGGAGCGAAGAAATAATGGAAAATGTAAAAAAAAACGGGGAAAAAATAACTATTCCACGCGGACGAAGTCGCGGGCACTGCTAGTGGTGCATAAAATTGAGACAATTAAGTTAATATGATGTATGTTAATAACCATATAAGTACCAGTTATAAGCTCTTAATCGCTAATAAATAATTAAAAAAATCTAATTGGAATAGTATTCACTTGATCACTATCATAAAATGGTCGCCGCTTCAAAAACCAGCCAGGAAGAGATCATCATCATTATCATGATAGAGTGTATGTACAGACAGCCACACATAAACAGACGTAACATTTGACATATGCTTTAAAAATTCCATAAACAATTTCTTTTACCTGTCTAATGGTATATAGACTCTTTATTCCTGCTAAGCAGTGGATTACGACAGGCTGATGATTTGATGTGATGTGTACTCCACTGCCCACTGCTGGGCAGCCTCCCCAGTTTTCTCCACTTAATCCGCTTCACTGGGCCGTCACTTCACTTTCACCGCTTGGCTGGGTAGCCAGTTCTTACCAGACCGGAGATAAAATGGTTCAGACCATCACGCCATCTCTTCTGCGGACTGGCCCAATCCGATGGGACGATAGTACGGCACGACTGCAGAGAGATCAGAATGAAGGAAAATCAGCTAAAAGTAATTTCTGTGGATGGGGGTGTACCACAGCCTACTTCCTGACACCGGGGCTGTATCTGGCCAATTTATTGACAGTAGTTAAAACCCAGTAACCATTTTCTGCCCTACCGAGAGTCCAACCTTGGACCCACTAGGTTAGACTAATGAAGTAAAGAGCATAATATGATATACGTAGTAATATAATAATAGTATGGGTATCATACATAGAGACGCCTCCTCATTTTCTGATTAGCCAATTGTTTTATTCATTTGTCTTGTAGATCATTGTCTGAAACTATAAAACAGTTTTTTAATTGTCACACTCATTATAATCACATGTATCTCTATAGTTGTCTAGGGTTGTGCATTCGCAAAAGTTACTCTATTATACATAACATGTTTTACTGTGATTCTTACTAACGATTACAATACACTTTATTGAAAAATTACATTGAAAATTTAATACTAATGTCGTACGTAACACGACTTTTTTAGGGAAAAATTCGATGAATTTGCCATGGGCCTAAAATGGTATAGACGCCACAGGGTTTCAATTGAACCACTAAGCCACCAACACCGACGCTATTAATGAAGATTAATTTTATTATATTATATTATACCACCACTGCACAACCAAGCACAAGCAAGCTGGCTAGCTTGCTTCAGTGGTAGTGAATGGTACCCCTGTCACAATGGTCCCGGGCAGTCCAGTCTTTTTTATAGTAGCTCGACATAATGGCTTCCCTACGCCTGGTGGAAAGCGAAAGAGAAGCCTAAGTCGCTGTGACAACGGGCAAGTAACTTGTTAGTTACCGCCGCCATGCCGGCCCAACCCTAACCCTTCTAGTTCCCACCTGTAACCCTAACCCCTCTTGTACTACAGGTACTAGACAACTAGGTTGTACAAGCTTCGGCTTAGTTTGATTGTGACTAGATGGCGTGTGGCCCAGCGTGATATGTTTTGGGTTATACATTATTTTAGCTATTGTCATGAGAGTTAGCAACCCTAGCTACATACTATGAAGTGCGCGTGAGAGGTATAAAGGTTACACACGACCTACCTCTGTATTCATTCTATCTGTTAAGATCCTGTGGAAACAGGCTAAGGGACGATTTAGATCGTAAAAGACTTTTAATTAATTAAAATGCAACGTGTAACAATTCTTTTAGTGGTGTGGTGTGTGGGATTTACAAGTGCAGAAAAGGTAGGAACATCAGACTTGCCTATATGAGGTTGCCTATGAGATTTTAGAAGAAGAAATAATGATTATTCTCTGTCTTTTTTATATTTAGATTAGATTTCCAATTTAATATTGTTTTTTAAACCGATTCTTTAATTTTCATGGCATTGGCTGTTGAAGTACTTCTTATGTGTTGAAGTACACAATTGTACTTATATGTACTGTGTATCTTATTGTCCATACAATAAACATCCAGCAATTAAGGATTAGTTAAGAATTCATTAAAGCAAAGTACTTGTTAAAATGTCAGGATCAGAAAATAAAACAGGAATTATGATTTATAGCCTTGACCTTTCAGGGTCTGTAAAAATTTCTTATTCTTAATTATGTCTTTATAAGCGACAAAAGTAAAATGAAGTTATTACATATTTTTCATAAACGGACTAAGGTTCACTCAGATTACTAAAAATGTAGCTCTATGTGGTAATCTAAAGTTACATAAGTTCCACCGGCATGCTGGCGAATAAAAGGCTTTTACAAGCTTATTTGAAGGGTCCCATAATGAGTAAGATGGTAGAGCATGCCGACAATAACCATGGTATTAGTAATAGCAAACAGTAAACTAAATTGTACTTTATTAAATTTCAGCCGGCCGTACGATTAGACAAGCAAAAAACGTTAGATATAATGCAAAGTCTAATACAATGCGTTGCGGAGACGAACGTGAATCCAGAAGTGTTGATAAAAATGCGCAATGGTGACACTTTCCCTGACAAAGTCGATAGCAATGTGCACAAATTCGTAAATTGCGCCTTTGTCAAAACCGGATATGGAAAGAAAAACGGTCACGTTAAAGGGGGGAAAATTGTCGATCTATTCCCTGACAATGTTAAGGAAGAGATGAGGAAGGTTGTAGAGAAATGTGATAGCAAGGACGGTAAGGATCCTAACGAGACAACGTACCTATTTTTCAAATGTTTCACGGAGGAAAGTCCGGTACATGTGGTGCTTGAGTAAAGTGATTTCCTGGCAGTGGTGCAGCTTTTAATTAATTATGGATCAACGTCAGATGCATATACAACAAATATACAATGATGTAAATGGTTCACGACCAGAACTCAACAGTGATTTTCCTCCTAAATGACTACCAAAGCGGCTTTGTCATCATCACATGACTGTGAGGAAGCGGGGCTCCTAGGAAAGTTAAGCAACTTTAACTATGTTGCTAAGGGCGCAGAGGGGCAACGGGTTACGGATCGGTTTCGGTGGATACCTACCTGGCGACCTTAGTATAGATGAATAAGGAAAGTAAGGTGACCTTGTAATCTTAGTGACGTATGTTGCAAACCATTGAATAAATTTTAACAAAAGGCTTATTATAATTGGGCTTTGTTGGTTGTAAATATCCCCTTCAAATATTTATTTTAATTTGTTTTTAGTATTTGTTGTTATAGCCGAAACAGAAATAGGTACATAATTTCAAATGTTAAAAAGGGTTTATAGGGAAGTTTGTTCAGCTGTCTGTCTGTATGATCCGTTCCTAAACTAGCTTCGTCGCTGCACAGGTGAAGGTATAAGGGAGTGATTTAATTTAATTTCGACATTCATTTTGTGTTGAACGAGTCTAAAAAGATGGTAATGGTGCAATGCACGTTTAGGTAAATGTTAAAATAAATGATTTTAGAAAATATAAATGTATTTTATTTAATCCTTTGACCATAGAGATATGAGACACAAGAAATGGGCATAAATGAAACAAAGTTCGATCACCACCCCGCCTGTTAAGCGTGGTGGCTAGGGAAATGACAATTTCCATTATGGGAGGTCTATGTCCAGCAATGGACATTTGCAGGATGATGATGATGACATAAGTATTAATTAAAATGTACGTACATTCATGTACATTTTAGAGAGGCAGGGCATTGCGAATCTTCGTTTGAATTGAGCCGCCCGTCCGGGGAAGCACCTCCACTCTATAAAATACCGCGGCTAAATAACCTCCGGGTCTTGTTTCTGCTGGTGAGTAGGGTTTCCTAGGCTCGTGGGGGGAACTGCTAGGTGTTCATGAACAGGAAAATGCACGTTCAGTCAGTCGGTGGTAGCTTGGCTGGCAACTATCGTGCACTTGGCGAAACACTCGTGAAGTCACTCCGGCGTTTTGGGATCAGTCTGTGCTACGGCGTGGCGATGGCAAAGGAATAAATAAATAACCCAAGACATGCCACGCTGGGCCACACAGCGCCACCTAGCCCCAAACTAAGCCGAAGCTTGTACTATGGGTACTAGACAACTAATAAACTTACTTAGATACATTTTTTTTGTAAATAAATACATATACATAGAAAACACCAAGACCAATACAAACCGACATGTTTATGTCGGTTTGTATTGGTCTTGGTAAACACAAATGTTTGTACTGTGCGGGAATCGAACCCACGACCCTTGGCTCAGAGGGTAGAGGTCACTACCAAATGAGCCACCGAGCCTGTCAAAGTTTTTTTTTTTATAGTGGCTCGACATAATGGCTTCCCTACGCCTGATGGAAAGCGAGAGGGAAGCCCAAGTTGCTGTGACAACGAGGAAAAGTGATTGATTTGACTTCCCTCTTGCTTTTCATCAGGTGAGCAGAAGCCACTACGTTGTGCCGCAATAAAAATAAATGTAGGTAAGAGTTTATCTCCTATCACAGTTCACAGCAGTACATAGGCCTCTTCTGTTCGCCGTTCGTTTTAATTTCTATCACTTTTATAATTTTATTAACTTAGCAATTATAAAAAAAAATCTATTCTATCCCTGGGCTAAAATTTGTTGGTCAATAAATAACCCAAGACATTATTTATTCCATATTACATTTTTTTATTGACATTTTAATTAATTTAAATAAATTTTATAACGTTTTATCCAATAAACGTCTCGGTGACGGTTCTAAGACGATATCTCAGACCATTAAGAAAATGTAACTAACTTTTATTTTGGACCTAGTTGTCCAAAATAAAAGCTTTACTTTATTATTTACTCGTATTATATGAAGATTAATTTAATTAATGTCTTGTTTGTTTAGCAGCCCTAGCTACGTAAGTGCCTAAAGAGAGCTCGTAAGAGGTATAAAGGTTGCACACAACCTTTGTCTGTATTCATTTTGTCTCTTACCATTCTGTGGAAACTTACTAGCAAAAGGAAGTCTTAGTACCTAACTACATATAACTTTTAAGTTTTAAAAATGCAACGTGTAGTAATTATTTTGGTAATAATATGTGTGGGACTTATCAGTGCTGAAAGGGTAACAACTTATATCGTAATTTTATCGTATCGATGATTTTTTTTTCGGAAAAAATAATCAAATCGTCGTTTTATTTTAATTTGAACTTACGATCAATAATAAGTCTCGGTCTTAAGAAGTGGGAGGATCGCAAAGCACGTTATTATGCGCCTGATCTCTCTCTGATTCAGATTGATGAGACTGATGAGATTGAAAAATCCCATCGGATTATGAAAGTGGAAAAACAGTGTGTCCGTTTTTTTTAAATGGCACAACTTATTAAATTCCCCTCACCTAATCGAAAGTGAAAAAAACTCGATCGTCAACCCGCCTGCCCAGCGTGGTGATTATGGGTAAATCCTCCAGGAGGTTGCTCAAAGTGGCGAACAACTAAAGAGGCCTATGTCTAGCAATTACTAATGCAAAAAGTAATAACGTGTACTTTATCACATTTCAGCCGATTGTGCGAATAGACGAGCAAAAAAGGTTAGATATAATGAAAGGAATTTTACAATGCGTTGCGGAGACCAACGTGGATCCAGAAATACTTGCAACATTGCGCCCCGGAAAATTCCATCAAAAAAATATAGATAGCCAATTCCAAAAGTTTATAAATTGCGGCTTTGTCAAAACCGGTTATGGTGAGAAAAACGGACACATTAAAGTGGGGAACATTGTCGATCTGTTCCCCGAGAATATGAAGGAACAAATGAGGACGGTGTTGGAGAAATGTAACAGTAAGGAGGGGAAGACTCCTTTCGAGACAACGTACCTGGTTTACACGTGCTTCAAAAAGGAGAGTCCGGTACATGTGGTACTGAATGAGTAAGATGGTTGGTGAAGTATAAGAAGTGGCGATTACTTGTCAGTCGGAACATATGTTATCGGAGAAACATATTTGATCTCTTTATCTATGTTTTATAGTCATTGGCGGGGTAAGATCTAAACTTAACGTGGGCAAGGTATACTCTTATTTCGCATAATAAAATAAAAAATCGCTTGAAATTAAATACATTCTGGTTTCTTCATTATCATCACCATCAGCCTGCAAACGTTCTCTGTTCCTACATAGGCGGAGGCCTATCGGGGGAGCCCGATGACAATAGGGATGTTTCCAGGGTCAAAATAATTATATTTTATTTAGTCCGTATTTTAGATTATAAAAATATATTGGACACGTATTTTTCCTTTTTTCATTATACAAAAAATAACAAAGATACAAGGCATCAACATGTAGGAATGGGGGTTTACGATGTCACTCAGTGGCGAAAAAACTTCCACTCTTTGACGTCACGCGTAATTTTAACGGGCTATATCTCTGTCATTTTTGGTCTAATTTACAAATGAAAAAATACGTGTCTTTTATTTCTGAACAATATAAAAGACGGAATAATTAAATTTTTTACGGCAACAGGCCTCAATAGGCCAATAGGCAAAGACAATTCTTTTGGAGGGATTTGCCATAGTCATGCTTGGCAGGCGGGGTTAGGTCTCCGACAGCAGTACCTAGGCTTTATTTGTATATCGAATTAGACTATAGTGTTTGAATAGTGTCCTAAAATGGGCTGGCTGGCAGCCGTGAAAATCTTTTCTCATCTGGTAATAGTCAGGGAATTTAAATGGATATTACAGGTTTTTAATTAGTTATGTAAGCACAAGTCGTTAGTCAAACATCAAAATAAAAGACTTTACGAAATACGTTTCTAATTTTATTTAACATAGCTTCCAATTCTTCTAAAATTGAGTATTAGTTCTCAACTAGCGGGACACAACTGACTGAATCACAAAACAGGGATAACTGGAGGGGCTTGAGACGAAATCTCATACGTATAAGAAAAAAATAAGTCTACAATTTAATTAAACTGTAGACTTTGATTTCTATATTATTATGTTGCATTTTGCGTTCGAATACATAGGTAGGTAACCTTTTTTTATAATGATCTTAAACGTTAACATTGTTCTAACACTGACTGTAAGTAGGTATGTACTTATCAGCTAGGTAGCTGAAACATTGTAAGTTACGTTTTTCTAATTCTTTTACATAATTATCTAAAACTATAAAACGGTTTTCATCACCATAACTGACCGTCTGTGGTTACATAGGGAGGGCAATTATAATTATTTTAGTTATGAATAGACGAAAATACGATAATTACATAATATATAAAATATTTATATACTTAGCTAAATATGCAATCTACAGTTTTTAAACTCTCAGTAAAATGTCAAAATATCTTTTTAAGTACCTTCTGAGTGTGATATTACAATATTTCGTAGAAATGTACCTACCGGTTAAATATTCTACAAGAGATTTTTGCTGTCTAATATTGCTACGCATAAAATCGTATCTACACAATTTTTAACTCTTAAAACTATAAATCTCTTAATCCAACAATTTACCTACTAATTAACTAGTTGGTCGTATTATTTATAATACTTAATAATAGTATTATTTATAAGTTTTTAATATTAACCTAATTACCTATTAGTAAGTACTTAGTACATGCTGACTTTCAGCTACACAACAGTAAGACTGCAAGAAAATTTATAATAAATATAATAAAATCAGCTTACAAAATTGTATCGTTACTCTTAATATTAGTGAGTCTTAACATGAATTTTAACTAATATCGCTTTAACTAGTTTTTTTATATATCAGACAACATCACATACCTACATTGACTCAATCCCAAAGTAAGAATACCTAAGCTTTTGTGTTATGGTAATCGGAATCGACGGAAGTACCACAAATACATACTAAAATACAATATTGATATCCAGACATAGAATAAACACGAATGTTAATCACATGAATGTGTGACTTTGGTGGGAACCAAACCCACGACCCTTGGTTCAGAAGTAAGGAACAAATAAGCCATCGGGCCAGTCTTAACAACTTCTTACTTTAACAACGAGTTTCTCTAATATCAGGTTCTGATGAGGAGTAACTACCAACATCAACGGTATTTCTGCTTACCGAATTCCTTTGATAGGACCTTTCGGAATCGTCGCCTAAGTCACCTTGACTGTCAATAGTGGAAACGTCATCGTATGTAGAATAAGAAGACAAAGAGTTGCTCTCGGTAGTCGATTCAGAGAACATGCTATTTCTGATGTTGTAATACCGAGTTCTGTCTTCGGTACGGTAATAGTCTATGCTGTTTTCCTTTCTGATTAGATTGAAATTCTCGTCGAGCGGAACGAAGTACGTTTTTATGTAGCCGGCGCCTTTCACGAAGGTCTCTCCTCGGTACGTTGTGAGGATTCCGCATTCGTCCAGGAGAATCGCTGTGTTCGCGGTAACCTTTGGAAAAGATTTATTTTACTTTACTAACCATGAAATCTTACTAAGAGACCCTATAAGAGTACAACGAACGACCACAAAGTGTTACCAACGAAGATTTTAATCTATGACTTACATATAATAAAAATATTTTTTTCCGAAACGATATATTATTTGAGTTGCTTATAATGATACCTACCTACTTTTTTATTTATTTGTGATGGATCAAAATACAATCAAAGAATAAATTATGCGAACACACATGTAACACAATGTGCAAAACTTTATAGAAAAATTGTATTGAACAAAGATTCAAAAAGTGTAAAACTTTAATAGAAAAATTTTAAAGGATAAGATTTCCTGGCATACAATCTTAAATTTATTAGTTATCTGGTTTCCTCTACCTGAAGGTTGTCTGGAAAAGATCGCTACAAGCAATAAGACCACCTAAGTTGAACTATGTTTTGTTTGTAATATAGAAAAAAAAAGAAAGAAAGAAAAAATGTTTATAAGGTACCACAAAAGACTTAATACTATATGTGTTCCTGTTATGTCTCTATCTATAAGCGCACCAAATATTCATTCAATGTCGTCTTAAAGACAATAACAATAAATTCCATAATTATAAATAGTTGGTAGATATTTTAATCACATTACTCACTTGTATTTTGCCCGTTTCGCCCGTCGAGTCCATCCTGGACGCCATGTTGACTGCGTGCCCCCATATATCATACAGCGGTTTCAGAGATCCCACCACGCCGGCTGCCACTTTTCCATTTGAAATTCCTAGCAAAGTAAAGTAGCAAATTATAGCCTCTTACGTTGTGTGACGTATACGCCGGAGATATGACGGTCTATAAAACTTGTAATAAGTAGATAGTTATATAACTCTTATATCTTATTGGTGACTGGCTCGGTGGCTCAATTGGTAGTGACCAAGGCCTGTCTTCTGAACCAAGAGTCGTGGGTTCGATTCCCACTCGGGACAAACATTCGTGTGATGAACATTTGTGTTTGTTCCGTGTCTGGGTGTTTATATTTGTATTTAAGTATATATTTGTGGTACCTTCGTTGTTCTGATACCCATAACACAAGTGCTTAAGCTACTTTCTCTGGGATCGGAGCAATGTATGTGATGTTGTCTGATATTTATTTATTTATTTATCTTATGAATTGAAGTGTTAATTTGATAGTGGCCCCTGTCACTGACTGAACCAATGGTCGTGGTTTTATTCCCGGGACAGTCGTGTGATAAACATTTGTATTTATTTCTTGGGTGGTTATTTGTATCTCTATTAAATTAATTATTATTTATCTATTATTAAACCAACAAAGTTTACAACTACATATAGACATAGTCCCACAAAACTATTTAAATAGTTTGTCTGTGGAATCAGGCACGAGTCTCTAAATTAAAATGATAAAATTTAAATACTAGGGTAATTTGTGGTATCTTCGTTGTTCTGCTGTTATCTGATTGACAAAAGCTCAAGGTAATTAACCTACTTTGGGATCGGAGCAATGTAAGTACTTATGTGATGTTGTCTGCTATTTACGAGTATATCCATCACCAAAATCCATCGACTATTTGGGATGATACCTACTCAGTAGAAAAATTACTAAATGTAATTAACACCAATATGCCTACCAATATTATATATGTGAACATCTGTGGTTAGGCGGTTAACATGGCGTTTTCTCTGTAAATTACCTACCATAATGAGTTTTGTAAATAGTAAATTTATTGTTCTTGGTTTGACCCGGTAACAATTTTTTTAACAAATACTGCCAATTGCCTAGGACTTCTATTTCTGCCAATGTTGAGTGAATGTTCTAAATACTACTTTTCCATATTTCATGTCGTCATGCGTCATAGCGTATAAAGCAAATTGTTCACATTAAAACAGACATACATCAGATTATCACATGGGCTACCCACCTATAATGTATTTCCATTGAATGCACAATATTCTAATTATTTTATTTTCATTTCAGTCCTGTTTGTATCTCATGTGCTTGCATTCCACACTAATTTCGCAGCACACTACCCATATTTTTTTTCTGCTAAGCCCAAAAGTTGACTGTTAGAGAATGCCTATAGATGCGGCATTAAGTTCGCCTTTTGTCACGATTTTTTATTCTGCCAATAAATAATAAGTAACATAAATAAGGAACATACCTATCCTCAAATTCAGTCCTTCGAAGCTCTGAAAAGAGCCTCTATTGAAGTTCTGGAGCTGCATCATCATGGCCGCTGCAAATTCCATCATCGTCACCACTATGGCCTTGTCGTAGGCACTGTTGTTCCCTCCGTATGTGGAGACGTTCGATGACGAGTCGATAGAGTCCCTTCTACTTGGGTCCAGGCCACAGGCAGCCATGTACGTCCAACCGGCCACTTTGATCTTTTCCACTTTGTGGAGCGATGAACCCATAAGGAGTAACTATAAGAAAGGTAAGATTGATGTAAAAGGATAGGGCATTAATTTTCCTGATTATTATTATGTATTTTTAAGTTTTGTGTTAAGACTATATACATGGAAAATATTACTCGTATAATCCATAATTTTTTCTGTAAAGCTCCGAAGATGTATGATAACTACAAAATTAAATATGAAAGGCACTCACTAAATGTATATTTGAAAACTTCACCACTTACTTAATTAATTTTAACTTAATACCTATTGTAATACTGGCTAATCAAATTTTTGAACTTATATTTCTTTTACGTTACTTAATATTCTGATGTATGTCCTTATGTCACTTCAATAAACCGAGTCAATCACAACAATACCTACTGTTGTAAAACTGGCATTCTTATTGGCTGTAAATAATACGAGAATAAGATAAACAATTTGTTGCGTTCTTGGTTTTATAAATAAATAAACGATCCTACCAACATCCATAGGTAGGATTTAATGGAATGTGGTACTTCCTGAAGTATCCGCTTGTTATAAGGCGGATTCAAATCGAAAAGGATTTCTATTACCATTTTAAGATACGGCAGTAGCCATGAGGATGAAATGCCATTGCTGACATTGTCATATTTGAATTGCTAAATGAGATAATTAAACGAATATTTGCTTGTATCAATTTAAATATTTTACACAGCTAAGAATAAAAAATGTTGTTCGTGAATGGTGAAATGTACCAAAAATTATGGATATAACGTAGGTAGGTACTTAAAGTTGCCAACAACTACAGAATATAAAAATACGTTTATTATATAATTAATTACAAGACTTAAATAACAAGCTGATGTACATGTACGAGTATGTTAAATAATGATTTTGTTTTTAATAAATGTTGCTTTTACGCTTAAATATTATATGAGTTAAACAGTCATATCAAATTAATCACTACTATTATTTTAGTACACAATCAAAATAGTTTAATGGGCTTTTTGTCCGACTATAACACTATCAAATAACAGCGACTCAGTAAATTAAAACGAGAGAGTTACTAAATTTCCAAAAAAACCGGCCAAGAGCGAGCGGACTCGCGCACGTATTGTTCCGTACCACCACACAGCTAAATAAATGTTTTTCTTTATTTTTTATTATATTGGAGTTGATTGAATGACAGACAGAGAGACAGACAGACAGACATGACGAATCTATAAGGGTCCCATTTTTGCTCTCATGTCATGGTCCCGTGCCAAAAATCTTTGTCGGTCTGTAACAATGGGGTGGTGGCGCTGTGTGGCGGGTCGTTACATTCCCTCAAATATGGTTGAATGAAGCGATGGCTGGTACACACGTCATACTTGTGAACAGGTGCTGCCTTGGAGACTGGTCTACTCCTGATTGCCCTATATAGAGTATGTTAAGGTTAATTTTTTTTTTATCTAATCTATAATTAATTTTGTAAGGCCCCAGACTGTATGACGTGGTCGTAGTTAAAAGTATGAATGTGATAATAATATTGTAAACACCATTTTGAAAAGAGCAACTACACGAGTTTCTTGCCGGTATCTTCTCGGTAGAACGCTGCTTTCCGAACCGGTGGTAGCTTCGACGATTTGTAAGTGTTTTTCATAAAAACCTATACAAATAAAGATTATTTTGACTTTGACTTTGACTTTGACAATCAACTTACTCTGTCGAAATCCGAGATGACTTCATTCAGGATGCTGAGCACAAAGTTTTCACTCATGTCGATGTCGTCCTCCACACCAAGCTTGTAGTCTGTCAGGGACGCGAACATCACCGCTACATTGTCATAGTTCTCATAGTACAACTCGTCAATAGACCTGTTCAGGTTCAAATAGACTTGCACTGTAAAGGAAACACCAAGTTAGTAAATTAGATCCTTTGAAAGAAGCGTGAAAAAGCAACTTGCAAGCCTGACTGGAGATTGAGGTTTTTCACCCGTTGTCAGAGCGGCTTCGGCTTCCTTCCCAGCTTTCCACTAGGCGAAGGAAAGCCACTATGCTGAGTCAATATAAAAAAAAAATAAAGTAAAGAAATGGGCCCTGCAATAGAATACCACGGAGGTATCCCTGCCTGTCTTAATAGACAACTAAAAGGGACTTAGGGATCGTGGTGAGTTTCGTCCACCATCGGGTTTAGTGGGTATGCTCCGCTAAATAGGAGTCTCCCACATAACCCAGGGGACCCGTATCTGGATACGGGTCCTCTCATAATGGCCTCATATATACAATAGGGCCCCAGGGCCCCAGGGCCCTATTGTATATATGAGGCCATTCCCGATGTTGGAGACAGGAAGTAAGCAACCTATAGCATAATAAATAACCTAAGACATGTTATATTGGGCACCATTTAGTCTCAAACTATGCCGAAGCTTGTACTAATAGGTAACTGAAACTAGATACTGTTTTATAAATAAATACATTTTGTAATAAATAGGTACTTATATTACTTACTACGAATCAAACACCTACCTTCTACCTAGTACAAAATTAATAAAGCCCAGCGTTAAGAAACTGGAACGCCATACTTTGAAATTGTTTTTAATAAGGAACCTTCAAACGATTTCTAACGTTTCTAATGATGTGATCTTAAATTTAATATTTCGTTATATTTCATTTTATGCTCCATTTTCTTGAATTTTCCTGGAACACGATCGTCCAAGTATATGGTTGTGAATTTAATAGATATTGCTTTTGATTTCCAGTTAATGAAGGCGCTTTAGTATTAAAAACAGAATGTTCTTGTAGAAAACAAACGTTCTATAAAAAGATACGAATTTCTGATTTATATGACGATTTAATAGTTTCAGGAAATAAATATTTGAGAAATGAAGACAATTTGCTCAATGAAGCCATTATGTCGAGCTATTATAAAAAAATATGAAGAAATACAGTGGCATCAAAAAATTATCACCTATCTCATGTTGGATTCCTTTCTTCCTTGTGTCAACTCACACTTTATGAACTCCTCTTTACGTGTATCGTAATCTATTAATTTTTATAGCGGACAGCGTAATGGCTTCTCTACGCTTGATGGAAAGCGGAAAAAAACTTAAGTTGCTGCGAAGACGAGGCAAGTAACCGGCCAATCACCTGTTAGTTGCCACTACCATGCCAGCCAAATTATGGCCCCATAACAATTTTTGCGTTTTTATTACTTACCAACATGCGCCGGCAATATGTTTTCCAAAAGCATGTTATTGACCTTCAACATCGTTTCGGCCTCTTTTTGCTCTTCATCCAGCTGTATCTGCCACAAATTGTCCAGTCTGTTCCTATACTCTGTCGTCCGATCAATCCAGTATAAAGCAAATGTTATAAAGACCACAGACAGTGTATGCGATACTCTCGGATCTAAACCTACATTCCAGGAAGCGTCGACAGCAAAAAGCGAAGATTTTATCTCCCAAACCACCCAGAGATAGAAGGTGGTCATTCCGGCTGCTATAATCCATTTGAAGATGAAAAAGACTCGGCTGAATAAAAAGTTGAGCAGCAACGCTAGCCCCCAACATTGTGTTACGTGCTGAAAAGAAAGTTATAGAGGTAAGAAATTTAATGACATAAGTAACTTGTAAGTTTTTTTTTAACAAAAGTCAAACTTAGTAAGAATATTTAGTGGTCTAGATACAGCTAAGGATGCCAATTCGTTTAGTTTTCTACGTGCATTTCGAAGTAAAAAAAATGGTTGGTATTATTTACAGGTAGGTTGTAATTTTTTATTTTTTTTTATTGTTCATTCATAAATTCTGCAAAAATATAAGATTCATCATCATAGCCTGCAAATATCCACTGCTGGACCAAGGCGTCTCCCAATGACAATTGCCTTTTGTGGGGATAGTCATCTCATCACTCTTGGCAGGTGGGTACAGTAATCAAGAGCCCAGTTTATTGATTATTATTATTTACTTATGTACTAATGTGTAAATGCGTTGTCTGTGACCATATACTAAGTATCTACTATAAAACCTAATTTATGTACTAAAATAAATCCAAAAGTGAGATTACCCACGACGACACGCAGTTCGACAGAACAGAATCAGAAGTCGACTCAACCACTTCGACCTCATGACACGCTATGACATTAACGACAGATGTCGCCGCGAGCGCGACGCTTATCGTCAGGTATATCGCAGTCCTAATCCTGGCAGACCTGATGATTCTTGCCGAGGAGTCGTACACCCATCGGAGGATCATGTTCTTTGGTTCTTCCACTCCTCTGTGCTTGGTCCACAAGAAGTGGAACCAGGTCAAAGGCTGCATCAGGATCAGCAGTAGCAGTAGAAGACTTAAGATGCACCAGGTGTACCAGGCGAATCCTCTGAACCTAAAATTACAAAACATGTGTAGGCTGGTGATATTGTTGATTATATATGCGTCCAACTATTTGATAAATATTATATGGGATCTCATAGATAGTTGCAATAGCTTTCGTGAGGCGTTAAGGCGATTCTAGGCTGGTACTTTTAGCAATACTTTTGTAGGCAGTTATCACAGGCCTTTATTTATTTACTAGCTGCTGCCCACGCCTCTACCCGCGTGAATATTGGTATAAAACATAGCGTATGTGTTAATCCAACGTATAAGCTATATTACTGTAAAGTTTCATTAAAATCCGTTCAGTAATAATTAATGCGTGAAAGAGGAATCAACATTCATCCAAACAAACTTTCGCATTTATATTATTCGTGAATTTATAACTTCATTGTTAGTACATTCTTATAACCGACTTAAAAAGGAGGAGGTTCTAAATTCAACAATTTTTTTGTTTTATGTATGTATGTACATTATCATAATCCTCAAATACCAAATCTTAAAGAATATTTACCAGTTCGTTGTCAATCCATTTATGATTAGAATCAGCTTCAATATTATAAGACAACATGTAATGTAGTATTTGAACAGGGGGTCCGGAAGCAAAAGGAATGCCTTCTCCGTATTAAAATTTTTGTACATCAGCGTGAATCTATTCAATCTGGACTCCTTCCGAAATTGATCTCTGAAATCGAATAACAACTGTATAAAGCATTGAATTCAATAAATTCATGGAATACGGTAAAAAAAAATGATGAATTCAAGTTTGTAACATAGCAATATCGCACACAATAATTTAATTAAATATAATATGCTTATATACCTATTTGAATGTGTTTTCGATGTAAACTCATTACTTCATTTAATACTTTATGCAGATGGGTGTTTAAACATTACTCTTATATCAAAAAATTAACAGAAGACTCAACGAACCAAATTGTAGTAATTTTAATGTGATAATGTTTAACATCATATTATGTCAAATTTACTCGTGAAAATTTTAACATTATAATTTTAATACTATTAAGTACGATTATTTTCAGTAGACATTTAAAATATGTTGGGATTAATTAATAAATGTAGCCAGATCCAGATTGCGGACCAAGAACTTAATCTCAAAAGTAAAACGTACCTACCTACTGTCAAGGTGATAAATATGAGTAGAATCATCGTTCAGAATTGTCAAGCTTGAGTCGTAATAACCACTATGATAATCTTTAATCTGTCAGGCTTAGCACGTGGCCTCCTTTACAATGACATATGTTCGACTGACTGTGGCAGTCAGATTGTCTAGTATAAGGAGAGGGTTACCTAATGTAACTTAGTACGTACTTTCCATTGGTCATGTCTTCGATCTCTTTGGTCATTTGTGCATCGGCAGCCTTCAACATTTGCTGGTACTCGACCAGGTTCTCGTCCATAAACTGAGTCGTCCTGCGATAAGCATTTGAACTGCTTCTATTTTCCGATCGCTACTGGAATTCAGTAAAATTAAATTTTTAATTACTGTTCAGTGAAACAAGATAGATAGATCTATACGTAGGTAAGGTAGATTAAGAATAGTAGGTAATATTTTAATAATAAATATAAATAAATATTAGACAACATCACATACATTGCTCTGATCCCAAAGTAAGTAGCTTAAGCACTTGTGTTATGGGTATCAGAACAACGAAGGTACCACAAAAAAATACTTAAATACAAATATATACACCCAGACACGGAACAAACACAAGTGTTCATCACACGAATGTTTGTCCCGGGTGGGAATCGAACCCACGACCCTTGGTTCAGAAGGCAGGGGTCACTACCAATTGAGCCACCTACTAGTTTGAGCCTGTCTACTATTTTAAACTTAGATCTTATAGTTAATTAATATAAATACCTAAATAAAATTAAACGTTAAAGAGTTGTTCAGTTGAATGGAGAGCTCTCCATTGTAATCTATAATAGTTGAAATAGTATGGCAAACTCTTGAACCAAAGTACTGTTCAACTCTTTCCCAAGTGTTTAAGAAATAATAGATATATAAATATATTTTTTGTTTTAATACAAACAGTTGATGATTATCTTGCTGTTATGAGTTGTTTTGTTTAAAAAACATCAAACAATTATTGAATTGATCATATTAAATTGACAAATTATTTTGTGTGTGTTTACTTACTCTAGAAGTATTTTTCGTTATGATTTTGTTTAATCCAAGACCAAGGGAGACTCTCCGAAACGGTTTGTATTCTAGAGCCTGAAAATATACATAATGTAACAAGTTTTTACCGTTATGTTTTTAAATTTCGACGTTAATTTTACTTAACTTGGAGATATTTTAGCACTTACCCGCGCTGGCCTGGACAGCAGAAACGTTTCCAACTTATTCTTGGTGATGAAGGGGTCACTTTGAGACGCAAAGTTGGGCTCAATGATGTACTCCCTTGCGTAATCTAACAACAGTTCCAGAGTTTGTTTCGTGACGTGAACTTTACTGGAACATACAAAATTAAACATTTAGACAAACTTTTCATCATCATCGTCTCCAATTTGTTAGTGAGATCGGGATCACCGACAATAATTCGCGCAACTCGTCGTTGGATGGAGGGCATCAAATGCTTCGAACTGGTATTTTAAACTTTCTGTGTTTCACACATTTTCTGTGATTTACTAGTTCCTTTCAGATAAAACTAGTTGTTGTTTTTGTAGTAGGATTGAAAATATGTCTTATGTCGATGTGCCAACTAGCCAGTAAAGCTAGTTAGCTTGACTGATTAGTTAGTAGTACTGGTTAATTAACCAGTATCTACTCCTTGACGTACCTATGTATGTCAGTTGACTATTTCAATTAATATTGATAATTATTAAATAGACGTACCCAGCCTGGCCAGTGGACTCCATCTTGCTGGCGATGGTAGCATCTTTGGACCAGATATCGTACTGCCACTTCTTGATCCCAATAAGACCACTCAGGATTCGTCCAGAATGGACTCCGATACGCATGTCGATGTTAAGTGAGCGTTTATCCCTGTAACATGTCAAGGATCGTTTGTAATTGATTACATCACATACTTTGATTCCAAAGTACTTGTGTCGTAGGTAGGTCATACCTATTAGAACAACGAAAGTACCACAAATATTATACTTAACTAAGTACAAATAGAAACACCTAGACACGAAACAAACAAATGTTCATCACACGAATGTTTGTCACGTAGGGGATTAGGGATAGGGGAGGTTCAAAGGCAGAAGTCACTATCAAATGAACTACCTAAAATCTAATTGTAAAATAAAATACTAATACAAAGTAGAACATCTAGATACAGGAAAAGACATAAAAATTCCCGGATGTCCTACGAATTTGCATGACTGTCAGATCCATTCAGTTTATCGAGAAGTGTGATACTCAGTAAGGAATAAATCAGCTATGCTCGTCCAATAATGATTTATAAAGTTAAAAAGATATGAATTAAAGGGCCTACGTTCAGCAGTGGAATAAAGTCAACAGACTAATATTCTATCGATTAATACTATAAGTTAAGCATATTCGTATCTATATAATACGAAGATAGTTACTTCACATCCTTGATGATGTTGATCATTTCCAAGCCAAGGTCCACACAATTCTTCGCGTGCATGACAGTGGGCTTCGGAATACCACTGACGCAATAGTAACAGTCCCCCAAGAACTTGATTCTTAGCACGTCGAACTCCTAAAATGTATTGAAATAATTATTTTAGTATCAGATATAACAATATAATAATAAACAAGGGGATGAAACGATCTCGACTAAACTTCTCTATCGAATCTGGCCTTCGTCATCATCATCCTATCGCATTCCGCTACCTACTGGATAGGCCCTGGTTGTTTTTTTTTATGCGAGAGGCGGCAGACGAGCAAGTGCGATGCCTGATGGTAAGCAGTCGACACCGCCCATGGACACCCGCAGCTCTAACCGAGTTTCGGGTCGCTGCCGGCCTTTTAAATATGAATACGCTCGTTTCTTGAAGGTTCCCAAGTCGTAGCTGTTCGGAAAGACTGTCGCAGGAAGTTGGTTCCACAAAACCGAGGCTCGAGGCAAGAAGTTATTGTTGAAGTTATTGTTATCCACTTTGGGGAAACACCTACAGGCTTTACCCACAATCGCAACGCTGGGTAGGCGGGTCGGCGATTGCAGGGCGTAGCTCTTAGCTCCGGTGACACGGCTGCCCGTAATCGGCCTGTGGCATCAATCTACGCCTTAAATCTTGGATGGTTTGGATTATACCGCCACAGGTCAGTTGCCAGAGTTTGGTTTGTTTAGCGGCAGGGCCCTACAGGTAGGTGAGAATGGCTTGAAGCGAAGAGATGATAGGTTGGCCCCTTACATCACTCATCTGGCTAGTTTAGCTAAGTTTTATTGAGGTATCATAGTAATACATACATACATACATACCGTCACGCCTTTCTCCCAGAGGGGTAGGCAGAGACCACGTCCTTCCATTTGCGACGATCCTGGCACACAGCTTTTGCTTCATCCACATTCATCAATCTCCTCATACATGCTCGTCGGTTTAGGGTACTTAGAATGTTACCTTTTTTTAGGACACTTTCTATTTGGTCCTGGAATGTCCTTCTAGGTCTTCCCCTTCCAACAGATCCATTCACGCTCTCGCTATATATTTTCTTAGTTAATCTACTTTCATCCATCCTCTCTACATGACCAAACCATCTAAGCATACCTTTCTCAATCCTAGTCACTACATCTTCTTGCAAACCACAAAGGTCTCTTATCGTTTCATTCCTAATCCTATCACTCAATTTCACTCCTAGCATGCTTCTAAGCGCTCGCATTTCCACTGCATTAATTCTACTCTCGTGCTTCTTCTGCCATACCCAACTCTCACTACCATACGTTAGTGTCGGCACTAGCACTCCTCTATGAACCGCCAGGCGGGCCTTTTTGGAAACCTTCTGGCTGCTCACAAAGGTGTGCAGTGCTCCATTCACACTATTACCAGCATTCACTCTTCTTTCAATATCGCTATCGCACTTTCCATCATTTGTAAATTTTGAACCCAGGTACACAAACTCTTTCACTTGTTCTACTTTTTCCGTCCCAACCAGAATATTGCAAACTGTCATATCATCATCTCTTTCAAACACCATAACTTTAGTTTTACTGACATTCATATTCATACCTTTTTCTTTCAGACACTCATGCAATACATTCATCATCTCCTGCAATTCTTCCGCTGACGATGCGAGGAGAACTTGGTCGTCAGCGTAAAGGAGACATTGAACGATTGAGTCATTCATTCTCAACCCTTTTTCACATTCTTTCAATTTCGTCAGGCAGTTATCTAAAAATAGGTTAAACAGCCACGGCGACGCTACACATCCCTGTCTAACACCTTTCTCGATGTTAAACCAATCAGTGCATGTGCCGTTGATTCTGACACAAGCGCTAGAATCCTCATAGAGAGATTTTAGCGCTCGTATCAGGTTACCGTTCACCCCATATACAGATAATGCCGACCATAATTCATTCCTCACCACTTTGTCATAGGCCTTTTCCAAATCTACGAATATGCAGTATATTTTTTGGCGTTTAGCCAAGAATTTTTCGACTATGCATCGTAAGGAAAAGATCTGATCCGTACATCCCATCCCCTTTCGAAACCCTCCTTGCGCATCCCAAATCTTCTCATTAGTACTATTAATCACCCTTTCAATCAATATTCTTGCATACAACTTTCCTACAACACTGAGAAGGCTAATTCCGCGGTAATTTTTGCAGTCCTGCTGCGACCCTTTTCCTTTGTAAAGCGGCACAATCACTGCCTTGCACCAGTCTTTTGGTACTCGGCCACTAGCCCAACAAAGGTTAAAAAGGCGGTGCAGCTGACTAGCTACCACTCCCTGTCCAGCCCTCAGCATTTCTACCGACACCTCATCACATCCCGCTGCTTTACCTAACTTCATCCTTTTCAGACCATTCACAATCTCTTCCATACTAATACTTTCATTCTCGGCACACTCGCTTTCATTTTCTTGGCAACATAATGGTATTTGACTTACTACATCCTCTTTCTCGAATAGACTTTCAAAATATTCCTTCCATCTTTTCAGCACGCATGCTTCTCCTTTTGCTAAGCTTCCATCCACATTTCTGACTTTAGTCAACCCCGAACCTGTTAATTTCCCTCGGGCTGTTCTTATGGATTTCCAAAACACTTTAATATTTGTTTGGAAATCATCTGAGAGTCTTTTGTCGAAATCATCTTTCAGTTCTTCTTTCTTTCTGGAGACAGTTTTCTTAACCAACTCTTTCATACTTTTGTATTCCTTTCTAGCTTCTTTCACTTCACCTATGGTTGCTTTCTGCACTCCATGATTTGCCTTTGTAGATAACCAGTCCAGCCAAGCCTTTTTCTTCTTACCTACGATATCTTGCACGTCTTTGTCCATCCATACCTTTCTATCACTCCTTCCATTTCGCCTCTTAGATTTACCACATATTTCAATTGCAACATCCACCACTCCATTTTTAAGTCCCGTCCACAAATCATTCATCTCACAGACCTCATTCAAAGATTCAAATCTTTCTTTTAGCTTTTCCCGATATTCATTCTTCGCTTCTTCTTGTTGCAAACATTCGACTTTTATTCTTTCCAGAACGCTTGCTGGCTCTTTAGCTCGACGCCGCCAACCTTTAAATAGTCCTCTTAAGCGGCATACGACTAAAAAGTGATCCGTATCAATGGCTACTCCGCGGTACGCTCGAGCATCAACAATCTTCTGTTTAAGCCTTTCATCCACAACTACAAAATCAATCATACTTCTTGAACTTCCTTCTTCTCTAGTGTACATATGAATCTTCTTGTGGGCAAAAATAGTATTCGTAACAACAAGATTCCACTCCAAACATAATGCTAATAAACTTTTGCCATTTTCATTAATCCTTTCATCGCCGTACTTTCCAAGAACACTTTCATACCCCTCACGCATTTTCCCTACCCATCCATTAAAATCACCTAACATTATAATTTTTTCATTCCTTTTGCATTTTAACAACGTATCTCTCATGCACTCCCAGAATTTCTCATTATCATCTTTAGCTTTCGCTGAACCACTAGTACCCAGATCGGTCGGTGCATATACACCAAGGATAAATATCCTTAACATTCCGACTTTCAACCTGATCCAGAGAAGTCTAGGGCTAACACTTTCATACTCAACCATACATTCATCCATTCTTGCGGAAAGGAGTACACCAACTCCTTGACAGCCTCGCTTGTCATCAGCTACTCCAGACCAGTACGCAGTATAAGCTCCTTGATTTGTAGTGCCACAACCTTTCCGCTTAGTTTCAGTCACGCACAGTACGTCTAAATGCCTTTCATCCATCATTTGACAGACTTCGTCAACCTTTTTATCCATTCCTCCTCTTACATTCAACGTAGCAAACCGGCTCTCGGCGGTCCACTGTTGGCCTCTGCGGGAAACGAGACGTGACGAGTTGCGAACCACGTCGCCGCCATTCCTATTTGTTCCTTCTTTTAACAAATTCGTTGCGTTCCCACGAGTAGCAAGGGATTTAAAAGTCACTTCCGATAGAGCCCCGCATATCGGAAGAAGGTTAGCCTTCATCTGGGGTCACCTGGTCCCAGGGCGTTGTGGCACGCTTACGACTAGGCTCTCCCCTAGTCACGCATCCATCGGCACGGCAGACCTTGGATTGGAGGTATGGGGAACGGGAAAGAGGGGAGATAAGGGAATAAATGAGGGGGAAAGGATAAAAGGTAAAGGGATACTACCGACTCGGAAGACTGGGATTGATTCGGTAGTAGCTCGAGGTGCCGGGGTCGCATACCCGTATACCGTTCACAAACCACCGGACAGGCAGCTGCTAAAGGTACCCTCTGACCTGTCTATCATAGTAATACTGCCGCTAAATGAATTCAAAGTTGTCTGACTGACCTCTGACGCTTCATCGAATCTGCCGAAGAGCTCGTTGAGAAGTTCCACCATCCGCATAGGTGAGAGAGTGGTGGATATCATAGTATAGTTCACCACGTCTGCGTATAGTACACTCACGTTCTCATGTTCTTCTATGTAGAGCTGGCTGTAATCAAATTTACTCTTAAAAGACGGTCTCAGTGCGATGCCTTAACATTCTTGCTAATAGCTCGGCAAACTGCAATCCGAGTTCAATTCCCGGTCGGGTCAATTTACAAAATTGATTTTACTGAATTGTCTCGTTTACGAATGTACTAGGAGACATCCCCAGTTGATATTTATATGAAAACCAGATAATGACTGCGGGCATTTTTTAACCTTATTTTATTACCCTTACTAGCGACCCGCCCGGGCTTCAAACGGGTGCAATAATACTTATAAGTTTATATTACACAAATAAATAATAAACCTTCTTCTTGAATCTCTCTATCTATTATAAATAAACCACATAAGCATACATAGGGACAGACAGGAAACAAAGCGACTTCGTTTTATACTATGTAGTGAAACCTACTCCAATATAAACCTTATTATGATACCAGTATTTCTGTGAATGTTTAGCGTAATTTTATACCTACATTATTTATATTTCATTGCTATATTAAACTTGACAATTGGGAATCTTGGAAATTGATCGATAGTGCTATTTTCAGAGGCATTTTGATCAATTGCAAAGAAAAAATAACATGTTACTATGATGAATGAGTGTAAACAAAATATAAATAAAAAATCTGTTTTACTATGGAATAAGATGGGTGTACGCGCATTATATTTTACTCAATTTAAACTTAACCAAAAATAAAAAAAGATAAAATTGTATACTGATTTGAAAACCCATATCCTTCTGCGAGCAAAGTTTCTTGAAAATGGAAAGTATTCATAAATGACAAAAGCAAGCAAGTATTTTCACAAAATGGCGATTAGTTGAAGATAAATAATTTGAAGGGGACTTCCACAATACTGTAAATATGCCAAGTCAATAAAGTTGAACACAGATAAGGGTAATCCATGCTGATATTACTATTAGGAATTCTTAATCATCTGGCTTATTCCTTTTGATAAAACAAAAGCTATCGCCTTTTATTTGGTTTGTTTGTTAGTAAACTAGTACTTTAACATAATACAATCGTAAAGAATTAGATTAACGTGATTTTTGAAGTAAGAACGGTATTCTCCTGATAGTAAACACCAAGGAATTGATTTCAAGGCTTAAGGCCCTCATAGTTATGAAAATTAAATTTTGTATAATAATATTAATCTCCTGATCAAATTCGGCATCGGTTACAGCAACAAATATCCAAGGAGACTAGAAATTTTTTGACTAAGCTTAAATGCTGTTGAGAGTTTGTATTTTTTTAATTTATCCGGTTAAGAATTGAATTTAGATCGAAAAATATCAATTAAAAGTAATAGAGAACCAAGGTTATCGATCACGAAATCAACCGTTTGGGGTAAACGAGTTCTGAAATGGATACTGTTTCTCGGCAAACGTAGAGTAGGACGTTCTTAGGCCAGATGGAGTGACGATTTCCGTAGGAAGCCCACGATCGAGCAAAGTAGTGAACAATTTGGTGAGGCTAAGACCAATAGTGAACTGAGATAGGCTAATGATGATGTATGTAACTTAAAAAGTTTACTTACTTAAATGCTCTCATGCTGTAGCTAAACCTATTTGTTTGCAGTCCAACAAACATGTTCCTGATGTCTTCTCTCACTTTCGAGACAATGTGTTCTGGCAGTATACTTAACATGAGTCGTTCCTGGAAATTATTAAGAGATTATAACCGAACTAATGAGCTCGTGAAAATTATCCATAAAATATAGGTTTTAGGAATACTGAAATCGTTTAACGATAAATCTACCAGTTCTGAACAGCGTTCAATTCAGTTTTTAGATAGAATACTAATACGACCCAAGAATTAATCAATTAATAAATCAAGAGGCCTACCATTGTGTTGTTGAGTGAATTCAATTGAATGTTTACATAGACTACCTCGTATTCCATAAATACTTTTGATTACTTACTATTAAAAAGGCCCTATTATTTTAGATTTCGAAACAGCCGTATCTGGTCTAATGTAATCGTCTTGTCTTTCTTTATCTATCGTAGGTCTAAATGACGTTATGATGATCGAGTCCATAACAGTTTTACTTACTTCTTGATCTTTGACGAACTTGAGCCGCAAAGTGCTCTCGACACACGCTCGTCTGTCCAAAAATGACCGTCTGGTGACGATCTCATTCATCAGCCTGAAGTAGATGCCCATGAGGTTGACACCAATCTGGTAAATGATGTCGCTTGTAACCTGAGAACGAAGCCAAAAGTTTATGATTAACGAATTCAAGTAGAAAATCTGAAATTGTGTCTGAATATGGTTCTTGCAACTTTTTTGGGATTGGTGCGTTTAAAAAAAAACAAGTTTCAAAGTAATAGGCTCTTAAAAAACTGTATTTTTGTCTTTTTACCAAGGATCCTGAGACATTTGATAAGATAATCATGTACAAACATGACAATTTTTACATCGTAGGTGAACAAAAATTTTGACTTTTCAAAAAAATACGAGTGTAAGATTCTATCTAGCCAACAATCTTGGAAACTAAATTAATTCAGTATCTATTTAATTACCTAGATAATAACTATATATTTCTCACAACATCTAACACACTGATCCTAAAGGTGCTATAAACAGATAATTGTTTAATGGAGATCAGAACCAGGGAAAGTATCACAAATATTTAGACCCAAACACAGAACAAACACATATGTTCGCGACAGTTTTCATTTATTCAATTTAAATTAGAATCCAGAACAAGCCAAAATTATAAGCAAGGTATTGGATATAGCTGTTTTGTATAATTCTGTATACCGTACACGAGACGAATGGTCATTTTCATCAAACAGGTCTTTTTTTTCGCCGACGAAATTCCTTACGCAAAGTATGTGAGACTCACACCACCCTCAAAACGTGACTTAAATTTATGTTAAAGCGTCCCTTTAATACTGCTTAGGACGTTGTTGGTGAAAATGAGCATTACTTACAGTTGGTCAATCTGTATTATAACACAAACCACATTTCGTCATCATCATCTTCATCAGTCCTCTGCTGGACTGCCTCCTAGGGGGGATTTGCCTTAGTCACCACCCTTGGCAGGCGGGTTGGAGATTAACCACCACCATAGTTAGTTTAATGAATATTGTTAGTAAAGAAATGTCCTAACCCTTACCACCACCCCAATGTGTGGATTCTCAAAGTAGGTAAAGAAAGCGAAGATCAACACGTAGACTACGCTGACCAGGACTCCTAGGATTATTGCTAGGAAGTTGTTCCTCATCGGCAGAAAGATGTAAATTGAGAGCAGGGCCATAGTGGAGTACGCCGGACGGAGGGATATGCCCTCGAAGAAGCTGTATATTGGCACTGCGATATCTGAAACGGAATACTTTATTATTATGAGTCTGCCTTTTTTTTATAGAGGGGAATGTATTAGGCACCGTCATGCCACCTCCGGGGGGAGGTGACATGGTGTGTGGGACTCACACCTCCCGAAATGGGAGGGCATAGGTACCCACTAAACCCCCCTGTGTCGCCAGTAGGCAGCATGTTGCAGGAACACGGGTAACGCCGAAGCATACGGCCGCATCCATGCATGCCCTGGCCAGCCGCAGATGACAAGCGGCCGGCACTTCTGATCCGAGGAGGGCAAATACCCCTACCCCCGGCTTCCAGGGACCAATATAGTGCTCCCCGGGCGGACCTCGGGCAACGGTGTGGCTTTATTATGAGTCTGCCTGTCTTATGTCTATGGTCTATGTTTTAGGGTGATTCTTTTGTTTCTTTTACTGCTGTACATCATCATCATCAGCCTATCGCAGTCCATTGCTGCCATACAGCCATCGCCACGCTGGGCAGGCGGGTTGGCAATAGCAGCTCTTCGCTCCGGTGACGCTGCTGGCCGTCAATCGTGATTGTTATACCGCCACCAGTCGGTTTCCAGAGCCTCGTCTGTTATTCAGCAGGATGCACTAAGGGCAGGTGAGGATGGCTTGGAGCGAAAAGTTGATGGGTCGTTCCTTTACATCCCCCTATTCCATCCATGCTGGACATAGGGCTCCCCCTATGGGAATTTTCGTTCTGCGGAATTTGCCTTAGCCACCACGCTTGGTAGGCAGATTGGTGACTTAGTGGTCTTTTACAACACCCACGCGATGAGATGGGATCGTCTTTAATACTAGTGCTTATTATATACTTCTTCAGAAAAGCAGAAAATTAAGTCAAGAATCCTTCAAATGGTTTTAAGTTGTATTAAAAATCTATAAATATCTAAGTACTTTGTATAAGCATTGATAAAACAATTTGATCGATTATGTATTTTCGAAGCGTGAACGAACCAGACAATAGCACACCTATTTATGTACCTATATAATATACTGACATTAATACCATATTTTGTTGAAATGATACTTTCATTGCATTTGCAGGTTTTGAATTTTTTTATCATCAGCCTATCGCAGTTCACTGTTGGACATAGGCATCTCCAGTTGTTCGCCAATTTGGGCAAACATCTGGAGGATTTACCCATAATCGCCACGCTGGGCGCACGCAGCCAGGCGGGCTAACCCTATCACAGCTGAAATCTTAAGAAGTCCCTTATTTAACTCTTACGACACTTACGGAAGGATATGGGGCAGTGATTTGCCCATTTTCCATCACTACAAAAAAAAAGAAATAAAAAACTCACCAGTAATAACCAGATCAAATGTTATAACGAACGTTACGAATATTGGCATCCAAAACCATTTCTCCTTTAGCGTATTATAAAAGCATTTCCATAAAAATAATATGGGAATCGATATCCTTAGGAGGTACATTCCCATAGACAGGTACGTTGATTGTGACTGTATTTCCTGCAATGTAAATAATACAGTTTCATAAACAGATCATAGGTATTTTTGCCCAAAGAGGGGCTCAAACCTAGCCTCAACTTAGGCGGTAAGACCTTACATATCACTAAAGTGCGGGTTGGTAGCTTAAGTGTAGCTTTTCTCACGATGTTTACCTTCACTGTGAAGGCGTCGAATTCAAAGGCATTTAAAATTTAAAAACACGAGCAGGGAACCCCCTGTCTTTCACGAAAAAACAGCCTTAACCACTAAACCATTGATCCTCTGACAAAAAAACACAATTGACCAATTTATTATATTAAGTACTAGCTGTGCCAGCGACTTCGTCCGCGTGGAATAGTTTCTTGGGTAGTGATTTTAATGACCCCCAGTGCCTGGCAGCTGGCAGCGGCGCGGCGCAGATCTCGGCGCGCTTTATATACCCGCGCAAACGTACAGCAGGCTCGACGTGATTAGTTAAATGGGCGTAACTTTTTTATTTATGCACCGATTAACATGAAACAAACACTAAATGTTAAGGGAAGCTTCCAGCAATATATTAGTGAAAACCGCATCTTAATCGGATACGCGGTTTCTGAGATTAGCGTGCACAAACATACAGACAAACAGACAAACCGACAAACCGACAAACAGACAAAAATTCCAAAAATCATTGTTTTGGGTACTATTGCATTAATAAAGGCCTCCCATAATATTTTTTCACATATATCTTCCATGTACAGGCAGCGATTCGTTACATTTTTATTATATGTATAGAAGAAGTATGAATCTTTCTCCCTCGCTCTATGGTTAGCTTTATTAAGCTTTAAAAATAATGATAAATGTACCATATAAATCATAAAATTTAATTTATAACTAAAGTATGGTAAGTAAAGTACACATTTATTTACAAAAAATAAAATAATAAGTACCAAGTACCTAATGTTTTTTTAGGAATTCATAAATCTATAACAAATTGACTTACCTCGGAGTAAGTTCCGATTAAAACTAAAATTATATGTATAGTTGAGAATATAACTAATAATATTATGTATATGTATACGAGAGTCTCCCTCAATTTGTCATCATACTTTCTATATAAACCTTCCAGATCTTTTTGGTCGAATTGATCCTGAAAAGAACACTATATTTTAGCAATATTCATTTAAATTCTGGTGTACATGTTAAGTTATAGTAGGTACATTTTTATATACCTAGGTATAATACTGAAAACTATATCTTTTATTTTCTAATATATATATATATCAATATATATAATATTATTATATATAAATATTAGACATATTAGACAACATCACATACATTGCTCTAATCCCAAAGTAAGTAGCTTAAGCACTTGTGTTATGGGTATCAGAACAACGAAGGTACCACAAATAAATACTTAAATACAAATTATAAACACCCAGACATGGAACAAACACAAGTATTCATCACACGAATGTTTGTCCCGGGTGGGAATCGAACCCACGACCCTTGGCTCAGAAGGCAGGGGTCACTACCAATTGAGCCACCGAGCCTGTCAAGCCGTGTGTGGTGTTTGTTTTTCTAATTTCATAATTTTAATTTTATATGATTGTATTTACTGTATTATCACTTGAAAGAAAAAAAACTTCCATAATTCTTCCATGTGTCAGATTTAAGTTGCAAGTTCCAAACACTCGCAAAAAGTGCAGTAAAGTGAATCGGTTTTTGTTGGGTAAGCGCGCTTCATCTTAGGCTTCAACATCGCTTAAAATCAGGCTAGTTAAGGTCAAGCGCTACCCATTTACTAATAAAAAAACCGGCCAAGTGCGAGTCGGACTCGCGCACGTAGAGTTCCGTACCACTGATAGAATGAAAAAATTAGGTAATTTGATTTTTGACGTTTAAAAAAAAACTGCTGTCTAGATTTCATTCATATTAGAAAAAAATGTTGTTAGAAACCTCAACATCATTTTCAAATACCTATCCATAGATACCCCACACGTATAGGTTTGATGAAAAAAAAATTTTTGAGTTTCAGTTCTATGTATGGGGAACCCCAAAAACTTTGGATTTTTTTCTAATTTCATTTTCACATCTTAATGCGGTTTATAGAATACATCTACGTACCAAATTTCAATAATGTAGCTTTTAAAGTTTCGGAATAAACTGGCTGTGACATACGGACGGACAGACAGACAGACAGACATGACGAATCTATAAGGGTCCCGTTTTTGCCATTTTGGCTACGGATTCCTAAAAAGTATTGCAATAGGTATGTTATGAAATATACTTATTAAACTAAGAACTGAACTAGAAATAGATTAAAATCAGTTTTTTATGCATAAAATTTGAAAAATTATCCAATTTAAGGTTGATTAATGGAGGCCTATTTTCTGCAGTGGACAGACCAGGGCTGTTGATTGATTGATTTAGTTTAAAAGCAAATTCAACATACTTCGTTATTTAGTTTTACATCCGATACGTTTAGGAATTTATAAGACGTTTTAAATAAACTTCTCATAACTCTAGGACTACATTTTCTAAGTAAAAATAATGAGCTGGGTCTCACATAGCTCTAGTCCTAAATTAAGTAAAAATTATATATATTTTTTAAATTAAACCTATTTATAGGTACATGCTGATCGATTCTAACAAGTGGTCTAGTCGAAACCATGGGAATCCCAAATAAACATTTAGTACAGATATAGGCACTCGTAACTTTGTCAATTATATGCTTACCCTCAAATATTTCCAATTCCATTGTTTCCCACCCGTCTGTTCCACCTCATGTGTTCTGAACTCGTGTAAGGATGACAATACGCTTGTCACCCTATTCGTGTTCATAGAATATCGTGCCAGTAGTTCTAAGGCACCTACTTGAAGCACCACGGACCCTGTGGTCCGCGTAAAGTTATCATTCTGAAAAAGGATATGAGAATTAGGGTATAATTAAATAGCACCGATCGAATCCGAAATGAGGTGATCCGGCAGAGAACCAAAGTCACCGACATAGCTCACCGGATTAGTAAGCTGAAGTGGCAGTGGGCTGGCCACATCAGCCGCAGAACCGATAACTGTTGGGGTAAACGAGTTCTGGAGTGGAGACCGCTTATCGGCAAACGTAATGTAGGACGCCCTCAGGCCAGGTGGAGTGACGATTTGCGCAGGACGGCTGGCAAGTGCTGGATGAGAGAAGCCCAAAATCGATCTAAGTGACGAACATTAGGAGAGGCCTATGTCCAGCAGTGGACTGATATGGGCTGATGATGATAATGATGAATAGCACTAGAGCTAGAAATGCAGTTCATAATGCAGAGTCGATCGCCAACCCGCTTGCCCAGTTTGGCTATTATGGGTCAAAACCTCCTGATGTTTGACCAAAGTGGTGAACAATCCAGCTGTGGACTGCGATCGGGTGATATATGAATGCTGAGTCAAATCCAGACTAAACGGTCAAGGATCACTGGATGTGGTTCAATCTGAGTACGAGACCTGTGTTCCGTACCGCTATGTCAAAAGTTAGAACGAACCTAATGATAGCAGACCTCCGGTAGAAGATAGCACTTAAAGAAGACGATGAGCTAAAATAAGTCCTAATGAAAACTACGTTCTCAAGTGTTGTGTTCACACGTCAGAAATTGCAGTGCAAATATATCGTGAAGTGGATTTTTTATCTGGATGTCGTTATAACAAATCTATGTACACTATAATATTGTAAAGAGGAAAGATTTGTACCTATTCGTTTCAGGGATTTCAAAAGTCTCCTTGTCTAATCCTAATCTATTAATCGGTTGATAGTGATTGCCAAAATAATCGCTAACGCTTTACAATTGCCGATTCATTAGAATAACAAAAACAGTTGGAATCTTACAAAAATTTGGATGTTATTATGTTTACATATCTGAGCAAAATAGTAGGTACATGCGGAAGCCAATTTTTGTAAGATGCATTGCTGGTGTAAAGGCTTCCACTATGTACTTGGTTAGTATCTGATAGTTCTGTTGATTCCTATCGACTTATCAAGATTTCATAGATATCGATATTAAATTTTATTAAATAGTTGTATACCCAAGGCTTCTTATACAATATAGTTTCATTTCATCAACAGAAACCGGAACACGGGTAAAATATTTTCATTTAATTAATCAGTATTTAAAAAAATATATCAATGTCTTAAGAACTCCCTAAGCTACAAGCTTATTGTGGTACCTACTTCCCGCGAGCGTGGTCACCGTACAGCGCTGCGCTCGCGCTTATTGGTAATGTGCGGTTTCTACGTAATGAAATATCATCAGTTTGCAAACGTCCACTGCTGGACATAGGTCTCCCTTAATGGCAAATGTCATTTGAGGGGATTTGCTTAAGTCACCACGATTGGCAGGCGGATTTGTGATCGCGGTACCCAGGTACATATTTTCGTATATATATATACGAATACGCTCCTGCCCGTTTCCTGATATTCCCTTAGTCGTCTTCTACGACACCCACGTAATCGATGATATTAACATTTTCCGTCATATTTACAGGCTTTGGACCGTCGTCATTATCTTAACTCAAAATTTATAAAAAAAAGCTAGTGCATTGTGTAATACTCGTAGTATACCTCAAAACTGTTTTATTGTTTAAATAATGAGACTACTATTAATCCCATTTTCCCATTAATTACAAAGGTAATTAATGCAAAGTGCTGTGAGGTAAAGGCTCCTTGTGGGCCAATCCGCTGCAATGCTCAGGAACAAATAAATAGTCCATTGTGCCATTATAAAAGCAACTACAATGTTATATATGGGCGTATTGTTAAATTTATATTATTCGTTTCAAGATAAATGCACTTACTGACCGACATTTAAGCTTAACTTAAAAAATTAACCAAGAGCATTTATTTAAGCTTTGTAGTTACTTAAAATGAATTAGCTGTATTTTTCTCCACTTAAAAATCCACCACGATCCTCATTATTTTATTAACATCATGATGATAACAGACTCATATACCTGTTAAGAATGGAAAGGGGAAAGAGCAAAGAAACGGACTCAAAGGAAATTAATAAAATATAAAATAAAACACAGAAATAAAAATAAGATACACGCACACAGGATTTTTACAAGGAAACAAAATGCCATCTAACATAAAAAAGAAAATAAACACAAGAGAATGTTGGCCACCATAGGGCCAGTACGTAACAATACCTATCTAGTTAAACAGAATATCTAGGAATAAAAAATAGGTGTAGGTAAGCTTGTGTCCTCGTAATAATTACAGGGCTTAGAGTGAAGTGGTATTAGGTACAGAAGGTCGTTGATCTACGATCGTCGTCAAAAATGATTCACACATAGAATAAACAATATACATTGTACTTATTATTACTAACATTAAACTACAGGTATTGAAACCTAATCAAGAACGCAAAAGATAACAAATAAAAATAAATCATAGAACGCTCTAGGAATTAAAAAATGCTTTGCTGATTAAAATCTGCAACTGTGGGTGAATAACACATAATTTGGAAATTTTTACTAATAGGTATCCTTTTACGAGTTAGGTAAGTAAAAAATTGATTACCATGCCTGGTGCTACCGAACGAAGATTTGCATTTCGAATGACACAAAAAAACAAAAACAAATCACAGAACGCACGAAAATTTCAAAGCCGTCGACTGTTTTAGTGTAACCACTATCAATGACTGAATAAGGCCTGAGGAGTTACGAGTCGACCATTTGTGATAAGGGGCACTCCGGAATGATATTAGTAGATTACGATAAAAATATTTAATTGTATTAAACTGTTGTACACTTCAATCAGTGGTACGGTTAATCCGTCAACGCATTTTTAAAAATAATGGTGCAGCGGCGCCATTGAAAAAGTTGAAGAATCGCAAAATAAATTGAAAACAGGTGAAATCTTCTTTAATAAGCCTAGCCGTTTTCAGGCGCAATACACTGTTATTTTATAAAATATTTCGAGGATTTTACTGAAGTAAACTATTAAATATTATTTTTGTTTTTGCATTGCAGTTTTTTGGTGAAACAAAATTAATTCCTCGCCTTTTAGGTACTACAAGGCATATACAGAATGCCGTAAAAGAGATAACAACCATCACTGTTCCACTGATTCGGAATATATCCTGTAACCTACGGGACTATTAGTGATCTGCACTACATCAGTAACGGTCGACGAAGCACGTAATCGCGACAATCAATTTGTTTTTTGTTGGTAAGGTCTATTTCTGTGAATGACGAGACAAAAAGTGATATAGTATTGTCAATACAATAAACTTCGAGTGCTAATTTATGTGAATCATCATCATCAGCATGCAGATGTTCACGGCTGACCCTATGGCCTATGCCTTCCCCAATGATAATTATCATTTGAGGGGATTCGCCTTAGCCACCCCGCTTAACTGAACTGGATTGGCCATACGCTCCGAAGGGACTCTAACCACATACCAAGGCAAGCCCTAGATTGGAATCCCCAAAGAAAGCAAAAACGCGGCCGCCCTAAACAATCCTGGCGGCGGACGGTCACAGCAGAAGCTAAGGAGATAGGAATGACATGGAGCGAAGTGAAGCGCGGAGCCCAAGAACGTTCGGGATGGCGACGTACTGTGGACGCCCTCTGCCCCATACAGGGGACATAGGACATTAAGTCAGTAAGTCAAGACCCCGCTTAACAGATGGGTTGGTGACTGTAGTAGGTTTAGCTAGGTTTTATTTGCACTCAGGTAAACACCGTTGCCTGTTTCTTTATATTTCCTTAGTCGTCTATCGTCCTATTCTAAGTCCGGAAATCACATGGACAATTTACTGAACTTGTTGTGTGAATGTTGCTTTTATATAGATACATGTTTACGTAGGTACCTATCTATACATATCAATTTTATAAATATAATACAATTTTGTTTCTCTATGGTGAACGGAGAATGAATCTATAATAGTCTCAAAAACTAATATACTATGAATAGTGCGAAGGTACTTGAGCAGTTGCGCAAACATAGAATGTTCTCTCTCGCTTCCCTATCGTAGTCCAATCGGACTGTATGAACTGGATATCCAATGACATAACGTGATTTAGGGATTAATTTATGTCGGTTCCTTCAACGGTCGAAAAGTGAAATCTGAAAACAAATTTTCGGTCTAGAATCTTCAGATCCTAACTCCTTTGTCTTTAGGCAGTTATGAAGACTAAGAAGTTAGGGTACGTTTGCACAGAAACTAGGCTGTGTCGAGATATGCTGAGGCCAACTAATAATATTGTTCAAGCCACACACATGTTTCTCCACCGACTTCAAAGGAACAATATCACTGGCAAAATTTTGGTCAGTTTCTAGCAGCTTTATGCACGTCCCGCAATACAATAGGAATCATGTTTTTTAATGCTTGGTTTAGGGATAGCAGACCCTAAGGGAGCGTGGGTCTATCCCTAAACCAAGCATTACAAAACATAATTGCACTGACACCGGCTGAAGTTTTTCAAACTCTGTCTGTGCCCGTGAGAAAAACAATATTGAACAAATTATGGCAGACCTCCTAATTGGCTGCGAAACTCATTTGGTTCGTTCGTTAGCGCGCGTATACGTATATTACTCGTATGTGCGACTCTTTTGGTCGGAGTTCATCAACTCAATTATAGCGATACTAATACGGAGTGTGACTTTTATTTGTGACATACGCAGCTGTTTGTAATTCGAGAAAGTAATATAATTATTGTTACTTGCGTCTTAAACGCATTGACTGTGGGAATCACCTCAACTCTACCTATTTATTTTTGTTTAAAAGCAATCCGATGGTAAGCGAAAGAGAAGTCTTCTTTTTTCGTAAATGACTACGTTGATAGCCAAGGCAGCCTTGTCATCATCACCGGGTTGTTGGGGGGGCAGAAGGCTCTCACCCCTAGGAAGAGAAGTCCAGCTCGATGTGGCAACGGACGAGTATCATGGACTGAAAGCGGTTACGATATAGGGCTACGTTTCTGGTATAAAATAAGTGTAGATAAAATAAAGGTTAGGTTAAACCGTTATTTAACCTTTATTATGATTATCATATCAATAATTTGTCAGTTGTCGCTACAGCAAACGTTAAGTTACCTAACCTTTTATGTATTATTATAATTGGCAAAAGTGCGAATCTTGCTTTGGTAGTACCTATAGGTAATACCTATGATTTTAAGCAAACGGACTTTGCTTGGATTTTTTTTCTCTTAATTAATACATTTTATTAAAGTAGTGTTGACTGATCAGGCTGTTAAGGCCGTAAACATTTTGCTACTGAGACCGCCGAAACGAAAAATACAATAATAATAATAAATAAATAACCCAAAACATGCCACGCTAGGCCGTACAGCGTCATCCTGTCCCAAACTGAGCCAAAACTTGTACTATGGACTATGGGTAGGACTAGACAACTGAGAAAGTTGTAAGTACTTATATATCTTCTTTTTTCGTAAATAAACATTTATACATAGCAACCACCCTGAACAATACCTACAAACATAAATGTTGATAGGTAATGTGTTTGGTACATCTCTAAGCTGAGACGGTATGAAAGTACATAACAACTGATGACAATCAGCAGCCCTAACTTAATTATATTTCACTGTAATTAAAATACTCCAGGGACCCAGTGTGTACCCTTGTACAACACCCAAAACCGCTATTATCAAATACCGCGTAGTGCCCTCTAACGAATGTCTCCGCAAACGCATCAGCTTAACAAACTCTTGCCTAGAATAGACAGTATCGTTTAGAACAACTAGGGGGCGTAACGATATCTTGTATGAATGTGTAGTGGTCGGTCATGAAACTTTATAGGGCAGTTTTGCTGTGGTTGACAGAATAAGAATAGAAGCGAATATTCAAGTAGGTTTACTACAAAAAGCACTTTTAATTTATCAAAAATGACTACGAGTTCAATGGAACGACCGTGAAATTATACTTATTTACTTACCTATTTAAGTATATACAAACAAGTAATGATAAGTCAAGTAAAAACACGGATTATATGCGTAAATATCTATGTAATCTTATTATAACTTATCGAGATACCTACATAATCTATCGAGTTTCCTGCCATACTTCTCGATAGAGGCATCTTTACAAAACCGATGGTCGAATGATTTTCATTTGTGTTTACGATTTACAAGTGCTTGTCAAGTCTATACGAATGAATATTTTTTCTATTCTATCCTTTAAACTTTTCCCAATGAAGTTTTGTATCTAAGTGTTTAAGTCGTAACTTTGTTTTTTCCGTTTTCAATGAGATCGGGTCAAGAAGGTGTTAAGGGACACTTATCTTACGGATTGATCCTATCCTGCTAAATGTTATTTATCATTGTCACTTAGGTACCACTATATTAAATGCGTACTACGTAATTGATTTAAAAGAAAAACTGGACGAATTTGTGTAATTATCTAATCTACGTGTTTTTAAGTATGTAATAAGATTTTCTTACATATTCTTATAATATTTAATTTCGTATTAGTAAATTAGAACAAATATATGAAGATTATAGCTATCTATATAGATATTCTTTATTTGCAAACTAAACAGATGACTTAAAACTAGGTACAATGACAACTCGACGTACAAATAAGGCGGCCGTATCGCTTTCAGCGATCTCTTCCAGACAACATTTGGGAAGAGGATAGTTAAAAGAAAAAAAAAAATTTAAGGATCAATTTAATAATTTTTAATGTTATTTTTCAAACCTAATTTAGGATCTCGTGGTTGTCATATTAAAAGACATAATATCATAATTTATTATGTTAATCATTAAAAATAAATACTGGTTACGAAGTCGTACGCATGTTTCATTAACTGATATAATCTTCATTAAAATCTTATCAATCAAAAATATTGGAGATATCAATTTACGCACCTAATGTAAGATAAGAAATAGCTAATATAATAATAGTGACCACACATACAAATAATTACGGCAACAATATAATATGCTCTTACAAAATAATAAGATTTCTTAGTATTTTGTATTCTTGGCGTCACAGTTGCCGAATTTGTCCAAATATTTCCGGCACGTTTTGGTCCAATACTGTCTTTTGATACGATTGACATTTTCGTGGGAAACTTGCTCAAGTAATCAACTCTGCTAAAGGTCAAGAATGAGGCCTGTTGAATAGATAGTGGTAGAACTTCGGCGATTCCACGTAATATTCACGTAAGGTTCTACTTCAAAATTAGGGTGGAAATACCGGATCATAATTATTTATTGTTTTTGACCATTATTTACGAAAGCTTGTTCTCAAATTAGTATTTGAGTGACACTAGTGGTATGTGCCCGAGTATGAACTCACCAGTAAATAAAACTGCAATCTCGAATTAGACAGACTGAAAACTGTCTTATTTTTCTAGATTTTTACAATAAACAAGAAAAGCCTAAAATGTCTGAATTTGTATTATGGAATTGCCTAAACAGTACAAATTTGTCAGTTAGAACTAGTTTAAAGATTCTAAAACGATATCTAGTCTAGCCTTTTTAAAACTTTGATTGTTTCCATGAACATAAATGAGTCTACAAAAAAGTTGATACCTATTGACATTAGATAGATAGGTATTCTATAATGCACGAAATACGAACATTTATAGGATAGGGATTACAGACTACTAGTGGTATAATTTAGGCGGTCTTATCGCTAGTAAAGGATCTCTTCCAGGCAACCTTCAGGTAGGGGAAGTGTACATACTATTCTTTCATTGATTTTAAAAACTAGAAGCAGCAATGAAGAGTTACTTAAATGTTCATATACAGAAACAGTTTACCCATATAAGCAATAAAACTTAGTTTCTTGAGTAAGCTTTCAGGCATCTTGAAGTTCTCTTTACAAACTTACAAAGTAGCCACTTATCTTGGCACTCTAATGTATCTTTATACTGCAATGTATGATATTAAGAGAACACACATAACGTTAAAAGGTTGCGAACGAAAAACAGAGCTAATAAAGGCCAAGTTACGACTAACACGACACAGGCTGCGTTTGCACCGCCGTATATAACAGCCATAAATGTTAGCCTCTCTTTCCCTACAAGGCTCTACTATACTGAGATACGCATTATCTAAGTATATAAATAAAAATGGATCTTCTAAATGTTGACCCCATAACTTTCGAACGACTGCCCCTAATTAGATGAACCTTGATTTTATGCATTCGCTATTGTTAGGAAAATAATACAAAAATTACAAAAAATATTTAGTTAAAAAACATGGCTATTCAATCTACCAAAAAATAATAGTTAAAATGTAAACATTGTGTTGCAGTTCACAATCTTTCGACAGTTTACAATCGCGCGAGATTGATTATAATGTAACGGTATTTACTATTTTACGGTGACATATACACCAACTACAGAACATAAGTGAGCTGAATAGCCTATATGATAGGTTATCTAATGTGGTATTGCCGTCCGAGCTTATTTATTTCATAGATAACCTCAATGTGCGGTTATAAATTTTTATTAGTTTTCAGGCGCTTTACAGTTCCAAATATCAGATTTCATAGCATTAGTAACTTATTAGTGGGTTTAGTTGTAAAATTGTTTTACGAAGTTGCCAGAGTATGTAGTGGACTTACCGTGAAATTTCAATAAATAAATAACCCAAGATATGCCACGTTGGGCCACACAGCGCCATCTAGTCCCAAACTAACCCGAAGCTTGTACTATGGGTACTAAACCACTGATAAACTTAGATACGTTTTTTTGTAAATAAATAAACAATAATATAGATAGCAAATACCCACACCAATACAAACAGACATGTTCATACACACAAAATTATTGTACTGTGCGGAAATCGTACCCACAATGACATGCAACATTTATTACCTCTGAAAAAAATCTGGTCGTCACATTTTAGTCCTATGTTAGCCTTCCTTACGCAAAAGGGCTATTATAAAGTTGAGGATTATCAGAAGGACAAAATCTGCTTCATGCCTCATATTCACTACGTTTGATTTAATTTATATTTTTATAGCCATCCAAAGCTATCTCAGTTTATACACAGCAAAATGTTTGTATGGAATTGGAAAAATTGCCATATTAGAAAATACTAAAAATGTTTTATAGATTTAAGAGTTCAAAGACAAGAAGTCGATGATACCCCTTTGTGCATTGCGAAGCAAGTTAAGCCAGTGCTCCTGTAAGTTATCCTATCGGCTTAACGGGGTGAAGGAACACTGAACAGAGACCTATATCTACGCATACAATAATATTGTAGATGACAACATCTCACACGTACTTTCCTAGCCTTTAAAAAGCGTTAAGGCTAATAAAATGTTACAATCTGATGCAATATAAAAGAGAGTCAGGGAATCTAAGACGCAGTCTAGTTTATTATAATAGGTCAACAGATATTTTTGTATTAAGAATTACTTATCATCATTTAAATCACAAACTTAGATGAACCTATTTTTATTATTCGTCTATAGTTCTTTCGATTTACTTCTCAAACGACCACTATAAAGTGACGTAGCCATAAAATATTCCTTTGTATTGTTTTCTTAAGCAACAAAAAAATCTGCGATAACTGTATTAAATAATTTAAATACCATATTAGGTATGGCTTATACAAGTAAAATTGGTAAATACGAATAACATACCAATTACCATTTCAATTTGTAACGAATTCTGGTCGTAATTTCTTGAATAGGTCTAGTTTAACTTATTTTATCTGATAACCGTAACATACTCATACAAACATAGTGTAACCTTTTCTCTTACAAACTTGTATAACTATACAGGCAACAAAACTAATGTGTAGTGGCATGGCGCCCAAGGCTCCATCAGCCTGATCTGTGTCACCCCTAAGATTGCTACCGAAGAATCCTACAGCGAACTTCTAGCTAGTTTGATTCCAATTTAACTTTCTGATAGTATCATGCAATCCGTCCTTTGTTCGAGAATGCTAACGTTTGCAAATTGCTACGAATGATTGCTTAAACTTCTCTAAGACATTATTCTTACCAAAGCATGAGTAGTAAGTTTGTTCGACGTTACGATTTTTCCAATAAGTGGTACGGCTTGCTAGTACCATTTAGCATTACTGATAGTCTGGGTGAAGTTTGAACTTTGGTTTCGTTGGCTGTTCGGTTATTTGCAGACATATTGATTAACGAGGTAGCTCACTGAACTCTATGTTTATTTATAAAAAGAGAGTATTAGCATTTATCATAAGTGTCATATCAGCCTATGAGGTTACGGTTACCAAATCGCTTGAAATGTTGTCTCAGTAAAACCTGTTATATAATTAATAATAAAATATAATAATAATAAAAATCTTTATTGGAACATTTCAAAAATTAGCACAGTAGCAAACGGTGTATGATAATATCCGCAGTAGTGCGAAACTGTGTCGCGGTTATTAACGCCCACCTCCTGATTAGATGGATTAATATTCCAAACAAAGTTACATTGCAAAGAATACAATACAAAAATACTGAAGCTAAGAACAATTATAATTATGATTATGGATAATTTATTAGCATTCTAATTTAAATTAATTAAATTAATGTTTGTTTTTCTTTATACAAAACTATGATGAGTATGTGTATGTATGAATGTGTGTGTGTGTGTGTGTGTGTATGAATATATGAGTATAAGTATGTGTATGAATTTGTATACATACAGGCTTTACTGAGACAACAGTTTTTTTTGTAGTCAAAAATGCCTAGTAGTTTTGATTAACGAACATATTCGATAGAACCTCCAACTTATTTCATGCTACAGGATAGGTACTATATTGTCGTATTCGACAGTGGATGGAGGCGCTGTGAAACCACTATGCTTATACCCATAAGTGCTAAGCTGCAACTTATATGGTAATAATAATAATTATAATTTACCCAAGACTAACATTCAATTGTTGAACATGACTGTGTGTTTTCTTTCTTCTATTTGAACTCAGGGTGTTAACATTACATAGTTTTATTAGAATTGCATAACACAAGTGCTTATAGTTCATTCGCGTTAAGAAAATAGTGACTGACAGGTCACTGACAGGCCACTAGCCAATTAAAACGCTAGAAATTATAATTTCTGAAAAGAAAATAGTGACTGACAGGTCACTGACAGGCCACTAGCCAATTAAAACGCTAGAAATTATAATTTTAATTTCTAGCGTTTTAATTGGCTAGTGGCCTGTCAGTGACCTGTCAGTCACTATTTCTTAACGCGAATGAACTATAGCTTACTTTACGATCGGATCAGGGTTTACATAGGTAAACGTTTTTTTTTTGTGTAAAGAGGCACATATTATGTGATTTTTAATAAAATTTAACGAGTTAATTCAAAGGGAAAACATTACTTAAAATCTAACGTCTTTAGAACGTAGACTAAGTAAAATACACATTTACATTAAATTTTTAACTCTACCATAGTAGAGTTTCCTTATAACCATCCAAAATCAAACTGCAAGACATGACGCTTTACCGATAATTGAATGTAGGAAAACAATCCCTTAGAAGCCTTATAGCAAAAAGTTTTAATAGAAATTAAATAATTAATCTTGATATCCATCCCCTCTTAAGCTCAAGACGCCACACTGCATTAATAAAAAGTGTCAATACAATCCACACAATAAATTTACAACCCACATTGTTGACAAAATTGAAAGAGCCCAAAAAATATCCAAAATTTTAGGACAAAATGTTGTTTTACCCGTTCATCCGTTAATTCGTCCCTAATTTATAGCTAAAAAAGCCGTCAGGTAATTGAATTACGGGTAGCCGGGCATAGCGTTTTCAATGTGAGCCTCAGAAAACAGCTTTTGACAGCACGGCTTCAGAGCTTATGCGAAAATTTATAGAAAATTGCATGGAACACGCGTTGCGCCCATAGGGTGCGCGGAAACAGTTTGGGGGGGTGTATATTTAGAAATGTTGCCTGCTGTACGCCGGCAGTTCACGCTTCGCTCCCGGGCGGGTCGCACGTCCCTTGTCTTCCCGAACGCGTGCTCGAACGCGATCGTCGTTCGTACATCGAAAACAATATCATACAGTTACAGTGTTTGTGACCGAACAGGATTTGGAACTGTGCTTGTGAACAATTTTGTGACTTTTTAAAATTACAACCAAAGAGGACAGTTTTGATTCCATTCCGAAATTCTGGATTTAAGGTACGTTTGTGTAATTGGCTTATTAATTTTATAAGGAAACGTCGCGATAACAAGGTCAATGGTATTAATTTCTAATTATGTTTTAAGGGACGACTGATAAAGCTTGTTAACGGTATTTGTAAATATGTGATTACATCGTTTGTTTTAGTTATTCAATGTTTCCGATAAACTCTTTTTATTTATCTTATCACTTACTTTATTATTAGTCTATAACATCGGTTATGAGTGCAATGAGGAGCTTTTTTTACTTTTATGTACAATAATATTCCTGCGAATATATTTTAAGAATAGTACCTAGTAATACATAAACAAAATAGGTATAAGCCATGCTGTAATGACTTAGTAAATAGGCATTATATTCACCAGTGGTTCACCAGTTCAGCAGTGAACTGCAAAAAGCTAATGAATGATGATGATAATTGTTATTATTTTCACTTATCAGTAAGTTAATACCTAAGTTAAGCTTTGTAGTTCATAGGTGAATTAAAAATAAAGGCGGAAGTTTATTGCTCTATGTCCGATACAATTTGAGATACAATTACAAAAAAAAAATTGTTATTTTGGATAAAATAGAATTTCATTCTGTACGTTGAATGCAAATAAAAATACTACCAACAAGCTTTTGAAACACGTATAGTTTACTCGATTGGGAGCGAACTTTCACGATATTTTTTTCGTAAAATATTGAACGATGACATTTCAAAGTTATTTTTGTACCAAAGCGTTATTATCTACATAGCAATAGGTATTTAATTTGATACAATTGTCTGGTAAGGACTAAAATTATTGAATACAATAAGTAGTCTATTCTGAAGCCCATTTTTATTGCCCTTTTCGGCTTTAATTACTCTCTATTATTCTATTTATAAGTGTTACTTGAAACTTAATTATGTTAATTCATAATGCTTATGGAACACCAAACTAGGTATAAGTCCATGATCATTAATTGAATAACAATTAGGATTTCTGAACTGTCAGAGTATTGATATATTGTATGTATTACATGAACTATTATACTTTTTATTTTTATCATGCTCTGGCTATTAACTAACTAAAATAATTCATGTATAGGTGCTTGACGACACCGAAAAACTTACGATATCATATTCGATTCACAAAATATTATCTCTTGTATCCGTATTTACATAGATCTCCAATTTTGAGAAAAAAAAGATACACCAATAAAATATGTGTAAAAAGGCTGTAAATCTATTCTGGACGCAGATTTATACGCTGTGAAATATAAGATGCACTGTTTTGCATTTAAAACACACGCTTAAGTTATATAACTTAGGGAAAAACATGAGACAACTTTATTTTCTTATTCTTACTTCAAAGCCTGTGCACAAGAAAATTTATATATTTTATTCTAAAAAAGTGGTCAAAAGAAACTACCTGCTATTATGATCAAAATATGTATTAAAAGCCGCATAAAATATAAGTACTTATTGTCTCTAACTATAGGTAGTTCATTTTGTTAATTTATCTAAATTTCCTCATGATAAGTAATTATAATATCTGAGGTCATATTTTTATCTACACTTTGAATATTCCTATGTATTTGCCAATCTTTTTTACTGGGAAAATGGTAAAAAGTTTAAGCAAATCGCATAGGGACTTCCTAAAAGCTCCAATATTTAAGACATAGGTATACCTAACGTACCTAAATATGTTATAGGTCTGAAGGCGTATCGGAGCCGCCGACTGATACGACCGTACTTTGGCGAAAGTCTTGTTTTCTAAATTACTGCCGGGGCTCCTTTCAGGGGAGTTTTTCAAGCAAAAAATCGTTAGAAGTAAGCACATCGTATTATGTTTGCTGCCGATGCGTGCTTAATTTGATATTTTCCAAGGTTTTTTCGCTAAAGGAAAAAATATTGGCCATTGATATGTTTTTGATACTTAAGATCACTTCTTATAAAATTAGGTAGCATAAAAAGGAGCGTCATAGTTTTAATGAGCTAAGGGAAAGGTTTAAGTAAATATTAATTCACCTTGTTTGCAAAAGATAATGCAAAAGTGACATATAGTCGGTCTATACTAAGGTAATATGAACTATCAATACATAAATAAAATACCTATGATAAAAAATTAAGTTAGTATACGCTGAAGATTATGCACATCATATGATAATAAATTTAAGAAAATAAGTACGTAAGGCACCCTCAATTAAATATTAAATTATATATTTTTAAAATATTTCGTGATAGTAATCCTTCTAGCACATTCGATTCATTAAAATTGATTAATATTGTGCTTGGATAATGGGTAGAGAATCGGACAAAGACGAAAGTTGGGGATGAGCCAAAAATGGATGAAATATTTTTATTTCATAAAAGCTTGGCGTGCGGAAACAAGTAAGTAAGATGAACCAGAAATATTTTTTGTTAACAACTGTTTCTCCTATGAATTGAACGTGAATAAAATGTCTAATAGATAGTTAATCTATATGTATTTGAATTTATTACTTACTAGCAGTGCCCGCAACTTCATTCGCGTGGAATAGTTTTCCCCTTTGTTTTTACATTGAAACTTTGATAATAGAAAGTTAATCTATATGTATTTGAATTTATTACTTATTAATTTATTACTGCTCCTAAAGGTATTATTTGAATTACATTACCGCACCGTTTATATCTTGTTATTATCCACCCAAAGATTGCCGAGAAGGATTCGCTCATAGCGATAAGACTGCCTTTATTGTACAAAAATCGTATACCTATTTTAAAGAAATTCATTGCTTTGCAATAAAAAGTACCTATCTATCCATTAAAAACTCATAACGTATCGACTAAAAAAATATTATCGCCGCTTTAAGTCTTATTTATAAGCACAAAAATCATCGTAACACCGTTCCCGTATTACGTGTGTATGTCGAATAATCTCTATTTAATTCCCTAATAGCGGCTATAAGGAATTCGTCTTCTATAACCACCAATTAGTTGTCGGTTGGCCTCTTTGATGCCGCTCGGCTGGTTGTAAAGTGAAAATTGATCTGACCAGACCTCCCTGCAGTGGGTTCACTGTCGCATTTTATCAAGATCATTTGGTATCGTGGCTTGTATAAGCATTGAAAAGGAAGCGATTAAAAGTACTGTTTTGTTATATTGCCTCAGCGACTTTTTTATTTATCACAAAGTTAGCAAACAAGCTTACAGCCTGTCCGATGTTAAGCTGTTACCGTAGCCTGTATACCTCTGTAACACCTTGGGCATCACATGCGCCTAGTTGACCCTAACTCCCCGGCTGCCGATGTTTCACTCACTCAACGAGTTTCGGAAACCCTACTCACCAGCAGTAACACGACCCGAAAGTCATTTCATCATCATCATCAGTCTATAGCAGTCCACTGCTAGATGTAGGCCTCTCCAGTTGTTCGCCACTTTGGGTAAACACCTAGAAGATTTACTCATAATCGTCACACTGGGCAGGCGAGTTGGCTATCGCAGGGAGCAACTTCTCGCTCCGGTGACGCTGCTGAAAGTCATTTGGCTGCAGTATTCTACAGGGTGGAGGTACTTTCCCAAGCGAGCGGCTCAATTTGAGCAAAGATTCGCTATGCTCTACCTCTCTCGCGGCTTCTTTTCGCCTGATTGAAAGCTAAAAGGAGAGCTCGCTCTGTTTCCAGACAGTCATTTTGGCCCGCAAGTAGCTTCTTCACGTTATAATCGTCCATACATAAAAGGCTAGTATACAGGAAAAGGAACATGAAGGGACATAAAAGAGGACTTAAAAAAGAGAAAAATCATTGTTTGTGCAAGCATAATATGATGCAAATCACTCATCCGCTAAATTTTGATTAATTTATTGTTAATACCAAAAACAATTTTACTTTCCTCATAAAATTCCTATGCGCACGATCTGTACGCTTTTTTCTAATGTTTATAAATCCCGTTGTCATGACTATGGTCGTATTTATTTAAATAACAATGACGAACAAAAGAGCTAACAATAACACACAATAATCTGCATGTAATAAAGCTGATATATGCTCTTATGCTTAAGATTTACTTATATCCGTTTAATTAATTCCGGCAACCATTTTCGTTGGCAAAAATATCCACCATACGCAAAACGATCGCAAACAAAAGTAAGCTTACCTCATTCAGCGGAAAATTATATTTATTTACTGGGAGCGTATAAAATGTTAATTGAGTTCAATTTAGTATTCAGTTTGGTCCTTAATCTATATTTGATACCGCATATTTAAACCTATTGAATTTTCAAATGATTTACTCGTAATTTAACGAGATATTTGTGTTTTTGCTCTCATTGTTCAATATAGTATGTGGATCTCATTAAATAATTCAACTGATACTGTTCCATGTTTAAAATTTGAGTACTCTCTAATAATCAAATCGTGATATAATTTTAGTAGATAACATCACAGTTTGTATTGGAAACACACTCAATAAAACATAAGTAATGCATACTATTGGTGATTTTAATCAGACACAACATACAAATTTATGGTAAGACGGAATAGATGGCTGTTTTGTTTAATAAGATCAAATTTAGAACATTCCGACCTGAAAAAATTTACAAAAGGTGATTTCCTATGTTGACCAGACCGGGAACCGAATCTAGAATCTTTGGATTGTCCGCGCTTTAAGCTTAACACCTTAACCATATGCAATAGTCCAACCGCTGCCGGCTCGTTTGATGATGATTGTCCATGCTTATATAATTATAATTAATATTATAAATGGAAAGGTATGTCTGTCTGTCTATATGTTTGTCTTTCTTTCACGGCAAAACAGAGCGACGAATTGACGTGATTTTTAAGTGGAGATAGTTGAAGGGATGGAGAGTAACAAAGGCTACTTTTTGCCCCTTTCTAACCCCCCACTTCCCTAAAATAGGGGGTGGAAGTTTGTATGGAGGATTCTCCCGAAATTAACGCGAGCTAACCTGCGGGCTTAGCTAAAGCTAGTGATGAATAAGTATTACGTAGGAGGAGCCCGAGAGACTATCTCAGGTGGGAGAGATGAACCACCTTTCAAAAATCAACTTAAATTTTGCTCTAACATGACGGTATTATGACGACAGGTCTATAACCGCGGTCTACCAATACCCGTCAAAATTAAATTGATTTTTGAAAGGTGGTTCATCTCTCCTACCCGACGGAGTCTCATAATCTTTGCTATCAGCGTCTAAACATATGCACCGAACCCTAATTTCTATATCGCTGCTGGTCTATTTTATCCGCGTCTCACAAACTTATTCAAAGCAATTTCCATTGAAATCATACACCTATCAACAAACATCATCTCACAGACGGCTCAACATAATTACCCAACCAACATTTGTAACTGGTTGCCGTATTTTTGATAGCTGACTTAATTCGGCAAGACATTACTCATTCCGTAGCTCCGGGCGGTCAATTCTATACGAAGCTATTCGAACAGAAATAATGATCGAAAACAAAAACGGAGCACTGACAGAGTTCTAATTAATCGTAATAATTGGAAGCGATGGTTGCTTGCTTTGCTGAGTAAAAACATACCATGTGCGCTTAGGAGCATGTTTTGTGCTTGGTGTACAGTAGATTTGTTTTTGTAATTATAAAGCTATGAATACACTCTTAGTCCGGCTCCTTGTTCCTTGAGCGATGTTATAATCTTCCAATGTTCAAGGCGGTCAGTGAAATAGTAGCCGAGGGTTCGATTTCCGTATAGTATAAGCATTTGTGTATATAAACATGTCTGTTTGTATTAGTCTGGGTGTTTGCTATTTATGATATGTATGTTTTTATTTTTTTTAAAAGTCAATTAAAGTCCATCTATTCCTTTTTCGGTAATCATCGTTCTCCTGTCCTTATTTTGTTCTAAGTGGGGTCGGCACAACATGTTTTCTTCTTCCACTCTTCTCTATCAGCCGTCATCTCCACACTCACACCTTTGACACGCATATCATTTCTCACACAGTCCATCCATTCCTTTTTCGGTCTTCCTCTTCCTCTATATCCTTCCACAAATATATTTACAAAAGAAGTAATAGTATCTATTATTTCACTCATTGTGTAGATGCGAACGTCAGCAGTATCAATATAAACCTCAGTGGTTTTCGAATACTGTATTAATTTGTTAAATTAATGTAATGTTTAGCCAAAAAAAAAAGTAAATTTATCAGTTGTCCAACACTCATAGTCCGAGCTTCGGCTTAGTTTGGGGCTAGATGGTGCTGTCTGATAATGATCCCTTGCGCGTTCCCATGCGGAACTCCAAAACCGCGGTATTTTCCAAACGCACCTGCCCGCGGCCGCTCCACTTCTAGTTCAATGACGCCGCAATACATTTATATATCTCAACACAAATAAGCCTATCCGTCCGACTGGATGGTATACAACCGAACGAGCGGTTGAAAAAAGGAATACGAGAACGATTTGTATTCAAAGATTATGTATTTCAAAGGCACATGACAGAAAATAATCCTAGAGATTACTTAATGGCAACGAGATTTCTGCGCGAGGTCAATTCTGCCAATATTGAATGGAAAAGAATAGCTCGATTATTTTAGATTTATAAACATCACTTTTATAAGTTTTTTATATATGTACTATGCTATACTATAGACGCTGTTCTTTTTTCATAAAAATCATCATTGTCAATCAACATCGTCATTGTCAATGCGACAATTTACAAGTACAAAGCCTTCACAACATAAAATTACACTAAACCTTGTAAAAGAAAAATAAAATATTCAAAGTCAATAAAACACTCGCAAGTTGCCAAATTGATAAGTTATGGAATTTCAAAATAATGTAGTAGTTCTAACCGTCGACTCGGAATGTCGCTTCTACCGACTAGAGTCAGCAAGAAACTCGATATCACCCTTTTAAACGTAAACGTCAATATTATAATGGTTATACTTATATACAATTTGTTTATAAATACTTATATCCGTTATTAATGTATCCCTACAACTAACTATTAGCACAACATCTTAACTAATATTATAAAGCTGAAGAGTTTGTTTGTTTGAACGCGCTAATCTCAGGAACTACGGGTCCGAATTGAAAAAATATTTTTGTGTTGAATAGACCATTTATCGAGGAAGGCTATAGGCTATATAACATCACGCTGCAACTATTAGGAGCGAAGAAATAATGGAAAATGTAAAAAAAGAAACGGGGGAAAAATAACTATTCCACGCGAACGAAGTCGCGAGCACAGCTAGTTTAATATAATGGTCAACCCTGCATGTCGTATGAAGGGAGCGAGGAGGCAGCTGATGAAATATAAATTACTAGCTTTTGCCCGCGACTTCGTCCGCGTGTTTAAATTTATACATACAAAAGTTTTTTCCCGCTAACTCCCGTTCCCGTGGGAATTTCTCAAAATACAGCCATAACTAAACTTTATATTTACTAAGGTACCTGCATGCCAAATTTCAAGCGTCTAACTTAAGCGGTTTAGATTTTTCATACAAAAGGATTTTCCCGCTAATTCCCGTTCCCGTGGGAATTTCGGGAATTCCTTTCTTAGTGCACCCCTACGGTACCTAAGCTACGTCCCTTCCAAATTTCAAGTGCCTACGTTTAGCCGTTTGGGCTGTGCGTTGATATGTCAGTCAGTCAGTCAGTCAGTCAGTCAGTCAGTTTCTCCTTTTATATATATATAGATAGATGGGATGCTAACGCATTCCTGACCTTCACGTATTAGCTTGACTTTTTCTAATACATACAATAGTAATGCCTAACTCATAAACGGATTAGCAAGAAATAATGCAAATCGACACAATGTAGTAAATTGCTCACCCCACCCCAAACTAAGACTAATCCAATGCATGTCTTGGTTATTACAAGAAAGCGAGGAAATCCGCTGAGCAAAGGGCCAAAGTGACTTAAGCAGCTTCAAGCGCTGTCATAGAATGAAGAAACGCTAAGCAAACTTTGCGTCAAAGGATAGAATTGCGTCTGATCAAAATAAAGAACTTCAGTGCCCTAACATCTGAGACGTAACACGTATTTAGAGTCCACATCTCTCTAGAGTTTAAAGCTTGCATTTGCGAGCTTAAGATACAGTGTGGGTCGTAGAACAGTCTTGTAATTTTATTTCCTACTTGGAATTTCTTTCTGTAATACGCTACAAGGGTGTATTTGGCCTGGCTGAGAAAATGGAGAAACAAATTATTCTTTACGTTAGGTAAATATTTAAAAAAAATGAGTTATTCACATTACTGTTTTTGGCTTTTAGTATACCGAAATCCATTTGACGTATTTCATATTTTTGGTATTCCTTTGTGAAACACGTCAACAGGCATAATTAAACAAAAAAAAACTTTAGCGTTTAACTCAAAAACAAAAGTACATACATTAAAGCACAATCGAGACCGAAAAACTTTTTAATCCCTTTCCTCATGTTGAACTTAGTCGTGGTGGCGCAAACAAAATTTTTTTCAAGTGTTTGAGTTTAAGAAAAATCATTGAGCGTCGGCTAACGCAGTTCCCGTGTAATCCGCGCTCACGAAAAGGCGTTAAAAGTTCGCCCGCTCCGAACTTTCTTCTTACATTCATAAACATTTTACTTGGCGCGGCGGTTACGCGTACACCTGGTAATTTACACTTGAAATATTTGCGCTTCCTAGAGCCCGCTTTAACGAAACGTTGGACTGTATTTTGCACGACTGTGTAAGCAGATCAAGTGCTTGCGCGGTTCTCGTACTGAAATCGGATGGAGTGAAATTAAACAACGTGTTAATTATGAGAAAATATAGAAATTTAAATAAGTAAGAAATGTGGAAAGCAAATGTAGATGTGCCAGGCTTTCCTATGGATTTCAGAAAAAGGTTTTGGTTATTATTATTCAAGGTGTAGTTTTACTTATGTACTCGAATTAGGTAAGTTATCACTTTTATGTTATTTAAACGATTGAATATTTAATGATGATTGAATGAGAATAAGATTATACTAGGTACCTATTTCAATCGTCTTTTTCGTTTCTTTGCAGCGTATCATAGAGACAGATGACATTTAAATAACTTTCTCATGTTTTAACCAGACACTAAAGCGGTATGAATAGATATATTAAACTCCATATATGTACCAACATAATATGAAGAATGAATATTTAACAACTTTGATGTTGTCATAATAAAAGTATTAATTCTGTCGCCCACGACCAGGAATGTTGATATCCAAGACATTATTTAGTGACAGATTAAACATTTTTATGACAGTCCATCTTTGTAATATTTACTTAAATCAAGGTATCACTTACGTTTCTCGTCTGTTAAGTCATAATTTAAAAAATATTTACGATTATTGCGATGACCCTATGAAATATTTATTGAAAAATATACAGAGTTGGGGTACAAAGGATGAAAAAGTTGTTGGTCTAAATGGGATATTAGTACGCAGCACACGTATGGGAAGCATGAACACGGCCGATATGAATAAGTTATTTGCACACTGCCTAGACCAGTCTGCTTTGTAGGTTATACTTACTGCCAACAGTTGAATAGTTTATAGTTTGCATTTGGGCCGTAGTGCAAGCATGTAGTTTGGAAAACTGGGGCAAAGAATGGCACACTTGCAATTAAATCGAATTATTTTAAATTTTAACCTAGTGTAGGAGGCCCTCAGGCCAGGTGAGACGATTTGCGCAGGACGGCTGGCAAGTGCTGGCTGCAAGAGACCCGGGACCGATCAAATTGGCGAGAATTGGGAGAGGCATATGTCCAGCAGTGGACTGATGTGGGCTGATGATGATTTAAAATTTTTGGATTTCTAAATCCAGGTGGAGTGACGATTTGCGCAAGATGGTAAGTGAAGTGGTATGGATGATAAGTGCTGAATGCGAGAAGCTCAAGCTCAAACAAACGTGGCGAACAATTCGAGAGGCCTATGGGCAGCAGCGGACTGCGAAACGTTGATGATGATGAACAATTTCTTCTCCTAAAGGTTAAGTAAACCTTAAATCGGCGATCTAGCAATCGATTTCAGGGTATTTAAAAAAGGTTATTTTTTGTGTGCTAATGATGTCAGTTTGATTTATTAGATCAGCATTAGAAAACGTGCCACTAATTAACCGACAGTCAGAAATACAATAACAGAAAATCCAATTTGGTCGCCGCCTAATCGAAAGGGTGGTGATTCGACAGAAATTGGATTTTGTCGCTCAAATGACCGTCAATCAGTCAATTGATTCCTCGATTCCGCTTCTTGGCTACATTGTGTTTTATGCGGATCGCAATTTAATAATCAACAAATATCCCTTTATCGTATCTGGAGGGCTGGTAACGGCCGACGATACATCAGGGTTAAGGGTGTCCGATCAATATTCAATATCCGGGTAGAATTCGGCTCTTCCGATCGCCGGATATTCCGGATATACCAACTACTATGCTCCGGATTTATGCAACGGTCCGTGCTTGTTTAAATTAAACTAGCAACACTACAAATATGTGAATGTTTTCTCTGAAAACTCCTGAGTTGTGAACTGTTTATTTGAGTTTATCCAAGATAAACTGAACAGTTTTGATTTTAGTGATTGTATTTAAGTTCATCAAACATTAAGCTAATATTTTTTTTTGTAGCTGTAATAATTTATTCGTGGCCAATTCAGACTTGGTTTTAGTTTCCAGTTTACTACGTTAATTTAAGCCAATTCTTAGGTTTTATAATACAATTCCGCTGGAATTTTTGCGACAGTGATTGGTGCAATAGTAGAAGCAAATTCATTAATTCTGAAAATACACTGCTCGAAGAAGATAGTTAGTCATTTGCATTATACTTACCTTTTCCAAAATCATTAAACCATATCTAAGTTCACCCGTTGAAACTTTGCAGACATTTCCATGAAATTTCGTTAAATCCCAATAAAATATTACAGCGCGCATTATGTTCAGTTGTTATTTTAAGTCGCTTACAAACTTTCATTGAAGCATTTATTCAACAATAAGTATTTAGCTCTCAGTATTATTATCAAAAGTTTTCAATTATGCGAATACCCTTTCAAATAATAAATTCTTACTGCCCTCTCTGGATATCCCTTAGGGAGTGCAATGTTAAAGGAACGAACGGGGTTGAATGGAATGAATTTTCTGCTGCAGTAAATATCTCGGGTGCATGAGACAAGATTAAGTTATATTCATTTTGTATCTATGTAAATTAGTAAAGCTTACTTACGACGATATTTCACCAAGAACTTTAAAGTGCCCATGTATTTACATCCGTATCTTTGATGGAAATGTTATCTAGCTGCTTCCATGCTAAGCACGATTGTCAAGTAGTAACTAGCCGTTGCGTTTACAAAAGCTCTATTAACTTCAATGTTTATGTGTTTAAAATAAACTCTAATACGTACACATAAGGTTTAAAATAAGCTCTCGTACGTATAATAGCTGGTAAAGTAAATGTTTATTTTGAAATTTCCTTTTATTTTAAAGCCCAGTTAATAATGTCTAATATAAACATCAATAGAGTAAAGTTTTATTTCAAGTCTGCTTATTTAAGTATGTATGGATGGTTATAGATAGAGAGCTAAGGGATTACTAGAGAATTAGAAATCTTTGTTATTTTTTTTTACAATCTATCAATTCGTCGACTTTCAATGAATGTTTATAGACGTTAACGCTTTTTGGAGACTTCAAATAGTTTTTTTTTATTAAGGCTCTTCTAATACTATTATTTTGAACAGACTAAAAGTTTAACGCCGTATTTCAAGATTTATGCTGCAAGACATAGCTTAACCCTACTTACAAGTAGGTAGGTAGGTACTTAGGTTTTGAATTCTTGATTTAAATGAAATCCAAAGTTTAGCAAGCAAATACATAATAAACCTTCGTTATGTAGATCTCAGTGAGAGTATTGTAGGTGTTTTAAGAACAAAACAAGTTGTGATGTTCTATGGCCTTTCATTTACAAGTGTTTATGTACCATACAAATCTTGTCAGAACAAAGAGCAGATTTAATTTTAGGAAACACAAAACTTTGATAAGGAGAAAAAAGGAAGTTTGTATCAAAATTTCAATAAATTAAAAAGGGGCAACCAGTATGGTGATGTATTTTATTCTCGTAAGAGTAATGTGGATGGCTTTATCTAACCGGAGATACTCGTCCGCAGAGTTCGTCGTCCTTGCGATCGCATCTCGTCCGATCGCGCAGGTGGATCGGTGCACCTGCCGTCCCGCCAACTTACCATAAAATGCGATCTGAACCTACCCCGCTTGAAACAATTCCGTCCCGCTCACACCCCTACCACCAGACGAGGACAGGAGCACAATCACGACCGACATTAACTCAATATACGGCGGACAGAACGCGGTCGAACGGAATATCAGTTTTTACTGGCGCAAAAACTATCGGAATTTCAAGTCTCGGCTAGCGGCCGAGCGTAATCACCCGCCCGGGACTTTTAAAACAATATCTTCTCTTTATATTTCATCGGGCAGGTGTAATTTATGGGATGATCTCATCCTTTCTCGGGCCTGATTTTTCGCCCTGGTAGCATTGATCGAGCTGCCGGAGTTTTGTTTTTCTTGTGTCTACGCCTCGTCTCGGTCTTCGCGGTGTTTGCTCAGGAGTTTAGATTGGATTTTGCCATCTCTTTTTAACGTTCGTGTTTCGCTCGCAGCTAATCTTACAATCAAATAAAAAATCAATTACAAACAACAATATAGAGTGCGAGATGGAAAACATGCCGGGCCGAGCGCGGCTATTGTTGTGAAGAATTAATAGGCATCCAAACGGATCGCAATATCACAACATCGAATCAATAAAGAAGCGTGTTGAATCTCTCATTCATAAAATAACGGTTAGACATTTTTAATCTGGCACCTTTTGGTTATATTTTCGGTTTGTTTCTTGCGTTCTCACGGTTTAAGTAAAAATGATGGTAATCAAACTGTAAATTGAAATACGAGTATTACCTAAGTAAAAGGTATTTTTTAGCAAAATCTGTACCTAGGAATACATAAAGATACCAATTTATAATAAATTTTTTATTGAAATAACTAATCGTGAATAGGTTGCTAATCAATTTATATTATCTTTGTACATCCTGTTGTTGTAAAAGATTTTATGACTGTAATAAAATATGAATCCGCCAATTTTATGGTACTAATGTTGCCTATTTAGCATTTAGATCAAATATTTAGGATGTCATATAAAATATAGGTAAATCTTTTAGTATAGGAGATAGGTACTTCAAATTCACTAAATCTTTCCATCTTTTTATATTTTACATTCCATTATGTAATTTGAGGTCATAATAACGTATTTTATTGCTAGTTGGAAATAATATAGGTATGTAATGTACTTATGAAAAATCGATACTGTAGCAACTCTTTAGAAACTCCGTTTAAAAGTCGTGATGTTCCAAGTCAAAGTTCTATGTTTCAGTTAACAAAATTTATTTAACTAGTCAACAAACTTAGGTATCTAACAAAACTAGGCGTGTTGAGTTATTGATTCTCTTGGCGCATGTATAATTAAGTGATTAAGCCGTGTGTGCGCCGGTAAGTTTGTGACGACGAACGGTTTTAATTAAGACGCATTGTTCATCGAACCGAGCCGTGACTTTCAATTTAAAAACTCCGCCTCGAGTTTCAAATCACTCCATTAAACGTGTCTGTTCTATATTCGAGTACTTATAACGTGAGGCAAGGGTTTCATCAAGAAGGCATTCATTTTGTTATTATTTTATTTTTGGTGCGAATGTACTCCGCTCCGGTTTGAAAAAGTTATTGGTTGTATGATGAAAATATTTTAGTGGAGATTTTTTTTATTGGTTGCACCATCACTTTTGGCAACCAATCCTGTTAATGTTTTTTTAGTTCAACGTTCAATTGCATTAAAAACCTATTAAGGAATTCATTGTAAAAAATATCCAATCGTCTTCTAAAGGGAAGTGACATGTCGCGTGAACATCTTGCTTTGTACCCGATGGCGTGCTAAAATTAGCCGACGGGAAGAACAGCTTTCAAAGGTTCACGAAGGTGATTTCACTTTGAATCCGAGTTGATTTGGTAAAATAATATAATCATTCACATGAAATAGTCTTCATACATAAATTAGTGAGGTGGTTGCCGTTATTAAAAAGTGATGTTATCGACAACCATGAACATTTTTTGCAGAACCTTACAAATTGTAACCTAGGTATTAACCTGTTGCATAAGTTATATTACTGTAAAATTTCATTCAAATCTGTTCTGTCCTTTTCGCGTGAGAGAGTAACAAACATCCGTCGAAACAAACTTTCGTATTTATAATAATAATAGGACGTAAAATGTCAAGAACTTGATACTTATTGCTATAATATAGCTATATTATATCATATAAACTATTATTAAAGTCAGGCCTCTTATTTTACTGTTACAATAAAACCACTGCACATTGATCCAATTTCGACGTCCCTACTATAAAATACATGGTAGCCACAAACCCAATTTCTTTGCTGACTAAAGGCTAATTAGTAGTGTAGCAGGCTATAAATTAGAACACCTTTGAAAATTGGTCTGAAATTGTGCAGGTGTTGATAAAATCAACTACTCGTATATTTTATTCATACTTAACACCAACCTATCTATGTAGATATTATAGCTTTTAGTTTTCGATTGAACTAATTTATCGTTTAAATGAATAAACAGTATCAGTTGTTTTTTTTGTAAATGACTACGATGATACTGGTCGGGGGTTCAATCCCCGCAAAATTCAAACATTTGGTGCTGTTTGTGAACATATCTGGGTCATTGTTATATGTATATTTATGTACTTACTGAATTACAAAAATGCATCTAAGTAAATTTATCAGTTACTATGCATAGTACAAGTTTCGACTTAGTTTTGGTACGTCTTGGGTTATTTATTTATTTAATTAATGTGATGGATATATATATTTTCTTATACTCAACTACATAAACTATTCTATTAGCATAAGAGTAGCTCCTTTTAAAAATTCCAGTTGGCTTTAGGTATTCGTTTTCCTGCAAGAATTTCGACTTGAAAATTCCTTGTCTTTTAATTCGAGCTAAGATTATACTTTACATTTAGCGACACTTACAAGTATAGTTCTAACTTAACATCCGAGTGCGGTAAAAGAAGACTAGATCAAAATGTATGTTACCTAAGGGAGCTGCTCCGAAGAGCGTTCGTGGCAAGCCGTCGCACCTTGTGAAAAAATAATACATTCAAGTCACGAATATGGCACTAAAGTAGTCGCAAGTTGCGGCAAAATGTTTCAAAGTAGCGAGGGGATGTTTTATAAAATCATAGTTTTTCTCACTTATTACCTTTTAAGTGCGATATCGGGCGCGTGGTTGGCATAATAAAAAAATATTTCTCGGAAACTTAATGTTTTGGTGGAGTACTTTTTTAATTGTTGCTTACTTGTGATAGGATAGACAGTAATGGACTTATTAATATTGGATTAGACGCTTTGAACTTTATATTGTAGAGTGCTATGGTGATAGATTCTTGTAGCTATTCATATAATAATATGTACGTTGTACTAAATGTCGCTTCGGTACTTTTTTTCAATTGTATGTAGTTGTTACCAGCTTCTAACTAGTCTTTATTTTAGCTGGTGGTAGAGTTACATAAAATATACTCAGGAGATTTTTAAAAACGAGCCTTTTTACTATTTAACAAAAATAGGTAAGCGTTTCTTTGTAAGTAGGATTGATTTCTGTCCACAATACATAAAGTTATAAATTGTAATTGTCGATGCTTCCAAAGTGTGTGAGAGTTTGGAAGCATCAATACTATCAGTTTTTTTTTAATATCCGACAATGAATACCTATAATTAATATAAAGAATTATAATTAATTCCAGTTATACATGCATACCTGTACCAGGACTGACAATACTAGTGTACTAGAAATAGTTGTTATAAATTGATTGTTCGAAGATAGAAATGGTTTAAAAGGCAAACAAATTGCCTTTAGTTTCACTTTATAGCTGGTCGTATCAACAGATGCCATTTCACCAATGTTGTTACCATTGCAAGTTACACGATCTAAACGACAGTTTTATGATATACTTTAGATTTTACCGTTTAACAAGCTTAGATTTTTTAATAAAATACGATGATTTATGAGGTGATTGACGTTTATTACACTTTGGACGAGAAGATGAGATGTACCGATAACGATCGTTCAAATTAATTTGTAGATTTATAGAGCAATAAAGCGCTAGAGTATATGAATACAGCATTAAGTTTCGAATCTAAAATACAAACATGTCGTGAGAATTAAGCTAAGCTAGGCATATTATTTAGGATACATAATGTAACCGATAAGTGATAAGACCGCCGTTTAAATTGTACTTACTTTGATACCTATATCTTTGAGTCTAGTTTCAAGTCAACTATTTCGTGTGCAGTAAAGAATATCTATCTAGAAGACTATAGTAGACGTATAGTCTAGAAGACCAGCTGATTATGACAAGCTATCAAGCTTATTTTTTATTGTTTTCTGAATTATTCAATAGTTGTCAATTGAAATAATTTTTAAACCAAACTTGTAGAATATTAAATTTCCTACATATTTTGTCCTTGCCGTTTTACTGTAAAATAAAAAATGTCCGAGTTATTCAAGAAAAACCGTTTTTCGAATATACGCAGGAGTCTGATTCAGTCAACTTTTTGAATCCCTTCCCATCCCTTTCTATACATCAAAAATCTTTCTATAGAATCTTGAAGTAATCAAATACAGGCCAAGGAAAACTTTTTGAATTTAGGTACATACCCTCCCAGTGATCCAGCCGTTTGCCACTATGGCTAAAATTCGGTAAGGAGAGACACTATCATCTGCACACTTGGAAATTGGCTATCATGGTCGAATTTTGGCTAGGATAGTAGGTATTATTATTGTACCTAAAACTAGTACATTGTTGCAGACAGTCTCACCTAAGCTATGTCACATCAGCTGACAAAGAACTACACAAATCAAGATTAGCATTGATACCTTTTATTTGCCACGAAAGAGATATTTATGGCGTAATTATATCAAGTAATTATAGTGTAGAGAGATAAATGCGAGAGTCGGTAGTTTGCGTGGAATTTACAGTGGTGTATCACGCTAACAATAAGCCGGACTGCGTCGGCGCTGCGTCTTGTCAAAGATTAACTAGATCAATGTTCCGCATACTTTCTATAATAACCCAAGACATGCCACGCATGTCATTTTACAATGTACATAATAGGAAATCTGATAATTTTGAAGGCACACACCTCATAATTATTGATTGAATATTTTTTCGTTGGCACGTTAAGTCTCATATACATTAATCTTTGCCCTTCGCCTTGTTTTAGGAAGTAGGATCACTAAAAAAGAAGTAACTCCTTTTTTTTTTTTTTTTTTTAAATAAAAATGTTCTTTATTTCTTTTTAGTTACGATATTACAATGGTAGGGTCTTCCCTTTTAAGTATTATTACTTGTGTTAGGGGAGACCCGCTCTTTATAGGGATACAGTTTTTATTTAATTTTATACTATTTATATTATTATACTATTTGCTTATACATATTAAAATTTGAAAGTGAACGTATGTTGTAGTTTAGTATTAATGTATAATGTGTTGTATTAGCTTATACATATGTGTACTTAAATTACGTATGAAAGTGTGTGTTTGTATGTGTATGTGTGTGTGTTTGTGTGTGTGTTTGTGTGTGTGTGTGTGTGTGTGTGTGTGTGTGTGTGTGTGTGTGTGTGCGTGCGTGTATGTATGTACTTATGTATTGTGTGTAAGTTTGTGCTTGTGTATGAGAGTGTAAGTATTAAATGAGTGTGAAATTTTGTTTTATTTTATACAAATTACTTACATAATATTAATTTATTATTGTTTTATTAATTCCTCAGTTTCAGAGTAAGATTTTAATTTAAGCCATTGTGTTAATACCCTTTTACATTTACGGTAGGTCATAGTGTATATGTTTGTTCGGGCTGTTATCCGCAACTAGACGACTGAGCGCCTATTTTCGCAGGGCGGGCCGAATTTGTTAAAAACATACCAAAACGGTGTTTATTACCATTTAGTGGTGTTATTTTTAATACTTTTTAATTTTGCTTTCAGGTAAATCAATTGCTACAGACTCATTCGTATTTGGTGTCGTTGGTAAGTGGCAAATCAAACAAACAAATCAGTTTTGTACGTATAGTTTTTCGTACCTATAGATCTCACTTTTTGCAAAGATTTTTTACTATCGCGACTATTTTTAACATAAAAATGCTACATTGTAAATTGATTTATCTTTATGCCCAGTGTAAATAAAAAGTCCATACCTTTATCAAACAACCTACTAACAACGTCACAACAAGTCGGTCAAAGCGTGTACCTTCTGTACCTTATTCTCTCGTCCAGGTCTCCTTTTGCTCGCACAACGTTCCTGTCGGTCTAGACGTAATATTTCTAATTCGAACAATAATATAGACGTATCCCATAATTTTAGATTGCTCGCGGACAATTTGACCGGCGTCCAACTCCTTTATATTCCGTTTCCATTTTTGGGTCATAATTTCCACTTCATGCGCTGTCAGGTTAATATAAGTTACTACTTATGTGTCTTTATTGTAGTCGTTTAAGTATATTGCCAGTATAATTCTTTCATGTGGAGCTTTTAAAGAGAACTGGCTTGCGTTTCCGTTTCGGTAATCGAGATGCGTTTTCCGGTGACAATGTCTTGAAGTCCAAAATAATGCATAAATATGACTGTAAGTACGTATCTAACATAACAGGGATGGTTCATTACTATAAAACAGTATGTTTAAAGACCTCCAGTCATAATACTTTTCATATAAATAAATTGAAGTGCATAGATTGCATCTTTCATATTATTACATAAAATACCTGATTCAGGTCACACATGTAACGTTCGGCGTAGCTGCTTAGTCAGTAGTTTTATTATAAGTTGAATTGTATTAAGTGATTTTATTTTACACTCAATACAGAGCCACCAAACTCTCAAGATGTGTATCATTTACCCTATCACCACTATGACTTAGAAGACGAAGTTAACATATCTTATGGCGACCCTGCCAGTCCAGCCAAATCGCTGAAGATCCGGACCATTCTTTATTCCATCTATCATCGTCAATTATGGGATCGAAACAAATTAAGAAGCATCCACAACCACCAAGTTGCAACAGAGCACTTCACAACACCTAACCTGCTGATTGCTGCCAATCTCGCGCTGCCCAATAAGAAGAAAGAAGAGTGGTGTCCAGGGTGGACCCGGCCCACACGGCAAGAGGTGTCCAGGGATATCCCGGCCCAACTCAAGCAGATGACAATCAAGCAGACGACACCATGTGCCCGCGCCACGCCAGCGCCCCGCCCGCGCCGCCCCTGCTCACCGCACGCCGCGCGCCCCTGCCCCTGCTCTAAAGAGTGAGATAGATAGACAAGTACAGGAAATGTTAGATAATGATATTATAGAAGAGACAGTTTCCGAGTGGTCCAGTCCAGTCCTCTTGGTACCCAAGAAAGTTGATAAATCTAATGAAAAGAAGTGGAGATTAGTCATTGATTATCGACATTTAAATAATAGAATACAGGATGACAAATTTCCCTTACCTAATATAACAGAGATTTTAGATTCCTTATCAAGAAGCATTTATTTTTCAAAATTAGATCTTTCACAATCATATTATCAGTTGTCTTTAAATGAAAATTCACGAAAATATACATCTTTTAGTTTAAATAAAATGTACCAACTTTCTTTGGATAACGAGTCTCGAAAGTATACCACTTTTACCGCAGGCAAACAATACCAAATGAAACGTTGTCCCATGGGTCTTAAGACAAGCGCTAGTGTGTTTTCCAGGCTTATGACCATAGCAATGACAGGCCTCAATTATCAAAAATGTTTTATTTATTTAGATGATTGCGTAGTCATAGGAAATTCTATGACAGATCATAATAACAACTTAATTAGCGTTCTTAACAGATTGAGAAAAGTAAATCTTAAATTGAATCCTATTAAATGCGAATTCTTACGCAAAGAAATTGTTTATTTGGGACACAAAATTACTCAGAACGGCATATTCCCAGACCCAAGCAAAATTGACACTATACGTAATTACCCAAGGCCGACATGTGCTGACGAAGTAAAGCGCTTCGTCGCCTTTGCCAACTATTACCGTCGATTTGTATCATGTTTCGCCGATATTGTACACCCATTGAATCTATTATGTAAAAAAGGCATTCCTTTTATTTGGACAAAAGATTGCGAAACCTCATTTAATAATTTAAAACATGCCCTTATGAACCCTCCAGTACTAGATTACCCAGATTTTTCACAAGAAAATATTTTTCAATTACATACGGACGCATCGAAATTAGGTTTAGGAGCAGTACTTTCCAATAGCAATGGAAAAGTGATTGCATATGCTAGTCGATCTTTGAAACCAGCCGAGACTAGGTACCCAGTAATTGATTTAGAATTACTAGCAATTGTTTGGGCTGTCCGCCATTTCAGGCCTTATTTATATGGTAGGAAGTTTAAAATTTTCTCAGACCATAGGCCCCTTGTTTACTTATTCGGATTAAAAGACCCTTCTAGTCGCTTAACCAAGTTCCGCTTATATTTAGAGGAATATGATTTTGTAGTAGAATACGTCCCAGGTCGAAATAACGCAGCTGCAGATGCATTAAGTCGACTCTCGGTGACGTCACAAGATTTAAAAGATATTCACGGACAAGTCGTATCAGTCCTTACCAGAGCTCAGAGCAAACGCTTAAAGCCCCAAGTAGGAGACCAACAGACAGACAACTCTCTATCGGCTAATAGGTCTGATCAACCTACGGCTGTGGAGATACTGAAAAGACCAAGTAATGTGGTAGAGTTACGTTTCTCAGATAATTTCAATGAAAAATGTTTACGTAATACAAACATAGTTTTATCAGACGCTAAATTTTGCACGTTCGCTCCATCGGAGTCGACCATATTTCTTTATTCTCGATCGTTATCGACACCAGAGGAGTTAGCGAGAGATTTAGAAAATTTGTGCTTAAAATTGAATATTAAAGAATTACTTATATCTAAAAATAGATGTAATGAAAAGTACATTAAATTATTGCTGCGCAGCATAAAGAAATGTCATATAGCGTCATTGAAATTTTTAATTATTAAAGACTTGAAAAGAATAACTAACAGAGATGAAATCTTAGTTATCTTAAATGATTTTCACTTGCTTCCAACAAGTGGACATGCAGGCATGACTAGAATGATTAATAATATCAAAAAGTATTACTTTTGGCCAGGAATGTCAAATGATGTTATGAATTATGTTAAAAAATGTAGAAGTTGCCAAATACAAAAGTTCTCAAATAAAAATATTAGAGAACCGTTGACTATCACGTCAACTGCTAACTCAGCGTTCGAACGGATTAGCTTAGATATAATGGGCCCACTAGATTTAGATAACTATAATAATAAATATATTCTAACAATTCAGTGTGATTTGAGTAAGTTTGTAGAGGCTTATCCCCTACCACGAAAAGATAGTGAAACAGTCAGTAGATGTTTAGTAAATAATTTTATATTGCGATACGGAGTACCAAAACAGTTTATTAGTGATAAAGGAACCGAATTTACATCATCTTTAATGTCTGAAGTTTGCAAATTGTTAAATATAGAGAAATTACATTCTACCCCTTATCATCACGAGACTTTAGGTGGTATAGAAAATACACATAAGCATTTAGGCGCTTATCTCAGGATTCAATGTGAGAATAATAAAACAGATTGGAGCGATTGGGTTCCGTTCTGGTGCTTTTCATATAATACCAGTGTTCATTCAGAAACGAAATATACGCCATTCGAACTAGTTTTTGGAAAAGTTTGTAATTTACCAAGTAATCTTTCAAATAGTAGTAATATTGAACCATTGTATAATTTAGATGATTACGCATTAGAACTAAAATACCGCTTACAAAAAGCTCAGTTAGATGCTAGAGAGAATTTATTGCTATGTAAAAATCTTAGAAAATATAATTATGATAAGAAATGTAATAATATACTGTACAAGCCAGGAGATTTAATTTTAATTAAAAATCAAACAGGTACTAAATTAGATCCTATCTATAACGGTCCATATAAGGTTATTGAAGATTTATCTCCTAATGTTAAATTTTGTAAAAATAATAAAGAAATTGTATTGCATAAAAATAATACTAAGTTATTTCATAGTTAATTTTATATTGTGTTGTATTATTATTTACCTAATTTTATCAATGTTTACAAAAAAAATGTTTTATAAGAATTTATTTTATTAGATTAATTTTGCCAGCCGCTGAATGTTACATGCACATTTTTTTTTAATTTTTTTAAGGGGAGGTAGACCGGTACCCTTTACTTTTCGGGGGAGATGAAGTGCATAGATTGCATCTTTCATATTATTACATAAAATACCTAATTCAGGTCACACATGTAACGTTCGGCGTAGCTGCTTAGTCAGTAGTTTTATTATAAGTTGAATTGTATTAAGTGATTTTATTTTACACTCAATACAGAGCCACCAAACTCTCAAGATGTGTATCATTTACCCTATCACCACTATGACTTAGAAGACGAAGTTAACATATCTTAAAATAAATAAGATAAGAAATATCAGACTACACCACACAAATTGCTCGCAGTCCAAAGTACGAGTAAGTAGCTTAACCACTTGTGTAATCGGCATCAGTGCAACGAAGGTACCTACCGCTAATTTACACTTAAAAACAAATATAAACACTCAGACTTGGAACAAACACAAATAAAACAAAAATAGCAATTTCAGTGCTTATAACGAATTAATCTTTTTCATAAATGTAGTACATGACATGGCTTTTGTACTTTTGTGTTAGAAGAGCGATTTAACCTGGTACCTACCCAAATCAAACGCAACCAATTCTACGCGTCCAATAAAACAACATGTTTCGTTTCAACGAATTCCGAACTCAAACCGAACTCGAGCAAAGTTTCAACCCTAATCGGCGTACTGAAACTCGTTTGGCCGAAAGAACAAATCAAATAAATAGCTTTTACTTTGAAGGCAAATATGTGAGTTTATTAAAACAAAACAAAGACCTCACTCATTTTCAATTCCGGGGAGCTCGGCGCCCGGTCTCGTCTTAACATTCAGGCTTAGCGCGCGGTAGGTGTAGTACGGGTGGGCACGAAAAAATTGATAACGATCACGGAAACAGCTGAATTTTGGGTTGAAATGTTTATCGCAACACGTTGATGTCGCCAGATGGAAGGCATTGGGCATGCCCTGATCGTAAACATGATAGATAGTGTGCTACGACTAATCAACTTACTATTTACACGAATGCAAAAGATAATGCAAAGTATTAATCTATCCCACTTAGGTATATTATAATCGCGTAAGTTTGTGTAGATGGATAATTTTTATTTAGTAATATAGCTCATACGGCAAGTTAACACATAGGCTATAATTTATAAGGATCAACATGAACACTGATAAGAATGAAAAAGAACGTGTTTATGTATTTAATGTTATTGAAGGTTGTAAGTAAACAAACTTATATGGAGTAATTAGTCGATTTGGTAGTCTTTTAATTAACATTTCTGTATTTAAAAACAGCATTGCCTAAGTACACAATTACTGACGTAAAGATTTAACCTACCCGTGGGACTTTAACCTTTAAATGAACGTCATTCAAATTTGACATTAGTTGTACTAGACGTACGACAAATTTGAATGTACGTGCGAGATAGTTTCCGAATTCTAGCGGAAATGAGCCTCCAGGTCAGTATTCGTCGTTGCCTCTCATACTAAAATTCAACCTGAATTATTCCGAAGTGACTGACAGAATGTCTGAGCGACACCCAGAAAAACAATAAGTTATGCACATAAGGGCCAAGTTTGCAAGAGAAATTCACGTTTGTTGAATATTAAAAGGCCGGTGTCTTGCCACGTAACGATTCGCGAATGTTTGACTCACTGCTGATTAAAAAGAAGCGATTTTGGACAGGATGAGGGATGCGAACGTGATGCCAGAAACAATGTTGTTTATTAAATATGAGCGGATATTGTAATTTCGTGATGGGAAGGGCTGGCCCTCCTCGCATACAAATTAAGCTGCATTTAAAAAAGTATAAAAGTGTTATTTAAATTCGGAATGTTATGGCTCCCTGAATCCTATTATGGAGGAGTAAACGTTACCATACTTTTAAGTGGCACGGAAGTTATTAGAGCGACCGGTCTTTTTATTATTAATATAAATGAGGATATCCATTCGAACAGTAGGTAATGAGTAGTATTCGAACGTAAATTACATAATGAACTTGCATACGAGAATCTCAAGATTTTGAAGTTGACTGATATTTATTATGTTATCGGTCTAATTATATACAACATACTTTTATCAATCAAAGAAAGAGCACCCTAGTGTGATGTTTATTGCGTCTTTTAATCCAAACTCTAGGGTGTGTGATTGTAGAAAGACAGTTTAGTCAGCCCGTATGTCAAATTACTATCCAATACGCGCCCTAAATGTAGGTACTTATTCTCAAACGCTCGTTTTAACGATAAAGCGCAATCTATTCAAAGTTGAGCGTCGTTGTTTTTAGAACGGAAAAAAATATTCCCTGTGATTCTTTAACCTCGTAAGGCCCAATGTTCTCATGTGATCCAATTCCTATTGTTTCATCTATTGTGTCTGGAAGTCTGGGCGTTACGACTTTAAAAACAAAGACGTAGGTATATTTCTCTGCTCGATCTGTAACCGCACGCATCGAAGAACTTAACCGCCATCAAAATAGGCTAATGTAAATAAAAATAAAAGCTAAACTACCGGTAATGGCCTTTTCGGCTCGGTCGCGGTCATAACAGACGCTTCGCATCGCAGGTGAGAACAAAAACTCGACCGCAGCGCGCGGGTGGACCGCAAACTCGTTCGCACTGCAATCATCTCAATGTTAGGGTTGTAGGACTTACAAGATGCGGTACATTTGTCCCGTACAAGATGGCAAAATGTTAACTTCTCAGTGTTATGAATACACGTTAAAACGTCGCGGTGCCTTACGTATAGAAATGTATCACGACATAAGGGCTCAGGATGCGCTAAGCATTATTGTACGTGACTTAGAAAACCACATTTAAATCAGAGCGCACGTAAAAATTTAAGCAAATCCACGTCATAGATGGGCTACAAATGTTTTTTTTGTTTCTTAGTTTCAAATGCAACGCGAAATCTAATTCAAGTTGATCGATGTATGTGCATCGTTGTTTAAAACTCGCATGTTTACTATAGTAGGTATATGATTGTTAAATACACATAAAAGACGTGATAGCCGTACTACATAATATTATATATGTAATCCCTATAATTTCTACGGTCGCCAAACACATACGCCATTAGTACCTAACATATAGAGCGAGAATGGAGAACACTTATTCCAGGCTTTAGCAGACCTCGCATTTGAAATAGGACCTTGTGCTGTCTCAGTACAAAAACAGGCTACTCTTACAAACTTTTTCTAGGCGTATCCATCCCAACACTACTCAATACACCGTTCTATATTTAGAGGTACGCCAAAGACTGGTCTGGCGACGCAAGGTGCAAATATCTTAGGACACGCGTCGTACTTAATATAATTTAGGGTAGAGATAATTACAGAGAAGCTTTGTATAGTGCCGCGGTAATACCTTTCAAGTATGCACTGGCAATGAGTGAGCTAGTACATATTGGTAATGAGATAGAGGAGATAACATATGCATGTTTCCTCCTTCCTTCGATATGGGATCCTTTAAATGTGGCATGGCCTTTCTTTAAGCCTGACAGGTGACTGGCATGTTACCTGCCCCCTCTCGTAGCGACATGAGCTACTCTTTTGCTTTCAATCAGGCATAAAGAAGCCACTATGCAGTACTAATATATCAAAAATTCTTTATGCTAGCTTTAGAGTTACACTGACCGTAGTTTACTGCTGTTTTGATGACTAACTGTTACAAACAAACTAAACAATCAAACATATTTATTCTAGATACATCCAAAATGGCAATTCACTGAATAGGGAATGATGGTAAGTTAACAAACAACATGACATTTTAACGTAAAATTTAACTAATGCATCATTCATGGACGTGAAAAAGCTATGTTAGTTGTTCTAGCTTTATTGGAAATCGAATTTGTTTGCGCAAACAGGACGCTTCTGTGATTTTAATTTACTACGAGTATATCACATGTAATTGACAGGTTTGTTTGAGTCATGTAGTTGAGTACCTAACCTCCTACAAATTCTTGAAAAAAAAAACACCATTGTGCTATCGAAAATCTTAATTAGAACCATTCTTAGCAACAGTAGCAATCAATGAGGCTATTTATTCGAAAACGTAAGCGCACTCATTCAATCTGTAAGTGAATGTAAGAGTTATCAGGACGATCCGTCTTTTGAGAGGTCCCGATCCGGGCAGGATGGCGCGATGGCGCAGGGATGGATATTACTTTAAAGTTTTATATCGATATCTTAGCTTATCTAGCCTACTTCATCCCACTGCTGGGCAAAGGCCTCCCCCAAGTCTCTCCACACCTCGCGATCCATCGCAAATTTTTGCCAATCTTGTATGAAACCGTCAAGGTCGTCTCGCCACCGCTTCCTGGTTTATATCGATAGTTCTTTAAAATATCGACATGTATCCTGTAGAAATAACGACAATTATATCGATAGAATTGATATTTATATTCATTTTCACATGTTGTTAAAATTGTTACTTCATAAGGAGGGTTTTGTCTCTTTTGAACAAGTCAAGCTATGACAAGCTTAGTTATGTTTTTGGCTAGTGGAGCTGTAGATAAATATACAACCGATATACTTATTCCTACTTTTCGAGAATGAGAATATTTACGGGATCTTAAACAAATTTCGATTAATGATCATACCCTTCCAGTTGATGCCGAGCCTGACGACATGTAGGTACCTATTAATATTTTTTTTTCAAATTTCTGAAATTAAAGTTAGGTACCGTTAAGTTTTTAAAATAATTTCTATCGATATTTTGATGTATCGATATTTTTACCCGAGCCTAGTACGGCGTCGCGGCGTAATTATGTCGAATTAAGCGAGTCATTACGGGGGCGGCTAACGAAGCCCGCGCCACGGCCGACTAACCGGAAGGTTCAGGTTCGCCCTCGAACTTGGTCGGCCGAAGTGTTGCCAAGACCCGGCGTGAAGGGAACAACACATCGTACTAGATCTAAGTTTTACTTTTATTCACGTCTTTATAGTTATTATTTTGTACAAATCTGTTTTACACAGTTGCTTCGACTGCCAGTTTCGAGTCTTCCCAGAAGGGAGTCTGCCCAAAATTGGTTTGAAATGAGATAATGTAATTTTAATGAAAAGCTTTCTTCCATAACACAGTGTTATAGTATCACGTAATAGTTTTCTATATTTCTGTATTCAACATTTCTACAATACTTAATACATACTTTCACGCAGAATATAATAAGTAGTATCTATATTTCTTATATTTTGTGTTGTACCTACTAATTAAACTTACATTATTCTATTCAAATAAGAGGGAGAGAATAATATATTTAGGGACAGGGAGGTCGTAATATGTACACCTATATAACAGACACAAGTCACTTACAAGTTACGCTTACCATGACAGATGCTGTGCCAAACTGCTACTGTCTAATTACACGCAATACGCTCGTCACAGGAAACGATAGTCCCATACAGCTGATAATTGTACTAGTTATAGGCTTTTTTAACACAAATACAGGTTAAAATAAGGATGTCAACTGATTTGACAGCAAAATTACCATGACAAAAGACATGAAAACCGCAGCAGGACATGTAAAGTAACTACCTAACCGCTGTGATGTAAAATTACCACAAATATTACATACCTACTAATTAACTTAGCATTAATGTCAAGTTATATTTGTCAAAATATCTTCACTGATTGTCATCATCGTCAACCCATAGGAGTCCATTGCTGGACCTAGACGAATTATGGGTTTGGTGACGAATTATGAATTATGAGTTTGGAGAATTTTCATAAATGGGAGTTGGTTGATCTAATCTAATAACATCAGCCAACCCGCCTGCCCATCGTGGCGATTATGGGTATATCTTCCAGATGTTTGCTCTATGTGGTGAACAACTGGAGAGGTCTATGTCCAGCAGTGGACTGCAATAGGCCGATGATGATGAACAACAGCTACGTAATTATGACATCATCGCTGAATGACAAAACATTTACATATTACGAGTATAACAATCTGAAATGCACGTCATATAAACGACATTTAACGACAGTTAAAGTTGGTTTGAAAAGGAACTTTAAGAATAGTTCAAAAGGCATAGAAGAGAAAGGTTACAATGAATGTAAAATGTAACTACGAAAATGTAGCAAGGCGTTTCGCCTGGCAAACGTACACCGATCATTAACGTAGAACTGTCGTTACTGAAGACTGTTTGCTGGCCGCGTTTTAATTTCGTCCTGTTATAACGATCGTTGTGCATTTTATATCGTGAAGTGATTACGTAGTGCGTGATACAGAAAACATTACTTCTTCAAAGATATTTGGTTCGTTTTAGTGACTTTTTCGAAGAAATCATGATTGTCAGCTATGGAAACATACATTCGAAGGAACAGTAGAGACGAAATAAAAATTGACGAAATTTATTCATAAATGTACCAACTTTCATGAATAAATAACTTTTATGGTATCTATCTTCTATATTAATAAAAAGGGATCTACGAAATGTATGTGCATGCGCCCATAACTTTCGAACGATTGCACCAAATAGGATGATTTTTAGATTTATGTAATCGTTATTGTTCGGAGAAGGTTTGTGTAATATAAAAAAATTACAAAAAATATTCAAAAATATTTTTTAATGTGGTCCTTAATTTTATTAAAACTAGAGGAATGAAGTTGTGTTACATAACATAATATACCACAAGTACTACTTATGAATATCAATGTTACGTGAACTTACTTAGAATTCTAAGAAGTACTTTGTTACGTACAAAGACCTTCTTAGATTTCTTTGAAAATACTTTTTTGACATAATATTTTGATACAAGTCGATTTTAAGGCTGGCTTATTTATACGTTTCGAACCACACCCCTCGTTTTAGTAAGAATTGTATCCAAAGGCGTGTACAGCTTGACACTTTGATCCCGACGCCTACCACAGTTGACGATATAATTTACAACAATAAATCCCATCACTTTGGCGTGATAGATGAAAACGTTATTTATTTTTCCCAAGCTTTAAATAAATGTCGACACATTTATCTTTCTTAGCATTAGCGCGTTAAAATCGCGTCCTCTTTGCCATAAATCATTACCGTCAAACCGGGAACGTCAGCTTTCATCGGACGCTTTCAATCTGCTCCTTTATTTCATTACAATAAGTAATTCACTCGCCTCCCATTCACTCACTTTTCGGTAAACATTCCCTGAAATTGGCAATAAATTCCCATCTTAAAATACGTCGACGGAACGCACCAACAATGGCGCGGACAAACGCATCATGAAGATGTTCACTTGGATGTTTTGTTAGGAGCAACAATAGTTTTATTTAGCTACAAGCCCACTGCCCACACGCCTCGGTTAATAGCGGGGATTGTATGAAGATGTAAAAATGAATGGTCGACCTTATAAAGGGCTAATAATAAGTTCTCATGCGGCTGCGATCGGGCTATTGTTCGGCTTTTTTCGGCTTATCCGTGGAGCGTCGCGTTTATAATGGGGAAGGTGTCAATCGCGGTCGCCGGCAGGTGTACCGGCCGGTCGAAGCGGTGAAATAAAAATGCTCATAATTTCATTCTGCAGCTGCCCCGAGCCCGTCAAACGGCCATCGATTCGAGCCGGCCCGCTGCGTAGTCCTTTTATAAAAACAAATTCCAGAAAATATACCCCGCCAGTCATTACTTCTAATACGTATTCAACGCTTCTTATATGAGTTTGGTAATTGTGAAATGTGGCTTAATTAGACCGTAATTACAGTTTGTTTACGTTGCGGTTTACGTGGGGTCTTTATAAGTGAGCACGAATGTTGGAGGTGAAAATTATAACCGAATGTTGGCCTATGTTGGCTTATTCTGTATGCCTCAGTTGGCTTTGTTTGCCGTCAAGAGCTTTGCGTGCTAACTCGATATGTATGAAACTGACTCAGTTCTCACTAGCTCAACACGTAACGATATTGCATTCGTTTTGCGAGAAATGGCATGCAATCCTATGCTAACTACTTAATCATAAAGAATTTTCAACATGCTCACACGAAAGAAAATAAAATAAAAGTAGTAACGCGTAAATATTTAGTTAATAATAATCATACTTATAATACCTATTCAAAGAGATCTTAGACTGTAAAAGATGAGTAAAGTAGATCTAAGCCAATTTGTGTAGAAAAAGACTTAGAAAATATTCTTTCTCAAATTGACAGGCCCGAAAATCGAGATCTAGACTAAACTTAGTTGCTTATTCACTAACAAAATATAGCTGAATGTAAAACATGAGAGATATCAGTAACGAAAGCTAGAGTCATTGTACTGTTCCGATGCATTGTTAACAAGACTCATTAAATATACAAAGATAACAGAATAGGTAAGGAGGTTATCGTTCAAACCAATACTTTGATTAATCAATCGTAACATTAGTTAGACTTAATCATTTTGTTTCCAAGACCATATTTAACAGAGTTCAATAGGAAAGGACATACGATTTCATTTTACTTAAAAAAAAAAAGTTTAAGTAATTGTTTAACTAATAAAGCATACTATCACAAATAAAATCCCAGAAAAAAAAAATATTATTTAAGAGCGAGGAAGTAGAAGAGAAAATAGTAAATTTTAATTATTCAGTTAACCATTCAGGAATTTATAAACCCATTACGACTAGATCTTAAACACGATTTAATAGAAACATTTACACTGTTAAGCACAATACCGGCTAATCTTCAGAATCTGATATTAATTAATCACAACGCTGGCCGTTTAATAACTCCGTTTCTAAATTCTATTAGAGTAGGGTTCCGAAGGCCGGTTTAATAGCATTTGTATTGAAATACGCTGAATATAATAACAAAAATCCTGGTTGGCACGCGCCTCGCCCCGCTAATCTCTCTGAATAAAACATAAGATGCTCGATAACGTACTATTAGGGTTAAGGCACACTTAATACGGCTTTGTATCGGCGATATAGGGCGGGTTTGCATAAGTGCCCGCCGCACCTCGACAGCGATCACAGTAGTTGTGAAACGGTGTAATGTATAACAGGTAATGGAGATGTAATAATAAATGAAGCTGGTTGAACTCTGGTCATGGTAGGTATAGGTAGGCATGGAAACGATTGAAAACGGAAACTAATTTTAGACAAAGACAATGTTCTGAAACCAAACTAATTTGGGAACATTGAAAATTTCGTCTGGAACATTTTGAAATAGATTTATTTCATGTTCAATAGAAATTCTGAATGACTTTTTTCACGGACTATATTTTTTCTTCAATGAATGTGTTGACCTGTAAATGCATACGATTTAAAAACCGCTGGTTCTATTTTGTAAATTTATCTGAAGGTTTGTATGAAGGAAATATTGAAGTAAGTGCAAATAATTGACATAATAATCTCGATTGACATAATAATTTCTACCAGCTAGCAATCAAGTAATCTCATTCCTTGAATTCAAGTGTCACTGTCAACGAAACTGTTTAAAAGTTGCGATTGAATGCTGGTCATGCCATCTGCTAAATCATTGTAAGCTGGAGAACGAACGCCTTCCAAGTTTATATTAAATCTTATTAAAATCTTTCCATTATCCTTGTGTCATGCGAATAAAAGGGGGAAACTGTAATTACAGCCCCTCTCTCCGTATACAAAGGGATAACTGCCTGTTATTAAATGACAATATAGCAATAATACTCAAGAGATTTTAATAAGTATAACTTGCAGTTTAAAATGAGATGTATGCGATTTTACACTGATATTATAAATTCGGATCGGAGTCAAAAGAGAAAATCAATAAGAGACATATGTATTTTGAGGACAGGACGCGGTATTTATTTAAATAATGAGCTGTAAAATAAATAATTTGGCAAAATACAGCCATCACCAACTTTTAATTCAGCCATTATTGTCATCACCATCCGATATTATTGTAAACTTGTAATATCTAATTAAAATGAACCGAAATGCAACTTAGATATTTAGTGATGGAATATCAAAACTCAAGAAAGAATTAACCTTATAGGTCAGTGATATGAATGATAAAATCATATTATTTATGAACATAATATGTTTCGATCAGATTATCTTGACCACATTTTTAACAGTTTACAAATACAGAGCTGATTTTTATAAGCCACGGGTGATCAGAATCATACGACAAAAACACTACCTATACAGACCAATTTTGTAATATTAATGTGTATCTATCAACATAATTGTATCAAAGCAGAAACTCCATCTTTAAAAAGAATGATATTTTATGTCATATACACATATGATGCAGGGCAAAGATTACGCTCACATTATTAATATTTCCTCGAAAGCTGAAAAGAAAATTCATCATGCCAAAAGGGTAATACAACATCTGCCAAATTACATATTCCCTCTAGAAAGGGGAAGTCGCTAGTGTTTATACAAATGAACGATATCCTTCGTAAGACCCGTGACACAGTAAAGCTGAAATACAGTAAAGTCGATGACGTGTTTATAATAATTCGCATATTAACAACCTCGTGCTTATAGATAGATGATACTATTTTGGGGTACTAATGATAAAGCAATCAATTTAAAACGATTTACTTATTAGAACGTTTCTAAGTTGAGATTCTTTTATTTTTTTCTACTTTTAATTTGCTATGTTTTCTTTTTAAGAAATTTGTTTGTTTTATGTTTTGTGTCTGTCTTAGTGATGTGTGTAATTTGTGTATGCCAAATAAACCGATTTTCTTTCTTTCTTTCTTTCTTTAAAACTGTAAATTTTAATAATTAAAACTGTCTGGTTTTTAAGACAGGTCTGACATGTAACAAGCGTTTCTGTAATGCGGAATTCCACCTATTTATATGAGATGTCGTCCGATAATTATAAATTAATTACATTCATTGTGTATGTTGTACATAAATATCATTATGTACACACAGAAAAGTGCGTGTAAAGTAAGTATTGTTCATTGATAATGCTAAGTAAGAGTCTATCAACTCATGCAGGGAATATAAAGTTGATGATGTTAACATAAAAAAGTGCACCAGCATATTATCATAGACAGATATTTTGTATTAAACAGCGTAAAGTTGTCTTAAACACTAGGTACCTACTATTGACATTTTCTGTACAGTTATGTCACCGATTTTAATTTCACTGTGTAAAGAGTTAAGTGGAAAACGCTCAAGGCGGCGTATACGGACTAATGTTGAGGCAAATCCAGGGAAATTACAGTCTCAGTTAGTTAAACATGATTATATTGATTTTGAAGCGAAAGCTTTGTTTAAGACAATATTGGATATGCGATATTGTTTACAACGTACCTACATGTAATATGGATATAATGAGGAATTAACGACCCATATTATGCGATATTCGTGTGATTACACAATATTGTATGCTTAATTAAACTAATTTATGCTTGAAATTGTATGTTCGTGTGTTTAATTTAATGTAAATTGAATAAGATAAATTTCCTTCCGAATGAAAGCATGATAAATTAAACAAAAAATGACAACTTAATAACCAAATTACAAAAATTATAGCTGAAATGAATATTAAATTCAATTAATATTTTACTTAATGAAACAGTAATTGATGCAAACTATTCGATCCTTACAAAAGTTGCTGATTCTAGGATTAATTGTAATGTTCTGGCAAAATACTTTTAATTCTTGGTAATTTTAAGTAGGCAAAATATTATAAGACTTTAAAATAAGCTTTATCTTTAAAGCATAATTAAAACATTTCAGACTTAGTTCATTACCGTAATCACTAGATAAACGGCCTTTGTTAATTACTGTACTTTCATACAACTGCAGAGCTTTGCAGTACTTATTATGATTTAAATAAACTCGTCTAACGAGTGCCTTACGATCTTCAACCTAAAGAATGTTCGCTTTAAAACGAGCTATCTACATTCATTCACTTAGTTAACTGTAATTTTATTCCATAGAACTAATTTATACCGTATTGTGTGGACTAGACAAAGCTCCCTTTCCGTGATCCCATATAAGGGTTTATCTGAATAATTACACATTAGCCATCTAAACACGGACATTAAATATTAATATATGTGTACCGTCGTTCGCACAATCTCCTCGTATCAATTAGACCCACCCACGGCCTTCGTAAAGCATCCGAAACCCAATGTCTCTCGATCAACTCGCTTTATCTATGAATGCTCTTATCGCCGAATAAAATATTTACAACACAATAAACCGGACTCTAAAATAATAAAGCTAATAAACGATAACGCGAGCCTGAGACGAGATAGTTCGGTGAATAAGTAATGCTTCTACAATCAAAGCCGAGTAGATAGAAGGAGACACGAAAGTAGACAACGCATGTATTGGTAATATAATTTGGTTTAATAATGAGTTCGTATACAAATAAACAATGTAATCGCTTGTCTAGACTTCGATTTTCGTATACAGTTTTGTTTTCTTTCAACATATCAATATCATCATCATCATCATCATCAGCCTTTACTATCGGTCCCACTGCAGGGCATAGGCCTCCTCTCTTGATTGCCATTCACCACGGTCCTGCGCTACTCTCGCCCAAGTTTTCCCTGCCACATATCAATATGAAAATGAAAAATTAGTTAAGTCTAGGTAAAAATGTAAAGAATATTTGCATTGCAAGAAACGTGGACATCTCCTTCGCTTTCCGTCACGATGCTGTGCTACTATGAAAAAATAGAATTTGGATATTAAAGTTTTTGGTTATGTAGCAAGGAATAATAATCAGGAAAGAAAAATGTCTATAGAAAAATTACACGAGTCACCGGATATATTTCTCGAACTACGCATTTCCCACCATAACAAAAGACACACGTTTGAAATTTAAAATAGTCACGGTGAATTATTTTGAGAGAACAATACTTGCTACGCTGAAAGCTATCCCGCCCTCCTCAGATTACCTCCAATGCCTGCGATATGAGCCCCTATTTCGTCTACGGTTCGCACATCGCAATCTAATACGGGCCAGCAAACATTTTACCCAAACAACGACATCCAACATAGTATTTCATTTCTAGTTTACGCCTCTTATTGATATTCTAGGCGCATCGGCGAGATATCAGCGAGTGGATATAAAACTTAGCGTGAGCGTGGGACGCGGTCCGTATGATAGCGGGCTATCAAGTTTCAGTTGCCAAATGAGATGTGACTGGAATCGATTTTGGTTTATTTACGTATTTTGTTTATCGTGTTTGTGGTTTATGTCTGCGGGACTGTTCACATTGCCTATTTACGCTGGCGTTCGGAAAGTTTGAATCTACGTCATTCAATTTTACATAAGTTGTAATAGACTTTATCGAATTTAAAAAAAAACATGTTTTTTTTAAATTAAAACCATGATTGCCAGAACCATTATGTAGGTATATACGGACAGGAAGTCGTATTTACTCTCCGTATATCATACATATGAATTCACTCATGAAAAGAGACCTTATTTGACTGATTGTCTATATGAACAGTATTTATTTTTAAAGGACTACGATGCTATCTTTGTAGTCCTTTAGAAAAAAGCTGGTTATTACAAGGAATATAATAGCTGGTTATTATAGGAGAAGTTGATTATTACAAGGAAGATAAGTAAAATTATATAATAGTAAACGAAAATGAATAAGAACCTTCTCACGTATAAGTTGTATCACAAGATACATGTCCTCCCCGCGACCACAGCCGTTGTAACACGACCAAAACGTCGGCCTAAAAAAGGTATCTATGTGCGCGTTAAATCCCAAACATTTGATATCTGAAAAACAGTCATTTGCAGAGAAATTCTATGCTGTGATAAAATTCATGTATTATGGACCCTTTTCCGCTAACACTGGGTCCACAGTCCGATGCAGTAGGCAGTCCGCGTCACGACTCGCGGTGGGAGGCGCCCCGGCCGGGGGTGGCCTACACTACAATTCAATGTGCTTTGTTTGCTCTACGCTTCCTGCTTCGCGAACTACACTTCAACGATTAGGCTGCTAATGCAAAATACATATCTGACTGCCCCTGCATTGTTGCCCACCGGCTCAGGTTCTAGGAAGTATCTCTCTAAGCTGGGCGTATTATTGTTCCAGACCACTTTCAGATTGTGAGGTAAAGCTAGTCTTAACAATTATCATTTAAATGTTATTATTTGATTTAGTGTATATGTTACCGGCTTAAGGCTTACTTGCACCAAATGTCATCATGTTTTACATTTTTAGACGCTAAGTAGTACACACGGTTCTTTTAGCAGCTAAACACATGTTTCTTAGCTTAGAACGCCTTTATGTTGGGTAGTAGCTGTGGAAACGTGCGTCTTAGCAGCTAAAAGAATCAAGTATGATCAGAGTTACCCAGGACCAAATTAAATTCTTTATACATAGAGACAAGATTACAATGTTTGTTAGATTAAACTTTATTTAATTTATCACACCACCAAAGGGTTCTATGTTCTAATTCGGGCACAGAGGTTTAGTGGTAGACATACTTAAAGATTAAACTAAAAAATGTAAACACTGGAATCCCAAACAAGATTTAAAATCTATTGATTAACGGCCGAATGAGGCATTGAATTAGTTGAAGAGTCAACAATACGACAATGTTTACTGGTTTACTGACGTTGACGGGCCATAAAATCTAATTGTTGTTCACAAATCAGCTATTCAATATTCCCATCCAATGCACGCTTACGATGCATTTATGAAACTGATCGCACCGGATCTGATACTAAGGAGGGAGGTATCGTATGTATGTCTTTGGAAATTGTATGTAAATACGTGGACACCTGCTGAATATATTTGTGGAGCTTTGTCTACATATCTAGGGATGCGACCTTACAAACTGATGTCGATGGCTTTTCCATCTTCGATATGGTAATTCAGTTAAGGGCAGAGCGCTGTATCAATCGTCTTTTATTATGTTGTTTTTGTGAAACTCATCGCATCACATAACTCTACGCTCTGTTATCTATAACACATATTCGTATCAGCCGGTTTCAAATTAAGACTTTGGAATGCTACAACATACCAAACATACAGATATATTTACCATTATAATAGTCAAGGAACAATGGGCTCTGTCCATACTTACTCTTGCATTCCGTTAATGTTTTGTTTCGCTTCGATTAATCTCTAAACAGACATCGTACTAAAGTCTCGTTAACGACGCATTGTTAGAGACTTTGTCAAATTCTTTGTTTTTGAAATATAGTAGCGGACGAGTTTTCATCATCATCATCACCATCATCAGCCTTTGGCAGTCCACTGCTGGACATAGGCCCTTCCAGTTAATTCCGCCTTTTGTTTCGATCCTGAGCTCCCAGCACTTGTCAGCCATCTTGGGAAAATCGTCACTCCAGCTGGCTTGAGGCAAACGAGTGTTATTTTTCTAAAATTCTACAAAAACAAAAGTTTTAAAGATATTACGAGCCCTAAGAACGTTCTGGGTATTTGAGGATTTGATCCTATTATGTCTACATCAACGGGCTGTCAAAGTATTAGCACTCAAAACTTAGAGAAAATAAAAGCGAAAATTTAGTAGTGTTCAAAAACATTTCGATCATATTTTTTTATGTGATCGCAGCTGCCCACAGACACATTTCTTTTATTTTAATAATTTCTAAGAAAAGCAGACGAGCATGCGCCCTGCCTGGTGTCAACGTTATCACTGCTCGTAGACTCTATTCATACAAGTTAAGGGCACTGCTAAGCCGCTGCCTATCAAGAGGAAAGAACTCTCTTTAGGCCACGTTTGATGAAGGACGAACAAACAAAATACAAGATTAATATACATTGTTCCGATCCGAAAGTGTTACGGGGACCAGACCTACACCAGAACCAACAATATTTACTTAAATACAAATATAAACACCTAGACACAGGTAAACACAAATGTTCATCACACGGATATTTGTCCCGGGCGGAGTTTGAACCCACGACCATTGGTTCAGAAGGCAGGGGTCTAGTGACCCCTGCCTTGACGATTGGTAGTCCAATTGAGCCACCAGACCAGGCAAGATATACATATCATTCCTTAACCAATATCATTATAATAATAATTAACGATGTGTCGTTATTGTATTACGGCACTAACAAGGCGTGTTTGAGAATGTTCAATGGAGTGCACTTGACTATGTAAACGCACTAATATGAGCGACCACGATGCGTTTAGGTGTCGTGTTTAATACAAACTTGTGACGAGTTATACAGCTATTGTGTTCCGAGTTACTGGTTCGCCTTTTGATGACACTTGACTTGCAAATTTACGCTTTGTTATTCAAAATTTAGTTTAAGACCTGATTTACTTACTTTAGGTGATTAACCTTCTTTATCCAAACTAGGTTTTAGTTTTTAGGTAGTTTAATATAATAATAGATTATGATTTATAGTAGGATCAAGTTTATTTCGGAATTTGCAAATCATTACGTAATGGTCCTTTGGTCAAACTTCAGTGAGGAGAGTATTATTTAAATCACAATAGCTTATCTGTTTTCCCCATTCAGACTGAGCCAATAAATTAAAATACGGATACAAAGCAAACAGCATTATAATTCAAAAACCTACATTGTTCTTAAGTCATATTCATACAACAATTAGGTACCATTGAAACAATGAGCTGAAAGGTATTCTGTTATCAATATTTAAATTTATTGTTATTGGTGATTCAATAAAGCGATGTCTCGATACCGGGTACCTTCGAGGAACGAGTATTGTTTCCATATCTCGAGAAGACAACAGTGATCATATTTATGTTAAGGCGCTCCCACACGCAACGTTTTGCATCCCCGCTGACAGGGTTGCTTACACTTGGAAATACGGATCTTTTGGGTAACCGTTTTGCTTTGCAATCATTTTGAATCTGAAATGAGCTAAAACGTTCTGGGAATCGTGGAAACGAGGTATCGTTTGATACATAAATAATTTCACTGAATCCCAGTGTTATTAAATATTTAAACGAGTTTGGAAGACTTCTATGGGAAGGCTTATAAACCAGCTCCTGACAATCACAATCCTAGGATTGTTTAAGCTTTGCCATACAAACTAAAGTTTCAAGTAATTTTAGATTAATCTGTATACAGCAAATTGTTTACAGTACAAAAATAAATAAATAACAAAATAAAAGGAAAGGTTATTAATATAAAAAAATATTTTTTTAATTACTATAATAAGTAATTACTTCCAACTGCACTTTATAGATGGCATTGGCATTTAAAATTTGTAAACGTTGTGATTTTACAAAACGTAGGCGGGAATATAGGGTGTTTTATTTATTGTTTCACAATCAATGTTGAGATAAATGTCTTTTTACCCAAACGACAACCCTGCAACCCATAGTCCGTAGTCGTACAATCAATTCTGCAAGATCGCGCGATTATTGTTTCTCGTGCCACGAATGACCATACGTAGGGGGTACGCAATATCGTTACTCAAAGGTCGAGATGAGCCGATATCTCGTGCTCGCATGCGACTGTGAAGTGTGAACGCGCCTTAACTGATGTTGGCGAAATAAATGCCTTTTAAAAATATACAGACAAAGGTACAAAGGATTCACTTTATGTTTACTTTGTTTTATTTATTCTGACCGACCTATTAGGCATTTTACGTACGAATTTCAGCAACCCAACGTAAAAATACATTTTATTCACAGAAATAAGTAGGTAATTTACGTGAAGAACTCACGAAAAGCTTTATTAAAAGACTCTATAAATACAAAGGGAGGAATATAACTAGCCTGAGGAAGCAGAATAAAATATCACAGAAGTAATGCCGAAATGAAAAATAATACGTTCCGTTAATGTTTTCAATTAGGGTAGCTACACATATAGTCAGGCCTGGTATATGTAGTCGGTTCGGCACTATTTGCCGAATAACAATGCCGACCTGAAGCAATTTCTTCACTTATTCGGTTTGTGCCGATTAGGTAGTTCATATTCGGGTATACATTATTCGATTCGGCATTGCTCGTGACGTTTCACTTACAATGTTCGTTAAAAGCCGATCTGTACAATATCATGATAAACATCATTGCAGTGCACTGCTTGAGATAGGCCTCTCTTTGCTCGATCCTGGGCTTCTCACATACAACTACATAATACTTATTTAGTTTTACCGCCCGCCTTTGCTGACTGCCGGCCTACTGATACTACAGACGGGTAGTGTAGTGGAGCGTGCTTTTCGATGCTGTGTGAATGTTGTGGCTGTACCGATCAATGGCGACCCGCTTATGTGTATAGCTACCCTTACTCGCATAAACACAGCCTGCGTATGAAATAAAATTTAACCGACCTTATTTCACTGTCGTAACAGTCCCAAAACTTTCGGGTCTCTTTTAAGTGCGTTCAAATACACCAAGTCATTGTAGTAAATATTTTTTGCTTATCAAAAGTAGTCGTGTCTAACATGAGACGTAATAAAGTACAATGATTATCTCTCAACGAGCCACAATCTTGTTAAGTGAGTCCGATGGTACAAGTAATGATATTGACAAGATTTTTTTATCGTGCATTTCCATCTTTGAACTGGCTGATGCGATTATCGTACTGCGAGTACATTCGACAACAAATTCAGATGTAGATATGCAATGGATTGTAAATCTTATTGCATTGACTTAAGAGTCACGTGTGTCTCTTTGTACTGATACTGTAAGAAAAAAGTTTTAAGTTATATCTTCGCTGTCAATGCAACGGTTACTCTTAGTTGGAAACGCCACAGTGTTATTTTATAAAATTATGTGAGAAACGTGTAAATATTTATTTGTGTAAGATTTTAAAGCCTTGCGTGCAGAAGTTTGTCAACACTTAATAAAGCTATAACAACATGCTATTTGCCTTTATTAGTCTTTTTGAAATAAATTAATCCCGTCAACAGTTTTTATAGTTTCGTTTTCTTAATTTCTAGTATAATATAGCTGTGAACTTTCATTAAAAGTCCATAAGTGGAACTTATAAGAAATAGATTTTTATTCTAAATACTTAAATAAGACAGAGTATAAAAATATTGCATACCTTATGTAGTTGTTCCCACGCTTTCCCATTTTGGTGTACTTCATACTAACTTTATGCAACCCGAGTGGGTTCAAATCACATTCATGAATATTCGAAGTCAATAAAGATTACCTGTCTGTCTATCTATCTTGCAATAATTTTTGAACACACTTGATTTGATACCTTTGGTATGAATGGTTAAGCTATTTAATTTAGTATGGTATAAGGACAGTTGGTATGTAATAATTTTAATGATTAAAATTCAGCAGCACTCGCTGTAATAAGTCATATTTTTTTCTTTGCATATTTAATGCCCATCGCGTGCGCAATGCAAGACTACTAGTTTGAATATTTTGCTTATTGTACAATTTTAAAAAGAAAACTGTCTTAAACGGTCAAGCTTTATCAAACATCGCTGTGGCGTCTAGGCGTATCTGTCGCGACCAATCTGTCTCTAATTGAACGGAACACATATATAGAATGGCATTTTTTTTTCTTTCAAAATGCATGAAAGCCCGTTTACATTACTTTATTGCATATTGAGAAGAAAAGCTTCGTCAACTTCTAAAAGTCAATATAGGTATATTATAAGACTACTAACATTATATAAAGTACGTGATAATCTGCTCTTAATAAATTGTTATATTAGTCTACCGCATACATACCACAGTAAAAAAATAGTCCAAAATTATGCAGGAGCTTTTAAACCTCCTAATAATTGCATCAAACTACACATTTTTTACTACTGTTTTTTCAACGAAATCCTTCTGTTATCACGATGTTAATACACCCGACGATGATCAGTAAAATCAGGAACATTATTAATGATTCCGATACCAATCTAGCATCAGAACATAAGTAGTAGCAACAAAAAAAGCCAAAAAAATAGAAGGCACTCGCTCAATCTCGCAGCGTTGTTTCAATGAGGTATATAATTTGTTACCGATACGACCAAATGACCGGGATTACCGTTACCGAATTCAGATGATGAGATAGGAATCTATTAATAACATTCGTCCAGTGCCGACGGATCTATAAATGATGAGTTTCGTTTCATCTCAGATCTTATATCTACACATGATTGATGGACCGCCTCGTAATACTTTGGAATTCTATTAGGTACCGGCTATTGTTTTGTGGACCATTATTGTTGCATTAGCATAGTTATGTTTTGCATGGCGTAGTCACGTTTTTGGTCTTAATGTTTTATTTTGGTTTTTGGATAAACAGTAGGTAATTATGCTTGCCGCGATCCTAATACTAGGAGATCTGTAGTTGTACTCTAGAATCAAGATTCTGCAGTCAAAAACTATCATGAATGGGAAACACCTATTGTTTGGCTAACCTACAGTTCGACCAATAGTTGATTCTGCAAATAAGGGACCTTTAGCTATAGCTTAGGGTTTTCTGTTCCGTTTTCTTGAACAAGTGTTTATCTTGTTGGATGTGCTAATAAATAAATGTATGTATTGCTTATTTACATTAGTTAAAGTTCTGAAACTATAGAGCAGCTTTAGTAAACGTAGAATTTTACCGAAGAAACACTCGTATTTTTAAGACATTTATCTCAGAATCATTTACATTAAATAGTTAATCTGATTATTAGACATTATCCATTAGGCCTGCCCTAATGAATTAATGCGACTTGGTAAACATCTGATAGTAAGTTTAGTTAATTATTTATTTTACAAGTAGATAAGATACAATTAATTCTTGAATTCTTAGTAGCAGCTTATAAGGTATTATGTATTCTATTCTCTGTTTATGTCCCAACACTTAATATTTATTCAACTGTTTTGCATATTATAGACTTGGGAAGAAATCTGTTTGATTTAAAAATCGTCTAGTTTCAAAGTGAGTTCGATCGAGTCAATTATTGTAAACATTTTCAAGTTGACCGCTCAGAAATAAAGTTTAATTAAATACTCCAAATCTACCATACTGAAATCTGCGGTTAAATAAAAAGAAAGGAACCGTTCATGCCGTGCTTGTACACCGAGAACAATTGATTTCTTTATTGCATAATTAAACAAATATTAATATTTATTTTGTAGTATAAATTCTTAGTTCAAAGCCAGGTGTTCAAAACCAAATGAATGAACAATAGGCATTCTAAATATGCAGCTGGTGCATTTTGAGTCGAGTCATTGCGTCATATAATGCATTAGACTTTATTGTTAGAATATTTATGTTGGGGAAATGACGCGGTCAAACGTTACAAGGAAAGCTAATGATACTTAGAATCTTTTTGAAATTTATATTAACCAGAGTTGGGAATAACAATAAGGTTACTTTTAAAAGGAGGTTGAATTTAATGAGATCTTATTTTTTTACAGGTACATAAAATGGTGGTCCCTTCATAAATAGATGACACGGCTAAAGAGCTTTGTAAGTATGAATTATGTAGGTCATCAACATCATATTGATCATAATGTTGCCACTGAGGGACTCAAGCCTGAATTAAAGTAGGGCGAGTCGTCTAAAGCCTTATAGACGAATTTACACAACTTAAAATTTCTTTACAGGATTTTCTAGTGTGTTCTTCAGGTTTTTCTGGTGTGTTCTTCACCGTAAGATTATCGCATAAACCTTTCATTATCATCCAGACATCCACTGATGAACACAGCCTCCTGGTATGCCATGCCTGTTTCATAGGTCTTGGTAATTTAATGACTTAGCTAGTTCAGTGTGATATAAAAGCAATAAGTTAAATCTATTATCAGTAAATCTGTAATTTTTGTACAAAATATTTTCCTGTAATTTCTTTTACATTCACACATAAAACGATGTTGTTTACATGAAAGATGTTATTTAATGATATCTTTACAAAGCTATAAAACTGAATGGGCTTCCGTATTTAGAAGGTATGAATAGAATCCATTTCATTATCTGGCTTTTCAAGTTTCAAGCAAGGTAATTTCAAAGCTCAATCTGTTTAAAATGTAAACATGTGAGACGGATAATGTGTTAAGCTCTCAGATATTAGAAAGGGAATTATAATGAATGCTTCTATTCATATAGCCCTAGTTTTCTAACTGTCCAATTGGTCTCTGGAAAAATTATAAACTGCTCCGTAATATGTGATTGTCGCGGAAAACAAGTCATAATTAAATAGCCATTTTTATTAGAGGCTATGAAATTATGAGATTAGTAAGCTGAAGTGGCAATAGCCTGGCCATATCAGCCGCAGAACGGACAATCGATGGGGTAAACGAGTTCTGATGTAGAGATCAGATCTCGTATGTAGTGTAGATTACCTTCAAATCAGGTGGAGTAACAATTTGCGCGAGATGGCTGACAGGGGCTAGATATAAGAAGCCCAAGAAGAGAGCAAAATGGTGAACAATTAGAAAAGGCAATTGTTCACCAACTTGCTTCCTCGCTTATTGTTAACTGGACATTATGTCCAGCAGTGGACTGGAATAGGCTAATGATGCTGATAATATTACGAGTAGGTACCAGCTTTAAGTTGAGAGTAATTAGAACGATGCATAAATAGGCTTGCACAATTGTGAATCGTTTGCCGTTGTTAAAATTCCTCAATAGCTTTTAGGAGTAATATCGCCATCATCATCATCAGCCCACATCAGTCCACTGCTGGACATAGGCCTCTCCCAATATCGCCATGAATGTTATTAATTAACAATTTTCACATTTACACGCGACACATACACCACAAACAGCCAACTCGCTATAATTAAAGAACTTTCATTAAATTCACAAGCAGAATACTCTTCATTTTATATAAAATTCCATCTAAACAAGTAACGAACATTTTCCACCGCCCGTAATAACTATCATTTACTTAATTGCCGTTAATTAATTAAAGGCTCCGTTCCGAAATCCAAGCCTTCCTCTAATGATCCAAACGACTTGGATGGCTTACACGAGTCCGGCCGTGTAACCCATTAATTGATACGAATAAAAAGGTATAGTGATCAGAAAAAAGTCTAACCGATTGTGGACGGGACCACACACTGCTCGATGCGACAAGGCTTGTTAGTGTAATGATATGCACATTTATTTGGATCTGTGAACCGTGTTGTGCTCGAAAGTACAATATGAACACGCTTTTGAATAAAGCACGAAAGTGTAACACGTTTTTGTTTTTAAATTTATTTCGTATGCTGTGTCAATTTTTATTGTCTTTGTCATGCTTTTGAAGCACGGTGAATCTAACCAGTTTAGCTGTAACGTCATATTAGGTTCATTATAGCATGTACAAATGATTCACGTTGGAGCTATAATGATGTAAAGGTCCGTATTAATTACATTATAAGAGACTAATCAAGCAACAAAACCAGTAAATAGTAACCTAAAAACAAACGTTTTGGAAAATACAAGTACGGTTTCGATTAAATATTTTATTCAAAGAAGTTAATATTGTTTATTATAATACTTTAAATAAATAAATTAAAGCTAAATGAATATATTCTCGTAATGCTAATTCTAACAGGTTAACTTAGGATCAAATTCACCAAGAGAACTGAAATGTTAGTAATATCTTCTGTATTTCTTTGAGCTACAAGTAGAAAGGTAGGTATTCACCAAAACTTTACATAAGTAGCTGCTCGTACTTCATTAAGGAAAACTTTTCACAGGTTTCATAAATAAATCTAAAAAACATAGCTTTATAACTGAAAAGTTTTTGCTCCAGTCTCTGTTAATGCGATGAAGTACTTTTGTACTTAAGTCTTGCAGATAAGCCACGTTCGTATTGTATGCTTCAGTTAACTTTTGGATTGATCATCAATTTAGCAACGCCATCATCATGTCGTATAGCTTACGCAATTAGCTCAGATTAGATAAGATTAGGATTTAGTATTGTCTACCTTATAAATAGTCAAAGAAGAAGTATAGGTAGTCAAAGAAGATAGAAAGAAAGAAAGAAAGAAAGAAAATCGGTTTATTTGGCATACACAAATTACACACATCACTAAGACAGACACAAAACATAAAACAAACAAATTTCTTAAATAGAAAACAGCAAATTAAGAGAAGAAAAAAAAAAAAAAAAGAATCTCAACTTAGAAACGGTCTAATAAATAGTGACACGGCAAAATAGTACATGTCATTGTACAAAAAAAGAAAACAAAACAAAAAAAAAAAATGGTTGGCAGCTGTCAATTACATGTAAACATTGTTGAGTTCTTGAGTTGATGAATGAAAATAATATCTTTAAACCAGTTAACACTAAACATTAAATAAAAACTAATTTATACTTAGATACTTTTAACACCCGATACATCTTATAATCTTGGCAAATAAGTTGGGTTGTTACTCAATGACTTGAAATATTTTATAATACTGCTAAATGATACTAATTTTGGATCATTGGATCCCATAAGTAAGTATTAGAGTGGCATTCAGCTATTCTGTAAATGAATAGTTCTAAAACTAAAGTTAAAGGTTTTATTTGAGTAAGTACGTGTTTCTCTAACCTGAACACTCCATTAGCCTCCTTGCATAGGCTATCTATAAAAATAACTAAACAGCTTCATAGAAAAATAAAGACTATTTCATTTATGGCGTACTCGTACTGTAGACAAAACACGTAGTAAAAGATTCATAAGACGAGGAAAAGTAAATTTGTAAACTAGAGTACGGGTTTAATGAGTATTTCTTGATGTTAGTAGGTTAGCCAATGAATTGTTGTTTTATTATAGGAACCCAAATAGCATCAACTGAATTAGTTCAGCAAACAAAGCCGTAGAATTGCAGTGAAATCTTTTAATTCTCAGTTCCTTTATTTAAACGGATATAGGTCAAACTGTACTTGCTAGTTTTAACATTACGAAAATAGACTTACGGCAAAATATCGAACGTTAGTTTGGTTTTGGTTAGAATTGAAACCAAATTGTAGAAATACTCTTCTGATTTAAGTGGGATTTTCACATTGATGGATAAAGTTTAACTGATAAAACGTACGACTGATTGCAAAAGTCAAGATGTATAAAAGATGACGTCTAGCCATAGCTAAGAGTATCTTACATCTTATCAGTCAGTTAAATTGTAGAACTTGGCTGACACGCTCTCGCGCGTCTTAATCTAACGACTGAAAAATAAGACATATACTTAGACTGAAAAATAAGACATATACTTAGACTGAAAAATAAGATAGATATTTCAAATTTTTTCTCTACTACGGCGAAGCCAAATAAAGGGTTATGATTTTGAACTGTATGTATATGTGTTCATATATTCCCACATAACTTCTAAACTACATAGTTATAATTATTAGACAAGCGGGCTGTCTTTGGAAGCGTCTTGCAAAATAACTCATAATAATTTCAGCTCTACTTTTTAGAGCGTGTTTTTAGTAGTCAAGTTGTAGTTTTATACTCTTAGCTATAAAGTGATACTCACAACTACAAAAAGACTATATAAATCTGAGTTGTTATTTCAAACTTCTGTTGCTAGCTTTCAGAGTGGCTGACTCTCCACAATCGATTGCGGAAGAAAACAAACAAACTTAACAGATCCATCTTAGCCTTCAAACCCACTCCTAACTATCGCACCATACACACGCCGAGATTGAACACGACCCACCATCGCACGCCATCCATTTAGGTCGTATCTCAACTCCTCCCCAGTTGCAAGTTTAACAAATGATAATTCCAACAAGAGCCCACGTGTGTTCTGTATCGGATCTTGGGGCGGCGCGGACATGTATCCGTTCACTAATCTGCATATTGAATACACAAACTTAACGTGTGCACACGCTCAAGTGGTACAACATAAGATTGTGTACGCTATCCTTAAGATAATACGGCTTAAGAGTGTCTATCGGATTGTACGGACAGCTGGAAAAATCTTTTCACGACGCTCTTGTCGCTTTGTTCTCGTCTTCGCATAAACAAAGACCCGTGACAACTTATATGCATACACAGATTTATATTACTACCCAAAACATTAATAGTTCAATAGAAATGGGGATACTTAGTTGCTTCGCTCGGCTAAAGGTGGACAAGTCAATTTATACAATTTATATTCAATGTTTGCAAATAAAGCCGTCAGCCTCCGTTTCACAGCGAAATGGTTATTCTCGGAAGGCAATAAAAGCGGACAATCATTTCTCGTTATGAGCTATGATAGATGGGACGGTGCACCAACCAGGTAGACGGGTGCGTTATTTTTTCTATCTGAAAAAAAAAAAACACCCAAACATAAACACTTCCATTATTCCAAACACAATAGCTATGTAGAATCGGCGAACCGAATTCCGATCGGTTACGGTAGTTTAACACTCTTAATCGTTATTTTTATTTTCTGGGCTCCGGTCGTTATTAACAATTTCATCTCATTAATAAGCAGTGGAGCGAAATAGAATGCATTAATATAAGCCTCGCTCGTATTACTGTCGATACTGCGTCCACATTATTAACGTTTAACGTTTCATTCCAATGACGTAAATGATTGGTCCTACGATTTAATTTTTCTGTTAATTTTAGTTGGCAATGACAATACACAGTTTTATACTGCAATATTCGGATAAATGAATCATTAACAGCTCGTATAGTTTATCCCTATCGAGCTAAACTTGGTGGATAAAACATAGGTCTCTCACAATCTTAGGTTTCCTTCATCGTAAAAGCGACAAATAAAGATACATAATTAATTTCAAATTGAAAAACACCTTCGTCTCCGTCATATAAGTGAACAGCCTTTACCACCAAAGATATCTAATACATATTCTTATTAATTACCAAATGGTTTTTGTCCATATGGAAACAAACTCTCCGCCTAATTTGTCATTAGTCATAACGTCTACGTGATCTCCGTAATTAAAGCAATTTGCGGCCTTTCCTATTGTAAGAAAATTACAAAGGCCGATCCGGGATATTTGCCGAAAATTATTCCGTCCTACGGATTCGGAACCACTCAAACCATTACATCCTTTTATAATACAATGGATAAGGTTAATTTATTTCGACATTGAGTACCGAAGGGTCTGTGCCCAACGCGGAAAAATTAAGTAATTCATTGGTCTGAAAGGGTAGACTGTGTTTGACGTTAAAAAAGCTTGTATAGAGCCATCAGTAGAAATAGCGCGCTTCGTTGCTTCTCGCTGGGTACTCGACAGCCGCATTCTTATTCAGATTGCCAGATAAACATTAATAAGGCCCACCATTCCTTATTCCGTATGTATCTGAAATAGCGGTTGGCAAGTTAAATTGTTTCCGGAAAACGAGTTATATACGTGCTTAAGCGATGTGAAAGAATTTTAATTCATTATGTTTTGTTAAGATATGTATCGTGTGACGTCCGCATACTGTTTCTGTGAGCTTATGGTAATGCAGTCATATCAATGCATAGTGTGAACTACCAATTCTGATATTTCATCAAAATTCAATTCGTGTTGTGAGCATAGTCGTTTGGGCATTTACAAAAATATGGCTTTGATTGAATTCAGTGTATTTGGGACGCAATGTTTTATTGGATTTTTATTTCGCTTCATTGAGTTATAAAAACGGACATAGCGGAGGTCAGTAGTTAAATTTCGGATGCGGGAAAAGGCTGCAGTGGAAACGGAATGAGCAGTTTTAATTTTGCCTGCTGAGTAGCGAGCAAGCAGTGGGCGGGAGAGCGCCTACTTTCCGGAGTTAATGAAGATATGCGAGTGCACTTGACCGTGTAAACAGGCCTGCCCCGGGGCGCTGTCTATTTGCTTCGCAGGATTAGTAATTTAAAAGTCAATGCGGACACTCGAAAGGGTCAATCGCATCGGTCGCCCTCGGTATTGAAAACATATACCCTTTTCTGTATTCCGGTGGTAGCCCATGAAAGTTATAAGGGCTGAGTTGTTGAACTATGTAATTGACTTGGTTCTGCGGTCACAGGCTTTGTTCTCCCGAGGGCGGATAATCGAAAACGCCTCTGGTTAGCCCCGAATGATGGGAGAGAAACAATGCGAAGTTGATATGTGGATTCGGCAGACGGTCCCTTGTTTGATTTGCAAAGAGCTATTTGCTCGAAGACTGCGGCCGGGGCAGGAAATTGGAGCTCTCCGCTAGTTTCGCCTCGCCTACACTTGTCCAATTAATTCCTATTCAACAGTTGTATTTAACTGTTTAAACGGTACTTTTTAACCAACTCGACCGATTCGGTTGACAAGAGACTAATATGCGGTCGGAAAATAAAAGGAAAATCACGTCTGTCGTGACGCCATGGAATAGACAAAAGCATTTAGCTGCAACACGAACGGTGGGCTATTTAGGTCCATGCCCCATGTGCCATCAATTTTATTTTCTCGCACAAAACACGTCGGCTGTCGCTACGCATTATGCCGGGAGCGCCACACGCTACATTTGAGCGTTTTATTTCTGGATAACTTGGACGTTTCCAATGATTGACTTATCCGGGGGTAATTTGAGAGGTACTCGCTATGTGCGGCCGCCGCCTCGTAACCCTACACGAGTCATTCTCACGGGACAAACATTACTCAACCAGTGACAGGTATCTTGAAAGTCCTCTAAATATGATACACATGCTCGCTTTCATAAGTTTGTCTAAAATAAATACCGCTGTCATCGTCAACGTCAACTGAGCGCGACGTTTTGTTCATAAGCATTTCTCCGTGACACTACACGACTTTAAACTTATTGGAGTCGCGTCGAACAACGTTAGACTTCAAGAAATTGGCTGAAGTCCATAATTTCATAAGTCGAATCATTTGTATTCTTCTATTGAAGGGTGAAAGTCTACATCGGCGCGTCCTTGCCCTTTGGTGTCCGTGGCTACTTAAGTAAACAAACTAACGTTGTTAAGATATTAGCATCGAATTCTACTTGAACCTTCCGAGGATCGGACGCTACGTACAAAACATTATCTAACGATGAACTCGACAATAACAGTTTCAAGAGTTCACAATAGTTTGCTCAGTTTATAAACAGCAACATGGGAACACGATAGTCGTATTATCCTATACCGCTATTCAAGGAGCTCACTGCTCTCATAGTTGAGTAAAAGCGAGCAAACAGAATGGGAGCAACAGCCCGAGTACATAAGCCCGCCAGTGTCGTGTCGTCCACTCCCGCACTAATCTATCTTAGTTTAGAACAGGCCCAGACACTCGCCTTTGTTTTACTCGGAAAGGAAATATTGACGGTCCCGTGAGATTTAAATGTCTTCTGTTTTAAGAGAAAGCCAATACGGATGTACCATCTGTGTGTTGTCTCTTTCGAATGGCCGGGAGTACTAAGTAACTCGATACGACAGGATGAGCGTGTGTAACAGAAAGATCTTGTATTAGTACAATACGTGTATTCGTGGAATATAGCGATACAAACGTTAGAGATTAATGCGAAACGGGAAGGAAAAAAAAGATGGCTTCCAGCCGCGTTCGTTGGCTTAGTGCATCACCATAATTCAATCCTCGTAAGGCCGATCCTTTGCTACCAAAAAGAGCATCGTATTTATTACAAAGCACGCATAGCTCGTGAACCCCTACCTATTATTTATGGCACTCGGTTGGTCTGTCACAAAAAACGGACGGGTGCCTCGAATATCTCAGCGGGCGACTCCGAAACATAAGCTGTAATAACACGCACTTCCTTCACCGTGAAAGCTTAGTGCTCGCACATTTAAAAACGGCCTCTGTTCCATTTTAAACTTTGTTGCACGGGAATATAAAACATTTTGGGTTTATTGTGCGCTCGTCACCGAGTTGTACTCAAATAAATGATAATCCGGATTTATTGAAAGTAGCTGCAGAGACATGTTTCAATGCGAGCCATGTGGTGGCAAATGTGGGAACCCCGCCAAGAGTTTGCCCTACTAATGACTCTGTTACTTCATTGTTGTATTGTGATATGTATTCTTGTACCAGAAATAATAGTGGTCATAATTCACTACACATTACGAAATCATTAAAAACAACATGTTCACCAAACTTTAGATTTGGACAGCAAAATAAAAAGCGTACCTATTACTTTTACGAGAAATACTGTTTGAGTGTATTTTTCTTTTGAAACCCCACGTGTACACGTTCTTTAAGTTGTTTCTTGTTTTTTTGTTGTTCTAAAGAACACTCTTTTAATTGAACCGGATACGCATTCAAAAAAATACTGCCTTCCTAAAATGCAATATCGTTTGAGATGTCTTTCAAATCTTTGGATTAACTGAAGATCCCTTTTACACAGCCTGTTATAAGTCCTCTTTTGTCATTCAAGAGCACTCGATACGCGAAGCCATTTTGAATCGGGGTCTAATTATACAAGATACTGCTACCGGAGACGAGAAAGATCCATAAACCGACAATATTTATTGTAAAGACAGCGTCAGCAAACCTAAGGCGACGAACGCGAACCATCACATTTTAATCCTCGAAATGAGACAAATCTCACGAACAGGGTCAAACGATCTTCTCACGTTTGTTGACGACTTGAAGTGTGATAATATTTATTAAACGCTTCGTTCAAAACGACCGACGACGATAAATAAACCCCTTAAAACCATTACACGTCATGCGAGATTTACTATGTATGGTAACGAAGACACTTTTTTACCAACTTGCCACTATAATGCTAGGAATTTTGGACGAGATGTTATCATGTTATTTCACCAGTAATTAGTATTTATTACTAACAGGTTTTTGTACGCTAGTGGCTTAACGACGGCGATCTTTAGTGTGAAAGCGGTTCCAATGTGAATTATGTGGTTACTGGACGGATGAGTTAAGCAATTAAAGCTGCTCTTTATGTGTATAAAGCTGACTTTTAAGATGAGGCACGCGATAATGACAGAATTTATAGTTTTATAATAGTTCTAAAGGAAATTTGTATGTTAAAAGCGTTTAAATGCGGTTCCCGACTATCAGACGATAATGACCGAGTGTTTGGGTTCAAGTTTAATCATCTGTGTTTATAATGTTTGGTTGTTAATAGTTTTGGAATATTTGGCATGCCTCAAATACCACTGGGTCCTTTCCGGCCCACACAAATCGGCATCGTGTTAACACAACACGACAAAAAAGTCCCATACGGCTACTGTCTTGAGAATTTGCTTGCCATCTGCCGGGAAGGCGATCCCTCGAAATTAATGTGATAGTTAACGCTCAAATAAGCTGCGATCCTCGCGCCCGCGCACTTCGACCCTTCGCTCCGAATAAATCATATGATAATTGAATCATATGCTGCGTGTCAGAAGTAATTAACAAACGCTGCGATACACATCTCGGGCCACATGTGCTTTTTTAATAACGTCGCTTCTCAGTTTCCTCTCGCACACGCGACTCACGCTCGAGATAACATCGACAGAAATTCTTTAATACTCGTACACGAAAATTATTACCCTCCATCCGAGCTGCGATGACTTTATATTAAGGTCATTGTGAGAGTAAATTGATCCGTGAGCCGTGATGGGTGCGGGCGCTACTCCGACCGACATAATTCTTTCTATGACGTTTTAATGACGACTTCGCGTATTTCAGATAACTACAGATTAAAACACTTCTGACGGTTCATCTATTAAAATTTATGAATTTAAATTACACAGCCGACGGAAACTTGACAAAGGATCGTAAATTCCAGACTCTTAATTTAAATACATACATTCGGCAGTTTGTTGTTCTATAAATCTTGAGAGCCAATTTATCCGTTGGATACTTAAATTCGTTCCATTAACATCGTATCCCGTATTAAATTCGGCCGGCGGCAAAGACTGACAATGATTGGGCTAGCGTAGCCCCAAACGGCCACTGCTATGGGCTATAAAACTGTTTCGCAGCCGTACGCCAATTACCTTAATGTAACTACCATCAAAACAACCTTTTTTAGCGAATCGCTCTTCCACTTTTCCCACGGAACGTTTGCTCCTAATAAAATTAAGTGTAAATATCCTAAATAAAAGCACGCCACGCAATCGCTTAGAGTACGCCATTAAAATGCGAAAATTGTACGGTATTTTCCTCTATCGCTTCGGGTGTTCGGCGGGTCTTGCTAAGAATGAAATATTATAGGTGTCGCATCCTCGCCCCGCCCCATAATGAGGCCCATAGGAATACGAAGCAATATCTTAATACCTTGGCCCGGGGTGACAAATACACGGTATTTGCGTGGAAACTGTAAATAATTTATAACCACCTCGCCTTACGATGTTTCCCCTCGATGACAGGACGAGGCCACTGAAGATGGGTACTGTCGAAATATGCGCATTATAACTACAGTTATTGCTCATGGTAATGAAACCTCTACCTTGCCGTAGCGAATTTGCTGAGCACATCAAACGTGTTGCGGTATTTGATAAATATTTTGCCGAAACAAACTTACCCTCCTGACTAATGTTTGGTATGATTTATGAATTTCGTTATTAAGGATCACCGACTATCGGGGACTTCAAAGGGATGCGCGTGTTCACTTCAAAGAACAATAACTATATTGTAAAATTTATGTACGGCGGTTGTCGCGTTCGCTGCATTAATACGTTCAGTCCTGGAAACAATCGCGCCCCTCGGGACTGAAAATTGTGTATGAAAGGCGATCGTAAAACGGTCGTAAAGACGTGTGACGGCGTCGAAGAGCACGTTCCTGAGTGGTCGGTGTTGCCTTTGATTTGTTCGGAACAGCTGTGACGTTCGTTAATAACTTAATTCGTCAGAGTAGATGGGACGGGAAGAGGGTTTTAACGTCCGTACATGTGCTTAGGCGCCGCGGAAATGTGACGGGTGATGCGTACGCGCAGGAGACGTGCTTTGGCGCCCGACTTAGCGCTGAACGATTTGTGGCCTTTAAGTATCTTTCTTTAATTGACTGTTGAACGTTTTGACAATTTTTGAACTTATACCAATGGAAACATCGCTTTTGGTACAAAGTAGAGGAAACTCCGTTTGTTCTTTGTTTATTTACGAACCCTGGAGTTGTAGTTTACGATTATTAGTTCTGAAAGGATATAAGAGTAATATACGCAGTTCTGAAATTCTGTGATCTGTTACGATAATAGGTTCCATATTGTTTTTGTGGGTGGTACGGAGTTGCATCTAAAACGCACTCAGGATGAGTGATATTTCGGACTGGTGATCACTGTGATGAACAATAGTACCCGGAATTATTTAGGAAATGATTTCTTTCGAGACCAGATGTAATAAATTAGGTAGAAAACCCACAAACAACACATAAGCAAACTATCATTTAGTATTAGTCATCAACGATTTAAACCACTCTACATTTTGATAGTAATTTTATGGCTTCAATAATATACAGCTTTCATAAAACTTTAGCTGCCGTGAAACCAGAGACTAAATAAAATATTATTTAGGTGCCAACAGCAAGCCCCAATGCAATTAACATGTTAAGAAAACGAAATTAATTACTTCCCCAATTTTAGTACTATATCTGATGTAATCAGATGCTTAACAAACACCGAAGACCATCTGCGCACGTTCCCAAAACCATTAGCGAAATTCACAATTAAACTCCAAACGGGAAATCTCTTCGCGGTTCTTCTAGCTGTTAGTTTAGGCTTCATATTAATTATTCCCAAGTGGCCCGCAGGTGGTACAAACGCCTCCAACGTCACTCCTATGCAACTGTCACAATTATTTGTATGCACGAGCCTCGAGAGGCTGGGAGACGCAGTCAAAACAACACTCTAGATTTAGATAGTCGTTCGTAATAATTCATATCTCGCTTCACAGCCACTTCACAGCTTGTCAAGTGACTGGAAGTTACCTTCGTATTATTTTAAGTGCGTTCTTATTGAGCGACGTTTTTGTAAAATAAGTACTTTTTCATTTATGGGCTTTGGAATGTACAGACATAAGAGACTTGTTACATCATCGTCAGCAATGCACATTTAGTTTGTGTAGAGATGGGAATAAAAAGTAAGTATGTACGATGTAGGTACTATAATGATTCTTAATTATAGATTTTCATTGATAATTATGTTGTTCATAGATATCCGATTATTATTTAAAAGTCATTTATTTATTTTTATAATAGTTGAGACATATTATATTTACATGACATTGGCATTAAATCTCGTACTGAGGTTTGTTGCTATTTAAAAATAAATAAAACATCAATAGGTATGTATATTGTACATTGTCTCAAAGGTAAGTATTCTTCATTAGAAATTTAACTTCGTAACACAAAGATTTTTAGATACAATAGTTTTGACAATAGAATAAGATTGTAAAAGGATATTCGGTCTTATAACTTTAATGTTGAACTATACTTACACCCACTATAATTACTTCCATCCGAGTTGCATACAAAAATCGCAAGTAAACCGACGATAAGTCGTAGTGAGAATACTATAAATATTCAAATAGTGTAGCAGGCGTTAAAACCTTAACGATGTTCTTGTACTTCTTCGGTGGCACGAATAATTGGAGACATGCTCCCTGTTTTAGCGCAGGAATCGGCAAAGTAAAACAGGAACCCACATTCTTATTCCTTGAAAAATATGGTTCAAAATTCTCTCTTAAGACGTGACTTGCGCATTATATGATTTGTTTCTACTCTTCATGATACGATTAGCATTTTATATGCCAAGTAAAAATGATAAAGCGACCCGAATTCAAGTTACAACTGAAATCTGTTCCAACTTTACTAATGTACCTAGTATTAAAACAAATCAAGTGTTTGGACAAGTTGTCCCTACAAAGGAATTATAATATGGAATTATTTTAGTTTAAATAAGGGTTTAAAGCGCTTTGTTTAACTAGAGCAAAGAGCTGTACTGTTGAGTATTTTCAGAAATTTGTCACTGTCTTTTTGGGAATTAAACTTGTACTTATTGTCCTTAAAATACTCGTAGTAGAAATTAATACTGTGTTTTATTTAACTGAGTGGTTTTTTTTTGTCGTGGACAAGTGAACTCCCAATTAACCCAGTTATGTATTAAATGGCCTCTTAAATTGAAGTCACAATAATCTGAAACGTGAACCATCCGAAGGTATTGGCTTCGATTAATTGATCTCGGTGTTCTAGCAGACGCTACTAAGTCTAGTCGTCATCTGGATTACAAGAGAAAACCTCAAACTAAGGTATAAGGTTATGGAGGTCCTGGTTTAAGACCATGTGTTTGGTGTAAGTTATCTTACGTATTTATTTACTAGTACGAGATAGTAGTTGATGATAACGACTATAATAATTGACTATAATTATAACATGTTCTATTAAATTAAGGCGTATTTATCTAAGCCAAAGCTGAGCTATTTCAAAAAAAATTTCAGAATCTTTTTGAGGGTCAACGAATTGTAACTCCATTAAAAGTTACCTTGTTTTCAAAGCAAACACGCCGACTTCAAAGGAAGTCCTTAAAAATTAATGGAGACATCCTGATTACTCTAAAGATCCAAGGTATGCCAGCGTATTTATATAGCTCTGTCTATTTTTGTTCACAACACAACTTTACAGTTAATCTCCTTTAAAAGCCGTGTTTCCTCGAAGAAAAAACATGTTTTTATGGTATATTTTTTAAAGTTGAACTGGCAGTTATAAGATTATCATCCGCAGCCTCTCACAGCCCACTGCTGGTCACAGACCTCTCCAATCGTTCGTCACTGTTTTCGATCCTGGGCTTCCAGGATCAAGTACTTGCTAGCAATTTTGCGTAAAGCATAATTCCACCTGGCCTGAGTACGTCACATACTACGCTTACCGAGAAGCCGTATCTGCTCCAAAACTCCCGTTACCCAGTTATAAGTTAAAGTAGCAAATCACAAACTTTGACCCACGTTCCAAAAAAGTTTATCGCTTGTGTTTTGCCATAAGAACCACAGATTGAATCCAAACACACGCATATATGGTCTTACCCCCTTATTCTCTTCCTGAAAGCTGCCTACAAGATATTGTTATGAATATGATACGAGTGACCTTTTACTCTACAAAATGTTCATAACATGAATATTTACCATAGGTGGGAATTAAGCCTACATGTTCATATTGCAGTGGGCAGGTCCACTTTGGAATGTTACTCCAGATCTTCACTTTTTCTTAGAAGGACTTTCCTTGAAAATTATTATATAGTTAGGAAGACAATGAGGTAGGGTATTAGGGTAGAAGTTTCATCTGATTTGCTTTATACAGCAGTTTAAAGAAAATAGCAAAACTGTACTGGCACAGAACAAAAGCTAACAAACAACTAGATAAAGTTTAGCAAATTATGAGACTCGCAATTACATATTACGAGTATAAAAATTTTAATTGTTACAACAGAATTGATAAGCCAATTTACGCTGACATAATTCTCGTTTTAGATAAACCTACACTAGGTACAAACCCCACTTAAAAACGAAGAGGAACGCATGCGGGTAATATTGTGACTGTCGCCGCTTTTGTACTTCTAATATCTGTATCCCGACAAAGGGGAAATAAACCATTCCTTAAAAAAGGAACGAAACACCACGCGTCAGATTATAGGCATAAATTATTAGGCGCTTTGTTCAAGACGTTTCTCGCGGGCCATTCAATTACTCGAACGTACAAGGAGTGCCCACTCTTTTTCAGATGTTTGTGTTGAGGATTAGTTAGGGATATCTGTGTGCCGGTATCTCCGTGAGATAAGTACGAATATACGTCAACGTCGGACGGCTAAGCCGATTATTTTAAATGTATTCACTTCCTTAATGGAGGTCGTTTTTCACGTTGAGCATCGGCCCGCGGACCGCCGACTTACTGAAGATTTTCGGTTATGATCCGGTCAGTGACTGGCGTTTATTAATGCGAGGTTATCCGACGTTTATTAAATCGTTGATTCACTACCATGCGCGGATGAAGACGTCTTAACTTTAATGTTCCTTTATTGTGAATAAAATGGAAGCGTGAAATTTACGTACTATTTATACTTTTTACGAAGTATTCTTTTTGGAGATGAAATGATTTATCTATTATTATGATAGGCATGTTGTTGCCAAATTTTAATGAAAAGAAAAAAGAATCTTATTGCTATCTTTTTAACAAGTTGAAATTATTTTTTCAATCAAGACTTCAATTTGACTTCAGAAAAAAGTGTGAGAATTTTTATTAACAGTAAATACGTTTGAAATTTATGTACTTACTATTGTTATATATGAATTACTTACCACAAAAAGATTTCTTATTCCACGTAATAATTTGACGCCAATGAATCTAGGAATACCTGATAGTAACATTTTCAGAATAAGATGCTGAAATCAGATGCAGAATTTATTTATTATTTATTTATTTATCCTTACGTCATCACACAGAAACGCATATAGGTCCAACCTTATGTAAGTAGTAGCCAAGTTATGACACTCGTGTATCATACGCAAAAGTGGCTATATTTTTTAGCTAATTAACACATTAGTACGTCAACAGCAATAAGCGTTTCGTGTTTTAACACCGCACCTCTAACTATTCATCAACCGCTATCTGCAAGGACAGTTGAAATTGGACATTAGGGAAATGAGTTTATTAATATAATTGTACATAGATAGTATAGAAATCTATTTGAATGACGCGCAAACAAAACACATAAGCACTTGGTCTCAAATTAAGGTTTGACCTTGTATCAAGATCGTTGAATTAAGAATATTTTTTGGAGCGAGTCTCCAGAACAAGTAAATAAGTGCAAGTTAAAAAGCTTGTGCCCCAAATTCACCCAAACACTTAGACTTTAACACCTTACTCAATGCGCCACTAAAGTTGTAAAAAAACGTTATGTTTAACGATCATTAAAGACTAGATATTTTTTAAAAATCTATACTATAATATAAATAAGTAAGGATAAACGTAAATAAAACATGCACACACTTTAACAATGTATGAACGGTAAACTACAGGTACTCAAATCCCCTGAGGTGTGTACAAAACTTTCCCCACTCTTTACATTGCCTGCCCCAATTTTTAACCACTTAATCAGAAGCCGGGACTACAATGGGCCCATTTAACCCTGTGACCTCCCCGCGAAGCATAAATAATGCATCATTGCATGCCACAACCTATTTTCGTCTCGTCACCACCATTCGTTTTCAAGTTATTTTCTTGAAAAATTACCGGGCGGCAAACGCTCGTTGGATGGGCGAATTTGTAAGTAATATTTATGAGAGCATGGAGCGAAATAATGATATGTATATTATTTGGAGCCCGGCGCCCTGGGAGAGGCATTTGTCAGCCGAAGCAGGTGGGTGCTCCTATGCCACTGTTATTACTTTATTTTTTGGTTCGTTTCAATAATGTTGCCTGGTGCGTGTTGGAATGAGCTATTTACTCGTACGTGTTGTATGAAGCTGTGTGGTCTTTTGTTGGGTTTATGTGTAGTCATTTGATTGTCGGTACTTGCCTACCGCTGGGCTTTTGAGGTGATTATGCGTATATGTAATGGGTAAGTGCCATTATGATAGGCAACAGCTGTGAGTAGTCTATGGTTTAAACTTCTGAAAGGGATAGGGCACATAAAAACGTGTTGTTTTCAAATAGGTAGATCATTTTGTAAAAGTATTTAATTTAAAGTTCAGTCAGAACTGTCATTATTGAGGTTTTGGACTTATAAGAGAACTTCTATTTTACAAGAAGAACTAATTCTAACTAGGACGGTGTCCATCAGCGTAAACTTGTCCAATTAAAACTTAAAACACTATACTCTTGAAGCATTTTGCTTGTCTTTGAGAAACTACTATTAACTTCAGGTGACTACGAATACACATTTACTGAGATAAAATGTTAGAGTTTGCTTACTTCAGTAGAAATGTTATTTATACTCACAGTATACTATAGAATCGGATAAAAGAAACCCAGGATACAGCAGTACACGGAGAAAGACTGATCATTAGTTCCGTGATTTCCAAATGACGATTACAATAATAATAAATAAATCAGACAATGTAAATTAATTTAGAGCACTGTTAGTTTTGGGACTTTGTTACAATATTTAAATAAACAATTTTAAACTTTCACTCGTCAACGCTAAAGCAGAAAATTGGCTATGTACTAATTAAGGATTCACAATGGAGAATCCTTAATTAGTACATACAGAGAACTAAATTAAACCGACTTGTTGAGTTGAGCTCTATTTGAAACATTGTTTTAGCTACTATATAAAGCAATAACTGACTACGAGTATATTTATTATTGACATGACATAAAGAATTCTACGAAGAAATACCACAGTCCGATGACGGGCAGCAGCGTCACCGGAGCAAAAAGCTACGCCCTGCGATCGCCAACCCGCCTGCCCAGCGTGGCGATTATGGGTATATCCTCCAGAAGTTTGGCGTAGGTGGCAAACAACTGGAGAGGCCTATGTCCAGCGGTGGACTGCAATAGGCTGACGATGACGATGACGATGAAAGAATTCTAATGTTTTGATTATTCTCAACAGACAGAATCTCATGATCCATTTTTCCGAGAAATCTGTCTCTATTCATAGAAATACGAGCCCATAAATATGATATCTTAATAAGCTACACTACAAACAGTTTGTATAGTTCGGCCATAGTAATAAATGTGACGCTATTTTACCATCTCAATGGGGAGCTAACATTGTAAAGTCACATTTTTATCCAATAAAAAAAGTTAGTGAAGTCAAGCTGGGACATTGATTAATATGTTACGACCATTGTTGCACGGGCCTACTGCAAATGAAGGGCTATTGCCATTGCAGAAAAAAAAAGATAAATTATGTTCTGAATACGTAGAATAGGCGCTGCCACCGATAGAAACCGTTTTGAGAACTCGCTATTTTGGGCCGCTTTGCAAAACGGTTGAAGTAAATATTTTTTATCGTCTACTGTGAGAGCCGGTTCTGATAAATGGTTCCTTGTTACATCGTTAATACTATCTAGACACATAATGTTTTCTGTTAATATCACTCTAAGTTGTTTGTATGAAGATATTTTCGACGCGTAAATGTTTTATAATATTTTTTGTATATTATTTTTTGTTGTTTGATAATGTACAACTCATTAGGTAAGCTTTTGAGAGAAAGAAAGGTACACTTTATAAAATACACGGTTATACTATATCTAACTTAAGTTACGCTGTTAGAAAATGTGCAGCCAAAATTGTATTTACTCAGTTAATATCATGCCAAGTCTCTTATGATGCGATTACTATTACAGAAGACACTCATTAAATGAATATTATGAACCCATACGTTATTCTTTCATAACATACGTTACAACAATGAAGGATGACTTTCGTACTTAGATACAGATAATTATATTAAACCCTAAACTGCAGCAAACAATCCGACAATGGGACAATCATTAATACGCCCACAAAATCGGAATTTTGTTGTTAAAATGACGCCATGACACATAATTAACGATTGCGGTGCGTTTTTATTTACGGTCCGTTCAACGTGCAGGTGGGGGCCTAATTAATTACTAGGTGGGCAGAGGCCCCCACGCTACGGGGGTTGAAATTAAATGTGTACTTTGCATTTTTCACCCGCTCGCCGCATGCCAGTACTCGCGCGTAATAATTAATAATAATCTAAATTGTGGCCGGTTCGGTACAGTTGGGAATAAAAAGCATAAAGTTCTTAATGACATTGTTAAAGTGATATCGATTCTCTTTAGTGCAATATATACCTTTGACAATCATGTAGCGTAAAGTATTTTTTTGTGCCCTAGTAGGAAGTATTTATTTATCGCTTTTCATTGTTACTGCTTCTCAGGCAGTAAGTACTTATATAAAATGCCTAATTCATAGTTCTTTATTCATAGATTGACTCGCTACCTAAGTACTTCTTCTTTTAATTATTTTCTACTTAAAATTTGTCTGGAAGATATCGTTCAAAGCAATAAGATGGCCTAAAAGTACTATAAATATACCTGTCAACTGTTTGGTGTGTAGTAAAGAATATCCATCTAACAAGAATGGCTTTGTATCAGCAGTACCTAAAACCCTTCAATAGGTATTCTTAACCATATTAGACGAATTTCAAGCTTTTATCTATTTACGAATATCAGACTACAGTCTAAATTCAGTTCAAAGGAATAGTCCTTTTTTACATAGGTAAAATAATAACATTTCAAATATATCTTACCTATCCTCATTATGAAAGGTCCCTAATTTAATCTATAAATACATGTTCGCATTTCACCAAAATTTCACAAGGTAGTTGACCTTAAAGTGTTTTGATATAGGTTCATCGTTATTTTAACGTTGCCTAAATAGTAATGCCTTAACGATTTTTATAATCGATGCTTGCCTGAATCTGAAGTGAGTTCCTTGTTTACGTCCTTAAACATTGATAACACGTTACAGGGTTATATAGTAGGTAATAGTTGTAGAATGAGTATAAATCTTATCTGATCTTCAACATAGTTCTCCATATTAAATTTAGAAAAAGGGTAACATCTATAAAAATGATCGCATTAATAGAAGTTGACAACTCGTTAGCGCTAACAATTCACGTAGCACAAAAACTACAAATCGAAGCGTAGATTTCGCGACTAAACAAAGCATTAATCCAATTTGACTTAAAAGCAAACTGTTAGAGATTATCGAATCAATTTTGCGCTCACACCCCGATCGGGCTTAACCGACATTCCGGTATCGATTATTTAAAATTAGGTTTTCTGTCCTCGCTAAGAACGCTCAAAATAACGTAATTGTATTGTGTGCTCGGCGGTACCGTACGCGTTACGTGGCGTGTGAGTATTTACAACATATTGCTGAGGTGGGGTCGCGTATCACTTGTCTACATCACATTACAGCGATATTACAACTCATCGTGGCTTACTCCTGCGCCGTGACTACTTACCATCGTGTTTTGCATGAATTTTTCATGTTTGTTTTTGAAGAAATTGCGTACTCTGTCGTATGTATACTATAGTAATTGCTTCTTTGAGGTTTTGGAAAATTGTTTGAAGAGTTATTTGAACATAAAGCGGCGAGAAATGATTCATTTGGTAGTAACACCCTGCCTTCTTAATTTTTTACCGATCTATTGATAACGTCGCATATAAGTGTCTAACGGCGTTTAACGTACGTAAGTAGTTTAATGTATATAAGTAGTTAATTTTTCGGCATGCAAAATCTGCATTGGGATTCGATAGATTGATGTCTCTCGATCGATGTATGTCATGTGATTGTTATTAAATTTATTCATATACTTACGTATTTTATTGACATGGGCTTTCATACTCATGATATCATCGAAAATATGTAAAATTATTTGTGATGAAATTTCTAATAAGATTCCCGTGGAAAATAAATTATAATACTAGACCGCACACGCTAAGCACAATATAAGTCACTATTAAAGTTTTACAAAGTAGACTGGCCCGCATGGACCCTCATCAATCCACTTATAGATCCCTCAGTCCAACTATGACAAAACTTATAAGGCTCTGTGGTACATAGCAAGATGATTCTCGGTAAGCAGGTGAAACAGATAAATTAACGCGATTATACAATCAAATTACTACATCTGAGTCTCCAGGTGTCCCGATGTTTATTAATAGCTCTCTAAAAAAAGTTGAAGGTATCTTAATGCTTAGTTACGGACATAAGTGCAGGTGGTAAGTAATCACCACTGTCCAGTGAACTGAGCGATGTGATGCTATGTTTTGTAAACACGCTCTTCATATTTATATTCTGTGCATTTATAGCATTACCATTTACTATTGAGGCGGTTGAGTGCAGGGAAAGTTAAGAAATACTGTTTTTAAGACAGATTTTTAGCCTAGAGAGGATGAATTTAGTTCTGCTTATACTTAGGTATTTAAAACAAGAGATTTGGATTTAAAATTCAAATTCACTCTTGAAATATAAATAAAATGTTTCTTTACATGCGATTTTTTGATATTTGTAGGTATGTCATTGTATTGCACAAAACGTGGATTTGTTTTTTTTTCTTTTCAAAAGTACAAAAAGCTTATCATACTTACTTCTACCTTTGTTTTATCGATCTCAAAATCACAAATCGTCCCAATGGACAACGTGGCTTACCTTAATAAATGCAGTTGGATAATTATACGAAGCAGCTACATGAGTGTTATTAAGATGGCAGCAGCATTCTCGGAACTCACAGTCCGGTCCGTATTCCCAGAACAAAATCTGAATGTTTTGACGTCTCAACGACGAGACCAGTCGTCCGTTGTTTTTATTTCTTTACATGCTTTTCGTTAGCTGTGACAGGTTTGTACACAAGACGGGGAAAAGTTGCGCTATCAAATTTTAATCCATATTTTGTGTTTCCCTGTCCCTACTTCGAAATATGACTATAAATATTATGAAGTAAGCGACAGTTTCTGCGTAGGCGATCAAAGATCAAAAGAAGCTAGATCCAAGTGCCTTTTGATAACCTGACTTTTCATCCACTATCCTATTCTTAGCAATGTTACAACACAAGTATCGTGTATCGAAATTATTACCCCTTTCGATATCTTACTCACAAATAAAACATAAATAACATTTATTATTAAAACGCTATCATGCGCGGTAATATAATACGTTTATCATTGCATTCACACTCGCCATAAATAAGTAAGGAGTCTAGATATAAACCGCGGCTTCGATACAATCAGTGAGAAACAACCTGTTTCGAATAGAATACGCTCCGAACACAGTTCTGAATGTAAACGTCCCAAGTTTGTGTGAATAAATAACCCGCCCACGCCAACTTTAACGCCAGCCCACGCCTACAAAACACTTAATACAACCTGGACAAATCTATAAAAATACAACCAATAAAAAGGTTTACGTTCCCTTCATAGCGAGCCAATGGAAATAAACAAGTTTGCATTCCTGAAAACATGATTTGTTTAATGTTGAACTTTTTATCTACTGTTTTGTTTACCTACTTTATGCGGACGTAAAGTTGACCTGGTCCATTTTGTGATATTTTCTTGGCATCTTTCTCTAGGTTATATCGCACCACCCGTGCATTAAAGGTGTAACTCAAAAACACCAACTTTTCAGGAGAGCAAAAAAACAGTTTATTTTTATTATAACTTCTGAACCATTTATGTTATTCCTATGTATTGCATATCATTAGAAAGCTTTACATACGTTCTTTAATTCTCATTGATTGGTATTGTGGAGAGACTGCTTGTTTAATCCTCAGAGAGAAAAGAAACGATTACATATTTAATGCATGAGCTTAATTCACAAAGAACTCATAGTAAGTAAATATATGATTATTTTGCTATGCAATTCCTAAAATATGATATAAAATATGTGCACATACTCCTTTAATGCACGTGTCTTTTCGTAAAAAAATACGGAGCACTAATCTTTACGTGCTTTTGGCACGGCTTTTTTCAATATTTGCAATGAAGTGATTTGTACTAAATGTTTATTGCAGGGGTATTTCGTAATAACATTACATAGTATGTGTCTTACATATTTATTGCATGATGAAAATATTTTTCGAGACGGAAATATTTTCATACATTTTGTTAACTATGAAAATTAAGTACACATTCAAATGACATTATTAATTGTGGGTAAATTATATATTTTTTCAAAACATTAATGTGTATTTAAAATTAAAATTGAGTGATTACTTACAGAAATACAACCAAATTACCTCCGAAAAATTCAAAATCTTTATTTTTGGCGTCTTTGCCATAATTGCGATTAATTTAAGTAATTGTATAAAAAATTAACAAAATCTATTCTTCTTAACACCATTTCACGCCTATAAAGGTAAAAAAATACCAAATTGTACCTATACAACGCAGCGTAAGACCTTTCTTCCGATATTTTCAAAGGAAATATCGACTATTGATAACTCTTGTGCAACATCTTGCCATTCTTATTTTATTTAAGTAAACATTCGATAGGTACGTTAAATCTTTAGAACATATCATTGGTACATTACATAATTAAAATACAAAATGAATACAAGCAATACTTGGTACTTTATAAAAACTTTCGAAGTCAAAACTATGAAACGTGTTGAGCTTAATAAACTTCGTACCAATGTAATACACCGTAGATAATATTGTATAATAACAGATTATTACATATAATAAGGTATCGAAAACGAATGACAAGTGTCATAAAAATAATTTTCATCGTTAAACAATCAAAATACTAGTAACCGATTGTACAAACACAACATTAATTAAATCTATGGTAAGTGTTACGTATATGTGTATGGCACTAATACAAATTAAATAATATCTCATCGTCACATAGATAGATAGATAGATAGATAGATATTCTTTATTGCACAAACATGAACATTTACAGGAAAGAGTATACAAACATATCGTAGGTACAATGTAGGCGGTCTTATCGCATAATCACATTCTACAATAAATGTACTTGGTATAAAAATCAGTAATCATCATCTTCATCACCCTGGGAATCATTACGGGGAACCAAACTTAGGTAATAACTTTCATAGTAGCATTTGAATCACTCAATGCTTTATATAGGTAAGTTTTATATTTTATAGTATTGTGTAAATGTTCAATGTAAGCTAATGTTTGTTTGTTATGTGTACACATAAGGCACATGAAGAACAAAGTCAAAGTCAAAATAATCTTTATTTCTATAGGTTTTTAAAAAAAACACTTACAAATCGTCGAAGGCACCAATATAATTCAGATGAAGTTATGTCTCAGTTACATAATCAAATTAAACAATAAATGTATTATAGTTCTTAAATATTTTATTAAATAATTATTATGAAATTGTGTATCTAAATTAATATAGACATGCATAATCTTTTATAATTTTAGCTGTCTAACCTGGCGACTGACAAGCAGGCAGACAAGCAAACAGACAGGCAGACAGACGGTGAAGTTAAGACGGGACCCTATTACTAAGGTAAGGTAATAGGGTCCTGTTTTTACCCTTTGGGTACGGAATTCTACATAAGAACAACGAGACAACACTCTGACATTTTCATGCAGCTTCGAATTGTAGCGGTGGCAATTGAACCCCTGACCCATGTGCCTCGGTTGTGTTAATTAACCGACAAAGAAAATCAATCTCAAGATAGAAAGAAAATAATGTGCTTGTACATAAGTTATTAATGTCACATTCAACGATTTTATTAAACTTAAATAACATTAAATTGCAAGCCTGATTTATCATCATCATCATCAGCCTATGTCAGTCCACTGCTGGACTTCTCGCATCCAGCACTTGCCAGCCGTCCTGCGCAAATAGTCATTCCACCTGGTCTGAAGGCGTCCTACACTACGTTTGCCGAGACGCTGTCTCTACTCCAGAATTCGTTCACCTCAACGGTTATCGATTCTGCGGCCGACGTGGCCTGCCCACTGCCATTTCAGCTCAGTGATCCAGTGAGCTATGTCGGTGACTTTGGTTCTCTGCCGGACCGGATTCGAGAGGGGAGGCGCCGCCGCAGACCCGCAGAGAGGTGCCGAGCATAGCCCTTTCCATAGCTCGCTGAGCGACCTTTTATTTGTGGCTTTAATGAGCGACCTTTAATTCGACTCCGTATGTCAAAATCGGTAGAACGCACTAATCGAAGACTTTCATCTTTAGGCACTGTAGGATCGACGATGTGAAGGCTCGAAGAAGTTTCCTAAACGCTGCCCAGCCTAGCTGAATTCTCCTATTCACCTCGTCCTTCAAGTTGTTTCCACCTAACTGCAATGTCTGCCCGCATATTTTTGTACAACAGCGCTCTGTACTTGCAATCGGTTCCAGTAGAACATGTTCATTGAACATGACCTTGGTTCTGTCCAAGTTCGTCCGTAGGCCGATGCGCGCAGAGGAAGCAGCCGGTTCATTCAGCATCTGTTTTAAGTTCTGCAGCGATTCTTCCATTATGACGATGACGTCTGCAAATCGCAAGTGAGAAATGTATTCGCTATTTATGTTGATGCCACGTCCTTTCCAGTTCAGCGTCTTGAACATATCTTCCATTTCATTAATGAACAACTTTGGGGACATGCCATCCCTTTTTCTCACTCCTCAATGCAACGATATAGGCCTTGTTTGCCGATTCTGTACTTGGATGGACATGGTGGCAGCTTTATAGAGACATCTCAGCTCTAGGATGTATCGCCAATCTACTTGACATTGCTGCAGGGACTCCAGATCAAACCAGATTTCAACCGAGTCAAAGTCTTTCTCATAGTCCACGAATACAAGACAAAGGGGCTGATTATACTCTTCTGTCTTCTGAATAATCTGCCACAATGTGCGGATGTGATGTATGGTGCCGTACTCGCTCCGAAAACCAGTTTTTTAAGACAGCTGGCAAGCCTGAGTATGGTATTTATAAATAAAATAAAGTCTGAAGTACTTATCGCCATCATTTTTCATATTACCGTACAAACATCATCAATTAAATTAAGCATTAGCCTTGCCCTTGTTAATTTTCTATTCATTTTATTAAAACTATGCGGTCACTAACTGTAAATACACTGAACATTTGTGATAAACATTTGCTGTACGTCTAATTAAGAATTTCGGTGACGAAAGTGGGGTACTTGCATTAAAGGAGTAATTAACTTAAAATATAATTTATAAAATCAATGTTAAGTGAATGCACTTACGCATAAGACAATATTTAACATTCTCTACTTATGTGAAGTTACGAAAAATACTTCCGAAAATATGTAGTGCATTAAAGGAGTAAGTAACTTGCTCCAACAAACCTTCTTCAATGCCTCATGCAAAAAAGGCGGGATCGCATTCACGCGCTTATTGCTAGGGACTCTAACAAAATATGTGAGTAGTAATTCTATGTACGTGTTTTTTGGTAGTCAAATATTGTGTTTCATGTTGAAGTAGCTTTTTACTTTTTTTAATATATTTTCGTGGCTATTACAGATAAAAATACGAAAAAAATAGGGGACATGTATTAGAACTTTTTCTATCGTTTAATAAAATAAAAAAAAAATCGCACATGTGGACATACTCCTTTAATGCACTGGTGGTGCGATATACTTAGAACTGACTTGACTGACAGATAATGGCTTTTGTAAATTATGCATGTATACACATAAATGTACCTATTTGAACCTTTGTTGATTAGAGATACTTATTAGGTTTCTGACAAATAAATGATAAGTTACATATTAAACATTTGTAAGAAAGATTTTCAGATTACAAGTTTTAAATGAAATGATGTATTTTAAATCGCATGACTTTTTAAATTATATTTTTTGACTTTCAAGAGTTATACTCGTGTTATTAAATGTTAATTTTACAAGTAATGAACTGAATCCCATGAGCCTTATTATTTTTATACACTAATTTTATATTCACAAGCAATAAAAACATCGAGTCACAATAACGTGATTCCACTTCAATGCCATCAATTTCCAGGATTGAAAAGGTCAATACTTAATAGTTTGATAGACCATTTCGAGAGTAGGTTCAATATTGGAAAATGGCATAATTCAATTTGAAAGTGAACTTTCGGGGTACATATACTTATACCTTACTAAATTATTCATGTATGTGTTGGGCAACATCTTTTATAGATTAGAATTTAATCTGGGGATGACTGAACAAAGTGAAGGTTTATTAAAAAAAGATTTGCCGATACTTGCAAGAATTAAGGAACAAGCGAATCATATTAACATTTCGTGCGGATTTTAATCACTCAACCAATTTAATACACGTATTTAATGATGATTACAAAAATAAAACAAATCCATATTAAAGATACTTAACAATGATCGTAATTTCATCTTATTTTCATTTAGTTGTAGGTGAGAATTCATCATTAAAGAAAATTTGGCGATGAATAAGAGTAACTGGCAATAGCCAGTTACTCTATCTATAATATATAAAGCTAAATTACCACTCACTGACTGACTCATCAGGGGTTTTTTTCGGGTATTTAGAGGAAAAAATCGGGAAAATGATGTAGGGTGACCGTAAATCGGACGTCAATCAATACAGGTTTTTCAATTTTTTTTTTCCAAAAAACAAAATGGCGGCTTTGCTGGTTATCGTAACTCGGTCATTATCCATCGGATCGCTGCCAAATTTTTGGGGCTTGTAGAGTAGGTCAAATGATTAAAATAAAAAAAATAAAATGTCAAAAAAACAAAATGGCGGCGCCGCCATCTTGGACTGAAAAAGTGATTTCGACCGTTTTCAGACCCATTTTTGAGAAATTCCCTCTCTGAAACGTGCATAGACAAATTAATTTTTTTTTTGGTTCCTTTTAGCGTATATACTCGTCTTTAAGATTGCATCCACAGATTATGAAAAAACAATATGGCGGCGCCGCTGGTATCCATTTTGTCCCAAGAAAAATTTGTGCTATTTTTAAATTGATTTTTCTCACTGATGGCAACACTCGATCGATTTGGCTTGTATGTAGCAGTGGTAGGTTATTTATCGGTCCGTTGGTAGATTTTTGAATTTCTACCAAATTGATAGTAGTTTTTGCCACAAGGCCCCAAATGTGAGTGACAAAAGTGTGAAGCATATCCAATTTTCGAGTATGCACATTTATGGCAACCCCGACTGGTATTAGCCTCAGGGTAGTTTTGAAGAAAAATTCTGGCAACACTGGTTTTGGCGGGCAAAATAATTTTTTGGCAGACCCTTTTTTGGCTTATACTTTGAGCATTCCGGCAAATGGCAGAAAAAAAGTAAAAATGCCAAATGTTGCCATATATAGTCAGGTATATGGGAAAATTCCGATTTTTTCGATTTTCAATATGGCGTCGGCACTGGCCGCCATTTTGTGAAAAAGTTTGATTTTCGAAAATTTCAAAATGGATTTTTAGTGTGATGGCAACATTTAACAGAATTGCAATGTACTGGTCGGTTATCCGTTGGGCTTTTGTGTGTTGCCAGGTACAAAAATATTTTCGACTTTTTTGATAGTTTTTGAGATATGGCCCAAAAAAGTCGAAAGTAGAAGGACCAACATTTTAAATAAAAAGTTGCCATGTGCTCACAGATTTAGCCCATTAGAATGACATTTGACCATTTTTATCATGGTGGCCTGGCAACACTCGGCACGGCGGGGAAAACAAATTTTTTGGCAATGCCTTTTTTGCCGAGTTGTCTGGCCGCCAAGATGCTTGGCAGGAAAAAAGTAAAAATGCCAATCGACGTCATATATAGTGTAGTATATGGGAAAAATATGAAATGACAGACTTTCAAGATGGTGGCTGCGCTGGCGGCCATTTTGTGAAAAAATCGCGTTTTCGAAAGTTAAAAAATTAATTTTCGGGTAGATGGCAACATTTGAGCGGTGTGCAATGTACTAGGCCAATGTGTGTATAGTTATAAAGTATTGCCAGGTAAAAAAATAATTTCGACATTTTTGGTAGTTTTTGAGAAATGCCCCGAAAAAGTCGAAAATAGAAATAATGACATTTCGCAAAAATTATTCCCAGAAGCATAGAGATGGGGCCCATTTAAATGACATTTGACTATTTTTATCTCCGTCATCTGGCAACACTGGGATGGACGGTGGCTCAAACTTTTTTCAAAGGGGTCCCTTCGAGGGGTCCTGGTCGCCCACTTTGTATGACGCAAAAAAAAAGTGTGAAAGCCATTTGGTGTGTAATATAGTTATTACTGACTACTAGGTATCAAAAGTTGGAAAAACAAAATGGCGTATGGGCAGGCGGCCATTTTGTAAAAAAGTTAGGTTTTCGAAAAATTCAAAGTGATTTTAAGGGCAGAAGGGTACGTCTGAGAAAAGAAAAACCGGGGGCTCTTTTGGAGGTCTCCTAATAACCTATGAAATGGTATAAACATTTACCCCATTTTTAGGGTAATTTCTGAGATTTACCCCGAAACGTAAATTCGCGATATTTTAAAAACCAAGTATGAGGTCCTGCCAAAAATGGTCCACAGACTCCATTGAGGCCCCAAATGACCTCATAAATTTAGCAGGAATAAAAAAAAAGCCAATTCAAAAATCACGATTTCTCATACAAGTGACGAACATACTTACGATACTTGATGTGACGAACATACTTACGATACTTGGTGTGACGAACATACTTACGATACTTGATGTGACGAACATACTTACGATACTTGATGTGACGAACATACTTACGATACTTGATGTGACGAACATACTTACATTACTTAACGTGACGAACATTCTTATGGTATCTACTATGATATGCGAGACCGAAGGTCGAGCCCTGCGCAGGGCGAAGCCCGGAGCAGTGCCCCAAGGAGTATGCGCCCACTAATGAAAAAAAACCTGTGCGAGGCCGCAGGCCGAGCGAGCCCATCCTCTTTTAGTAACGCTACCATAATACGCGAGACCGAAGGTCGAGCCTTGCGTAGGGCGAAGCCCGGAGCAGTGTAATAAGGAATATTCACGCACTAATGAAAAAATAAAAACAATGCGAGGCCGCAGGCCGAGCAAGACCATCTTCTTTTAGTTACGCTACCATAATACGCGAGACCGAAGGTCGAGTCCTGCATAGGGCGAAGCCCGTAGCAGTGCCCCAAGGAATAATCACCTACTTATGAAAAAAAAACTATGCGAGGCCGTAGGCCGAGCGAGCCCATCCTCTTTTAGTTACGCTACCATAATACGCGAGACCGAAGGTCGTGCCCTGCGTAGGGCGAAGCCCGTAGCAGTGCCCCAAGGAATAATCTCCTACTTATAAAAAAAAACTATGCGAGGCCGTAGGCCGAGCAAGCCCATCTTCTTTTAGTTACGCTACTATAATACGCGAGACCGAAGGTCGAGCCCTGCGTAGGGCGAAGCCCGTAGCAGTGCCCCAAGGAATAAACACCTACTTATGAAAAAAAAAAACTATGCGAAGCCGTAGGCCGAGCGAGCCCATCCTGTTTTAGTTACGCTACCATAATAAGCGAGACCGAAGGTCGAGTCCTGCGTAGGGCGAAGCCCGTAGCAGTGCCCCAAGGAATAATCACCTACTTGTGAAAAAAAAACTATGCGAGGCCGTAGGCCGAGCGAGCCCATCCTCTTTTAGTTACGCTACCATAATACGCGAGACCGAAGGTCGAGCCCTGCGTAGGGCGAAGCCCGTAGCAGTGCCCCAAGGAATGATCACCTACTTATAAAAAAAAAACTATGCGAGGCCGTAGGCCGAGCGAGCCCATCCTCTTTTAGTTACGGTACCATAATACGCGAGACCGAAGGTCGAGCCCTGCGAAGGGCGAAGCCCGTAGCAGTGCCCCAAGGAATATTCACCTACTTATGAAAAAAAAACTATGCGAGGCCGCAGGCCGAGCGAGCCCAAGCTCTTTTAGTTACGCTACTGAAACAGGCGAGACCGGAGGTCAAGCCCTGCGTAGGGCGAAGCCCGGAGCAGTGCGCCAAGGAGTATTTACCTACTAATGAAAAAAAAACTATGCGAGGCCGAAGGCCGAGCGAGCCCACCCTCTTTTTGTTACACTACTAAAATAAGCGAGACCGTAGGTCGAGCCCTGCGCAGGGCGAAGCCCGGAGCAGTGCCCCAAGAGTTATTCATTCAATAATGAAAAAAAAAAATAGTTTGCGAGGCCGCAGGCCGAGCGAGCCAACCCAAGCCGCCAAAGCATTGCCGCGGAGGGCGAAGCCCGGAGCGGCTGGCGCCCCAAGGAGCCCCCACACAAAAACAATATCAACGAACCACAAAAAAGCCCACCGCGCCCGCCCACGCGGACGGTACAACCCAGAAAAGTAATTTCGCGAGGCCGCAGGCCGAGCTGCGTATCGCGAGGCCGCAGGCCGAGCTCCGCGTAGGGCGAAGCCCGGAGCGTCCAGCGTCGCAGACCTAGCTTGAGCACGCACGCGCGAAGAGCGTGCGGCGAAAGCTAGTACCTCAATATATATCTAACTCAATAGAGTTTATTGCCGGTTCTGCTAAATGTAAGCTACATTCTGAATCCGGTGGAGTCATTTGTATTTGTGTTTCATTTATAAGAACTCGTTTCATTTTTTATTAAAATAAAGACGTTTTTAATTTCAATTTAATCACGAATTAATCAATCATCTTATACTTTTATCTATAACTCTATCCGTTTGAATTAATTAATAATGACTTCATTTGGATTTCCTGTGCCATCAATTTCCGAACTATGTACGTCCGTCTCACTTTAGCTTTAATTTATGCCGCCTTTACACTAAAACGCTAACAGCGCTTCGGTAGTCTATCTAAGCAGGTGTTTACACTTTAATGAAATCCCGTAGCAACAGTCTCTCACGGCAAAGGATTTCGAAGTTGCGAATCTTAGTGATGGAAAATTTAAAGAGTTTTTAAAAGAAAATTAAGGTGCCCGGGAACGGTGAACGTTCTTACAGCTAGTCGCTGCATCGTGTAACTTTGTTAGGTACGGCGCGTTAACTCATTAACGACGCAGCGAAAATATTACACAAGTTAAATTCGAATTAATCTGGAGCTTGGATGCTTTTGGAGTTCCGTTATACAGAAAAGAGTTAGTTACTACAGTGTTGACGAAAATAAATATGGCATATAGATTTTCTTAGAAAATACAGTGAGGTAATTTTAAAGGTTTTATAAGATAACCTTAACAGATCAATATGTACGTTATTGATTTGCTAAAATGTAATTTGTTTAGTTTAGATAATCATTAAAATACACGTCTTGTGTTTATTAAATTTTTTTGAAACTCTGTGGAAATTGTTGGAAGTCTATCTGAGTATCACGAAAAAGGAAAGGAAAATCCTTCATTTAAGCTGTGAAATTTAGAACGTTATGAATAATAAATAATGAACCCTTATTAAGGGCCAACTGGTTCCTAACCCATTTTTCTTATAGTTTTTCTGCGGAACTCACTAATGAGTTGGATTGTTCGGAGTCGCCTCCGCGGCGAGGTGTGGCGCGGCCGTAAGAATAAATAGATAACAAAGTTATACCACTCTTTGTTTTAAAATTGAAGCGAGCTCATTAAAATTTACCCGTTTATATTCCGTGTGGTGCTAATGATCTCGTCGTTTTATAGAGACAAACTGACGTTTGCAGCTTGGTTAAAAGTCTACTATGAAAACGGCATTGTGAGATTTTGAACTAAGTAATAATAGTGTAGCCTACCCTATCATATTGGAAAGCTTAACTATGTATAGTTTCAAAAACTGATATAATTAGTAGTAGTAGTAGTTAGTTAGTACCCTCAAAAGGTTGCCGAGCTTAAACTATCGCATCATCTATTGAAAATGAACTTTTCAATAAAAATAACCATTTATCAACATCGAAAAGATTTATTGCAACCAGAACGGCCATTGCGGAAAATAAACCAAACCGCTATAATATAATATTAGAACAATGTGGTTGAGTGCGGTTATGCAATATGCATATTTTATCGTACCGGCCATCGAAGCTAGGGTCAATCGATACGTTAGACTAAGCCTTAATTACATAACGGACTACCTGCCATTGATCGTTGTAATAGTTAGGCTTTATAATCAATAATGCCTGATCGAATTTCGATATAGAATATCGAGACACCATATTTATGGTGTCTACAAACGTAGTAGCTGATTCGGCATCAATTATGTGCATTTTGAAGAAGCTTGAGAGCTATTTGTTAAATTGCACTCATATTTCAAGGCAAAGATCGAACGTAGAATCAACATGGCTTATACTAGGTACTGATGAGAGGGAATTTGTTTAGTTCTATTATTAATTATCTAGCTTGTTTCGCCATCTAGTCGCAAACTAAGCCAAAGCTTGTACTATGGGTACTAGACAACTGGTAAACATACTTAGATACTCTCAAGAAGGAAGTCGGAACGTGGGCAGACCAGCAGCTAAATGGTCGAACGGTTTGAAATCCCAGAAAGACGTGGACGCTTAAATGCTGAGAAGAAGAACAAGTATATAATACACAATAAATACCTAGACCAATACACATTTATGCACACAATTTTATACTGCACGAGGATCAAACTCGCGACCATTGTTTCAAAGGCAGCTTTCGTTATAAGTACGAGTATCGTTGAACGAAACTGTTCGTCATTTCTGTGCCAATATCATATCGCTTTTCACGGCATCCCCAAAACCGCTTGTATTTACAGCGATATTTCAATTTACGAGTATCTATCACCTATCCATCACATCTACCCTCGATTTATACCATTGTTATGGTGTAATAAAGACATAAAGGCCCCTAAACAAGCCTCGCTTATCTGCCGATCGGACGAACAGCTGTATCGGGCAGTATACTAATGCAATTAATGGCATAAAGTGGGGTGGTCCGATATTCGGTACACGAGATAAAGTTGTTGATCGATGGCCGGGGGACCATTTTGTGGATCACGCATTCGTATTAATTGGTTTCCTATTATTTGTGGAGGTAGATAGAGATCACTCCTCCGGCTCCGATGCTTTTTATGTCTGCTTTTTTTTAAATTTATTTGTCAACACAAATAAACGTTATCCAAAAATGTTCAATATCATACCTACCCTACTGAATTAGATAGTACCTACATGCTTTTTAAAATTGTATAAAATTAATTATTAGAGAAAAAGATTGTAAATATACAATCTGTACGTACGTAACATAACATTTGTGCAATTTTTTCGTTATTTACATTTTGTATCACAAAAATTTGTGCAATTATTTTTTCGTTATTTACATTTTGTCCTGTTGACAGCTGATTCGAGTTCACCGATCTTTTAAAACGATCCTAAATATCGATTTCGATGGTGGTGAAAGATTACCCACGTTTGCTCTCACCCTAATTATGTCCTGCGTCCTTTGTTGTATAGCGAATATCCGATTTGTGACTTCACCTCTTAACGAGCTAACATAAAATATGACGCAGATGCGGACACCAGTGACAGGTGGTAAAGTAAAATTTATTATCTGCGTGATTTGTTTTATGTTCGATGAAAGGTAAATTTCAGATAATTGTCATAAAGTAATGGAGGTCCGTGTCCCGCTGTGGGCGAGAGATCAGATAATGATGAAGATGATATTATCCGAAGTCTGCGTTGGCGAAGTGTTAACATCCATGAGAGGATGAAAGGGTTATAGAGACTATTTTAAATTAGTTTTGCTTTAGAAACGTAGCTATGGAACGAGCTATGCTCGGCGTTTCTCTGTGGTATCGGATCCGAAATAAGGTGATCCGAGAGAGAACCAAAGTCACCGACATAGCTCTCCGAGATAGTAAGCTGAAGTGGCAGTGGGCTGGCCACATCAGCCGCAGAATCGATAACCGTTGGGGAAAACAATTTCCGGAGTAGATACCTTCTCATCAAACGCATTGTAGGACGCCCTCAGGCTACGTGGAGTGACGAATTGCGCAAGGCTGGCAAATGCTGGATGCGAGAAGCCCAAGATCGATCATAGTGGCAAATAATTGGAGATTACTTTGTCCATCAGAGCACTGCGAAAGACTGATGATGATAGAAACGTTCTGCATCTACTAATGTAAACAACTACGTATGTTTTTGATGAAAAAGCGTAAAGCAATGTTAATTTCGACGCTATGACGCGCGCATAACGATTTCCAGCACTGAATTCGGTCTGTCCACTTTTTATTGTTCGCCAGCATCCCTTTAACTATAGCATTCGTATTAAAATAGATGCCCGTCCGACGATACACGGCGAGATAAATTCTCCCCCATTTTTCTCCCTCTCGCAAGCCGTCACCGTATAAACGCTTGGAGTGTCTTTTTTGTACAACCAACCGGAGGAATTACGGCATTAATCAACCGAAATGAACCTTTTAGCGAAACGTCAAAAGGTTTACGGAGATCTTTGCGGTAACGAGGCGCGTTAAAACATAATGGAAACAAAAGAAAGTTCGTCCGGCGATCCGGACATAGTCACGTGTTTTGCGCCTCCGACTACGAGGCAACGCTTTCTCTCTGATAAGCTGACGCTTTGTCTGGCCACCACATTAATTCGAGTCTCTGATGTAAGCTGGGATTGTTAAATTGATTGTAAGAGTGCCTATTCACTCTTTTTTGTTGGCGTGTTATCAGCGATAAAGCGGCGACGTTTTAAAAGCGGTGGACCCGTTTGTCATGTCGGCGAGTCGAGCGAATAAACAGAAAGACGGGTACCTACTCGCAACAGAATCGGTTTTATCCTGTTGGTGGACTGTGATGTCGATTCAAATCGCGTGCGGGTTCAGGTGTACGGGTCGGCCGATGGTCCGGGGCGGCGGGCGTCCGGCGCCGGTCGTCCGAGCGCACATTTCCGCTTGATTAGACAGCGTGCGAGAATCGGGGACACCTGCACCATCTGTGCGATCTGAGAGCCGACTTTTCTGCGCGCTTTGTTTCGGAATTCGGTACGTTCCCGTCGAAGTTTTATCGCCGAGATCGGCACGATGCGGGCAACGTTTGACTTTCAGACGGCCACGCTATTCGCGACACGAGCGCATGAGATTCCTTTTTTTGTCTCCTTCCACTAATTCACTCTTGAATTGCCCCCGAGCTTATTCCTTTTGAATGAAACGGCTCACGTAATACCTACTCTGGTAACGAGTGTAGGTAATCGTGAAAAGGAAAACCTGAGCGAAGGAACCAAGAAAGGCTAATTTAATGAAAGCAGTATTTTCGTTTCACCCTAATTTTCTCGTGTTTTTCTATCATACTTTGGGTGAAATGAGAAAGAAATCGAATTATGACGATCTATAAAAGATATTGCTTGTTTATGAAGGGTCTCAGTGAATCCCGAAAGGAGATTTTATTGGTGTCGTAATCGTTGTAAAGGTCATCTTATGGCTGTAATAACTCTAAGTTAATAACAGGTTATAAATAAAGCTTTTCAATACCGGCGTATAAGTGATGTGACTTTAGGACTTTGAATAGGTAATAAATTTTACTAGGCGTTTACCTTTCACTTTAAGGTTTTAACTAATAAAATATTTTTATTGTTTCAGGAATTTAGCAAGAATTACTCAAGAAAATCAAGCTAATGTTTCCCAGCAGCAAACAGTTATAACATCAAGCTATCTGCCTAAACTCAGGTGTGTAATAAATCTTTATTTAAAAAAATACATTATAAGAAAAATTGGTGTAGTTATGGTACTGAGTTACTACTATATATACGTAGTTTGAGATCAAGATTTGCTGGGTCCCTAAAAGGGTCTTTGGAAACTGAAAAGCTAAACTATTACGATCAGTTACTTGTCCGTTGTCACAGCGACTTGGGCTTCTCATCAGGCGTAGGAAAGCCATTATGTCCACCTACTATAAAAAAAAACGTTATCGGGATGACATTGGGGTGATTTAATTCTTTATCGCTATAATTAGAATATGATAGTAATGATCCTATAATTTGATACAATTAGTCCTTTCCCGTTCATTTATATGTAACAAATACACAGCTAGCAACCCACACATTCGAATAAGCCTATAAAGCTCGACCCACATCACACAGGTGTCTCTACAACAGAAAAAAATTTAGCTTTCCCGACCTTCTTTTAGGTCTTTGTTAGCACACCTGCGTAATAAGCTGAAGTCACCTAATATGTTAGTTGTTTATTCATTATATACCTATGTTATTTTTTTATAAGAACACGCGTGTGGGTATCTGTTTTATGCGAGAAAATAGCGGTCAAAAGCATAAATGTATACAGAAATGGTAAAGTTAGAGGGTAAAAATTTTGACTGTGAACATAAAATGAGCTACAAAAGATTGTAGTCGAGACAGCAATTGTTTTAATGGACTTTATGAATAATGTTTGTTTATATCTGTGTACGCTAGTTATCCTGATAGAATTAGAGCCAGCGGCTTATCTTTCACACGATCATGTCACTTGTTCTCAATAGTCAATAATATTGCTCGGTACGCTTCTTATAGTATTCTACCACAGCGGTGAATGTTTAAAAAGATATTAAACTTAGCTATTCAAGGAGATATTATAGTACATAAATGAATGTGCAAAATGCGGACGCATTGCCCTTTTGCCCCCATGTAAATGTCCAACACGACCGGAAATATAAGAGACTAGCTGTGCTCGCGACTCCGTCCGCGTGGAAAAGTTATTTTTCCCCCGTTTTTTTTTACATTTTCCATTATTTCTTCGCTCCTAATAGTTGCAGCGTGATGTTATATAGCCTAAAGACTTCCTCGATAAATGGTCTATTCAACACAAAAAGATTTTTTCAATTCGGACCAGTAGTTCCTAAGATTAGCGCGTTCAAACAAACAAACAAACTCTTCAGCTTTATAATATTTTATTATAGTATAGATAGTATAGATATATAAGTATGACGATCGTGATATGTGCTTTGCAATAAAAGAGTGTGTATCAGCCAACTTCTTGACTAAAGGCTACTAAGTAGGTTTTTAGTAGTAGATAACTACTAAACAAAAGAGATACGCAAAAGGCATAAACATTATCAGGCAACAATAAAGAAAACTCAAAAGCATTTTTCTTAACTCGCCCAGCTAACAGGCATCAAACCGCCATCAAATCGCGAGGAAAGGGGTAATTTGTATCTTTTTTTCAATAAAACAACACCTGTGCCCGGCAATTTGTAGCGTTCCCTCTAAGCCGTGAGCTTTGTAAATGTACCGCTATTTGTAGCAAGATTGAAAAACTGTTCCGAGTGCGGACTAGAACCTATTGTTGTTATTGCTTGGGGATGTTAAACTGCTCTTTCCTTCGCGTTGACATTTTTCTACGAAAGTAGATTAATAGAGCAATTAATTTACGTTATTGTCGAAGAATAAGTCGACGTCTTGAACTGTTTCGGACGAACGGCGTCTTTGATGACAATAATACTCTCCTGCCTGGATTTGGGCAACAGATGATAATCTCCAAGAAGACTAGCCAAGTACGAAGAAGACATTATTTTATATGCACAAGTTTGTACGCAAACACACGTGCTTTCTATGTTCATGTTCCTTCACTCTCATTTTTCTTATAGTTCAACAGAACCCAAGTAGTGTTACTATGTAATTTGTTTACTGAAGAACCAAGTATACATTAGCTCAGAATAGATCGTTGTGGGGGTTATAAGGGAGGCCTATTTTAGCAATGGACTGATAAAGGCTGATGATGAAGTAGGAGTATACATTTTTGGCCCTATCTCTGGCCCTACCTGGTATTCAAACCCGGGTCAGAGAGAACAGAACCTTGATTGTCAGAGGGTACTGACCTCTTGATGCGAACACATAACATATAATCAATCATGCTGCTTCGATCTTAGGTAGGTTACACTAGTACAGTTAAACTGTACACAGTAATTTTCGTGTTAACTCCCAATTAAACAATAGTCACGGCGTGTTAAAACTAAATTACTTTTAACAAAACAATGTGATGGATTGTGTATCCACAAATGTGAAGCCATTACTGAACAATTACACAAAGTTTATTTAAATGTCTCGTGGGAAATATAACAATTGAGGTTGTCCGGTCGAAACGTTTTCTATGAATTGAAGACAAATAAGGCTTCCTCGCATAATATAGACTCTAGACTCCAGTATGTTTTCAATTATCTTTGTTATTCATCATTAAATATTATTATTAAAAGAATAATGAACGTCGTCCCCTGCTTATTAAGATTCGGTCTACTGTTAGATACGTGACACTTCTAATATTCCGATGTGGGGGTTTTTAGAAGACCTATCTTCATCGGTGGACGTTAAATGGTCTTCTTCTCGTATCAATGGTAGGTACGACTATATAGAGTCCGTCAAAAAATTAGCAACTTGGACATACAGTAGTAAACAGATTTTTCAGACTATGGGTACTTTTTCATATGGATAGGAAAAATCTGTTCCTTACTCTCTAATGATTAGCGCCCACTGTTAAACATGCATAATCCTATTTCGTTCCTTAGTAGGTATTGATACTGACATACATTGTTTATAGTCAACATTTCACACTATATTCTCGTAGTACTAGCGTTGTCATATTATGTTATACATTTGTACTCATTCGTTGTAATGCAAATACTTTTTCGTATTATACCTACTACAACGCCTCTTTGATGTAGATTGAAAGCTGGATATAAATATGAGCGCGAGCTTACAGCTGTCATTCATGTAGATGACAGGACATATGTGATCATCCGGTGACAGCTGTTCTGACTGATGTGTCTATTCCGAAGCCATGGATGAGAAAAATCGTTATGATTTTGTGACAGAATAGGTGCAAAGCTTTTGCGGTAAATATTTATGTAACTCTTTATAATTACATAATTATCGACAAATTTCATATAATATGCATATAATATATTATTATAGCAATAAGATTTTAATGTTTTTGAGTAAATTCAACGTGAAAATTAATAATTAATGTAAGTAAAATTAAGTACGTAAATTTTTAATAATTTAATTAATTCTATTATGAAACTTCAGTTCTTCAAAAAATGCATTAGTAACACCAAGAAAAGAAACCCTATTGTTATAAAAATGTATGCTTATAATGTTGTAGACACACCTGTGATGTAAGTAATTTATAGGTAAGTTGAATTTTGTAATTACCTTAATGGAGCACTAAGCTAACTTATTTACAGTTCAGAGTTAAATTGCCTCATAATTACCAAAGTTAATTAATGGCTAGCTGAAAAAACGGTAATACGGTATTTTCTTATGGACCTACGTTATTACAATAATGTTCTACATACGTCTAGATTAATTTGAAAAAGATAACGTCATATAAGGGTCAAATGTTTTATGAGATAATATATTAGGTTATAAACAAAATTATATTTGCCGAAGAAAATTCACATCTGAGATGTTTCGTGACATCTGACGCATCAACAAATGACAATGAATTCAAAAGACGAAGACAAGTTGTTGTAAATAGGCACCGCTCAATATATGGCCGTTACATTTGTCAAAATTTAATTTAAAAAAAAAATAAGAAAACTTAAGCTTTTGACAGGAATTGTACCCCACCAAGTGTACTGTGAGATCTAGCTGAGTTCTGGTTATTTATAAGCCTTTTCTACGAGTATAACAGAACCGAGACCTTGCAATTTTTTTACGAGATTATCCTTTCGCTGTGCATGTTATCAGCTAAATTCCCGGAAGATACACCAGCGCTACTCATCTTTGGGGTCTTAATGCACAGACGCGACTATCACGGTTCACATTTCCACTTCAGCGAACCAGTTTGTGTGATCTGTGTGAAGCCACCAGATCATCGCAACACGTTACTCAACATACACTAACAAGTCTCTCACCCACTGTTATCGATCACCGTACCAGTTTAATTACAGGGAACCACATACCATATCCAAATTATTAAGTTCACCGGAGACATAAATATTCATTGCGTACGATCGGCCTATTTGCCGGGCTGTCGCCACCGCACATCGCTCCAGCCAGGGACGGATACCCTTAATCAGGGAAATTGCTAAGTAATAGTGCCCAACTAAAATTTGTATGATAATGAAACTGGGCAGCGTTTACCTCGCTGCTCGCACGGTGATTTTGTGTCGTAAAACAATTTGACGTTCACGTAAACTATAGTGTGGGAGATACAGTGATTTTTAGCATTACCCCTCCTGTGTAACTTGTTATCTTGGGTTAAATGGTGTTTGCTTTAAAAGGCTCCTTTGTTTTACCTGTAAACAATTACATGGGACTAATATACGGTGTGTCGTATGAGACCGGTGATTATTTTTAATTTGTAAATTATACATAGCAGGTATTCAGTTATTCAATATTGATGCTGTACCTACTAGGATTGGTTAATTTAGTACGAGTATAACCCTGGTGGATGATAGCGTTTTGTAGGGTGATCTCGCATAAAGCCAAAGGTTTCAGGTTCGACTCCGGTCTGGTCAATTATAAATATACTTATAATATAAATATAAATAAAGCTTGACTTGTGTTACGATATTTTGGAGACCCTTAGTCCTACGACTAACATGTCTATACATCATCTAGTACTTATATTACTTATAAAAATAACATTCGTTGGAGACTGAATTGATTGATGATGTCTGGTGCAATTATTTGTTTATTAAAATGTTACACTAATAGTACTAGATATTCCGTGTAAATGCATTCTATGAAACTTAACTAGCCATGAAAAGCTTGAATGATCCATGTTTACGTAATTCACTCACGGCTTAATAGAAATTTAGCGCCGAAGTAAAATCAACGCGTTTGCTAAACGCGAATTGATCATCACATTTGCCAATTCTCTTTCGTCCAAATAATCGAACAGATTTAACCTAATTTGATCACAAAGTGAATTCCTGTATTTAGCAAAGCCAATTTTATCATTTAATTACAATCGTTTGAATAGTGGAGGGAACTTTGTAATTATGCGCGTTGGATGATTGCAAATGTGCATGGATAATATGTAAATGTGTTTAACAAAACATCATAAATTGTTGTGTCCTATTGGGCTTGTTTAAAATATCTAGATGTAAAAAGTTGTATCGTTCACGATGAAAGTTGTTCTTTGTAGCCATAGCTTAATCCTTTGACGGCCAAAAAGTTAGACACAATAGAAAAACTACACACTACACAAAATATTTGTAGTCTTATTTCATTAAAATGGAATCATGATACCATCAAAATTTACCATTCACAAGAGAAGATGATCTACCTAAGTAGATTTATTCCGATTCCGTGGTCATAGTAACGTAGATAACAATTTTGCCGTTAAATTGCAAATGTACTGCACAACAGAGAACGTGTCTATCTAACGATGCCTCTCAAAACAGTGTCCCAGCTGCGTTCCAAAATTCTAATGCTCATACGAAACAAAGCAATTTGGGGGCGAATCTAATCTCGGGAAACAACAGCATCAGTGCACCACGGCAACCGCTTGAGATGACAAACGTGGCCTTTCGACGACCAGGCGTACCTCTTCATTAGGGGAGGGGGGAGTGGGATGGCTTTATGGGACAATTTGCATTTACACGAACCCCAGCACAGATTACGTCCGTACTTATCCTCGTGCCGAAATGAGGCGCCGCCCCGCGACCGACAAGCTACAAGCTTTTGTTTATATTCCGCCGAATTTTTCGTCCGCCATTTGTTTTGACGGGTCATTCCTAAAACACGAAGGTTTTCAGCCCCGAAATGCTTTACTACACCCATTCGGCCGTTCAGATTTTTTTTTGAGGAAAAACGTTTTTTACGATTATCATTTGCCCGCTGGTGATGTCGGAATACCGCTTTACGAGTGCCGGTGTAACTACTTGCAATTTTCGACGCACTTGAAACTTCTACGTCCGAAACAGAAGCAAAAGCTCATTATGTCCTCGTGTTCATTGAAGTTTATTAAACTTCTTAAACACGAAGTTTTCAACTTCGCTTTTCTTTTTACTAACAAACTATTTTAATACCTATAAGACTTGAGCGAAGACAACACTAATTAACTTTTAAAAGGAGACAAATAGTAAATTTGCTGTTGCAGGATTCTGAAATGATAAGTTTTGTTTGGAGATTTATTACTTATTCGGTGTTCTTTATTACAGAGTTAATAAACATACTTAAGTGAGTTAAATAAATATGTGCAAATTTTGATTCACCTGCGATAACAAGGTGGATGTATCGATTTTCGTCAAACTTTCATCGTGCTTTGTCCAAAATTCCCCGTAACACTAAACGATACAGATTTTAGATTAACTGCTAACAAAAGCATGTGCTCGAAATAGCTGCTAGCGAAAAGCTAAACTGGGGAACAAAGCGGATACCACAAGCGCTAGAGGGTACGTATTATGGAATACACCATTCAGAGATCCTGACCCACTTTCGGATAACCACCTTTGAACGGCCCTCGCTGAGCCGTGTCGGTGCAAGAACATAATGTCTGTCCAGCTATCGAAGGCTCAATTTAAGAGCCCGCATGAGCCTATCGGGAATCGGTGGTGGAACGGTGCCTTGTAACGCGGTAGTATAACCAGATTTGCTTCGCGAAATAGAGGACTTTTGAGGAAAAGTTTTCTATTTTTACAGATAGACATGCCTTTAAAAATTGAAACGGGGATCAACTGACAACAGCTTTTCATGCAGAATTCTGATGGATTTTATAACACAATAATACTAAACAATAATTAAGACTGTACAATGGATCATACACACCATAGACTATCAAAATTACAACCCTTGCTTTATCTTGATCGTTGTGAGTTAAAAAAATACTTTAAATTAATAAAATGTTGAGTTTTATTTTTGTCCAAAAGGCTTCATGATTTACATACTAATTTTTAAACGTAGCAACTATTATTACATAATATTGCTTTTATGTAGGTATTCTGTTGTAGGCGTTAAGAAAAGTTACAAGATCGATTTAGAACCCGTTTTCTAGGAACGTCCTACGCAATACAGAACATCTGGGCAACCTAAGCCCCACCTATCATACTATCTGGATGGCCCCTGCGACCTGCCGTTGCACCAATTACGATAAACGGTTCTCAGTATGGCCCATAAAACTTTATCGACAAAGTACTGGTACGTCATACAGAGATTGCATCGTACATAGTCCTACTGTCTTAAATTATTTATAGTATTAGGTAACCGTTTGCGTAGAAAACGGTTAAGGTTAATATTGTATTAAAAAGCTTGCAAGTCGGTTTATGCACCTTGATTTGATAAACAAAGCAATTTTAATACGAGTACAATTTTAATACGAGTATAATGAAGTAACAAAATATTTTAATTTTTTTTTTATCTATACTTATAATAAATCTGTAGAGAAGTCAATTCTGTACATGAAATATTTTTGCAAAATAACTATCAGGGGGTGATTAGTGATCGATACTGATGCCAAAACTGCAATCAGTAAAATTTTTGTCTGTCTGTCTGTCTGTCTGTCTGTCTGTCTGTCTGTCTGTCTTTATGTTCGTTATAGAAACAAAAACTACTGAACGGATTTTAACGAAACTTGGTACAATTATTCTTCATACTCCTGGGCAGGTTATAGTATACCTACTTTTCATCACGCTACAATCAATAGGAGCAGAGCAGTGACGGGAAAACGGGAGAAATTTTTACCTGTATGTTTGAACGCGCTTCACGCGAGAACTACTGCATAGAGTTGAATGCGGTTTTCACCAATGTATTGCTAGCTAGAGGTTTAACTTGAAACTTAGGCACTAGGTATAGATATGTATTTTATGGAAGTCCGTTATTTTTGAAACCCGATATCCACGCGTGCGACGCCGCTGGCACAGCTAGTGTTTAAGTAAATCAATCATTATATGCGACGTGACGGCCTATTATTTGAGGTTTTAACGCCAAAAATGCTACTGTCAATACAACCATTAGGCCATAAGAGCCTATAGACGTTTCAGCAGCCTCTATCGAATGTATGTAGAGCAGACGCAAAAAATGTTGTTGTAAACGCGCGTTTTGGCGGCTAAAAAACGCAGGCGTATCCAGGCTCTTTGTCTCTTTCTGGTCGATATTGAGTCCTCTAATTCAAAGGGCATAATTTTAAAAGTCAAAAAATATAGCATTCCATCAAGTTAACTTAGTTTGAAAAAATATGTTTCAATTTAGCCAGTAATTTTTTTAATGAATTATACAATTTTTTTTTTTTTTTTTTTTTATGCCGGGGATAATGCTTTTACCGGGGGAGGGGCGGGTTATGTGGGACTCGCCCTGCCTCAAGATGGTAGGGAGGCAGGGAATACCCACTAAAAACCCCGGCCCTTTCGTCATGCGCATATGGGGACGGTGCCAAGGGTCCTGAGGATGACTCATACAACCTTGACACCGCCAGCGCTGTCTGCCTCTAAACGGCAGACCCCAACGAGCTCACCCCTCTAGGGGGGAGCGACGGGAGGGGTCCGAAAGGACAACCCACTCCCGTCCGACGGAGACGGGGACCCGTGCAATGCAGGTGGAGGTGCCCCCACACCAACCACCCGCTGGGCCCCGTCAGGCGGCATCAAGCGGCGGAAATTTCGCCGCACGCGACCACCTCTTCGTCGGCGGAGCGGAGGAGCGTCGGGATCATCTTCCCGCTCCCGCTCCGCGGCCTCCTTTTGGGACATCACCGTCTCACAAAAGGAGGCCATTGCCAACCAGGATGCGCGGCTTCCCAGCATAGCTGAATTGTATAAGCCTGTATTAAATTTACATAACGTGTTCATCTCCTTTCAACCCAAATATTAAACGTCAAGAACATAAAATGTATTACAAATAAGATTCGAAACATAATTTCCTACACACATGTCTAACTTCACCGCACATCTAATTCAGAAGTGATGTTATTACAACATCATTCAAAGACATCTCTTTAGAAACAGCTCGTTATAAATTTGTTCACAGCTTGCACAAGTTCTGTGAAATGTGTAACAAAGTAATAAGAACTATTGTTTTCTTCGAATTTTGATATAACATCGTAATTGGCGTAAACTTCAACCAAGTCTGTCTTTAAATGAAACTAAATGTTACTAAAGTAATTGGGTTTGGCTCGTAACTGTCATTGTCAATTTATCTTAACGATTACGTGTGTTATAATTACTCGAATAATAGCTTCGACGGACAGACACAGAACTTGATTGGCTACAAATGTCGGCTATTGTAATTTCCATTGTATTTCTCTTTACTAATATTTTGACAATACGAGCGGATTGGGTAACTATTAATACTACAATATACCTACCTTAATCGTTATTGCTTTGCTGATTGTCTGTGTAAGTATTTTTATAGCCGATTCGCCTATTAGGATTGGTATTGCTTCTAGTGCTTTTATTTAAGTACACGAACGAAAACAATAATTATTGCAGTTAAGATAAAGTTTCTGAATCATGAATTGTAGTTCTAAATTAGTAACAGACACAGATTCTCTCTCCGACATGGAGACTTTTCCGATTCTGTAGCATATAAGTATTATCTGAGGTTGCATTAGTGAGGTGGAAAATTGGGCAAAGTTTCACAAATGAAAGTATTTTTTTAAATGGCTTAATTGAGCAAAAACGATCACTAATTCGACGCCAACTAACTCCCGCTTAACATCTTTACCGCAACAACGCCGCCGCAGTAAAAAAAACCAACTGAAAAAGTTACTACCTTCACAACAGCTCAATCAAACGCGGTGCATCGTCAAACTCTCGGAAGCCCGTAAACTGTAACGAAAGCGAAACAAAGAAATTACCGAGCACGCCGCCCCGCCCTATTCGGATTCGCGTCAACTCCCCGGTCCCCGTATTTGTAATCCCGCCGAGTCCCCTACGTTTGTATTGTTTCACCTACAAACGGTTAACCCTTAGGTGGCGTCGTTGATTTGACACACGGAAGTGTTGGGCATAAACAACCCGCTTAGATGTTGTCTTTCAAGAGCTTTTGCTGTTATTTATAGGTTAACCTTGACTGAATGGGTAGTCTATAGGTACTATTTGTTATTTTTCATATTGAATTTTGCAGAGTGCGAAAATTTACTCGAAATAAGTATAAAATAAATAATAAAACTCAGAATCGAAGGAAAGTAATAATTGAGATCACAAACACAACAAACATAATTGAAATTAAACCATTGGATAGGACCATAACTAGGTAAAAGGGATTATTTACTGTACCTGTCACTCCTGCCTGCCTTGCTATAAGAAGACACAGGGACGTATAAGTATTACATTTCAATTTAAAATTTAAAACCATTTTTGAAAAAATTACTGTACCTATGTACATACCTATTTCAAATTATTTTTTCTGCTTTCCCTCGCGACCAAAGTGATTCCAAAAATAAATCATTTGTATGATGAAAAAAGAATCCCGTAGTTAATTTATCAATTTTCATATCATCAGCGGCCGTACTGCCGAATTCGGCCGCTGAAACTGCTAAAAGGTACATAAAGGGTCTTTCCATTCCCTAAGCTCGTGTAGGGTTATAGAAAAGCCCCTTTGTGCGTGTCGTCCCACTGATTGGTAACGTCGGAATTCGCTAATGACATATTCAAGACCCAAATTCGTACAAGTTCGAACACATCCGGGTACGTAAATTTTCATCTTTCAATCAGTGAGACGCAAGTTGTCTTCCGCAAATGTGACTTTGGTCGAAACCTTTCACAGTTTGTAAGACACGTATTGAAAATCTCGTTAATGCGTAGAACGTAGTGTAATGTTAGTTGTCGAGAAATTATAAGAACTTGGTGAAGAAACTTTACTTGTTAAGATTGGTTTAGCAGTAAATGCATTGTCGGGTGGCAATGCACAGTTCAAACTAGCCTGAGTTCAGAGAGAACCATTTTTTACTAAATGTTTAAGAAGATAGCCAAAGTGGCCTTATCATCATCACCTGGGCTGTTGGGGGAGCGAAAGGCTCTCACCCCTAGAGCGGAAAGCACTCACCCCTAGAAGGTAGAACCTATACTATTGTTACTATTAAAAAGATTTATGACTGAAGATTCAAACTCTCAAAGCCCCTAAAATAAACAAATCAGAGCCAAATTAGCCATCACTAAAAACACAACTTTGAAACCAAAGAAGTACTAGTCGAACCTCGTTAACACATACTTAAACCGGCAACAAACCACCACAACAGTATGAATACAATATTACGTGACTATTCCCACTAAACGCTCCAATCCGAATTACCACGGTTGAAATGGAAACTTTAGTTCCCATAGCCAGTAACATCAAAATACATGTCTCTAGTCTCCCACGATGGACGCCTACTTCAGTGGCCTGCCGTTATTTGATGATCCTATTCCACGATACATTACCTTAAGCCAGTGTCCGGTTACTTGCGTACACGAAATTTATAAAATCTGACGTGGGTTTCGGAGTATGAAACCCCAGATTGACGTAAAAGTAATTGCCGCCGTCTAACAGATTTCGACGCTTTTTTATTGCTGTTGATAATCGTTTGTGTTTGAATAATAGACCGTCTACTTACTTTTTTACTGATAAGTTATTGAATAAAGCATTTGTCTGCCGTTTTGATGGGAACAATGACTAATAAAGTTTCGTCACTTGTGTAAGTGCATCAGAGATAAACGCGTATCTGTTTAAATTTTAATGGTTTCAATTTATTGTTTGATTTATTTTGAAACCAAAGAATGAACTTAGACATTTTCTAGATTTTATAAAGATTAATGTCATTCCAAACAATAGAGAATACTGTTTTCCAAATAATTGTAAAATATAAGTCACATGCTAATCTTGTAGCACCGGACATCTATATAATCTAAGCAAATGAAAACAAATTATAGTTACTAGGTTACTATTTATATATATACCTGACTATCTTTTTTGTGGACAAAATCGTTAAACTATTTACTTAAGATAAAAATATCACACAAACTAAAATAAAGCGTAAGGCTTACAATACAGTAGAAAAAATCTAATCCCCCAAAATTGCGGTCTAAAGCCACACAGCCACACAGTTCCGTTCGGTATCAGATACAGATTAAACGAAAATATTCTCATCGTTTCGCTCCGCTGGCTACGAATACTGCATCCTAACTTCCATAAGTAATTATTTCTGGTGAACCAATACAACAATTACAGAATTCGTCACGATCTGAGAATGATCTGGCCCTATGTATTATAGGCAATAAAAACTGTTTTGGACGGTTGTAACAGATCGAGCCATTAGATGTTTTGACTCGCACCTCGAATAAAAACTGGGCTATTTTAAATGTTGGACGAGCGAACGATTAGCAAGTGATTTCGTTTTGGAAAAACGCTTTGAGTGGATTCGGGTTTTGTTTATGTTGAAGCAGATTAGTCAATCGTTGTTAATTGAATAACGTTTTTGGAAATTGTGTAGGCTATTGCTATATGAATAGTTTTACAATGCTTGTGTTGTTCTGTAATTGTAGATAACTGACTGGGATTTATATCAATTTCGATTTCATTTGCAGATGACTGAGTTGGCTAAATGTAATGTATTTTATATGTTTTTTTTTGTTTCTGATTTCAATTAATCGGTACCTACAGTTCTGTTTGTAGGTATTACGACACAAAAATAGATGATTACCTAGCTTACGTGCATCCCATTCAGAATTCTACTGAATGTATGTTGAACGTAAACTAAAATTATTCATAATATTCCTCCTATTAAACATTTTCTAGGTTACTTGGTCAATAATTTAACTTGAGCAGTAAGTACGAAACTTTAGCTTCGCATAACGCAAAGGTTTATAAGAGCAAAACTAAAATAAGATTCTGAACTGGAAAGTGGGAACTTGCGAAGTCTTTTAGTGTCGCGAACTTGTATTAATTAAAGGTGCTACTTGCGAACTTACCTGGAATGAGGGAGTGGCATGAATATGTTAATTTGTATACCGAATGTTCCCTAAAAGTGTATAATATAAGTACCGTAAGTAGGAAAATGGAACGTGGTAAAATGTTGCAGGTCCTTAGAAACTTTTCGGCAAAAGTAGTTTTCATGTAGTGGCTTCATGTGTAACTGTACAATGTTATTAGATAATCCTCTCTTGACCGATTTTCGTCTATAGCGGCCAATCTTCAAGATACTAAGCTAAGATCACAGAAGATAAGTATTAAAATGCACATGTGTATGCGCAAACACTGGTTACACTCTTTGTTCCTTTACTCTCATAATCCAATGGAACGATAGTTTGACACGAACACTATGAGATTAGGCGTTGGACCAACGGCATAATAATGTAGTTCCTGGTTCACTGGGGCCAATTCTGGGCTCCAATCTTCTGGAAATATCGCATACACTTTTATATTTAAAAGCAGAAAGAAGGAAGTACCTAGTGTATGTTTTTAATGCACATAAATCTCAATTTGCATCATCATTAGCCATCGCAGTCTATTGCTAGACACAGTCGGACTTTGATCGGATATTGGGGTTTTCGAATCTAGAACTTGTCAGGCATGCTGCTCAATCGTATCCATTTGTATGGATGTTTGAAATAAGCAAACGTAACAACTTTGCTATTCTTAGTTTCGCTATTGTAAACTAGCAAACTAAAGCGCTCTTTTTGACACTAACTACTCTTTAGTTTTTAAACAAGAAAAACGTAGATCTGATAATGACAAAAAAGAAGTATGACTTACTTTTCTATTCATTTAAGAAGTTATTAGCATACTTAATGCACACTTCCCTAAATTAAAAAACAACTTAGTTAGCATCTTCATCAGTGACAAAGTAATTTAAAGGGAAGTCCATGTGAACTAGTCAGCACTCGAAACAGAACACATAACTTAAAGCATTTGATTAGCTGTCAACTATAAATAGCGAAGTTTCCCATACAAAGTCTTAATCCGGATTATCAGATTGGCCCTTAGGCACTTATTGATTACCAAACCGTTCCGAATCCCAGTAGATGTGAATCGTTTATCGATGGCATAATAATGTCAGACGTTTATAATGGCATTGCTGTACAGAAATTTATCTGGATAGTACGATAATGGCGTTTTATTTTTAAAGAAAGTAATACAAATCTCCACCGCATTTCTTCCCGTTGGTGCAGTAAAAAGAGTCGACTAAGAGACTTTTGGAGATTTTTTTTTTCCGGTAGTAGGGTTTACCTTGGCTGGGAATAATAGCACAGCATAGCGACTATAAGAAATTCGAAAAACTTTTTTTAAATACTCGAAATATGAACGGTAATATCAACGATGCACTCTTCATATCGGTCAACTTCAGTTAGATAACTCAAACTAGAAATATACATGCATATTACAATATGAAGCCAAGCGTCTACCTTCCGTTCTATCGTGATACGTTTCTGTTCATTGCTCTCAAACTATTTGGCCATCACAGACCAGTTATAGAGGAAGCAGATGTCAAATAGGCAGGTTGTAAACTCGCGTCTACGTTACGGTACCTGCGTGCTCGGGAGTCGTTTTTTGCCGGCAACAGGATGCACTTAGTTGAACAATCTCTGCGCAATGTGATGCAAAGAAACGCATAGGGGATTTATTATATTACACGCATGAATACGGCTTTCTTTACGGTGAGATGAATGAATTCGCTTGTGCGTTTAGTCGTGTTTTTTTGGTGATTAAGGAATTTATCTTATTATTCGTTTATTAAATCTGTCATCTCATTTTCGGTATGATTAAAATAAAATTGAATACCGACTGGTCCACTTTCTACTACTCTGCTTTCTGAAAAGAGAAATCCACCTGGAAAGAAACATACATGTTCTAAATTTCGACAATCTCTTGAATCGTGAATATTTAGACCCATAATGAAGTAGGTTGGCTACGGCGCTAAATAGATAAAGCTAATCTATACTTATAATAAATCTGTAGAGAGGTCAATTCTGTACATAAAATATTTTTTCAAAATAACTATCAGGGGGTGATAAGTGATCGATACTGATACCAAAAATGCAATCAGTAAAATTTTTGTCTGTCTGTCTGTCTGTCTGTCTGTCTGTCTGTCTGTCTGTCTGTATGTTCTTTATAGAAAAAAAAAAACTACTGAACAGATTTTGACGAAACTTGGTACAATTATTCTTCATACTCCTGGGCAGGTTATAGGATACTTTTCATCACGCTATAATCAATAGGAGCGGAGCAGTGACGGGAAGTGTTGGGAAAACGCGAGAAATTTAAACCTGTATGTTTGAACGCGCATTACGCGAAAACTACTGCATAGAATTGAATGCGGTTTTCACCAATGTATTGCTAGAGGTCTAACTTAAAACTTAGGCACAAGGTATAGATGGGTATTATATGGAAGTCCGTTATTTTTGAAACCCGATATCCACGCGAGCGACGCCGCTGGCACAGCTAGTATTAAAATAAAATAGTTCATTTATGTGTGTTTTAGGGGGTAAATACATATAATGAATACATATAGCCTTTTTCTATATTTCCATTTTATCCTTACCTTCCTAAACTCTATCCTGTCTTTAGATATTAAATAAATCCGGAAAACAACGTTGCATTTACAGTTCGCAGTAATAATAATAATCTTTCGAGATGCCTTTATTAAGATTTCTTAAGCGCCAACACAATTTTTTTATTTAACACCCTCTTAACTTTCGAATTTGAAGGCTGACATAAAAGTTACTACCTCTCTAATGAGATGCTCGCAGAAAATAAAATGCTAAAACATTACCTACCATTTGGACCCCTGCAGTTAGTTAAGAGTACCCAAAGCACTCTTTAAGTTGGGCCTCCTTTTAATCTATTTTGTCATTATTTCTTATAATAACTAAATGAGATCTTCGGTTTGTAACGAGTTGAAATTTGGAATTGTTTTTCGTAATAAGGTACATGATACAAATAAGGCCTGTAGCGCCGAAAAGCCATTTATAATATTCACTAAACTTCATTCTTATTATTAGCAGTAATAATGACATTACTATGTGTTATTGATTTCATTGGGTAATTGATAAGTTTCATAATGTATTTTAGTTTCTTGTGACGTCTCTTGCAAATTGGAGGTTTTATCATTATCAACAAAATTTTGAGAGCGAAATACTTATTTAATTTGCTAAGATTTCATGAGGGATCACGGCAGACATAGAATTCAATTTGCTTATTTTTTCTAACAGCATCCGTTGCTTTATTTACTACATTCTTATTTTATCAGTGTATGATTAGAATGTGTGGACAGAAAGCTGTGTAGCACCGATCGCAATCAAAGCGTTCAGGGAAATCGAATTAATCTCGCTTGGCCTTTGAACGTCCGTTTCGAGGCATTGATTAATAAACACACGGCATATGAGGCTCCATACCTCAACGGTTTCGATAACACTTCTCAACGGTTTATATCACGAGTCAAGACTCATGTCGATGTTATTTCGATATATCAACGAAAAAGGTAACATAATAGATTTTGATTTTTTATATGTTTTCTGGCCAGTACTGTTTTCTGCATTAAATATTGTGAGTCCCGTTAAATTAAATTTGAATTGATATGGAAAATTACAATATTTAAAAATATTACAAGTACGTATTTTAATTCGATGCGTAAAATAAATGGTAATTTTTTGGCCAGTATCATTTTACGCCACGTCATAATACTAGTAATATCACGTTTTAGCCAACGTCAAAAAATTAGAATTACATTAAAGCTAATATTATTCTATTCACTGGTATGGTTGTCCGGTAATAACGTGATTATACCAATCAACATAGGTGGCATGCCAGGCGGCTTATTTTATCGCAAAGAAAATTGGTTCAGAGAGTTCCCACGAATACAATAGTAGAACAGTTGAGATAGTAACATTATGTTCTAAACTGTAATACCTACAATGCAAGATGTATCAAAAGGAACATTCCTTTTGACTCAGGAAACACATATTCATCTAGTTGTTTCCTATTTTTAAAAGCAAGCACGGAATATGAAATTCTTTCTCGCTAACGCAAATACTGGTGTATTCGTATTATTGTGACGCATTGCAATTTGCTATGTTATAGGATAAAATAAAATTTGAAGACAATTATTTAAACGACAGCGCAAATTTCATTGTGCTAATTTTAACATCCATCAAGAATGTTGGTATCTATTTTAGTCTGGGGAAAACATTTTTTAGACGAAGTCTATTTTTTTTTCATACAAAAAAGGAACATTTCGGAGAGTATCGAATTTTCTTTATCAATCAGCCTTTTGCCGTCCACTGCTGAACGTAGACCTCTCCCGGAACACGCCAACCATCCCCACCCTGGGCAATCTGCATCCTCTCTTTCTCTCGACCAACATCTTTGTCAAGTCGTCGTCCTAGCGTGTTATAAGGCGTCCTACACTTCGTTAACATATAACAAATTTGAAATGTTACGTTCTTTGATTTTCGTTTTAACTATAATTAATTTAATACTCATAACATACAGAATGTTACCAGCTCGCCATCACGCAGCTAAGTTAATCTGCTCGAGCAATCGAACGTGAAGCATTCACGCAAGAAGCTGACGTATTCATTCTTTCCTATTTTATTTAAGGCGAATACAAAACGCCGGTATCCGCGAGCCGAAAGCCCGCTCGCCCCGCGCAACTAAACCCACCTACGATTTCCGAAGCGTAACTCGCAGCTAAATCCCACGTTTCACTTCTTATTCCGCGCTGCAGTAGAGATGCAAACGCTTCGATGACGGCACGATAGTCGGATTTGGATGTAAAGCTAGCCTTTTAAATGCAACCCAACTAATAACTCTTTCACAATCAGCGTGCTATTTGTTAAAATACCCGAATCAAATACAATTTAATATCTATCAGGAAGAAAAATCATCTTTTTATAATGAAATGCACGCGAGGCATTCACGCAAGTAAGCTGGCATAATATATTTAAAATATAATACTTTTTTTTAACAAGTGGATTCGATGATGGCTAGAAAGTCGGATTTAGGAATGCATGCATGGCTTTTCCTCATCTTTTTAAAGAACTAATTAGCAATCAGCTTTGGCAAATATTTATGACATATTTTATCTGTAATGAATTATAGGACATATTCCATTCAATGTGCACGATCGTTATAGTCATTTTCAATCGCTCAAATTACATTTATTTAGCGTAGCAAACGCCAGAGTATTTTCATTGTATGTTACAATACACGTATATTCGATATATGTTCGAAAAAATCGCACAATCAAATCGCATCCCGGTATCGATATTTGCATGTGCCGACTGCACCACAAAGGATTGCCGGTAACGTATTCCGCGTTCGAGATGGGGTCCACGGTGAGCGGTAATGCGTTTTATGAATGAATGAACGAATGAATGGGAGGATTTCATTCCCGACTAACCATTGCTTTGGGTGTTGGCTCCTTTTTGCATCAGCGTTCCGGGCCTGCTAGCGATGATAAAACTTTCGCATTATGAATAGCTTGGTACATAGTGCGAAATTAAATATAAAATGGTGAGGTTAAGGCTAAGGAAATGCTTTTCGTTATAATAAAGGATATAGTTGAAATACCTATTCACATTGAATAGTTATTTTTATGATCAAAACGACATGTTAAAACAATAACTAATGCACAGTAATATAATGTAATGTGAAGAGTGCATATCGAGAATTCGAGAGGTAGGTATATTAATTCAAAATTAATCAGCCGAAATTATAGATAAATCATAACCAAACCATTCATTCTCAGCAAATATGGTTTCAGTTCAAACTTGATTAAGTAGCAAACAATATCTACGAAAAATTATATAATTAAAACGAAATGATGAAAGCCCTTGATTTATGAGAAGCAAATGATCCTAAATAAGTACATATGGAAAATAAGAGTAAGTTTCTATTTTATAACATTACCTAACATCTAATACGACCTTGGTAAGTTACTCTCATGTTTTCATATTTAATAGGCTTGGGTCCGTGCGTGTATGTGCGCAATTTTTTTCAAACACACACGAGTAAAAGCGGAGGTCGTAAAGAAAAAACAATAGTAATAGCCGCATTTACAGGCACTTTCTCCATTATCCTTATTGGCAATTCGAACACAAGTGCGAAGATTTTTATCTGTCCAAATAGTGGTTTAGCCCCCTCACAGGGATCCGATGAGGACGATATATGGCCCCATCCAACTTATCCCACGGAGCGCTCTTTATTTAACGAAAACACTGATTTTTTCATCTCGGGGTTGAGCAGATTTATTTGCCGACTCATTTCCCTAAAACCCACTCCGTTTAATAACCCTAAAAGAGCCGCTAGATATCTCACACGGAATCCGTGGGATTTTCGCCTGGGCCGCGATACCGTACCATTGGCGCGCAGTCGATAGCGCCTACCCTACCCGCCGCCTCAACGAGCTATTTCATTATTCAGCCTCACCGACTCCACTAGAGATTGCTGCGATAGGATTGACTAATTTTGCAGTATTCCTTAGGCGGGAGCGTGCCGTCTTCATTTGGGCTAAGACCATTTTGCGGGCTTAGCGAGCGATCCGCCCGATATCACCGACGTAAGCACCTCATTTGCAGCTTCCGAGCCACCTCCCAAAATAGGACGGCTTCTTAACCTCATCCGCCCGCCTCTAGCCCGCAATAATGCTAACGGTAACTTTTAATTTTATTAAAGATCTTGAAGCAGAACTTTTAATAACTGTCAAACAATTCATAGAAGCTGTTGAGGTTTTTTATTTGCGTAACAGTCGAAGTTTGGGAACGTCTGCGAGCGTAGACTTGCGGTCTAGACTAGGTAGCTATGGATGCGGAGAACTAACTTCTATTCCTGAAAGCGCTCGGGAATAATGCCATACTTTATAAAGAAAACTTAGCCGTAATACGTCGATGTAACAGGGCGAAGGGTGTAACAAGAAAATCTTCCTGAGCGTATTATGCTAATGTTTGAACTCTGTGGAGCGGAGATTAAACATTTAAGCGTAATGTTTGCTTAGAAAAAGTTGGTGAATGTTTTATTGGCTATTGGAGCGTGGACCGCATTTGAACGGTTCGTCTAATCCTGCATCCTAGGCTGGGATGAGTCAAAGCCGGTGGGAAGCTAAAAGCCTTTGCGCAGGTCGGCCGCACGCGCCATTACGGCTCGAAGTGGCAAGTTTTGTGCTCAACCCATGGGCGATTCATCGACGCCTCTCGTTAGCTAGGGTGCACGCTTGAATGCCGCCTTAGCACTCCTCATTATTGCGTTTATAAAGGCGCCCATAGAGAACCCTGATTCACTAAGACTCGCTCTGTCGGTGAAAGAGAAAATGGAATTGTGTAGACGTTTTGTTCGCTAAGTTCTTTTTTCTCTTGCCGAGGAAGATATTTTGTGGCGGTACTGGCGGTCTGTATTGTAAGCGTAACGAGTGGCATTTTGTCTCGTTCTTTGGTTAACGTAAACATTATAGTAATAGGGGACTTAAATTTAAATGTTGCCCTTGGCGTAAAGAACTACGCAACATTTTTCTGTATTGTTTGGTAAAAAAATTATACAGCACTATTATACTATACTTGACTTTCTTTACATTATATAAATAATAATAAAACTTTGTTGTATAATATTATCTAAACACGAGGGAGCGTGTCATCAAAGTTCAGATCTTTCGCACACGAACTATTTTAGACACTTTTTATAATACTTATCAAAGGAGTCTTATGGTTATCATTTGATGCATCATTATGCACTGTCCCCCTTTATAACCAATGGGCAGGTCAATCTGTATACTTCCGTGCTATTTAACCTTAAATCGAATAAAATAGGTCAATAGGTAACAAAAAGCTGTCACAATTCCCGACGCTGAAATTATTAAATCAAAGTATAATCGGGCGAAGTGGTGGGCGATCTCTAATCGGGGTTTGATTGCAAAATCAATATCGGTGCGAAACTACTGCCAGGTGGGTTCTCGATATTAAAATTTGTTTGCCGCCCAACTGGGCGGGGTCTCACTCGTCATCGTTTGGCTGAAAAAAATATTTCCGCGTTAATATACATTGTGTTTATGAGGCAAAAATACCAAGTAGGGAATATTTCATTTTGTACAAACATTTTCAATTAGACTATTACAATTATTTTTAATTGTAACAATAATCGTAAAGATGTCTTTTCTTCAATGGACATATTTTGGTAAGACCTTCATAAACAGACAAACTTTCATTAGGTACATCAAGGAAAAAAACGCTTGGTAGGTACTGATAAGAGCAAAAAGAGTTGCCACAACGTTATTTTGAACAAACTGAAAACTTTTCGCTCACACTACCGTCCGCATTTGTTTACCACCGATCAGGGTGGATACGCAACTAATCATCGTTTGTCCAAACTAATGTCCGCTTAATTAAAAGCTGGCCGTTCCTCGCGCAATAAAAGCGTTGCTGAAATCATTCCGGTCAAAAACTACTGTTATAAATTGCGGTCGTTTCGCGATAGTAATTACGGGCTTGCTTATTAGCTGCTTATTGTTCTAATGAGTTGGTACATGCAAAGTTTGTTGTTGAAGGTCTATTAGTCTGGGCTAATTTCGGTTTTGAAGGCGGTCTACTGCGGTTTAATTAGTACATACTTGTTCTAATGAAAACTTAAAGCTTTTGGATGACCAATTAACTTCTTTATTTTATTTATTCAAATACTTCATAAAATGGGAGTAGGTGGGTCACGTTTGTTAAATGAACTCCAAAAGGTGGATCGATCGCCTCTTGATTTTAGCCAATGGTAGTCAAAAATATAGGGAGAACCAAGACACAGCGGCGATACGAACTTGACAGATTCGCCCAGAATTGGAAAATATTGGCTATATATATTGAAGAAAGAATGAGAGAGAGAGAGACAATAGAATTTTAATTGTTATGTATCATATTATGTGATACACAGGAGTTGGAACCTGTTAAGTAACGTTATGTGACTGTAACTGTGAGCTAATGAGACAAATAAATGTTACAACAATGCGAGTAAGCAAAGTATGAAAAATTTGGCTGAGCCTTTACAAATATGTTCACTAAGCACGATAAGCCAAAACTAGGGTCGTGTCCATCACGTTCCAAGTCAATTCGTATATCAGGAATAAAACTTATTACTCTGACTGGTTACAAGTAGTACCAGTGTATAAAAAAGAAAAAGAAATTTCCTCTTTACATTTACTATTATAGGATACTTAATTAATTACTGGCACGCAGTAAACAAGTAATTCAAGTTACTCTCCACTTGTAAGTAAACATCATTAACCAAACTAAACATTGGCATCATCGTTACAATGTAGTTTTACTAGAACAGCCACATCTTATTTAGTAAAAACCGCGTGTTAAACTCAACGCGATAAACCAGAAGAAAAAAACCGGCTACATTTGTTCTTGTAATACAACATGTAGTTGCAAACTCGAAATCGAATCAACGTTGCTCGCTCCGCTTGCTTTTTGCCCCGGGCACTATCGGGGCGCTCCTCAGCTGCCGACCAAGTTTTCTCATTATGCTCCTTAGGTACTTACTGGCCCCACTCACACTATTACTTACTTTCCTCTATCAAACCCCTCGCACGTACACACGCACCAACCAATACATACGCTCAGATAAAATCTTCTATTTCAATACCTCAAACATAAAACTTTTCGGCTTAAGCCACCGACTATTTTAAAAACGGCAGCGCACGACTTAAGCAACTCATAAAAGCAGAGAGAGCCAGGATATTTTCTTGGGGAGAGCGCGAAGCGGTTAGCCGACTTTTACACTGGTTTTATTGTCTTGCCTCCCCTCGTAAACCGTCCTTTGTGTTAGTAACGTCTCAAGTTGTATTAACACCGTGATAACTTTAGTGGGAACCGTTCGAGCGACCCGATGCCTTGTCCACAATTAGGCCGAACTAAACGGATAGTTTTGATAATAATTTAAATGGGGCCGATGACGCTGGCCGTTAATAAAGGTTGAGCGCCCCTTTGATATTGAATTCGGTGAGCGAGGAAACTGTAATAATAAATTACGACCCTCCGCATGGTCTAAATGGTGTTTAGATGTTATAGCATAATTAGGAAGGTCGCCACTCACAAGCAAAGCGGGGTCGCGGACCTTTCACCGGAACACAGAAGAGGAATGTCTCTAATGCGAATGTAAGAGTACACAAAAACAAGTCGACACAAAGCTTCTTGTTATTCAAAATTACATTAGTCAGTCTGTCGCAAACAAAACAAAAACTCTGTTACAATTACAAAATCCCGCGTCCAAATGGTATAACACTCTAACTTTTCAATAAGGAAATATTTAATTTCCATTTGAAGAGCTTCCAGCGCAAAACAAAACAAAAACTTGAAAACATACTGGGTTTTATGAAAGGAAAATGAGACGGCCCGACGCGGGGCGCTGTTCACTTTTGGTAGCCTCAATTTCAGCGACAAGAATTTTCCAACGAATTTAGCGGTTTCAATCGATGACGTCGGTAATGGAAAAGTTCAATAGGCAACAACAAAGGCCGACACAAGTTAACGAAGCTCACGAAAGCGAAATTCACGATGGGAACGCACTCTCGCGGACAGGAAATTAAAAGACAAAAGAGTGCCGGCCAGAGCAGTTTAGGCTCGGAAATAGAGGGCGTGCCCCGACTCTTGCTCATCTTTTCATAGGCCGCTTCCGACCGCAGTCACCTTTGCCATAACTTGCGTAAATATTTACCGAGCGCGGTTGTGGTGTTAACGGACCGATCGTGACGTAATTACTCGAGTAGAAAAATGTAAACAACGGGATTGAACGAAAGTTGAACGTAGATCGATACAGTTGAAGTATTTTTTTTGATTTTAACTTGATTATTTTTCGCGCAAAATATTATCATAATACTCAGAGAAGATTCATGTGTCCTTTCAAATGGACATGTAATGTTTATAAAGATGCAGCCGACGACTACCAATAAAATATACCTTTCTGTGTACTTCGTAGATAATACAAATTTTGATCTAGAGTTTGTTATTATATCTTTGTAGTATATTAGCCTTAAAAGAACTTTTTAAATTTATAAAACACATTATTCCAAAGTGACTCAAATTAAGAAGAAATTACAAAAAAGGTTCAAAAGATCAGAAAAACCTTTTTGTTTAAAGAGGGTACCTTTCTTCACATACATCAACTGTTTAAAGTATTCCACGAATGATACCAACTATAAACAAATCACCTTCATCTAGTTACTCAAACACCCAACGATCAGACATATGAAAGAAATCGTATGAATACTAATTCGCAAAAGTAATCCGGCTAAGAGATGCCGTATCTGCTGTAAGCGCGAAAGAGGTGATTTTTCGGATCATTATATTCTAAGCACCCTTGAGAAATGATTAACTTGCCTTTTCGCTTCACGTGATCCTGAATACATTTGGAATGTAACAGAATTAATCCGGTCTAATACGGGGATGTCTGATGTGTATCAAGTGTGTATACGTATGGTTTCTGTAATTCAGCCAGGCTGGCGTAATCCATTCATGCCGACTTGTATCGTGTTACGTGGGGAACGGGCCGTATACTCCACACATGGACTCGCTCCTTTTGGGCCTTAAGTATTACTGAGCAAGAATCTTTTGAGAATAACAAATTGTTCTTCTTCTCAATGGATCAGAGAAATATCAAGATGTTTTGAAGTTGAAATTGTGGAACTGGAGTAGTCGACATCTTCCACGCTGTTTTAGTGGGAATTGTTCAAGGGATAGACAATATGGTCGCTCATTTATTATTCGGTTACAATGTTAATATTGTAACATCGAAATTTTCCGCTTGATTTACAAATGGTTGTTGTTTGTCAACCGGTTAGCATAATACAGCCGACAATAAATGACAAAGCGGCTGAACCAGCTCAACACTCACAACTTTGTTTCCTAATTTAATTTGCATTTCGAATCAAAAACTTTCCGTGACACTGTTTTGCATTATTAATACTTTAGCATGGCGTGATCTCCCGGGAGGCGCACTAGAAGCCATAAATTGAATTCCAACCTTCGCAATTAGTTATTCCCGCGCGTGAAAACTTTCGAGATCGTTCGCCTTCGTTAACAGATGTTACGGTGCTATTCATTATACATTCCGTCGAATTGTAAAGCCGAACATTTAATTTAAAGTACCAAACGCTCCTTTGTTAAATTGACGAACATTTTGGAAGGCATTGTTGAGGAGTCGTTCGGGCGCAGGAGGATTAGCGGTACCGGTGCTAGCCGCTAAGTTCCCGTTTTACATTTGTCTTGATGGGATAAATATCCGAACGCTGAATTAATCAGGTTCCCATCTGCGAGGAGGAAAGTGGGAGCTTCGATAGATGGAGTATATCGATCAAAGAAGCACCTTCCAACGTTGGATGGCTCAGACATTAGTGTTGCTCAAACGAAACTTAATTTGCCCTATGAGATGGGTTACAGAAGATAATAAAAAAGTTTTGTAGCAAAGCGACCATTTCGACGTCGTTGCACGTCTCTTATCGGCCTAATTTGGATCAAACAATTCCAACCCCCCTCGCACAAATTGTGGAGCGGCACATTTGTTATCTGTAGTATTCGCCAGAAATTATATTAAGATTTTGTCAAGCGATAATGTTGTGTATTTTTGCTTGGCTTTCCCGCGGTCTAGGGAGAGGTACCCTAAGGGGCGTACACATTTTACGATAACAATAAATTACGACAAAAATAAACTAGATCTCATCTATTCTATGGCACCGAAACTTTGTTTAAGAAAATGGTTGGTCATTTTTGCGACGTTAATTTCCTCGGTTTATTCGTACTCGGTTATTAATATATCAGTGAGACAATTGAGTACTTAAGTAATGAGTTTTCTTTTATTAGCTCTGATCTTATAATTAATATATGATTTATTTCTTCTGTTTCAGGTTACCGGTGGCGTATACATGAGATGTTATGGGCTCACGCGGCGTAGCGAAGTGGCGTTGGTGGGTGGTAGTGATAGCGTGGGCGTGGGGCACCGCCGCGCGCACACTGTGTCCGGCGCGATGCGCGTGCGACGACGCGCTGCGGGCCGCCTCCTGCGCCAACGCAAACCTCGAGATCGTCCCCATACAGCTCAACCCAGAGGCCACCCACATCAACCTCACACACAACGCCATCGACGACCTCCTCTACACATTCGGCTTCTACACCCAACTAATCATTCTCGACATCTCATACAACAGAATACAAGATTTAGGTAGTAAGAACTTCGAAAATAATTTAGAGATGACACATCTCAATGTAAGCCATAACTTCCTCAAACGTCTAGATAAAGACACGTTCATCGGACTAAAGAGGCTGACAGACCTGGACCTATCCGATAATGATATATCGAACATACACTCGCAGACATTCAAAGGCTTATCTGTACTGGAAAGACTCGATTTATCTAACAATAAGCTTGTCAGCTTCGAGGCGAGCACATTCGAACCCCTCACAGAATTGAAGATTTTATCACTGAAAAATAATAGTATACTGGACATACCGTCGGATAATCTTTTATATGTTGTCCATTTAGAATATTTAGATTTATCTGAAAATTTAATCCAACATGTATCTAAACATGGTATACCATATATGAAGGAATTGAAAAATTTGGATTTAAACACGAATCTTATCGGAAATGTGGATCAGCTAGGATTCCACAGATTACCTTCGCTTCGGCATTTGGACCTAAGCGATAATAATATGACAATGATCCCTACATCTGCCCTCTCCAAACTTTCGAACCTGTCGCATTTATATCTTAGTGGTAACTTTTTCCAAAATGTAACTGCGTTGTCGTTCCAAAGCCTGTTTCACTTAAAACATTTACATTTGAGCAGACTTTACGAAGTAGATAAAATCGATGCCCGAGCTTTTGTCGACAACATAAATCTGCAGAAAATATGGATGAACGAAAACGTTAAAGTAAGGGAGGTTCCGCCGAGACTGTTCCATGGCAATCCCAAACTAACTCACATATACATGAGGAACAATGCTTTAGAAACGCTGGAAGCGTCTCATTTCCCGATCGACAGACTGCAAGAATTAGAAATATCTGGTAATCCCTTCGCGTGCAATTGCTCACTATTGTGGCTATGGAAACTGGGAAGAGAGAGTGAAATAAGCCACAAAAAGTCTGGTAACGCGAGTACCATTCTTAAAATAGACTATGAGGACATCAAGTGTTCAGCTCCAGAACATTTGAAAGGAGTGATGTTTGTTCAGATTCCGGAATCGGAATTCGGGTGCTCAAGTGGATGGGTAATAGTGGCGGTTGTGGTGCTAACTGTGAGTATCGTTATAAGTGTGGTCGGAGGAGTATTGTATTTCATGGGACCTTTAAAGAAATGTAAAGGGGACAAGTCGAAGCAAGTTATGACTAGTGTCATGTTGAATGGTGACGTATCCAAGTTAAGTAACGGCTTAGGGTACTCGACGAGAAGTAGGGAGCAAGATAACAAACGTGACGTGGACAGGTATCTGATGATCGGTTCATCAGTAACTAACAATTTTCATTCGTTGAATCCTCCCTGGCATAGTGTAGATAAGAATCCTTACTACCAGGAAGACAGCGAAGAGCACATCTACCAACAGTTTGCCTACGAAACTATTCCACATCACAGAACGCCAGAGAAACCACACATAGTGTACGTCTAACAAAAGTTTTGCGCAAAGGACAATGTCGCAGATATATTCTTTGGCGCGTTACATGTATAAATAATGAACACACAGTGTGTTGTCAAGGAGACAAAGAACATTGAACTTGCAATAATGTAAATAGTGATACGATTGAAATTGTAATATGTGATAGCTTTGTATATAGACTTGTAAATATTATTAACAGTGCGAATAAAGACATAACTTTAAAGACGCTATTCTCGATTTTGTACTTAACTCATTTAGTCAGGTTAAATGTAAAGGTTGACGGAACAGGACAAAATATTGCTAACTGATTTTTAAATCGTGTAATTTTTATATCAAAACAGATGGTGTGTTTTGAATTGTTCAATACTTTGTGATGCTGTTTTGGTGGTTGTTTATTGACGGGATGTTGAGTTTGAATTGTACGATATTATCAGTTGAGAAATTATTTTGTCCCAATGTCTAGAGCCTAACCTCGAGTTATCTTTTCATATGTAGTTATAGGTGATCACAGGATCAATGTACTGTTTTATTTACTAGTTCCTTTGAAATATGGGTACTCCGATATTGTTAAGTGCTTTGTGAAAAATCTTTAAGAGACAACGTGTACTAAATTAATAATAATCATGTGTAATTGTATAGTATACATTTATATTTATATTTTCTGAATTATAAAAAAACACCAATACTTGATGAAAACTTTGTACAAAGATGAGCAATATAGATTACTAATTTCAAATACTATAATGTCGTTACTTTTATTCTGAACATTGTTATAGCTTACCTATTAGTTGTATTATATTAGGGAAATAAACCTTTTGAATTATGTATCCTGTGCTTAAAACATTTACCTTCATACTATAGCATCAAATATAATATACATTCTAGAAACAATAATAATAAAACCAGTTGCTCTGATGGGAAGGGGTACAAATATAAATACAGTTTTATTGGCTATTTTTGTAAATTAATTTCTTGAGACTAATTTGAAGAATTTGTTCCGATAGATATCTGAAATTGATATTTTTATACGTAGATAATATGTATTGGGGTTTGATTTTGAAGAGTCCGGCTTGAGAATGAAGCGAAATAGTGTAGTTGCATTATTCCCTTACTTATGTATACTATTACACTCGAAAACATATGTTTTCCTAGTCTTCTTTCATGATTAACTTCTCGTTTAAGTAAACAAATATATAAATATTTTAGAAATAAAGTTGCATTTTAAAGCCTTGATTGTACATTTAAGATTTTCTTTAGCGTTAGTAAACAGTAATAAACAGAGTAAACCTACGTAATAATAATTAACTTCCACGAAACAGAACTAAAATTAGAATAAAAATTTTACTTATTTAAAGTTTATGGAATAAAAAAATAATTACAATTAGGTTGATTTTTCAATGACCGAATGAACTTGATCTGAAGTATCTGATAAAAAGTAAAAAAGCCTTTGATGTCATTTAGTATTATTTCTTATTGAATAAATCATGACCTTTGTAATTTGTCGTAGGTATTACGTTTTTTCAGCTTATTAAAGTTTACCCAGCGATTGTAATCAGTCCTTACTATGTCTGCAAATTCGAAGCCGGCCTCTTTACGAATCATCAAAAATTTAGAAGAATATATAAATTTGTGATTACGGTCATTTTATATGTATACGTATTATTTAATACATTTAACCGACGAACACCATACCTTATCTGTCGATACCTACAGTCATACTAATAGAGTAAGGCTATTTATACATACTAATTAAATAAACTTTTGTTATGAAACTTATTTAAATATATAATGCATTAAAACAAACGACAATTAAACCATTAATAAAAATGAAAGTTGAAGTTTTATTTTCCCTATTAATACACTATGTACGTACAGTCACGAGCAATAGTATGTACCTACACATCTGAGAACTTTGTCACGTTGAACCTATAAAATTTTTCTCACTTTATATTATAATCTTGACATTTCATTAATTATTGTTACAAGGTTGTAAAGTGTACACATATTATTGTTTTTGATTGTACAGTGGGCGTCACGTCAAGTTTTAAGAACACTTTGATCTTATAATTGCCATGCTTTTAAAGTATCCAGTATAAGGATTTACTGGAGAGAGCTACAAGCAACATGGAAACGCGAGAACAATACATACTGTCGAGCTCTCGATAGCGTAACTCATGGTATGTGCATAATGTTAAAACGATAGTGACTGTAGTAACGTAATGTAAGTTTTCGATGCCAACTCAGGGATCATCCTCGGATGCTTTAGTTTGGCAGACATCTTGTCCTGGCCTGCTACCAAATTATTCCTTGAGGAAAAATACCGTTGAAACCTTTTAGCCAGCGTTTTGACACACCAACAAAGGCTTATAAAACCACGTTAAAGTCCTTATAATGTCAGAGTTATTAGTTAGCTTAAAGCTTAGTTTATTCTCGCGTGGGTTTGGATAAAGAATGGATTTAGATTAGGCCAATGAAGATTTTAAATTCATAAAGAGAGGCTTCAGTGGGAGTTAATTTAAAATAACAACAAACGAATTTGTCAACGTTTAACTTGAAAACAAATTATATTTCGTATCTACTTTGTACACGATAATTTGAAGAAGGCATACAACATTATTTCTTTCATATTTAGAATGATTAAAGGACAATATGACAAGGCTTGATTGATGTTACAATGTAAGCAGACAGATATTTTTTTATTGCAAACCAAACAGTTGAGTTAACACTAGGTACCTAAAGAGGGGATGTAAGGAAGCGGCCTATCATCTATTCGCTCCATGCCAACCTCATCTGCCCGTGGTGCATCCTGCCGAATAACAAACGAGGCAACCGACTGGTGGCGGTATAACCATCACAATTGATGGCGTAGCTAAATACCACAGACCGATGACGGGCAGCGTCACCGGAACGTGAAGCTACGACCTGCGATCGCCAACTCGCCTGCCCAGCGTGGCGATTATGGGTATATCCTCCAGATATTTGCCCTAAGTGGCGAACAACTGATGGTGATGATGTCCTACAGTAATAAATTAACGTAGAATTAGGCGGTATTATCGCATAGGTATTCAATTATTATTAATACGTATAGCCAATAGTTAGCGGTTAGAGTCAGGCAATCTGCATACCTGTGAAGAAATTCTACGGCTGTGTAATGGCGATTTACCTACAACTTTGGTTAACTAAGGCCTTATCAAATGCATTTCTCTGGAAGCGTATCTATCTGGGGCAGTACTAAGAATATAACAGTAAGTATCGGTAAGCGAGGTAAAGTATAATAATTTAATCCTTTGACCGCCGAGAAACCAATTGCAATAGAAAAACGACTTTTATCGAGGCATACCTATATGTATACGACTTCAGAGTTTGTTTATATGAAAAAAGAAAATCGGGTCAAAAGTTTTCAACAAGTAGATGTTAAAATTTGACCAATCACTAACGTGAACAAGAGGGAACGAGGCTACACGGAAAGCTTGTAACTTTGTAGGTTTTAAGAATTCTGTTCTACTCTGTAACTGTAGAACAAACGATTTTGAGGTCTCGTATCGTCAACGACGTTGAAAGGGATAAAGATACCTTTGTTTAAATTGTATGACACTATGTAGAAATAGCAATTTGGGGGATCACAAGAGTAAGTTTTGAAAAATCGCACAGTACTCTCCAACTGTTTGCCACTTTAATCATTGTTGGGTTTCTCACACCCAGAATACCACACACTTGCAAGCCTTCCGTCATTTTCGAAGAACCAAAATGCAAATACTGAAATGGGACTACGTATTTAAGTAGTAAAGTTTAATTTTGTAGATACGCTATAAATAATGTACAAAGTACTTCGTGGCCAAAAGTTAATAATCTTCAACTGCATTTATCGTCTGCCCTTGGTAACATGCATAATTCACATTTCATTTCAAGAACATGGTATGGTAACCTTGACTTCATAAAATTGGATGCCATAAACCTCTTGAAACTTGCAACACTGAACTTCATTTTATTACTTGGTAGCATGCAGACCATAGATAACCAACTAGTTACTTGTAATACCTACCTAGTATGTCTATGGTTGATATTCTTACAAAGTAGTTAGGCTGTACCCCACTTTTGAGGACTAGTTTGTTCTATTAAAGTTTAGATTATTTTAATATTCATTTTTATACCACTAGGGTGACGAAATGGCTTGCCTGTTAAACTGCTAAAGCAACCCATGGACGCCTACAACATGTTTGTCAACTTTTTAAAATCCTATTTACTTCAGGCTTGAAATGCCCCATACTGCATTCCCCTGAGAAAACCGCGGCAAGCTTATTCCACAAACGCAGTGTTCGCGGTAGGAAAAATCAGAAAAATAAGCATGTGCGTGACCTTGTGTAAGTGTGGGGATGACTTTGTAGTTGTTTAATTTATTATAATATCTATTGTTTTTTAAATTATGACCTCCCGTTGCTTTAAGGAAAGCGATAGAGGCCCGACAGCCACGGGAAGAACTGTGGCAGTGATTTGTATTCTTTGATATCACCGTACTAATATCTAGTATAGAACGTACACAAGTGTTACTTGTCTGTAGCCACATAGACAAACGGCCGTATTCACAAACGTTACTATGCGTCCCACGGACGCACAGGTACCCAAAATCGTATAGGGTTTTGGGCACTGTGTGTCCGCGCGTCGCATAGTAACGTTTGTGAATACGGCCGATAGGCTCCTCTTTCTTCATCACCCCAACCCCTTAGTGGTCCACGCCTCCAACTACCACGCTTTTGAGGAGCTCCGCGGCGCACGCCGCCGCCCCCGCCACGTCCTCTTGGAGGCCGACGACCCCATCACTCTAGCCATGACCGCCGCCGAACAACTCGCGACAAACCACACTTCAAGACAACCGTCGTTCCGTCCCCGCCGGCGGGGACTCCCGTCGCGTCGCCCCCCAGCTTTCGCGCCCTTTTCTAGATACCGGCCCGCGCCTGGTCGCTTTTCTCCCCAAACATACGTCCGTAGGGCATCTCCCAGCAACGCCCTGAGCCGAGGCTCGAGCCCCACAGGGGGCGCCCTCAGCGCCGTTGCTTAAATTTTTAGGGGTGAGAGCCTTCCGCTCCCCCAACAGTCCGGTGATGATGACAAGGCCGCCCTGGCCATCATCGTAGTCATTTAGAAAAAAAAAAAAAAAAAAGCTCCTCTTTCGATTTCCCGCAGCCACTATTCTATGCAACTATTTAAAAAAAATAAGGCCTATTTCTATGGTCTAAGCTGTGGGCCACTATTTGTACCAAAAAAGGTGATATGTACAGGCCTATCTATCCTACACTTACTTTCTAAAAATCGTCAACGATTTCAATAACAAAGTGCGCCAAAATGATGGATGGATCCATTTCCATTAATGACGGAATGGAGTGATCGTAAAACTGAAGCAGTAAATTGCTGCAGCTGCAGTTGATGTGAATTAAATAGCAATTAAAACTTAATTACAGTTCCTTTCTCGTCTAAAATGAAGTTCAGTCCAGTCCACGTAATGAGCTGCCAATGAATCTGATCGGTCAATTGTTATGAATATACAGAGGTACCTGTTTTATTCAAGTGGACAACAAAATCTCAAGACATCTTATCATCAGTTTTCCGTGTGGTTTCCAAATTTAGAATAGGAATTTCTCATCTCATCTTGTGGTTTTTTTTATACCCCAAACGTGGCAGACAAGCCTACGGCCCGTCTGATGTTAAGCGGTTAACGCAGCCTTTGAACGCCTGGAACACTAGCGCCCGACTGCAGATGCAGCACTCACCCCACGAGCTCCGAAAACCCTACTTACCGGTAGAAACACGACCCAGAGGTCATTTAGCTGCGGTATTCTATAGGGTGGAGTCGCTATTTTATAGGAAGATTCGCTACGCCCTCCCTTTCCCGTATCGTAGAAGACGACTAAGTGAATATTAGGAAATAGGCAGCAGCGTTTACTTGGGTACAAATAAAACCTGCTGCGGTCACAAACCCAAGTGACAATTGTCGCTGGGGGCGTATGCCCTGCAATGGACGGACATGGTATACTTAACCATTCATTCATATAAGTAGGGCATCTCTACAACATTCTGGCTAGTTTCTCTTCTTTTTCTAAATGATTATAGTATTATTCAGAGAACCTCATTCCGGTCGTTATTATAAACCTTAAGTATAGTATTAATACTTAATTTTATCATTATTGATTTTAATGAGCCCTCTGTATTTTATTTGTCTCATTCGCAACAAGTTGATTATGATAAATCAGTTCGATTTTATCCACCTCAATGACAGTCATTTGACATCCGACGAGGCTTTTTATTCAGAATTTTAAATTAGCTACGGGGAAACTTAACGAATTTGGGATGAAGAGATTAATATCGTTCGTGATGGGGTTGCAAAATTACTTGTCGATTACTGCCAAATCTAACATATTATAAGTGAATTTTAAAATACTTTGCTAAGAACAATTTAATCATTCATCTTTAGAACGAATAATAAATTAAAATAGGTAATGATAATTTCAAGATACGGAACCTCTTTCTATCAATATAGGTATTTTAATAAAGCTGTAAAGGACATTATAAAATTTAATTATTGATCAAATGAAACGACCTCTTTTTCGAAAATTCGACGTCTGTTAATTATAAGCAAATTGGTTTTCTTTATTGTTTTATAGCATAGTGACTACTTAAAAGGTCAACGCAAAAAATTAAGCCTAGTTTTCTGTGGCAAGTAAAAAGCATCAAAGTCTTCCTGTAAGTTATACCACCATGATAACCTGCAACTTTTACTGAACAACAGATACTTTGACCAACTTTGCGCCTAGTTCAATCATTCTTATCTTTTAGAAAGGAGGAAACTTGTATATGCTCCAGCACCAATTTACAAATTTTAATAGTTCATTAAGTAGCTATGATACGTATGAAAGTTTCATTTCTTCAATTTCAGATACGGAACCTCAAAATTAATCTGTGAAATTTTACGAGTAATTTGTCCAACGAAAAGTCGTTAACATAATGTTAATTAATACATCAAAGTAAATACAAAAATACTGCGACATTAAAGCTCAATTAATAAAATAAATAAATCACGTTGGAAAATGGCAATGATATCCGAAATTGAGTTATAATTCTTCACAATTATGTCCGTTGAACCCTTTTTATTTACGGCACTATTAAGCGTCGTTTGGTCTGGGAGATTAATATAAATTGATTGCCGCGTGACACTTTGTGTTTTGTTTCATGGTAATAAAGTTCATAATTGTTCTGTGCGAAGGTGTTTAAAGGTATACTGGCAGGCATTCGTACGCATGGTATGCATCGGAGTTAACGGATTTGCCTTGCTTATTGGTGGCCGATATGTATGGTGCTGATAGTAAACTGCTATATAACATCATTTAAGCCAATCCTTACACTTATTATCGTTATTCTTATTAATACTGTACATGCGTAACAGCGCTACTATCATGCCAAATCTACTGATCCGATTTAAATGATATTAGGTAATTACGGTACACTAAGTTTAGTCTAAAGTCCGAGAAAGGAATGAGAAAAAAGGGTTGTAAGGATATTGAAAAGGTGGGATTAAAGTTGTATGTATGGAAGTATGTCATTTATAAAGACACTATTCGACGCGGACGAAGTCGCAGGAATAGATTGTAATAATAGAAAATCAATTAAATTGCAAGAAAATCCATTGCGTGCGTAGATATGTAAGACGCGAAACAATGAACGCGCACCCTAAGCGGCATGACGATAACAAAACTTAACCTGCAAACGCAGGTACGTCCAAACCGACCACACTTACTCATTACAGTGTACACTAGCTAGGGTGAATACGCAGGAGACTCGTTTCCCGACCCGGGTCTCTGCAGATCTATAATAGAGATAAATGAATGTCAAAGCAGGCAACTCGTCCCGCGCGCAAAAGTAAAATTGTAAGGGTTACTTTAGTATAATGGAGTAAGCGTGTAGGACATTCATTCAGCAATTAGGCCCCATTTGAATGTAGCTTTAATTCGGCTGTTAATAAATTTACACAGCGGATGGAACGTTTCGGAACTAATTTTCAGTGAAGAAGCTAATTTGGTAAAACAATTTCGCACTTCAATGGGACTGTAATGTGATTATAATGTTAACATTTTAGGTTTCACTCGCGTAGTATCTCGTCTTGCTTAGATATTCCGCGAAATCTTTGGGACTTCTCACCTTCTTGGCTGTCTATTTAAGATTAGGAGAAATAACGAGTATTTGAGAATTAAGGATAATCTTCTCAGGAACAAAAACTCAACGAGGTCTTAACAAAAAGTAAAATGTTCAGTTAAAAAGATAATTTTAGCAATAAATGTAAAAAGTCTTTGTTATAATTTTCCTTATATTTTATCCTAGTTCTGGCTGGCTGAGAATGTATTCGGATTGACTAGAATCGGGATGGTTATCGCTCTTTGGGAAAGGCCTATTAGCAACAAACATTTGGGCTGATTGGTTGACAACATAATTCAAAATTTTGTTCTTTTCAGGAAGCGTAACATGATATTTTATGTGCTTGGCGGTTTCCAGGAGTTTTTAGCTTTCAATCAATTAATAAACCCATTGCGCTCCACTGCTAAACGTAGGTGTCCCCCAGAAATCGCCACATACGTATAAGAAAGGAAAAGTTCCAGAGGTTGCTTGTAGAGTTGTAGTCATTTCGGCAATTTATTAGTGAGGAGGAGGTCGGAGGTCAATTTTCACCTAAAATCTTCGAGGTACCTACTAACATCTTAATTTTGCAAGATAGTACCTAACATAACATGATCGGAATTCGCCACGCTCGTAAAACATCCAGTATACTAACCAACAATCCATGAAAAACACGGTCGAATCACGCGGCATACCCACTATGGCCATGGGCGGAAAATCGAGAGTGATAAATGTTTTTTAGATTCGTGACGGCGGACCGTTTGGTTTAAATCTGAAAACGGATGGACGGACAGTTTTAATGGCCTCTGCAAGGGAGTGAAACTGTAGCATAAATTCTGGGCACCTTTTGCGTAGTCGCCCGTTCCAATTTTTCGATACACTCCTACTATTTGGCACGCGGTGTCTATTGGCCCCTAATTTATTTGTCTGCGATAAATGTTCGTGTAGTCCGCCTGATTGGACTTTTAGACTGTCACCGGTTGATGGAAATATTCCTTTTTTATAGTGGGCCCGCGCGAACTGTGTTCATGATATATTGGGGAGCCCCAGGTGATGTCTGCTCGGTAGGGACTAAGCTGTCAATATACGAACCTAAATACGATGCAGCTATAGATCATTATTCACAGGTATTAAATTGACTGTAAAATTAAGTATGGTTTGTTTGTTCATATGGATAATGCACACTTTGCTTTGAATAAGGGTCCAAACTAAGGAAATATTTCTGTGGTCAATAAAAGCTTAAAAGTTGAGAGTAGTAGTAGATAAATATATATAGACCAATTTGAGTTTTCGCTTGTAATTAGAGTATAAGATCATATTACTGGGGGCGTCTCCCAATATACCTAGACTCGAGAAAATTTCGAAAAGTCCATTTTCTAACTACATATATTGATCCGATTGAGAATCGCACCCGGAGCTTAGGATAGCTCTTATGTTTAATGCTTAGGACTAACCAATGCACTGCCAAGGTCGTCAAAATAAATATGAAATGTAAAAAATTTCCCGATTCCCATCTTAATACACAGAAAAAGCTTAATCAACCCAACACAGGGAGTGTTGGGTTGATTAAGCTTTTTCACCATTTCACCAAGATTCACCATCTATAACGGAACATCCGTTTATTTACCCATAAAATCCATCCAATCAAAACGCATAGCACATAAAGGGATCCAATGAGAAAAAATAAAGACCTTTTATCCCCATCCTGAAAGGAGGCTGAAGCGTTAGGGTGGCAAGATTTATTTCACGACAGAAGCGTTATGGCACCAAAGGGACTCGGCAGGAATGCAGCCTGCAGCGTCCCCGTTCCCGTGTTATATGACCGCAGATCAGCAGATCGCGGAACGAATTTCGCGGGATTGTCTCTGGGAATTGGGGCGCGGCGTATCTTCTTTTAATTAAAAACGAAATGTAAGCGTAAAACTGTATCGCTCTTGATATAAGGCTGTGATGTACGTAAGCACTTGTGTGCCGACGCCGGTCAGTTAATAAACTGTGTGATTAATGCTACAAATGGAACTTAAGCGGACTGTGGTAAGGGGAATCGATTCTGCATTATGAGACGGGAACTGCTTGATATTATGAAAACTTTAAACGAATCTTAATAACCATGGATCACACACCAGCAGAGACTTCACGTCGAAAAATGCCTTCTACGTCGATTTCCTGGCGAAATGCGAGAACCACTCCGGCAGCGTGAGATTGGCTTCGCCAATTGGATATTAACTTATGAGGTTTCGAGCAGAAATATTAAACCATGCGTTATTTTTTTTTTTTTTTTTTTAATTTATTGATAGAACCACAAACAAGTTTACAATAGGCTTACATTAAATACAATTTTATAGGTAAACAAAGAGTATGTCATTGTAAACTCAACAGCGTTGGTTTCATTTTACACATAAAGATAATAAAAAATTGAGGGACCCAATGGTATGGTATGGTATTAAATATAAAGTTGTAAAAGTATTAGTAAATTTGTGTGCGTGCGTGTGTGTGTGTGTGTGTGTGTGTGTGTGTGTGTGTGTGTGTGCGTGTGTGTTGTTGTGTGTGCGCGTGTGTGTATGTGTATGTGTGCATGCGCGTGCGTGCGTGTATGTTTGTGTGTGTGTGTGTGATTTATACGAGTGTATGTTAATTTTCCGATAATAAGTTGACTATTTCTTTATTGTACAATCTGGGATTACAAGAAAAGATATCTATAGAACTAAACATTTTATTGTATGTTTCGACCATTCGATGCAAAGGAGATCGTATGCCCGCGTTCGTCCGAGAGTGTGTGACAGCAAAAAGTTGATTGGCCCGAAGGGATCGCATATGTGCACGAGTAGGAACAGAATAACTAATGCGATTTATTATAGATGAGCAATCATATTTATTATTACAGAGGTCATAAAGTAATTTAGCTTCAAGTTGAGTTCGTCTGGACTTAAGGTCCAAGATTTTAAATTTTTTTAAGAGAAGTGAGTACGTTAAACGTTTGCGAAAGTATTTATTATGAACCCGTCTTAAGAATCTCTTTTGAACCATTTCAATGCTATGATTATATTTCTCATATAAGGGGTTCCAAATTGATACACCATATTCAAGTTGAGGCCTAATTAAGGATTTAAAAAGGTATATAAGAGATTGGGGGTTTTTAAATTCATGGGATAAGCGCATGACGAAACCATACATTTTAAAGGCTTTATTTATTATTGTTTGAATGTGGATATCAAGGTGCAGTTTCGTGTCGAGAGTAATTCCCAAGTCCTTTATCGTATTAACCCTAATAAGATCTTTTCCGCATAGAGAGTAGTTAAATTCACTAATTGACTTTTTTTTTGTAAATGTTATTGTTTTACATTTATTTAGACTAAGTTGCATACGATTATTAGAGCAGAATTGGCTAAATCTATCAAGATCTTCCTGCAGTAGCTGGTGGTCATCCACGTTATTAATACGTCGGTATATCTTTAGATCATCCGCGTATAACAGAATACGACTATGCTTGAAGCATTTTTTAACGTCATTTATGAAGATCACGAACAATAAAGGGCCCAAAATGGAACCTTGGGGAACACCGGAGGTAACATAAGTAACTTCTGATTCAGAACCTTTGATTACTACTCTCTGTGTCCTATTGGTAACATACGACTTAAACCACCTCCAGAGGTTCCCTCGTATGCCGTTAAACGCAATTTTTTGCAACAGAATCTTATGATCAACCGCATCGAATGCCTTTCTGAAATCGGTATAAATACTGTCCGTTTGAATATTAGCATCCAGTGCTGAAAACAGGTCTGATGTATAAGAGATAAGGTTAGTGGTTGTGGAACGCCGTTTCACAAAACCGTGTTGTTCTTCTAAAATAATATTATGTAGATGAGGATAAACTGCATCGTGAACAAGTCGCTCAAAAACCTTTGAGAGAATAGGTAGTATTGATATCGGCCGGTAGTTAACAACGTCAGTCCTAGAGCCATCTTTATGAATTGGAACTACCCTGGCACTTTTCCATATATCTGGGAATGACCCCTCACATAGACATTTGTTGTAAAGTTGGGTCAGGGGAAGGTCAATGACGGTTGCCGTTTCTTTAAAAAATATACCTGGTAGGTTATCAGTACCCGCACCTTTAGAGGTATCTAGACTTTGAAGAATTTTCCGCACCTGTGATCTGGTTACCTTAACGTCATGAATTAAAATATCAGCTCCATTCTCAACATCCAACTCGAAGTCACACAAGCTGAATCTGTCAGATACTGTCGATGGCAGAAAAACAGACTGAAACAAAACTACCAAACATATCACACGCCTCCTTTGAATTTTTGGAAATGGAACCTTCATATTGTAGACCGCTTGGTATTGCGGCTGTGTTGCGGCGTTGTGACACGTACTTCCAAAAGTATTTTAAGTTATGTTTTATGCTATTTTCGACCTTATTAATATATGCTTTGTAACATTTTTCCGATATAATTTTGAACTTTTTTCGATATAATGAGTATACATTGTAGTTTGATTGACTATTATATTTTTTCATTTTAATCCACGCTTTATTCTTTTTATTAAATATGTGTATCAATTCAGAAGTAAACCAAGCAGGGTACGACGAGGTTCTTATATATCTTTTAGGTACATTATATTCTATAATACTGTAGATTTTTTCATAAAACTTAGAGACTGCCATATCACCATTTACATTCATAAATAATTCCTCCCAGTTCGTGTTTTGAATTTCTTCTGCAATTTTATTATAGTCAGCACTTTTATAGCAAAAGCTAAGATACGGTTTAAGTTTAGTATACTGCTGATTCTCCTCAAATACACATGAAACACAAAAGGGTGGGTGATGGTTGTCCACCGGGAGTAATACACTTGACGTGGCCGTTACTTCACAACCAGTCCTATTAGTAAAAAAAAGGTCCAGAATACGGTTATTTTCATTTCTCAAATTATTCAACTGGAAGCAATTTAATACTGCCATGAAATTACTTAAATAGATATGCGTTTGGTTAAGATCTTCAATGCAAGGGTATTGTTTATAGGACTCATTGTTTATCCAAGTTAGGTTAGGTAAGTTAAAGTCACCTGCTATAAAAAAGTTAGTTAAATCATTGTCATCCATAAGAAGCCTGTTCTGTAACATGTCTAAATAACTAAAGTATACCTCAGAGCTCTGTTTAGGTGGGATATAAACAGCGCCTATATAAAAGTATCGCTTCCCATATTTGCATTTAATAAGAACGTGATCAATAAGCGGCGGGAGCGCGTGCGGAGGGCCGGGGGCGGCGGCGGCGGCGGGCGCGCAGCCGGCCGGGCACAGTGTGCGCAGGACCGCGATGAGCACGCCACCGCCGTCGCCCCGGCCGCTCGCTACGCGATCCCGGTCCGCACGGAACACTGTATACCTATTGTCTATATATTCGCTATCAGCTATCCCTGCGTGTAACCATGTCTCGGTTAGTATTATGATGTCGTATGACTGTGTAAGTATATTCATGAGAAGTGTATGAAGTTTTGTCCTAAGGCCACGACAGTTCTGGTAATATATAGCAATGTTGTTAGCCATTTCTATATTTAACAATAATTTGTGTTACTACCCAATCATATTTCAAACTGAAAACAGCACACGTTAAAAAAAATCAGAATATAGTTTAGTATATACCAGAACAGCGTAATGTATTTTGAATTGAAAACAGTACACGTTAAAAAATTAAAAACATAGTTTAGTATATACCAGAACAGCGTAATAATGGTGTTAACTACACTATTTTTTATTTGAATAGACCAGATATATTTTAGATTGATTTTTTGAATTTGACACACACACTTAGACAAATTAAATACCTTTACTTTTGGGACTAATGTTACAATACATTGCAAAGCAGGATACACACACACACACAACCAAGAAAATACATTATAGTTCGAATTAACTTATGTTTTATACATTTTTTTAAGATCCTGATTGTTTCGTATGGCAAAGATAGGAGATATCTCAGACTGACGCACAAGAATAGTACCATGTTTAACCCAAACAAACTTGTAGTTACATTTATTAGCCTGCTCGCGGCATGAACGAAATAACTGTTTATTTTTAGCTGTAAGGTGTTCATTGATATACACGTTTTGAACAGTGCCGGTAATGTTCAGCTGGTCGGATCTTAGTCCTTTGCTTGCTCGCGATGCTGTGATGAAATTGTCTCGCAGTATTTTCGTTGACATTTTTATGATTATATTTTTCGGTCGAGTACAGGTCTTGTCGAAATGCGGCACCCGGTGAGCTGATACGATGTCCGTTTTGTTGATGGGATGTTTCACGACATAGCCAATTTTTTCGACAATGTCCGGTAGGTTTTCATCACGTCTTTCGGGTAGATTAACAATCTCAATATTATATAACCTTGCCTGCTGCTCCATAGCGTCAATTTTATCCTGCAGTATGGCCACTTGTTTACACATGTCATTATTTGAACTCACTTGATTTTCCACCTGTTTCAAGCGCGCATCAATGTTATCCTGCCTCTCGGTCACATAAGATAACGATTTGTCGATGGTGTCCAGTTTGTCCCCAAACTCCCTGAGAGAATCCTTTATTGTAGATGTTAATTTCTTAATCTCGCCATCAATAACGGCGCCGAGGGACGTTTTAATACAGTCCGAGATGATGGTATCCAATTCCAGTTTCCATGTCTTCAAGTTGTCGTTAATCTTCTGTTCAACCTGCTCCAGGATTGGTATGACATTCTCTCCATCAGGTTGTTTACGTTTGCGAAAATTCACAAAGATATTGTCATTATAACTTCCATCCACGCCTCCGCCAGATTCGGATAAATTTGGGATAGATGAACATTTCTGCCTCTGCGCCGACGATGTTGATGGTGGAGAACGTTGCATCGTGCGAGACGAAAGATGGTGTCAATCCTTGGTGAGAAAGGGTCAGGCGATGCACGAGTGGGACGGAGTCCGTTGCCAGAGCGAGCACCATATACTGTCGCACTAAGTTGCCGTAATGACAACACACACAATAATTGCTCTTAATACAGAGGAGCTAAAGTACAAGTTTCACTAATACAGACTTTATAATTTTGCGTAAATGATGTACGCGTCCACGTTAAACGGGTCCCGCGGACTGACTTTGCTGGTTGGTTATGCTGCTTGGTTATGCTGATGACAGCAGCAGTTACCTTATTGTCGAGCAACCCAAAACATGATAATAATAGGATAGGATGGCTACGATTTGTTGTAGCCGATCAACTAAGTCGAACCATAAGTTACTGCACTTGTTCAGTTTCAAGTCTACGCCGATTTTGTAGTGGAATTCGTTAAAATTTCATTTCTTCGACACATTATTCGAATTGGCAGTACTATCGAACGAAAAACCCTACATACTCTCGGCTCCGTTCTTAGCCAGTTCTTTATAATTTTATTAAGTACGTTGTTTTTCCCGAACATTCAACTACGGTTTTCCCGTCCAGCTTAGCAGATAACTGCCGACTAGCTGAAGTTGCCATCCGTGTAAAAGCAAGGCGGCTTTCTTTGAAAAATTCATCTACATACTATAGGTATTCGATTTTAGTGCCTGGCTACATAGTGTAACTTTTGTGGCTACTTGCTTTGCTACATTAAATTCTTTGATTGCATTTGCATCAAATTTGACATCATTAAGATATCACATTGAATAAAATAGCTATTTTTCCCTATCTTACGAAAATCATTGAGTTTTACATAATAATAAATTTGCAATTTTAAGTTATCTACGCATTGAAACGCACATTAAGAAATGAGGTCTCGATAATGTACTAGTAGATGTGTAAATAAATTTTATAGAGCAAGATAAAACCCATTACCAGTGGTTTACGAGTAGCACTCCCCTAATGATTCGAATGTTAGGGGTGGTTACTGCCCTGTGCACTGCCCGTTGATGTATAAACGGTTTTAGTTGTTAGAGGAAGTGCGTGTGAATGTTAAATGTTTTGTAAAAATGTTAATGAATGCTACTGCATGCTCTTTTGTATTGAATGTAAAGGTTTTTATTGGATTGCCTGTTTAGTGAAACGAGGTTGCTTGGTGGGAGGTGACGTTCGTAAAAAAACTATTTCGGTCAGTGACTGGAACTTCCTTGTCTGATATTTGCTTGAAATTAACTACGTCGTTTGACTTTTTGAGACTATATAAAGCCAAATTTGTGCGTTCAATGGAAATATAACGAATATAAAGTGACACTTTTTAATGGTTATTTTCCCGCAACAAAACGATTCGTTATAATACTATCCATGAATGGGATCAAATTAAAAATGTAAATTTTTCTGACGGTATCTATGTACTGATTATTGTTAAAAAAAATTACCTCAAAGTAAGATTTTCCTTGATAATGATTGATTCTAAATTGTTTTAGATCTGAACGTACCCCAGAAAATACCTAAAGCAAATTTTGCAAGGATATCAAAGTTTTCAATGTTGTCGGGATTTTATTTACTGAATATAAAATCCCGACAACATTGTCTTTATACAAATACCTACCATGCTTCATCAAAGACATCAGATAATATTAAACAGCACACTAAAACTAGTTGAAAGAAATACCAGAGAGAGTATATTGTAACTAAAGGCTCTGTAGAAAATTCCAATACCCAATTACTGTTTTTATAAAGTGAACAAAGACCGGCGTTCTCACATTGTTTTCAAAAGTATAAAAAGGAGCGGACGTGTTTTAAGCTCTCAACGCTGGATCAGTGAGGTTTGAGACAGAAATTTGGCTCTAATGATAAAGCTAGTGGGATTTTTGACGTATGCGTTTAGAAAGATGGTATTGTAAAGAAGGCTAGAAAACTAATATCTCTATGCTTTGAAAGAGCAGCAGCTATTATGAAAAGTCTTGTAAACACAGTTTTCATACATTTTTCTTGATGTTTATTAAAAGATAACAATTGACATTTGGCTGCAATTTAAAGTTGAGAAAACTTTTTGAAGAAGAAGGAAGGTACAGTCAACATCAAAAGATGAGGGCCTCACTTCGATTTTTAAAAGTGGCTGAAATGATGTGCATACTTATTAAAAATTTTACAAGTGATCTTTGTGGTATTAATAAACTTACCGACTATGATGACTCTTTCTTGTGTCCAGAGTGTGTTTGTTTGAACAAATTTCTTGTGTCTTCTGAAAGAAGTCCGCAATTAGTAGTCGTTATCTTGCACGAGTACGAATACTTTATTTTAAGGCCGAAGTTTTGGTCCTTTATCTGGTTTAATTTTTTTTAACACAATAGCTAAGAATTCATTGTAAATGTATGTGTAATAATAATAATATATATAATATGTAATGTATGTCATTTATAGTAGGTATGATTTTTCTATCATATTTTTAGTTATTACACAGAATACTTTTCCGTTTGAAACATTTCATCACGATGAAATATTATTTCAAACTAGCTGTGCCAGCGGCGTCGCTCGCGTGGATATCGGGTTTCAAAAATAACGGACTTCCATATAATACCCATCTATACCTTGTGCCTAAGTTTTAAGTTAGACCTCTAGCAATACATTGGTGAAAACCGCATTCAATTCTATGCAGTAGTTTTCGCGTAATGCGCGTTCAAACATACAGGTTTAAATGTCTCGCGTTTTCCCAACACTTCCCGTCACTGCTCCGCTCCTATTGATTGTAGCGTGATGAAAAGTATCCTGTAACCTGCCCAGGAGTATGAAGAATAATTGTACCAAGTTTCGTCAAAATCTGTTCAGTAGTTTTTTTTTCTATAACGAACATACAGACAGACAGACAGACAGACAAAAATTTTACTGATTGCATTTTTGGTATCAGTATCGATCACTTATCACCCCCTGATAGTTATTTTGAAAAAATATTTTATGTACAGAATTGACCTCTCTACAGATTTATTATAAGTATAGATGAAAATACCTATCTACACGTATCCGAACTACAGCAAACAAGTTCATAAATTAAATAAATGTACCAAAAACAAAATTATCTTTTTGTAGAATCAGCATACTAATGTCGGCTGCCCTCCGCAGACGCGTCTATTCCCCGGGGTGGCCTTTGCATCAATAAAATTAACATTGTAATCCACTTACAGTTGCAAAAAATGCTGCCGGTAAAATAATGTTTTGTTTCCACAGATTTTCCTTTTGTTGAATAATGCTCGTTTTTTAATATTTACCTCTAAGATTAATATTGAGATTTTTCCGCCATTACTGAAATATTCGTGGGAACGAGTGTATATTCGCTCATACTGTTGGATCATCTCTCATCCATAGAGGATAACGGTAAGGACTTTTTTGTACATTGTGATAAAGTTCATAGTTGTATGATGCATGCTAGTAGAGCACGCACACAATCATTTATGCTAGTGTTCGTGACTGTACCTACTCATGCTGTGAATATAAACCGGATGCTACTGTTCATATAAAAGCTACACTATTAATGAATACTTACATCAGTTTTAGTGTAAAGATACGTTATAATCCAATCTCTTACGAGCATAACCGATTCAATGCCTTATCGACACAGTTGCCTCGCTCCAATATTATGTCACCAAATGTATTAATTCATATTAGAGACGCATACATAATCAACACAATTTAGTTTGACGCTTAACGTACCTGGGAACACATTTGGTGCAATTGTAACAGGCGATAACATGGCAGCTGTGCGTTCCATTACCTCGTGCCATGAAAATGCATTAATAATGCAATGGGGTTTAATTTGTCGAGATGCAAACACGACCGGTATGAACAGTCAGTCAAATTACGAGATCGCACTGATGCTGCGGAAATATTTAAGGGCAACCATGATTGGCTCCTAAAGCTTAACTAGATTCTGCCAATCCCATCTGATAAGCTGAGCTACTGGTTATGTTGCATAAGTTATGCCTTATTGCATTCAAATAAAGCCTTACTTAAAGTGCAGTGTATATTTTGCTAGTGGAAGAAAGGAACAAATCACTGATGATGACAGAAAAATGAGAATACATACAATTTATTTATTTAAAAATCTTTCCTTATTCTGGTAAGGAGCGAATATTTTAGATAATAATACTTTTTTGTGACGAATTAACCTTAAATCCATAGGTAATTTACCACTGAGGTATTAAGGATTTATTTGATGTAGCTGTCTTTATGATAGAACAAAATAACAATCAGACAGTTAATAATTTAAAAAGAGCATTTTGATACTAATAACTTTCAGTATAAACATTTTCATTAAAATCCGAAATTCCGCGGTCGAGCCACAGAATGAAACTTGATAAATTTTCCCCTATAATGGAAAACGTAATAAGAAATCGTAATTTATTTCTTATTGAAATGAGGATAATAGACGCCCAGCTTCCCTAAGAAGTACCGAAATTGTTCCCCACCGCGCGGAGACCCGGCAGAACCATGATATTAACATTATAATCCAATTTGCGGCTTCAACCGAGGTGAAACTCATTAACAAACTTCCTGCATTATTGCATCTGACATTAGATCAGTCTAATTCAGAACTCTAAAATGCATTTTATATCACGCAAACGTCAGTTTAGCGACTTTAATTCTCTCGGGGAAGTCTAATAAGATTTCGCGCTGTCACATTACTGTCAGTGCATAAATTGAATAAGTCGTCTACCGAAAATTATTAGCGAGTTTAAAATAATTTGATAAATGACGGGAGTACTGCAAGGAAGCGTGTTGGTCTCTATGCTATTAATAATAGTCGCGTATACCCTCATTGCAATCAACAGTGCGTAAGGAGTAAGCAAAGATTAGAAGTAATTTATGCATAAAGAGGATGTAATATGTATTGAAAGCACAACAGTTCATAAATTATCCATATTAAAAATGTTGAGCAAACACCCAAAGCCCATGTTGGTAAAACAGGAAGCTGGCAGTGTGTGAAAATTTGTAAATGAGTTTGCAGATGTGGCACACAGCCCGTATCTATAGCGCGTCGACGAAACGGGACCGGGCGCAGGACACCGAGAGAGATTTATAATCTGTAGTTAATGTCCACCAACAATGAGATACAATTTAACTTCTCTGCAACGAAACGATATTTACAAAGCAGCACTAGCGGACCGGCGATATATTCCACTAATGTTTTTTGGCCAGCTTTTACAAACTTCCGCGTTGCACCATAAAGATTTTTTCTGTTTGCTATTGCCTGCCAGACTTAATAACTTTATTGCTTGTACAACATGCAGACCGAGTTTTCAGTTTATTAACGCTACCGCGGTAAGAGGCTGACCTAATTTTGTGAACAATAACAATTACGCTAGCAAAATTTGTTTTTTGCTTAATTAAAACGATGGATGATGGGGAGTAATCAAAGTATTTTTATTAGCTAATAAGCTTCCGTTATTTGTATGCCCACATTATTGTAGGTATTCAAAACAAAAATGGTGCTGTTGGGATTTTGAGCATACAAGCAGTAAATTTTGAGACAAACAAATAATAAGTTACTGGTCTAACTTGAGATTCATATCTCAGATCTCTTGATTTTTAGGCGGTGCTTGTAACTGTACCAACAACTTTTTAAATGAATATAGTCGAGCACATTGAACTAAAGATATACCTACCTACGAGTATGTTATCTACTCACAATTATGTCATGTTTAGATATTGTCCTACAGATATACGGAAGCTATTAATGTGAGTTCAACTCGGTCTTATCCTGTTTTTAAATCTATCAAGGCTGAAAAAGGTTACAGTATTAATTAAATTGACTTGATTGAGGACGTTCGCCCTCGGGAGACGCGATTGATTTATTCTGGTAAAAAAATCAAGCCTTTATTCTTATGGAGAACGCGGTATATTTTGGGCTCAATAAAACGGATTCCTTCAAGCGCGCCAAAGATGCGGAGAATACTGGTAGCAGAATTATTGCGTTATAATCTGCTCTATTCGTTAATACTTAACCTAGGTATACATAAAATTGCTTAACGACTATGTAATTTGACATTTATGTCAACTTTATTCATACTCTTTCGGAATTTAAACCTAACAGTAGGTATCTATAAAGGATAAAATGCCACTCCATTTGCTCCTGCTGTCGATATTTTTGCTTAATTAACAAAAATAAGCAAACATTAAGATAGAGACGGACGTAAAAGACCGATTGACTAAAATACTTAAAATCGTTATTTTCAGTAAATGGTTTTGGTTCCTGTTATGTAGACCATTCATATTCGTTTTTGTTTCATAAGTTAGAATGTAAGTACTAATTGCAGTACATAAGGCCACTGTAGCTAAAATACGAGAGAGAATATCGTTCATTTGGAAGCCTATCGATTAGTGGAACGATTAAAAGCAGATATTTAATGAATCGATATGCACGACTCTGAAAGGTTTCCCAATAAAAATAGGACCATTTCAAAAACGGCCCGCAGATAAACACTTCACAGAGCTCCAGTCAAGTGCTTTGCGGACGCAGACCGTTTCCATGGCGTTCCATTCGATAGCTAAACGTTTTAATTTCATACGTTTTTTATAACAGTGCACTATTACTTTGTGCCATGTGAATATTAATTCCAAACTATAGTATGCAAATCATTTGAAATAATCCTTTAAGTAAATAGGCATTTTGATTGTGTTAAACTATATCTTATATATCCATACTAATATTATAAATGCGAAAGTAACTCTGTCTGTCTGTCTGTCTGTCTGTCTGTCTGTCTGTCTGTCTGTTACGCTTTCACGCTTAAACCTCTCAACCGATTTTGATGAAATTTGGCACAGACAATCCTTAGACCATGAGGAAGGACATAGGCTACATTTTTTTTGCGAAAAAGGGGATGAAGGGGTGAAAATAGGGGTTAAAAGTTTGTATCGGGTTTTTTAATTGTAAAAGATAAAACCATCTATATTAATAATTTCGATCGAAACCTTATGCGAATAACAAAACATAAAAAAATATTGATTTTGAGTCGACAACATATATCCGCAAAATTCGGATTGAAGAGAATTTTGTTAAATTCCGATGGCACTGACAAATAACAATCAAACAAAACGCTGTCGCCATCTTTGACGTGAAGCACGTTCCGTTTCATTCAACATATTAATAATTTCGTCAAGGGGTACGGTAGACTCGATCGAAACCTTATACGAATAACAAAACATAAAAAAATATTGATTTTGAGTCGACAACATATATATACCCGCAAAATTCGGATTAAAGAGAATTTTGTTAAATTCCGATGGCACTGACAAACAACAATTAAACAAAACGCTGTCGCCATCTTTGACGTGAAGCACGTTCCGTTTCATTCAACATATTAATAATTTCGTCGAGGGGTACGGTAGACTCGATCGAAACCTTATACGAATAACAAAACATAAAAAAATATTGATTTTGAGTCGACAACATATATCCGCAAAATTCGGATTGAAGAGAATTTTGTAAAATTCCGATGGCACTGACAAACAACAATTAAACAAAACGCTGTCGCCATCTTTGGCGTGAAGCACGTTCCGTTTCATTCAACATATTAATAATTTCGTCGAGGGGTACGGTAGGCTCGATCGAAACCTTATACGAATAACAAAACATAAAAAAATATTGATTTTGAGTCGACAACATATATCCGCAATATTCGGATTGAAAAGAATTTTGTTAAATTCCGATGGCACTGACAAACAACAATCAAACAAACCGCTGTCGCCATCTTTGACGTGAAGCACGTTCCGTTTCATTCAACATATTAATAATTTCGTCAAGGGGTACGGTAGACTCGATCGAAACCTTATATAAATAACAAAACATAAAAAAATATTGATTTTGAGTCGACAACATATTATATCCGCAAAATTCGGATTAAAGACAATTTCGTTAAATTCCGATGGCACTGACAAACAACAATCAAACAAACCGCTGTCGCCATCTTTGACGTGAAGCACGTTCCGTTTCATTCAATACATTGCGTGCGTGTCGCGTGAAAAAAGTATTCATCCCCAACAACTGTGACTCATGTGACTATGTAAAACGAAACGTTTTGCCGCCAGAAACATGCGTCCACATTCGTCAATCGTTGACGTTTCTTCACGAAATTATTGTTTTTGACAATTTTTGACACGTGAGAGGTTCTCTTTGTTCGAGACTTGATAAACCTGACGATAACCTTTTCACCACGAAGCAAATACAAAGCCTTTCACCGTCGTCAGTGGCAGAAGCACAAACCGTGCATACCCGAAAAACACAAAAAGGATAACCTTATAGAATCCTTACTAATATTATAAATGCGAAAGCTAAATTGATGAAATTTGGCACAGACAATCTTTAGTTCCTGAGGAAGGACTTAAGCTCCCTTTTATTGCGAAAAAAGGGATGAAGGGGTTGAAATAAGGGTTGTAAGTTTGTATGGGATCTCTTAATTTTAAAAGATAAAACCATAAAGCTTTATATTTAAGCACTTGATAATGTTAAAGGAGAATAATCAACCGTTGCGGCATAGCACTATTCGCCACGCTCAAGAGTCACCGCACTAACGTTGACAGTTGAAGTTTGACGTAACGGTGACACTGACAGCTGTCATCGAGTTCCCGCCGATTATTACTTTTTCTCTCTCTGGTTGAATGAGTGTTTGTAATTGGATTGTGTAAATAAATACTTTCAGATTATCAATTAGTGTGTCATAATAATAATAGAAGTTAGTTACTTTTGGGCGAAGAGATCGAGTCACGGAGCAGGATGGAATAGGAACACGCATAATAAACACTTCTGTGACACACCTACATGAACGCGGGCGAAGCCGCGGGCACAGCTAGTCTTCTTATATATCTTCAATGTGTCTAATGATCCCACAGCTGACCAGACTTTTATAATATTATACATTTCTGTCCCTTACTGTTCGAATCTAGATTATTTACATCACTCGCCAATGTCACATAAGTAATAAAAACCAACACTACAAGACAGCATTAAAGCTACCACATTCAAGGTTTTCATCAATTCCACTTTATTAGATATCATAATTAAATCCTTGTTACTAAATTACTAGATATTGGTACACTAGCATCCTGATGGCTTCTAAATACCTACCTAAAACAATGAAAGCTAATAAAAAAATGAATTTTTACATTGAATACGTTTCGTTTTGGTCAGTTTAACTGTTTATTTTAAATTATTTTCACAACTGTCAGATCGGTGTCTTCAATATGAACGGAGTTTTGCAGCGATACATAAGTCATCTTCAAGTGCACGATGGCCGAGTCAACGCTTAGAAGTCGTGATTAGCGTATTCGGCCTGAGTTCATCCTTATCATTATATAAAATAGTCCATTTTGTGTCTTTTATTATCCATTTTCATTATCTAATATTTCCTCTTTCTTTTGTGCCCACTAATGTTCCACAAAAAACGTATTAACACGAAGACAAATTGTATATTGCGCTAAAGGTCAAAATACGTTGCAGAGTCATTAATTTAATATGGAAATTTGCAAGTTAACACATGAATATCTGGCCAGCTAGCTGTTGCTAGCCGTGGAAAGCGGTCACGGGCTTATGACAACGAAATTCCATCAGCATTATGCTTTAATAAGGCAACGCTAAAATTTGCCACATCGCTTGGAGCTAATTCATAATGGTCTTTGCTTATGGCGTTAGGTGGCAGCGGTGGTTAGTCACGACAAAGCAAGCGGGGTAAGGGTTTTTAGAACCTTTATGTTTTCGCTAGTTCGAGTTTTGAATATTTTTTGCTCTCCTTTCTGGTGTTAAATTTTCAAAAGTATATTACGAGTATAACGCATGCTTATTTTCCTCTGTACTTTGAATCAAATAATGAATTTGACTGGACCTCCAATACACATAGACCCTAACTAATATAGAAAAAATTCGCCGATTAAATAGACCGGGAATCGAAGTCGACATATTCGGCTCTTCCATGCTTTTCGCCAATTAATCACCAAGGTACATACATTGTAACCTTATTAAGTTCGTTTTTAAAAATAACAAAAGTTTCTTTGTCTAGATAATAAATTTCCAGTTAACCTATTTACGCGTAATCCTAATTCAAAGTTACGAGTGAAAGCTGAAACCTATCTTCAAAGTTTCTTTCATCAACAGAGCGAGCTTACGTTAATCTTGTATTAACTGTTTCTGATAACAAATACTTTGATAAAGGTCATGGTTGTAAGGTTTTCTCAAGTTTCTTTTCTTACATGGCTCTTCTGTTAGTTTGAAAAGTAATTCATTATGTTAATACCCTTTATCTGTAGTAAGTAGTAGAATATACTGTGTTAGACATTTTTGTTCTACTTAAGAAGCTAACCGGAGTTATAATAAGATTCAGTTTCACGCAATTTGAATGAAAATAAAAAGATTTGGTGAACCTGAAATGGTGTGGCTTTTTATGTGTTATTTTGGAAATAGTTGATGTGACTTTTTTCTGGTTATTCGAATTAAGGTTAAGCCTTAAAAATAAGGCAGAATAACGTTGATAAATAAAGTAAGGAGTATGTGATGTTGTGCGTCATTTATTTTTCAAATAGATATGAAGACAGGTCAAACTATTACATGTAGACTACTTATAAAGTTATTAATTTATTGAACTTGGTATAATGCAATTTCTGTTCATATTGAAAGCGATGGTAATAAAATGTACCTCTTTTATTTTATTAACCTAGGCAACGCCGCAAACATCTCGGCAGCAAAATCTTAAACTCATTAAATTCCCCGTAGCACTTAATTGGTTTACTATAATACAAATGTACGAATCCGTACCGCACCCCATCCGACTTCGTTCCAAAGCTGGAGTGGTATCAATTTGCATGCTCTCAACTGGAGGGTGGTTCAAGTGTTGTCCCTTTGAGACAATCGTTTTTGCCTCTTGGCTTCATGTCGTCCTGTTCAAATTTAGATAAATGTTATTGTTTCGGAAGGTAATTCGTTACTGTGAGCCAATTGAGTTTCTGAATGAGCTTTTTTGCGGTTTGATTCTAAGATATGAGCATTTTATTGGTAGGTATGTTACTTTATTTGTTCTTTTTTTAACAGTAACACAGAAAAGTGGACTCTCCTTATTTGATGAAAAGCAAATGAAGGCAGCTCATTGTAAATGTTACTGTGACACCGGACAACAGACTCAGTCAGTTGCAACCGCCGTGCTGATCTATTAGATACCTTCGGCTCATAATAACTGGTATTTTGCCGGATGTACGATGGGCGCTAGCCAGATGGGTAAACTCTTCAACCAGCCGTGAAGCTAAAACCTCAAGAAGGCTCTTATTCGACTTTTACGACACCCATGCGAAGAAATGGGGCAGTGATTGGTGTTCTTACCGTATTTAGTCTATCCTATTTATTTTCAAGTACAAAAGTGTGTATGCCCGAACGCAGGTGCATTTATTGTCTTAGTTTCACTCTCTTTCTTTGGATAATTTTTTTTATTGGTGAAATGACAGTCTGATACGAAAACAAAAGGCATGTCTCAGAATATTCATACGCTAATTCAGATAAAGTTACTTTCCTAAATTGATCAAACCTTTTCCAACAATATTTTTAGCGCAATGATAGTTTTACTTTAAACTATTTGTGCAAATGTATATTGGACAAAATGTATTTAGCTTACAGAGAGTACTATTATAATCAGACAATGACCCACAATAGTTAATATTGTCCACCTTCAAAATTTCCCGCTTTCCAAGCATTGAAATTGTCTTATCAAAACACGCAATCCGATTTACGATTCACGATACCCACGTTTCAAACGATAGGTAGATCCAAGACACTTTCGAACTTTTCCCCAGAGATAGCGTCGGCAATACACAATAATATCATAAATAAGATAAGCATTTATATTTATGTAGCCCAACTGGAGCAAAAAGCCTAACCCGGGAAAATGCCTAAGGCGCGGTCGTTTTAGTTATATCCATGAGAGTACCCATTAGATGGTTTGTTTATCGGGATGCTTATCTTACTTTTCTGAGCGATATATCGTACTCACGTGTATTGCTATATGCCCCGCTTCATTAAAGCATTATGGTCTCTTAATTCGCCAGGAAGCGTGGCATTAGGCTATACAACTGATATAAGATTTAAACTAAAACTTTGCAACATTTGTTACCATAGCTGTGTGTTTATATTATTGTGTTTTGTATATTTTATTCCTATTTATAAATATTCTAGTTACAGGAGTTCAGGAGACAAAAAGTAAGTACTGTATTGTTTCAGTGTTGTATAAAAACCGGCCAAGTGCGAGTCGGTTTCGGCCCATCGATTTAGATTTCAAGCGTATACCTGGTGATCTTAATATCGGGCAAAAAGCGGTAAAAACACTTTTGTTGTACGAGGGTCCTGTTTTACCCTTTAGGTGTGGAACCATAAAGATTAGACATTAAAATTTGTAGCTGTTGAAGATCAAACCAAAACACTATTACTCTACTATTTATTCTACTGTTTATTTATATTTTCGGAGAATTCCATTCTCATTTATCCAAGTCGAATATCATCTCGTCCATTATGTCTGAAGTTTTCAACTTTCTGCAAAGAAGAGTAATATTCTTACTGGGTTAGTTGCGTTATCACGCAGTGGGTTCACACATCACGCGATCTCCGCGCGTGAAAAGTAGCTGGCGCGGAGCCAGTGTCATCGCCAAATAGATAATGTTTTCTATACTAGCGGCCGCCGGCGACCCCTGCCCGAGTGTATGAAATAAAAATAAAATAAAATTGTTTAATACTTTTTTTTATACAGTAGTTTTACTTTTAAAAATGTGACGTGCATTTTTTTCCTGCCAGCACTTCTACGCGTAGCCTGCTGAGAAGAAGTGCAGCAACAAACTCAACAAGGTGAACGTTTATTCTTCTATATGATAATCCTAATATATCCACTGTGTGTAAAGTTTCATTACAATCGGTTGTATTTAGATTACAACCACTCCATCTCATCCTGTGGGTGTTGTAGAATGCGACTAAGGGAATATCAGGAAACGGCAGCAGCGTTTACCTGAGTACAGATAAAACTTACTGCCGTCACCAACCCGTTTGTTAAACGTGGTGATTAAAGTCGTAAGGCCTATATTTCTAGACATAATAGATAAAACAATAGAGTTTGGATCATATCATTGCTTTACCAGGATTTACCCCCAATGACAATTGTCATTAGAAGAGGCCTATATTTAGCAGTGGATGTTTGCAGGCAGATAATGAATATTGTATTTTACAATGCTTATTAAGTTCAACCAATTATAATGTTATTGGGTGACGGAATGCAAGTATAGGTGACTAATTACTGTAATCTGTTTATTCTAATGCAATCTCGTAAGTTTTATTAATAAAGCTCCGACTTTAAACCAAGGTATTCTCAACAGTGTAGTTAGACTGACTTCAGAAGTTCTCCCATCACGCAGTCTAACCACATATCACGTGATCTCCGCGCGTGAAACGACACTGGCGCTCGTCCAGTATTACTGCCAAATAGATATCTTTTATTCAGTAAAACTCAAACTTTTCTCGGCATAAATTCACTACTGGAGGGAACCTTCATGAAAATGTAATGAGGAAGAACTATTTATGGCTAATCCTTTCGGAATAAACTGCTCGAAGCGGTGTCCGTCTGAATTTCTACGCACTGCTGTCGCAAGAAAGTGTCTAGTGCCAGCGAAATGTTTGTAGCGAAAACTAGTGGCGTTGAAGTGGGACGGATTTATGGTGGATTTGGGGGTGCGAACGAGATGGGGGGTTACAGACGAATGAGGTATAAGGCAGTGGATTTTTGCATTGCAAATAGGGGAAATGAAACTGCCGCCGACTTGGTCGCCACTCTGCCACCCTCCGGACTCTTCCGGCGTCATAATCATTGTTAATAACGGAGTGCTTTAATGAATTTATGTTGCGATCAAAGCAAGGAGTTCATAATATAGCTTGTTATTATGAAACTTTTCACATACGTGTTGCAGAAATGCGCGTAGAAGAAGTCTTATTACATCGAATACTGAATAACTGTAAATGAGTTAACTTTTTAACAGTTTTGCTTATTTATTTGACTTATTTATTAATCTCCCAAGTACCAGCATTCCAAACACAATAGAAATTTTATTGTGTTGCGACCCGATATCGGGTTCACAAGTTGTAATTTTAAGGAAACCATCGCCTAAATTGTACCGACAGTAAAATATGCATTTCTTTCTACCTAATTATTTGGTGCACACTAAACAATATCTTTCTATTGTACGTAACAATTTAATATACTCGTATTTATAAAATAATGTTCTCATAATTTAAATAAATGATTTTTATTTAACACTAAAATGGAATTACTGAAGTTCGCTTAGTAGGTACCACAGATATAAAAAGATTATTTGAAATACCAGACGTGTAGGAGAACACAAATTAAATTGCAACTAAGAGGAGGATAAAATTCTAAAAGTATCACTAATCCCGTCTCTAAACAGAGAAAAGCAAAATAACAAATAGGAGAATTTAATTATAAAGATGGCTTGTGGGTGATTTAATCTCATTGGACCGGATATACAGTGATATGCCAAGTTCTTGCGCATCGCCGGATTAGAGAAACCACTTCAGACTTATTAATTTTCTTCTTTCCTTCTTTATTTCTTCAATCCAATAATTATAAAAGTTTGCAATAGGATAGTACTTGTCTGTTTAGGTAATGCTTTAATGTCTTGACACGCGAGTAGTCAAATGTATTTCTTGTGTTTTTAAGGTCTCATTTTTTTTGATGTCACATTTAATTTGATGTATAAAAATTAAATGCAGATAGTTAATCAACATGGACTTCCCCAAGTAAGTATCTTAGCCTTAATACTGATAAAAGATAAGAGAACTGTTGGGAGATGTAAGTATGTAAATATTCAGTAAGGCTTCCTTCAGATTGACGTTTAACCGCCATCAAACCGCCGTCAAACCGCTACCCCTGTTCACACTACGAACGCGGCGGGGCGCGGCGTTCAAACTGCGGTTTGGCGGTTGATCCTCTACCCCTGTTGACACTATCGGCGGCGGCGGCCGCGTTTTGACATCGGCGGGCTAGGGCTGCTCTATAGTCAAATTGGGAATATCGATGAAAGTAGAAGACAAATGCCCATCGCGAATCTTACATATGCAAAGTAAGCGTATCTGCACTACGTAGTGTCACTAGGAAAATAACTTAGTGCCGACGTAAGTTCTTTAGTGTAGGTACTCTCGTAATTAATGGTTCACAATTGGTGGGCAGCAATACTATCCATATTTTGGGTAAAATTTTCAGCTACTAAATATTTTTAGCTAGAAGATATACTCTACCACAAGTCAATGTCGCAAAATTTCATATTCATTAATTCTAAAGAGGTTTGCTCTTATAGCGTGAGCAATATCCACCACTCCCTGAATTCCGCCAGTGCCTTCAACTCCCATTACGTACAACAGTACTCGAAGGTAATATAGAATAGGAAAGAAAGGATGAGAGAGGCCACGACCATTACACAACAGCTAAGAAGAAAGTTATTTAACTATTTCCTAAGTGATAATAATGGCCCGTTTGCACTATAAAAAAAATTACCTTTCTTTACTCTTTGTCGAAATATTTTCTCAAGAAACTATCCATTTCCATTTAAAATTATTTTACTTTTCAGCTTATTATATTTAGATATTATCAAAACTTTAATAGCACTATACCTCCATCACTAGCTAGTGACATTTCTTCTTCTGTTTTATAGAACGTAACTTTACACGGTTAAAATAAAATATGAAACAAATTTATTTGAATTTATAAATTATGGTGGAAAATATAAGTACACAATGAGGCCACACTAATTATTTAGAAATGGTTATTAAACTATGGATACATTTTTAGTTAGCATTTTTCTATACCAAAAATCAAACATTATTTTCTATGAAATACGAAATAATGGAAATCTGAACATGATTAATTCATGAATACTTATACGGTACTTATGTGGTATCCATATTCAAACTGTGTTTCTTATTACACATCTTTTATTGTGTTCTCATAAACTTATTTGTTAGCGAAAATCCCCAATTGAACCGGTATCGACCCTGTGAGATTTGTTTGTGTGCGTGTCGACGATAGCACCGACATGACTGATGTGTGCTTCTCTAATTGAAAGTACCAGGAGTGCATATCACATAGGAAGTTTAAATTATTCCATTCCTAAACAAGAAGCATTGTAATATTTGATAAGAATTTCTTTAAGTACCTATTGTGGGAACGAAAACTCCCATTAGATCTACCGTAAAAACAGTAGTAGAACAACATAATACAACATAATTTTAGTATGAAGTAAGTAAATACAATAATTCTTTATTTTCGCAACGCGCTTCAAAAATGGTTACGTTCTGTTAGTAGATACGTAATTGTTTTATTTTTAGTGTTGTTACAATTTAATCGTTACGCTAATGGATCATAATGATTAATCGATATGTAAATAGTACAAATTGTAATCAGCATTGGACACCAGAAAGTTAAACGATCACTAGGAATCGTTTATAATTTGCTGTTCGCTTTAGACAATTGTGACAACTGTATTAAATGTGAGTTTATGAAATTAATTTCTTAAATGAAGATGTTATTATAGATAAAAATACGATAATATTATAATTTAATCAAAACTTAACTTTTGTAATAATATTTGAAGTTTGTAGTCATCAATACACTTCGCATTTGCAATCAATTTAGTACTCATGGCTCTCAAATAAGTTAAATTGTACTTCTTCTTAAGGTGACCAGAAAGTAATATAAAACAGTAAACAGTCGTGTATCCTATTCCCAAAGTCACACATAAATTATCTTTAAAGCGATTATCGATGTTTAGATTGTAAAATCATTTGGTACTTGAATCGATTTATTCTCACTAAAGAATCAACAATTACCTATAGCCGACCATCGATCTACAACACTACCAGCTGCCGAACCGCAAAACCGCGACCGCTAGTGTGAACACCTCGGCCGTTTTGCGGTTGATCGGCGGTCGATTTGCGGTCGCCACCGGGCGGATCAACCGCTAGTGTGAACGAAAATAAACGCTAGTATGAACAGGCGCTAAGAAATAATACCATCATTTACTATGACTGGGATTCAGTGTTGCACTACTGTGCATAAATTGTACAATGTCGGATTGTTCAGCAAGCACGACTTTCTAGCGCTTGTTTCAAGAAGAATGCGCAATCTTATTGAAGTTTAGCGATACGTGTGTATTTGTCGAATTATAACGCTTTATTAATTGTTTTGTAAATAAGACGTGTACTGTACACATTGTGGTTGTTCCCTAATAGGAACTTTCTGATAGCAACTTTCGGAATGTTTTCATGTTATTTTATTATTTTCGATTTTCTATCGATTTATACATGTCAATGTGTTATTGTAATAATATACGAAATTACAGTCCTTGACATAAGAAAGAATGCGGAGTTTTTATTACCTATCTACCACACACATACGTCTAGGTACCGTTTCAAAATTATTCCTTTATAAAGCACAAACCTTATATCCAAACAAAGTGTTACAAAGAAGACATTAAACACCCCTTACGATAACTTAATATGAGCAAAAGCGGAACTTGGCTGCACCATAACGTGCTATTTGGATAGCTAAAATTTAATTCTACCGGGAGCATTCCGCCGCAGATTGCATTCCTTTGCGCCACTGTGCCGTGCCTGGCGGCTTCAGTTGATAGAAACTAAACGCTTTCATATACGGAAACTTGTTAATTATGTATGCGACTTAAAAAAAAAAAAGTTTCTTAATTCGTAAATCGACCGCAAAAAGATTTGTCTGGTTTCATAAGTTTGACACAGATTTGATATGCCACGCTGGGCCACCCAGCATCATCTAGCCTCAAACTAAGCCGAAGCTTGTACTATGGGGACTAGACAACTGATAATCTTACTTAGATACTTTATTTTTATAAATACATACATATTATACACAGTAAACACCCAGACCAATACAAACTGACAAATGTTCATGCACACAAATGTTTGTACTGTGCGGGAATTGAACCCACGACCCTTGGTTCAGAAGGCAGAGGTCACTACCAAATGAGCCATCGAGCCAGTCAATATAAATATAGCATACACAGATTTGAAGGGATTCCCCGTGTCGAATAAAAGTTATGATAGATAGAATAAATTATTTAAACAAAATAAATAAAAGAAAATTATAGTGCATAGACTCTAGACACATTCCTCTTGAACCTGTTCTAAAGCAAATTATCAACGTTGTATAATACAATTAATCAGTCTACAATGTACTAACCTTTTTACTAGGTAATATACGAGTATTAAGCTTTGCCTTGAATCAACACCAGTTGATTTCTTAATTTCTTTTTCGTAATCGTATATTTATGCCCGAGCCCATTTCAACTTAGTTTCATGAAATAACTAGACTTGAAATCGAATCTAAAACATTTAAATCGCTTTAGCCAGGAGTGTGTTAGTTATCAAAGTAGAACAATATAATTTTTACTAAGTAATATAATATACTACAACACGAGGACTTTGGAAAGTAGTTAGCTTCTACTAACTAAAAAAAATAGCTTCATAAAATACAGAATCAGAACACATAAGAAAACATTCTCAAGCATCATTCAAGCTCAGTGACGTAGAAATAACAGGTCGACTGCACATTTACGTATTATTATTTATTCCTTTGTTGCAAACGGAGTTCAAAGTGCGCTACTAAAACTGGAATATTTGGCAAATGAAAAGCGTATTCGAATGAACTCCGCGTGTTACGAGTACGTGACGAGCCAGGAGAAAAGGTCGCGACACAGGCATGAATTTGAAATGAAGACGACATAAAACACATACGTTCCGATGCAGGTATATTTTGTTTAAGGCACTTTGAATATAATGCAGGGATGTGTTTATTGTTGTTGCGTTAAAACTTAATAACCTATGCCACGCCGGGCCATACGCTACCATTTAGTCTCAAACTAGGTTAAGTTTGTACGAAGCTTAGTTGGTACTGGGGTACTGGACAATTAATAAAGTTACTTGGACAAAAACATACAAAACAAATAAAATTGCAAAGCAACAGCGATACATGTTACATAATAATTTAACTATCAGTAAATCTTAAGTGTATGGCTAGTTATATCTGACAAAGCGTGCTCTATCTAAACCGTATCTTTGCCTAATATCAAACGAAACAGAGTCCAAACCTTTATGTAATTAATTAAAAAGTAATTAAAAGATGTACGGTAAACAAATTTCTTTATTGAACTGAACCCAAACATTTCATAAATTATACCTACTACATGTAGTTGAAATACTAAACACTCAATAAAAATTAATACTAAAATTAGTCAGATATAAAAAAACATAGAATTTAGTACAAAAAGGCACATTTAAACTTCATTAACTTTGAACGTGAAATTACGAACCTATCTTGTTAAACCAACTCACCCGAAATAAGTAGGTTACATTCTCTTCTTGACTATTTCCTTAATTGTCGCATAACGAGTTCTACGTTTCAAGAATGAAACATCCACCCGAACTGACTAAAACAATGTGTTCATGTTACAGTTAAGAAACGTTTTTCGTTAGAACCCATTTTCACTGGGTAAAACTAGTTTCTAAATGCCTTTGTTGAAACTAAATACAAGTAGTACTAGAACTACCATCAATTTTCAGATAAAAGTTGTTGTTACTGGCTTATACTAACTAGCACTAGAGAAATAAATTTCAAAATGAAAGCAAGTACTACCGACTAGTCTGTACACAGTACAGTACTACAGAATAAGGTATGAAGAACTTCGGTCGGAACAGTTTTAAGTGCCTAATTTCGGTGAAAGGTGGTTTGTCTAGTAAGAAATACATAGTTTTAACCAACATTTACAATGATGTGCAATAGTTAATTATAGTTTTAACAAAGACACATAGCTAAAACTAGTTCTAACTAGAGAGAACGCGTTCTATCTAAAAACTGATTTTAACTGTACAATATACAATTGTAATTAAGTTTTAAATTGTTTTGAGAAAGCTTGCCCCGGGTGTCTTTATAGCGATTCAGGATAAAAAGAAAGATAACAAACTTTATTTCGTCTTAATTTAATTAATTATTGTCTCCCTCGTCTGCCCCTTCATTGTTCCGTATCTATTGACTGATATTACGACATTTCTGGAAAAGGAAAGGCGTGTTTAGATAATAATTTATTAAAGCCAGGCTTAGATATTTTTCACGTTCGTTCAAACTGTGGAATTATTTTTCTACTAATTTGTGATAAACTGCTTAATACCATTATTTCTGTTTTAAGGTTTATATAAGAGGAAAAAATACTTTTATAATATCAATTTCAAAAATAAAGGTCCTATGGTAAGGTACTTGTAGCATTAAGGTGATTGACCTCCATCTCATCTTATTAGTTTTTGAAGAAAAATGGTAGACTTTTGCAAGTCTTCCTACGTTATTTAAATTTCTTTTTCAAAGATAGCTTTCCGGAAATTCAAGGAAGATATAATTCTTTATATCTTCCTTGAGTTCCTTGAACCAACCCCCAATTTGGATAACTCCAGAATATACATAATTCTAAGTCTAATCCATGTCCTGTGAGTGACCTCCCGCTTATATAAAGCTAATAGGTATTTAGATAAATAATAACGCTGTAGTCAAAAAATATAAGATTTCACTAAATTTTGGTAAAAAAATAATATTAAAAAGTAACTTGGATTGAAAGATCTTTTTAGTTTCTTATACTTGCTTCTTTAAAAAAACTTTGTCACGTTCTCAAAATGTATTTTTTATTATCAAAGTTGAAAATCCAATTCACTCTCAATTAATGGGAAACTTTTTTACGCGCAGTCATGCAGTTGAATGAATGGAGAAAGAATTTCAAATGATGACATTAATGAGAAACCCCTTTGAAATTCATAATTTTTCGGCGACTTGGGGGTTGTTATTGAAAAGGGCCTTATTGAATAAAATCGGAAGAAATCAGGCACAAGACCCCAGTTTAAGAAAAGAAAAATATCAGTGGGAAGTATTGGTGAAATCTTTTTTCGGGGAAGCATTAGGTAATCGGTTTACCTTCAATCTATTCTTTAACGCTGTTTGGAGCTCACCTTTTGAAAAGTTGAGAAAATTGTGTTTTTACGACGAAATTGTTTTCACTTAAACATTTTGTCTGGAGCGAAAACAACTTCCATTGAACATAGCACGTGGGTTAGATGATGAAAAATTAATGTTCAAAATGCCTTTTACAAATTAACAACTGGAGAGACCTATGTTCAGCAGTGGACTGCAGTCTGCAATAGGCTGATGATGATGATGATGATGTGGTCATCAACCCGCCTGCCAATAGTGGTGACTAAGACAAATACCTCCAAATGACAATTCTTAGGCTTAAGTCCATTAGTGGACGTTTGTAGGTTAATGACCTAAGTATTGTTTTATTATTATAATTGTTTTATTATTTTCTGTGTACGTAATACCTGGCATTATTTAATATCTCACGTTAATGGGTAGGTAAATATGCGGAACCGAACACGGGATATTTTAGTTCGGTTTTTATTATTTTTAGATTGATATCATATTTAACGACGGGTTGGATCAGTATTATGAACACTACCACGGTCGCGGGTTCGATCCCCGCATAGTACAAATGTGCATAAACTAACAACAATATATAATTTGTAGAGAAAATTATGTTTACACACAATAGGACTGAATATTTTGGCTAACACAAATGAAAATAGAAAATTATTAGCTAATAATATTATGTTAGATTACTATCCATTTGGAGCGTTATTCGAATTTGTTAATATTATGTGACCTAATTACGGTAAATTATGAACACATAATTTTGTTACTATATTAGTTATCAGCCCCAAATGAATTAAATTCCTTTTCAATTCGGGCGTCATAAAATAATAGACTGCAATAGGCTGATGATGATGATGATGATATAAGTAAAAACTATTCATAAACGGCTAAATTCTTATCTACCATCTTATCTGAAACTAAGAGTTCCCCTGTAATAAAACATACTCATAATAGTCTTAGACGATTAAAGTCTTTCGAGAATCGATACGAAAACCGCACGCAAACACAATCGTTATAATAACACTCACCTGTCCAATTTTCAGCTACAGGGGCTATATCTTTACGGAGGCTAGTTATGCAAGAGAACTTAAAATGAGTTCACAAACACAGGTGCACTTCTTCTTCTTCACTATCAAAATCCGATAAGAGGATAGTTCGATACAGACCGAAGAGAAATCAAGCTCATAAGTAACGGTAAATTTTTGACAGCGAGCTCTTAATTTTTAAGTGACACTAGCAAGGCAGCAGCCTTTAGCTAAAGTGCCAAGGCAGTCAAATTCTATTTTACAGTTAGACACTACTGTTGGATTGCACAATAATGGCAGTTAATTTTAAAATGATAAATATGGCGCTGTTTTGAATCGGATGTTTGGTGGGGCCTAAAGAAACTCAACTACACACCTTTGTTATTTATATTATAATCAGTATCAGTTCATAATTTCTGCAAAAGCCGTGAACGGTCAGTAGATATAGTCTAGAATTAAAGCTTATATTTGCACATTTCGACACTGCTTATATTAACCCGTTCAACGAGTCCGTCATCATACGACCAGGCACTAAAAATGCACCTTAACTCAAGTTTAATTTTCCTTACAGCGCTCAAGCGAAATGTTCATTTCGGGCCAAGATTTTGCCACGCACAAGAGTTATAAACTTGACACGTTTACGTCAATAGCAACATAACCGCAAATCCTCGCATAAACAATTGCCACGCGCTTGAATAATGTGCCCATTACCATCTCCGTGAACTGTTCATCAGCGGTTGAATTAAGCTAGTCTTAAGTGCTACCCGAGTATAGAACCCGATGTTTAATGCTTTGCTTTTAATTAAATTACATTGCGTGCGAAGCCGCAGGCGACCGCCCGCTCATATTTTTACTAACACTAAAAATATTATACGTGTTTATTCCTCGGTGAAATTAAAACGACTTACTTTTATGAAGGTTCGTTCGTGACGCGCTGTGAATTTGTTTGGTGTAAGGGTGTGTTGTTTTATTGTTTCCTGGCAAAGGCTAGGGGATAAGTATGCTTTTGTGGAATTTCATATAATATGTTTTGTAATGAGAAAAAATATATATAATGGCTGCGGCGCGGAAATTAAGCATAGCCAACATTTGGATCTAATATCTACACAGACATTTGATGCTGAAGTAGATTATTTGTAAAGAAACCTAAATATCTTCTTCATTTATATCATAAGAGATCAATTTTGATCAACAACCCTGATCGTCACAGAGATCAAGTTAGTAATCATCTGGCAATCAATTTGCCTACTTCTTGCCAGTAGGTAAAATAAGTTATGTAATAATACTCGGTTTCATGGCCAATTCCAGGCGGAATTATGGCCACAGTGAATAATATCCAAGGGGAGGTAGTTTATTTGTAGAAAAAGCCTACATTTTTTTTAGCCCGACCCGGATTGTGAACCCGGGTTCTCTTAGTTGTTAGATGGCACCTTTATCCACAAGATCAGTGAAGCTGTCGAACCCTCTAAAGATAAAGATAAAGATAAAGATAATTTATTTGTTCGAAACATGTGTACATAGGTAGATGTCAGGTCAATATTACAGGTTTCAACATCTCTCTCTCTCTCTCTCATCTCTAGGCAGAAAATATGATTTTTTTTCTTCACCCGTAAGACTATTCTGATCGGTGTATTTACAGATTACCTAAAACGTGGCATATTAGGAATGCTACAAACTTGTTTAAAGGAAGCTATTCAGTAAAAATTTAAAACCTTACCATCGCAATAATAGAAGCTGAAAACACGGACCGAAATTGAGTCACTCAATAAGAAACAAGTCTCCCCTTTCAACTTTTGGTTGTAAAAAGTTACCTACTACCGAACGGGTGGCAACAGACGGGTTAAGTTTTGTGACCACGCAAAATGTACCGGCGAGTTTGAAAAGACGCCATAAAATAAAAACTTCTTTTATTTTCAACCGGTTGAATTTGTCACATTATTATGATTAATGATTTTCAATTCCTTTATTACAATGCTGAAAAAGGTAGTGGAAACAGGGTGATAGTATGATGTGGTTAAATTTGGGTGTATTTTTAAGTAACAGATCAGATTTTCAAGGCGAGATTGAATCGGTTTTTGTTGGGTGACAGGCGGCTGTATCCTCGCTTAACATCAGGCGGATTGGAGTATTTAGCTATACATTTCCTTGTAAAAAAAATAATGCTAAGCATGTTAAGTAGAATTTGCCGATCTCCGTACAGTACAAACGTTCGTGTGCATGAACATCATGTAAATGTATAATTATACCTGTTACATATTACAAAAAAGTCGGTTAGTTGTCTAGTACCCATAGTACAAGCTTCGGCTTAATTTGGGACTAGATGGGCGGTGTGTGGCTCGACGTGGCATGTCTTTACTTAAGTATTACTTTATTTTTATTAAATGAAAGTTTTCATTAAATAACTGCTCTTATCAAGATCCTACCCCAATATACTTAACCGTACACGAACCAATGCAATTGCCGCGAACACAGCTTTCGCACAATCAAATTAATTAATCATAAGAGGCGAGCTCCAGAAGTTAAAAAACTTGTTGTCAAAGTCGCGGGGCAAGTTTTAAGGAGAAGCTAACGAGGAATAGGACCGTAGATGAGAGATGAAAGTTCAGATTGCAACCACTGAATCGCTCGAACGGAAAATTTAAGGCATCATTTAAGGGGACGCGGCGTGCTACGTGTCGTATTTGGCGTGACGTCACGCGGAAAGTCTAGCGATGTCCATTTGTGGAACAAACAGTCCGTTTAGGCCTGGTCTCCGGACAAGGACCAACATCAGCGTTGGAGGAAATCAAAAAGACTGAGAAAATCAAGAAGAAAGAAGATGACGTAAACGTAGCCGCGTGAGCCGCTGCGGCACTGACTGTGTTTTTAAGTTCAGAAAGTCGGAACTCCATACCTGTCTCAGGTTAAGAGCACAAAAATATATCTTATTAAAAAATCACACAACACCCGTATTCATAAGCAATAGTTATTTATGAAAACTGTCTACACTATGCCAAGTAAGGCATTTACTTACTCAAGTGTTGTCTATGATTAGGTTTTTTGGGTACTTGCGCGTCCGCGCAAGGCATAGGAACGTTTGTAAATACGGGTGTAAGTACTTCCTATCTGTACCTTAATTAATATCAAAATGAACTTTTTACACTTGAACTGGATACCGTGAGAAAACCAACAGATTCGAATAATTCCGCATCTATGTTCAATGAGTTTGAACTGTGTAAGTACCTACATATATTATGCTTCGTTTGATTTCCAAAGCTTACCTACTAAAATAAATTTAGATCCGTTTTTCATGTCAGATTCAACGAATACATGTGAATACATTATATTGTACGCAGCACTGGAAATAATTGTATGATCGTCACTGGTAGAAGCACTAAAATTCATTTCTTATAAATCGTAAAGCATCTATTTTTGTATAAATGAAATATAATTGTATTTGAATAAATAAAGAACAACGAAGCATTGTTGCCTATTAGGAGCTAGCACTTGTAAAGTACATCATCATCGTGTTCAACCTGCAAATGTCTACTACATAAATCCACATGAGTATTAAAATTTGTTCTATTTTTTGTGTGGGATTCAGACCGAAAATGCTGAGTAGAGCAGGTACTATCAAATAAGGCAACGTATTAATAAGAACAATTAACAATTACTTTTAAACTTTCACGTTCCATCATAAGGCGTGAAAAGTTTAGGATTTAACCAGACACATACCTATTTTCATCGTCCTCCCCGTCACTATAAACGTCGGGATAATAAAAGTGCGATAAATTCAAACATTTCATGTCTTAATTAACAATTACAGTCAAAATTATAAAAGACGACAATATAACACAAGCTCCGTAAACGTCTCCCACGATTGCAGATACAACAAATGACGAACTCGACCTTTCAGCTCTGACTAATCTGGTGTGAATATATAAACGGCTTGAGTTATGATGACCCATCCATTCAGAGCTCGCAAGGGTTATCGCCGCTGAGCAGGCCTTAGTCTAGCTCCAGACTCACCTGTCTTTCCCGGCAAAGCTGTTAGGGACGCCCCATATTTCTTGTCGTGTAAAAATTATACTGCACTATATTCGCTGGAAGACTGCGTTGATGTTTTACGATGCGACGGCGTAAATGCTGTGTGGTATAAATTTTCGTTCTATTGGAGGAGAGTTTGTGTTTAAAAAACCTTGTTCAAGTGTTTTTTGTAAATTTATTTTACAATGTTTGTCTGATAAACCATGTTCGTTCTCAGCTAGAGCGAGTTATATTGTCGGTCGGATCAAATTTGGGAAAGTATCTGTTCTAATCTTGTTCTAGGTATTCTTCAGTTATCTTTTGACACTTTTAGTATGAGGAAAGACTTAAACTTGAGACCAATTTTTAGGATAATGTAAGACGCATTAAAAGGGTGAAACTAATATGAAAAGACCTAACTCGGATGAAAGAAAGTTATTTTCTTCATTTGATTCAACAAGAATTACATCTGAAGTATTTATTAATAAAAATGTAGGTCACCTGATGGTGAGTGATCACTTCAGCCCATAGACATCACAACACCAAGGGAGTCAAGAGTTGCCGGTGCTCACGAAATTTGTAGGCTCGCTTTTTGATGGTCTCTAAGTCGCATATATTCGGTAAAATCGCAGCTGGAATCTGACTCCAAAGAATCTACAGAATATAGTATATATAAGTATAAGTACTTAGTCAGATTATTAAAATGGAAAATTACATTTTTAAACATAATTTTCAGTTTTCACAGATGAAAAATGATATCTGTCGAAGACGATAACTGATTGCGGATAGTTCGTTTCCAGAATTGGTCCCATGAAACCGTGGAGCGAGCGCACCAGACAAGAATTGCTGCAATTTAAAACTCGATTAGAATTTGAGCATTGAGCGCGGGTGGTTATTAAAAAATCTTGGTGTGGTACTGAAGTTGAGGACTTCGATTCCATAAAGAGCTAGTAAAACTTTGTCTGTAGCTGTTTTGTTTTTCACTTGCGAAACTTCCGCGAGGCTAAATATTTGCGTTGAAATAAATTGTGAAGTTACTGACGAGTTGGTAACCGAAAGAAACGGACCTGTTTTCGGAATGGGCACACTAGTTTCTCAACGTTTGGAACTTTTAAATGGTTACTTAATTTAGCACGTTGACTTTTGAAAATAGAATTCCCATTTAAATATTGCATTTGCCATTACCGGTGATCGTTTTTAAAATAACTGAGCGAATCTATCCCTGTTTTAAAAAAATACAGTTAAATGTGCACTAATACCTGTCGGTTATCTGTGACAGTTTTAGACAACTTTACCTCTAATTTTCTTCGATCTTTTCAGTAAAACTATTTGTCTCTATCTGAAGGTTGTCTAGAAGAGATCGTTATTAGCTAAGACAGGCTAAATTTTACTATGTTAGCATAGTAACATAGTAGGTATTTGAGCAATAATATTTTCTAGAATTAAAAAATATATTCTTTATCGCATGTAATGCGAAGTCATAACGCGTTATTGTATATTTACAATCTCATGATTAGATAGAATGCCACCACTTGACTCTGTCCTGAGCAAGCTTTTCCAGGGCAGTAGCAGTCATCATCATCATCAGATTTTATCAGTCCAATGCTGGACATAGGCCTCTCCCAATGCTCGGCACTTTGGACCGATCCTGGGCTTCTCGCATCCAGCACTTGCCAGCCGTCCTGCACAAATTGTCACTTCACTCTGTTCTGTAGGTTATAACTTGAAGTTAAGGAAACGAAAACCACGATGTTAAATTAAATCTTTATAAACATTCAAACATCTCCAGGTTACGACCTGTAAATTTCGCATCTGAAATGGCAGTGAATACTAGGCGTACGTACAGGTCTAGAATTACTAACGAACAAATATCATTTACGTTCGGAGATTCGTAACTATTCGAAAATAGCGATACCTTTCGAGAGTGCAATTTCTACATGAAAATAACAAATAGAAGATAAAACAATGGAATAAATACTTACGTACTGAATTATTGCCATTCATATCTCTCAATGTGCGAAAGTTTGGGTGAATGGATGTTTGTTTCCCGCAAGAACTACTGGACAGATTTGAATGAAACTTCTCAGTAATATTGCATTCTCATTTAGGTATATTTCCGAAAAGTTTCATACATAGATATAGTTAACACATAGGCTATAATTAATAACGATATATCATAACAGGAATAGCCGAGGGCTGCAACTACGAGTAGTTGAATATATTATTTGCATTTAAAAGGTTTAATTGGTTCCATTAAATTACAAACACCCATACACGAAACAAACACAAATGTTCAACAGATATATCTATCCCAGGGGGAATCGAATCAGCGACCCTTGGTTCTGATGGCCGTACGTATATAAAAATCAAACACACAAAGGCAGAAAGAATGTATTGGGATTTCGCGTTACCATAAAACCTTATTTACCATAAACTGACAAACTGGAGTGGCGGAGGTTGCTAGCTTTGTTTATGAGCCATAAAATAAATCGAACCGAACGGTGACTAGATGGAATCCAGACACGATGCACTTCAATAAACGACCGGGTTTATTTATGACCTAAAGAATTAATAGTCAATGAATAATCTCGCTAAATCGAGGGAAATATTGGCGACAATAAAACATAGGGCCATAATTAATTTTAAGTACGAGTATGTAAGTCAGTTAGAATTATTTATGAAAGTAGGTACTTATTATATTCATTCGTAGGTATGTATTGTACCTATATGAGTGTGGTTTTCTTTTTGGTGTTTTTAAAAAAGTAAACTCAATTGTCACACTTTAGGTAAAATAACGACCTTCCTAAATGAGTTTATGTTAAAACTTTCATAATGGCTGGTTGTATACAGCATGATCCCGCGACTCTTATTAAGTAGTCTGTCACCTGTCTTGGTGGGTGTTTCACGATTTGTTTCTTATCGATAGGTCTCCAACGTTTATTTCATCATCATCATCATCATTAGCCCACATCAGTCCACTGCTGGACATAGGCCTCTCCCAGTACTCGCCACTTCGGTCGATCCCAGGTGTCTCGCATCCAGCTCTTGTCAGCCGTCCTGCGCAAATCGTCACTCCACCTCCGTTTATTGCATATCATAACAAAATATAAAAGTCGCAAGGGATCTTAATTAAGACAATTAAGTAACGAACTCGCACTATCAATAAAAACTTCAACATAACACCGTCGGCAATCAACGTGTTGTTAAAACAGTGTAAATAAATTGTGTTTCAGTACAAAAACATAACAGTGATTAAATTATGATTTAACAATCAACTGTCTAACAGTGGCGGACGGGAATCCGAATGCAGAATTGTGGAGCGCCAATCAAAATTGCAAATTTGTGCAACGCATTGCTTCGTTAACTGCCCCGACACGGGCATCAAACCAGGCAAAAAGGCAACATGGGAACAGCCAATGATTATCAATTTAGCTTGATAATAGTTTTCGATTATATCGCCGGAATAATGCGGTATAACACTGGCGGTTTTATGGTTAACTGTTCGGTTGTGCTTTTGGCGAAGGCAATTGTTACATCATTGTAGATTTTATCCGATGCGTTGGGACATTAAGCAATAATTTATTCCTGTTTTCATTGAAGCGGTTAACGGACCAGTACAGTCGATTCGAAAAGTAAGTTGATACATAGAAACTCTTTATCGTACATCATAAAAATTGACTGAGAACTAGGAAAGTTTAGGCGGTTTTGAGGTTAGGCTATGAGCGATCCCTTTAGACAACCTTTGGTTAAATAATAGGTATTTTAGTAGGTATGTTATTATTTGCTTATGTTTAAACAAGCGCTGAACATGATTTTATGGACAATATATATAAAATGAACATTACATAACCTTTTTCGAGGTGGTTAGACTTAGATAGTTAAACGTTTGGATTTCAAAAGCTAGTATGTCATTAGATTGTCCTTGAATGTCAATATCAAACACTATTGCTCAATCACCGTAACCATTACACTTATAAAAATGGTCAACTAATAAAAATCTCGCATTTTTTCATTCCAATTCCAAACATATTACGCACGCATAGGGTTTATGCTGATTCGCAGAATGCACTTTATATTTTTCATGAAAAATATTAAAACACAAAGAGGCGTTTTTAAACGTCACTCTTTTCCGAACAGCAAAATGTAAATCTGCAATATCAGTATCACAAAAGCGAGCCTATTGCTCAACTCGACAATTCCTAAACAACGCAACAATAGACACTCACTGTGTTCACAACGCGAAAAGTTTCATACCGAAATCGTTTTAATTAATACAAAAATCACGCTTTAGGCCCGCCGAATTCGAAATCCAATTTTTGATATCCATTAATCTGTTACTATCAGAGTCACAGGGATTGTTCTTTGATTCGCTCGGCATTGAAACGTTTCGATAGCGTGCCGACATCGGACGGCAAATTAATCCGACAGACAATGCTGACCGTGACGCGACGCCATGTTTGCGCAGACAATAACAAATTATTCATACTCGGTGATGGAATGTAAACAGAATATGATTGGCTATTAGCATGCAGGGTGTCGGGGACATACAGTCGCCCAGGGGACCGCGACCGTTTCGGGCCAGCCGAGGGATGATCTCCCTATGCTATTAACAACTCGCCGGTAGCCACATCCAACTTTGTTCCTAACGTATTCGGAACTTAATTTAATTAATTACGATCCCCTCCTTCTACAGAGTCCATTTCGCTAAATATTATTTCGAGTTAAGGGGACTAAATAAGGAAGATCAAACGACGCCGTAGGATTGACGATATATTTTGACGCGAGTTGAAGCATTCATGACTCATATACAGCTGGTAATAAGCTATTTGGTGTACATGCGGCCGCATTTAACTGGGTTTTATTGATCATTATTCATTATAAACGCGGCATAAACCGACCGCTGCATGTTGTATTAAGTTGTTAAGGGTTTATTGCTACGAAAAAAAATTAAAGTAATCGCTTTAGAGTATGAGGAACAGTTATTGGGGCGGTAAGCTTTTTGACTTGTGACGTATCTGCTGGATAAGTGATCAAATATGTTTATTTGGTAACGCAGTTGTTGATGTTTTAATAATCAGATTAAACGGTCCGATTTTTCAGTTATCTGATAATGCTTAAAAGACTGTAAAAACATATGCATACATAATAATGGGATGTAAGGGAGCAACCTATCACCTTATCGTTCCAAGCCATCCTCACCTGCCCGTGGTGCATCCTGCCGAACAACAAACGAGGCTCTGGCAAACCGACTGGTGGCGGTTAAACCATCACGATAGAAGGCGTAGCTAAAAACCACAGGCCGATGACGGGCAGCAGCGTCACCGGAGCAAGAAGCTACGCCCTGCGATCGCCAACCCGCCTGCCCAGCGTGGCGATTATGGGTATGTCCTCCAGAAGTTTGCTTTAGATGGCGAACAACTGGAGAGGCCTATGTCTAGCAGTGGACTGCAATAGGCTGATGATGATGGTGACATAATAATATTTGTTCTATTCTACCATTTACACCTACTGACTGCAAACTCGCTATAGGATTATCCATTTTACATTCTTACCAGACACCCCGATAGCCATTCATTTATTTTAAGTGTTTTTTTTTTTATTTTATGCTTTGACCGTCCTGTGCACTCCATATAGTACACTACTACTGTATTGAGTCAGCTTTGTAAATAGTCAATTGGGTTAATATTATCGGTTCTTATTCATAGATTTTTTTTTTTAAAAGGCTATACATACAACGACGATATCCTTAGTAAGAAGTAGCCCAAAATGCATCTTACTTTTGTCAACTATTACATACAATATTTAAAAAATAAGAAATGTAGCCCCTTATCTTAAATAGCACATAAATAAATAGGTATTAGCTTTAACAATTGTACCGAAAACCAAACCAGTTTAAAAAAAAAAAACCAGTTGCGGCAAAGTCAATGAAGATATTGATGCACCGTGAAATTGGAAAAGTGGCAGTTACAACACGCCTCAGCCTTTCTCTAATGTACGTCAATCTAAAACTATTAACAAGGCAAATTGATAAATCATCAGTGTTTTGTTGTTACCCGGAGATACTCTCACTATCCTACTAATATTATAAATGCGAAAGTTTGTTTGGATGGATAGATGGATGGATGTTTGTTCCTCTTTCACGCATTAATTACTGAACGGATTTTAATGAAACTTTACAGTAATATAGCTTATACATTGGAATAACACATAGGCTATGTTTTATACAAATATACACGCGGGCAAAGCCGCGGGCAGCAGCTAGTTTTGTAATAAATCGAAGCTTTATGCACGTGTCTAACACGAACACTTGCAATGTAACAAGTTAACTATGGCTTTACGACCGGTGATTAAATTTTCATAGCGTTGTTTTAAGCTCAGGTGGTATAAGAATATATTTTTAAAAAGTAAGAAGCTAAACCCCATAGTTAGAGAAGTTAAACCCACGAGATAGAAATTACATCGAATATCAATAAAATTTAAAATTTACTATTTAATATATTTTACTTTATTTTATTTTATTTATTAGGTACACAAAACAGACTTACAGCTAAACATTAATAACTTATAAAAACACTTACATACAATTAGGCCGTAATTCCACAATCATGTGTACACAGCGTTTTAAGCAGCACTGTATTGGAAAAATAAAAAAAAATCAATAATGAGAGAATATTCTTTAATATACTAATAAACATAAATACTAATAAATACATATAATATATATAATACATGTACATATAGAAAAATGAATGGAATAAAAAGGCTTATAAATAAGCACTGGAAAATATACTTAGTTTAAATAATTAGAAATTGATTTCGAAACTATAATTGTATGTTAATGGATTCATTCTAGAGATTCAGGATCCACTGGTGAACATAGGCATCCCCCGATGACATTTATGGCGTTTGCCAAGTTTGCCCAAAATAGCGAAAGACTAGAGAGGCATATGTCCAGCAGTGGACTGCTGATGAAGACCGTACTGTCTTCACCTAAAAAAGTGCACGTATTTATTTATTTAATTATTATATAATTTAATAATAAATATTATTTATTTATATAATTTAATTTTTTAGTTATAAGGCCCTTCATGAAGCGACTCGAACTAACTTCGTCAAATAGTAAACAATTAGTGTAACAGATTACAATTACCTTAATAAGTAAGTCAATAACCGGCTCTTTAGGTAAAAACACTAAACAATGCGGCTCTAAGTTCGTCAAATAGTAGGTAAGCAGTTAGAATAACAGATAACAAGTTGCCTTAATAAACAAGTCAATAAACTAGTTGACAACGCACCGGCCGGCCACAGGCGTCGTCGGCGCCGTCGATTAGCCGCTACCCGCGCTCTACACTTAATTAAAATCCAATATTGTCTAACCGAAATTGATTACAGCCGACCAAGCTCGCCCATCGAACAACTGCTTCGGAACAAGAATGCTGATACAATTCGCTGATAGTGGTATCGGTCGGGCCGAGAAATGAAATGCAGATGTGTTTTATTGATGTTGTGGTTGTGATTTGGTTGCGTGTATGATTTTGTGATTGTCAATCAGCTTTTGATCAGTTTTCTTTTTGGTAGAATCTGCATTCTTTTATTGCATGTCAGTTCGATAGTTTTCTTTTTTTTAATAGGCGCATCGTCTTTTCGTTACCTCCACACAGGCACGCTTACATAAAAACGCACCCTAATTTAATTAACACGAGTCCGTTATTACATAGATCTTGTCAGTAATATGTCAAATAATGATTTATAAACCCCACCCCTGATTAAGATTAATGTTGACAAAGTTATGTTCAATATTGTGCGAACTGGACATTTTGCGAACTGGACATTCTGCGAACTGGACATTTTGCGAACGTTGGACATTTTGCGAATTGGACATTCTGCAAACTGGACATTTTGCGAATTGGACATTCTGCGTCTAAACGATTTTATTTTATAATACTCAATAACTATGTTATTTAGTTCCCCCGAAACAGACCAAAAAGTGTCTAGTCAAAAAGTTAAAAATCAAGTCTTAACGTTATTCTGTGATTAAGTATATTAAACTGCTGAGAAATGTAAATCTTCACAAACGCGTAAAACAATGTTAGCAATGAAACTTCAACATGACAGTTTATAAATAAGAATAATAGAGCTTCACAAATTGGCAGTTTCGGTGTGCGAACACAGCTCGGTCGTTTTGCAAGTTTAACAATATTTCAGTCGGACGTCATGCGGCCTTTTTTATTTCACTGTCGACGTTTTGTTCCCCATAACGCTGTTCCGAACGTTTCGTCATTTTAGAATCGGGATTTTGCGAACCAGTTATGATGCTCTTAATCAAATATTAAATTGGTCATGCATTTTTGGTGGTGCGGTTGCGTTGGGAGAGATGTCTGTTCATTGTCGACTGTAATAAGAGACATGTGGAGATTTATATGTTCAAATAAATATTACGAGTAATAGGGTTAATGACGCACCGAGTCTGTCATCGAGTATGGAGAACAAAGAATGCTGTAGTTATAATTATACGCATTATTCCTTTTTTGCCGCTATTTACTTTACGTTTTTGTTATATACGCTTTTATTTCGGACTTTCTAAGAGAGAACGCCTTTTTTATTTTTATACTTATTGATAAATAATTATTCATAATGCTCATTACAGCTCTAATTTGAAATTGTATATTAACTTTCATAAAATAGTCTTTACTTATAAAACGGCATCGTGTAATGGTATCAATCGTCTTCCTTTTTTATGTCCATAAAAGGAAAGAGTTTACTAAAATATTACTTAACATTCGCGTAATCAATGTATTATGTAAGTCCTTTATCTTAATCATCGTAATGGGCTTCTTAGCCCATACTAGTGACCAAAAAAAGTATCCTACGATATGGTAAAGAACTCACACGTGCGTGTAACATTTAATGAGGTCCTTGTAGATAAATGAATAAATCCATAGATCCTACAAAATGATGTGTTTACTTTTGTCCTGATAAAAGAAAGTATGGCGTTTGTACTGTATCTTTCTTAAAACATAGACTAAATAAACTCCACGATAATTTTCAGTGTACACAAAATAACTAAAAAATTACCGAATACCTACTCCACAGCCTTAAAAAGTATGTTACTTCAGTATTTCCGAGAGAAACAAATCATCTTTAACAAAAAGCCTACTCGTGACCACTTGGGATTAAGTTTAACCGATTCACGGCATAGAGACTGAAGTCCTTGTTCTGGCGATAAGACTGGAGTTAGATTCCCAGTTGGTTAAATATAGGTCAGTGAAACTTTATTAAATTGTCCCGAATCAGGGTATATCCCCGGTGAATTCGTGTGACATTAGTGTATCCAATGATATTAGTCAGGAATCAAGACAGAAAATCAATTTCAATTTGTTCAGTTCATAGCCTATCGCAGACATAGGCCTCTCCAGTTGTTCGGCATTTTGATCAAACACCTGGAGACTTTACCCATAATCGCCACGCTGGGCAGGCGGGTTGACGATCGCAGGGCGTAGCTCCTTGCCCGTCATCGGCCTGTGGTATTTAGATACGCCTTCAAGCGTGGTGGTTATACTGCCACCAGTAGCTGCCAGAGCCTCGTTTGTTTCGGAATGATGCACCACGGGCAGGTGAGGGTGGCTTGGAGCGAAAAGTTGATAGGTAACTTAATATGCCTCTGCTCATGCTGAGTGGACACCGTTTAGTCATCATCATCATCATCATCAGCCCACATCAGTCCACTGCTGGACATAGGCCTCTCCCAATGCTCGCCACCGTTTAGTGTCACGACGAAAATTGTTTTATCCCATTGCTCATGTAACCTGTATGTGACTCTAATAAACGTTTTTCTATTCTATTCTATTAATATATTCGGTTAGGTTTCCGGACAACACGATGGGATGATGACTTGAGGAATATGGTTGTGAATGCAAATTGTCCAGCATCGGGATGGTTGGCGTTCTCTGTGGGAGATCCGAGTTCAGCAATGGACGGCAATAGGCTCATTGTTTGAATGATTCCCCGTCTCATCTCGTCATAGAAAATGACTTGGAAAATATCAGTAAACGGGCAGCAGCGCTACATCATCATCAGCGTTTACTTGGGTACAAATAAAACCTACGGCGGTCACCAACCCGCATGGTAACTAAAGAAAATCCTCCAAATGACCATTGTCATTGGATGAAGCCTATATTAAGCAGTGGACATTTGTGAGCTGATGATGATGATGATGATGATGACACACACCCCCACATCTATTAACCCTTCTCTTGATAGGTGCTTCTGTGATAAATTTCCCTAAGCAATTCTCTAATCTAAGGCTTATTATTGATATAGATTATTGGGGAAATTTGATAAATACGGATTGGTTGATGTGTATCCTGCATTTATGTACAGACACATAAATAAAGTGTTTAGTAAAGTAATACAGATTAATAATTTTGGGAATTACGTGAGGAAGTTTAATAATCAAAGGTGAATAGGTATAATCTTCCCGATAAGATTTTTATAAGAACAATAAAAAGAAAGTGCAAAATACCAGCGATAATCTTTTTTATTTCCAGTTATGACATCACAACGACTAACTTATAGTTTTTATTTCCCAGGAAACTTCAAGCTTGTAGCACTAATGGCAAGCTTTAAAGGTTTTAACATTATAGTGTAACTTAACGACAAAGTAACGCTCTAAGCATCTATTGTATTTTTTAGATATCACTCGTTTTATAGACACGTCCCAGGTACAGACGCTTAAGTTACATCGAGGATAAAGGCTCTCCATTTTACATTCAGCTCGTAAAAACAACATTGTGACAAAAATCCTATGGGAACAGAAATATTCAAGAGATCACATAAAAATGATTTTACGATTCTATCACGGCAAAGAGAATCGAAGACGTTTTTTTTATGAATAAATTGTACATAAAAATGATTGTTACGAACGTGGAAAGCGTCAAAGTCCGTTTTTGGGTTAACGTAATGAATACGAGTTTTATTAGGTAGCTGAATTTTCTAGTAGCTGGATCTTAAAATTTTTTTAAGTCGTCCACTTAGACTATTTCGTCTTAACAAATAAAACAAGAGGTTTAGTTCCTCGTTCCTGCCCCGTGCCATTAAGTCGTGCAATGCTCTTCTAGTCCATGTGTTTTCTTTCTCATACAACCCTGGGTTTTTTAGGTTTCTCAGTGGGCCTTAAGGGTGGGGGCGACAGACGCGGTAGGTTCTTCATTGGATCTATTATGCCCAACTTTTGGACCTCACGACCGCTTACCATCAGGTGGAGTGAGGTCAGGTGCCTGGTAGTCGAGAGGTCTGAGAAACCTGAATCCAGGCTGTGGACAATCATTCCAGAAGCGAAGGAGATGACCTGGAACGAAGCGAAGCGCGAAGCTCAAGACCGTGAATGGCGACGTACTGTGGACGCCCTCTGTCCCATCCAGGGGACATCCATAAGTCTAAGCAATATGTTCAAATTCAGTCTATTTCCTTTAGGTCTAGTACCATTCATATTCTTTGTAAGGGTTCAATCACCCTAATAGTCGAAATATTTTAAAAGGACACCATAGGTCACCCGATACTTGTTTATCTTAATCTGAAATAAGCAAGCGTATCCCCTCAGGATTCCTTTAAAAGCCCCAAATTAACTTCTAAAATGCAGAATAACTTTAATTCAAGTAATCAAAGGGTAATGGGCTTTTAATATTTCGCCTAATTGCTTTTAACTAGGTCTGCGGTTGCAATATCGACGGTGAGTTCGGTTAAGTGGTAGTGAACGATGCCTCTAACGCAGTAGTCGTAGGTGCGATCCCCGGACATTACAAATATTTAAACATAATTATGCATGAACAGGCATATGGATAATTAATTTGTCATTATTTTTACCCTTACATTTTATTTTTACCCTTATATTTTACAAGCCACATGTTAAAATTGAAAGGGGAAATTTAAGCAACAAGATTAACATACACAACGCAATGGGTGCATTTTTAAAACGCTCATATGCAGGTATGTGGTACAACTAAAGATAAGCGAAAGATTTATCAAAACAATATTTAACGCTGTGAAAGTTGTTTCTGATTTCTGAGGGACTAATAAGTTTATGGCAATCAAGAGAGGAGGCCAATGACCTGCAGCGATAATGGAGGCTGATGATGATGATGATGAATAAGTGTCTAAAGAAAACAAAGCTCGTCCCCTCTCTGCTCCGCCTCACCGAAACCGCAGCCTTAAGGATAAGGACAGATTAACAAAAATACTCGTATTGACGCAGTAACCCAAACTGAGTCTTGGTCTCCGATAACAAGAGCCTCCATTTAGGTCAGCCCTGCGCAACCTCCCGCCATTTATCCGTACGGAGCTCAAGCAAGTTATTCGCGACTTCATCCGGTATGGCCAACCAACCGTCTGTCTCTCAGCTATCCTACTCTCGCTTCACAGCACGAAGCTACCCCATTCTCTCAAGATGTCTGACCCATCAAAGTCTATGGGATCTTAGTTTCCCCAATGATGTTAGGCTCGTTTACCTCATCTTCCTCCAACTTCACAATCTTTCTCCTTCTAAAATGTCCCTCGCTTGTCCCAGAATCTTTCATTAGCCTGAAGGATGGTGCTAATGATACGTGAACGTCAACACATAAACCGCTTGTACTGTGTTACGTACCTAATAAAGGGAGCGCGGCACAATGCAGGTACCTATACGCAAACAGTCCCAATCGAAATTGCAAATTTGTGCAGGGGCCGCGCCGCTTCGGTTCGTTACCGACTTCTGTTTACGCGTTACCGACGACTAGGGTTGTCAACCGCTAATTGGTAGTAGTTTACTTTTGCCTCGTCTGTTTTCACTAAGGATTTAGTTTTCGGCGGTTTGACGCCGTTGTGTCTGTAAAAGCGTTGGGGATTAACGCTCGCGTTTTAACTATGAATTAAGTGGAAATGACGATAGGGTAGAGCTCTCATAGTTAAATATTGGTATTTATATTTTGATGGTTAGCCTATTTAATTAAGTTGAAACTAATAATAATTGAAATATTAATTGTATGTGATTTAATTTGTCTATTAAAAGTTATGACTGTTTCTTGATATTAAGTTTATGATATTTTCTTAATTTTGTAAGTGGTGGTGGTAACTTTTTGTAAAAGATCCAGAACCAGAAATTTATAAACTAGAAATACTGTGTAGAAATTATTATTTATTACTATGAAAACTTTTTACATAATTTCAATAAATATAACCTATAGTAATATCGACCATAACATGACTGTTTTAATTTTCTATGGTATCAGTTTACAAAATAAACTTGGCTGACAAGCCTCCAATTACATTAATAAAAACTATTTTTATGCAAATTAAAAGAGAATTAGGATTTAGTTTAATTAAAACACACACATTTGACAATATAATAATCCCGCATAAACATTATTCTACATTATAAGAAAACTGTCAGTAGATTTACTGAATTTGCAATTTCGAATACTATGAAATCATGTATACCTACAACTCTCAAATTAAAAACGTGAGGACTAGTAACAGCCCTACTGATAAAGGGTTATAGAATAATGGTCTTACTTTAGAGCGTTTTAATAAAGGCACAATTTTACAATTTGCATATCTGTGGAGTGATCCATTACTGTGTTAGGTAGACGGCTAATGTGTGGTATGAGCGACGACAAGCCATTTGTATTAATGAAAATGGGTAAAGAAGTGCTGATGGAAGGTTTAATTTTGGGATTCATGCGTTTTTGAAGTCATTATTAGATTGCTAGAGATGAAATGATAAGCAATTCATGTAGAGGTGAGGCTGGATAATATATGGAGGAAAATATATAATCTAGAATGTTCAAGGTTCGTTTCAGATTCACTCTCGGATTATAAGGAAGAATTACGCACGTTTTGGTATTAGTGTGTCCGTTTGCTGTTCAGTTGAGTGCGCGCTTTCATCGCGATTGCAGGTATTTTTGTATTTTTTACTCAATAGACTGATGATGTCAAAGTCAAAGTCTTAAAAAACACTTACAAATCGTCAAAGCTACAAGCTACCACCGGTTCGGACAACAGCATCCTACCAAGAAGACACCGACTCATGTAGTTGCTCTTTTCAACATTGTGTCATTTATACTTACTTACTACAAAAGAACCTACCCGAAAAAGACACTAAACAAAATAAAACCATTGAGAAAAATACATATTGCAGATCTTATTTCATCATCATAATCAGCCTACTGCAGTCTACTGCTGGATATATGCCTCTCCAGTTATTCTCCACTTTGGGTAAAGATCTGGAGGCTTTGCCCAAAACCGTCACGCTGGGCAGGCGAGTTGGCGATCTTATTTAATCAAATAAATAACTGACAAGTACTCATAACGTGTGTTAACTCTCTTTAGATTTCATTGTGGGTTGACGCGCGTCAACTTGAGTTTTGTGTAAGCTTAGCTTTATATTACAACCACAATAGCTATCATATGATAATGTATTTCAACAAAAACAATACACGTTTTATATCGTACCGTGAGCATTCAAATGCAATCTGATCGCCATTTTACTCTTTATTGTCTATATTAAACTATTGTTTATACTTCATTTGTATATTACCAGTTACTCCAAGAATAGAGAGAGAGAATATTATATGCGTTATTGCCTATAATAGAAAGGGTATAATGTCTAACAACATCATATTATGAGTAGTAAATACAATTCTGTACAATGGTATTCGCTTCGTATGGTTATCGACGATTCAATGGAAATGTTTCCTACATATAGGTACTTTTATGTACCTATGGAGGAACTAATATTGCTGGTGCATTCTTAAGATATTCTATAAGGGCATGCCTTAAAAACCTTCTTAGAATTAAATAGAGAAACAAACATTTTAAATCTAGAATATTTAATTTGTTTTGCCCGTCTTTAGGGTTTCGGAACTTATAGTTCGTCATTTACCTTCTAAATGATTACTGCTGGAAAGATGAAACTTTGTATATTTACTACATTGAATAAAAGTACCATAGTAGTATAACGACTTGCTAAAATTAAATCAAGATTTTTTTTGGGTGATTTATTAATGTTATTTCGAGAGATATTGGGAACTGTAACGTAATGCAAATTTAACTTTATGTTTTCCGTGTTTAGTAGGTAGCCCTTTCAAATATCCCTTACATTTTAAGTAGTACACCACACATTAAGGAAAAACATAATATTACTTTGACCACCCTAGTAACGCAATGAGTAGGTCGCTTTAAATAATACGCATAAGGGTGTTCTGGGAGAGGTATTTAGTCAAAGTGTATGGCAATCTAACTCGTAACACAAGGTCAGTTATATTGTTGGGGACCAGTTTTTGTGTGCAAAATAATGTGCACCTTCATCGTTCATTTCTTTCCCGGACTTGCAAACTCTGGAACGACGCCTCTATTTAAGATATTATTCAGATATTCAATTCATAGTATTAAATATAGACTCGACTTTTCAATAATGCAGCGTCTCCTTTGTACGAACTGACAAAATAAATCAATAATTACGAAGCATTATTTATTGATGCCGAAAACAGGATACGGTGACGTCACAAGGGATCTAATAACGGTGATCAATTAGAATTGGCAACCGTAGCTCGGGGAAGGGCCATGACGTATCGGCGCGCTAACCTTTGCTGGACATCGTAATTGTCTTGTAGGGGAGAAATACCTAATGACTGGTGAGTATTAGCAAGATTGGGCTTGCTGTGTGTTGATAATACATCAGTGTTGGTGATTATGTATAGAAATTATCGACGTGAATTATCCGATGCTTACAGAGTGCTGTGCGCAACACTTGGATACTGCAAAGTAATCTTATCACAACACTTATGTCAATGTCTAATTGTAAAAGTTCTTATTTGCCATGTAAACAAATTAACCAATTAGAAAGAGTAAGCGTCACCCTGATGTTTGCCTAGACCACCAATAGACACACTCCATATTTAGTAACGAAATAACGAAACACGAAATCAGCTCTGTACTTCTATAATAAACCTGTATGTCCTTAAAAAAAGAGTTTTTTTTTCTGTCCACCTTATTTTAGGCAGAATTTGTGTCCCTATTTTGGCTCTTTCCGAATATAATTATTCGGAATATATTATAATAATTTATACGTTAGTGTTAGCTGTATATGATAGGCAAAGATGGGTGTCATGTGCCTAGGTACATTAAAGTTCAAATTGTACCTACTGTTTGAAGAAAACTTTGAAATACCTAGAATCCAACATTGAATCCAACATTATTATAAATGTTAATGCTAGCTGTAGGTAATATTTTATTTGTTCATGTTGCAGTGTCCAAAAAGTTACTTAAGATATGTAATTAGAAACCATCACCTAGACACGGAACAAACACAAGTATTTATCGCAGGAATTCACATTTATTAGATAGGTACATACTACATTGTAAGATAATTTAATGTATTATGTTTCTTATAGATACGAAAACGAACTAAAGATTCTATATACCTACACAACCAATAGTTAATAATAATTGTTCACCTTATAACCCCCAAGCTACCTTTAAACCTCAAGCAAACATGATAAATGTACCAAACGCCAACACAGCCATTAAACCTTCATAAGTATTTCAAGCACATATATCTCTCCTTTAAAATCGCCGAGCAATACAATACCTTTCCGTTCTCCAATAAACCCGTTTTATTATCACCGTGTATCAGGAAATCTAGTGCACAGCAAGACTTACATTCAGGTCACACATGCGGTGCTAAATTTATTCAGTGTGTCTAAGGCTAACATTTAGACCGCTTTGCTTTGAGCTCAAACTGGAGTCGATGTAGTCTCTGGGCGCCAAGAGATAACAGAAGTACCTCGGTCATGTGTGACTAGCATTTAAACTTGCTCAAACGATGGGGAGTTTGTTTTCTTCAGGGGTAATTTTATTTTAATAGCGTCTTTGGAGTGCACCTGTTACGTTGATGAATGACTAGCTTTGCTCGCGTGTGTTTATGAAACATTTTTCATTGGCGAGCGTATTAAGTTTTGTTCGTATATTGTGTTTAGTGCTCCGATGGTATTGCTTAGAGCGGTTTTAGACTAGCACTTAATACGATATGCTGAGCTGTGCCACAATTCATGTCTTAAAATTTACATCCACATAGATAGATTTCAAGCTATGTAAATCAATAAATATCACACGACAACACATACATTGCTCCAATCCCAAAGTAAGTAGCTTAAGCACTGTGTTAAGGGTATGAGAACAAAGAAGGTACCACAAATATACACTTATAGAAATTATAATTTCTAGCGTTTTAATTGGCTAGTGGCCTGTCAGTGACCTGTCAGTCACTATTTTCTTAACGCGAATGAACTATAAATAAAAATATAAACACCCAGACACGTAATAACACAAATGTGTTTCAATAATAATTCAATAATAATTGAGCCACCCAGCCAGTCAAAAAAAATTATTGGTAAATAGCGGCGCAACTAGTCTCTGCTCTGCTCCGCTCCGCCTCAGTGTAACCGCAGTCTATAAGCTCGTTTTCCGAAGCGCATGTATGCGCTCCTTTTATCACACACGCAAATCGCTATACCCTACGGTTGACGCACTTACTTCGTATAAGCGCAAGCCACGAGAGACACGCAAATTGCAATGTTTCTTCGTGAGAATCCATGTTGATACTGACACGACAACACTACCGGTTCAAGTGTACACGCCGATGCAGGGCAGTTTACTTAAGTTCAAATTAAAGGACCTTAGGACGGACTTGGGCTGTTGATTGATTTATTGACGAGACCGGTTAATTAAAACGAGAAAGGTAGCGCGCGCTTTATCACGTATGACGAAACGGTCGTATAAAAATAAATATCCCATATCTATAATAGTCTGAAACCGCCCTTAGAAAATTGATTTATGTTAGGCAACTTTACAATGCTTGTACACAAAGACTGTTCACTTTATTATTATATCCATTAAAGTTTTATATTAGTAAGAATATCGAATAATTCTTAACAATGGATAGTTCACATAACATTTTTTTAAAATGCAAGTCAAAATATGAATACGAGTAGAAGCTATTAAGAATTTAAAACATAACTTTTCGATTTGACAACTTAAGCAGGTGGTGATATTTTAATTTGAACAATTGCCAATTACAAATTTGTTTTTTTATTGATATTTGTGTTCAGGTAAAACCTGATGTAATATAAACATTAATAGAACAAATATAATTTTTTATCGGAATAAAATTGAGTGACTATCTTCTATGCGACTTTGTATTAAAAGTTAATTGATAAGTTCTTCATTATTCGGTGCAATATCGATTCACACATACATAGTTGCATCTAATCTCTGTACATCGCAGCCTTAACAGAATCTAATCATAATTAAGCGGTCACGATTAACGCAAGTACAGCACACAACATTGTAAGTGGTTTAGCAACGGATTTTAACGCTCAATAATTCTATTTAACCGCCATAGGGTCGTATTTATCAAAATAAACGAGCATATAAAATAGAAGTTATTCAGCAGCTTGTTTGCTTTGTCATTACTCCTGGGACCGCCATAAATTAGGTACGATATTGTTCAGACTCAGACCGGTTAGATCATAGAAGTGTATCAAAGATAGAACCGCATTGTGTTTGCTAAACGCGCTATTGCGTGGCTCAATCATCAACTATCCACAAAAAAAGCACACTTTTTTACATTCAATACGCGTTTTAATATATTTTCAAGCGCTTGATTCCAGTGGAACGCATTCTAATTAAAAATTAGCTAGATGTGTGCTATAATTAAAATTGTAAATCCTTGAAAAAGTTTTGTTGTGATTCTTTGATAACAAAACGTGATCACTCATCTATCTTGATATCTTTCAGTGGGTTAGGTATTATGAACCAGTTCTGTTTGTGCAACGGAAAGGGCAATTGCAAGACAACTGCAGTGCGAAGGCGCCAAGGGGCTGCAATCTCATAACAAACACAAATAAGCTGACGTGATCCGCTTACAGTCGTAGATTAGGTGAGCCGCGCGCCTACGAGTATTTTTATGGCCTTAACTGGTCACTAGTATTTGTATCGGTGACTAAATGCGGATTCTATGGGTATGTATGTAATAGCGATTCGTGCTTTTGAAAGCTGTTTGATATGTAAATGTTTCGATTTTCCTATAAAGGGCAGGCGGATAGCTTCAAAGTGTTTTCTTTTTGTTGGGAATATATTCTCTTAGGTAAAATATGTATTCATAACTAGCACTCTATTGTAGAAAAACGATTTAACGGTTGAGAAATACACAAATAATGATGAATTATTTGTGTATTTCTCAATATATGAACTAAGCTTCAATGTAGTACTGGAGTCAGTTAATTAAGTTTTAATTTTTAAAAATCAACATTAACATGCTCTTGAATTTCATAAATAAACCACCACTGTTCCAAAGATTTCAAAGCACAGGCCAACCAAATTATTTTTATATTTCATCTACACTTCATAACTATACAATAACTTGTAAATATTTGATAATTCATAAGACGGACGACACTGCAAACTCGCAAATATTGCCATTTCACCGCATACTAATATCACTGCTCCAAGGATCTGTGATTTAATACTAGTCCGCGTGGAACAGGTAGTGACTCGGTATCGCACGAGCAGTCAGCTCTAGAACAAAGAAAATATTTCTACACTTCCAGGCGATGTCAGATTGGAATAATTCATGATTTCTGCGGAATATTATCTTATCGCAATGAAGAATAGTTTACACCTAAAGGTATGGGCGTGTTTGAGTTATACTTTGGTGATTTTATGGTCATCGTGGTAAAGTCGGAGGATAACAGCTTCTCGTCTTGAAAGCTGGTCAATATGAAGTTTGCGTGGGTAAATTGTGCTAATATAATGTCGTTTGTGTAATACGAGACGAGTTTTAAAAGGAAGATTACTTGGTTGTGAATTTTGTTTGAATTTAACGTTATGAGGGTTGTGTTTGTGTTGGAAATTGTGTAAAGTGAAATCCTAATACTAATTTATTTTATAAGCTTAAACACCAGGAGGATAAAGAGTACTTTATTACGACTTTAATATTAAGTAATAATTATTTACATTTTATATATTTAAATTGAGTACTATTATTGAAATATACAGCAGAGCGGAGGGGAAAGCTTAGGTGAGAGTAGCCCAGGTCTATAATCAATGGCAATGAGGAAAAGAGGTTGCTCTTGCAGCATGATGAATGATAATGATTGGAAATACTCGGCAATACGCCGCTTTAGTGTCCAGCCGCATCCAGGAGTGGTTAAAAATACATATACATAATTATATTTAATATTTTAACAAAAGGTAACAATATAAATTAATGTGCAAATATATAATATATTATTTGCAGTTTAGACAAACTATTTGTTTCAAAATTACTGCATTATATTAATTAATGTCAAAAAGTATTTAAACAGCCCCTCAATGCGGCTAACGCAATGCTTTTAAAGCTCTCAGTAATTTAAAATACAAAGGCCCACACTAATATAACCGAAATCAATTCGCAAAATTAAATTCCAGTTAAAAACATTTCGCTGTTCTGCTCATATTAAAACAAATAACTCGGAATGCACGAAAATGCCCCTCAAATTGGTGGCGTCTAGATGAAAAACAACCGCTCGACCGCAGTCTGCGGTCACAGATTTCATTTTACAGAATTTATTACATTTCGATAATCCGCTATTTTCACCTGTGCCGGAGAGTGTTTCAACAATCCGGTAGGTAGCATACCTTGCAACACTTGCCTACATTATTGTTTTTTGCTTTTAAATAGGTTTAAAACAGATCCTCCCAGTCTGGGAGGTGTGAGTCCCACACACCACGCCGTCTCCCTCCAGAGGCGGCGTGAAGGTGCGTAATGCAATTAATCCTCTCTAGAAAAAAGAAGTGTACAATTGTCACTAGCAAGGCGGGTAAACTTACTGTCATGGCTACTAACAAGTGCTTAGTTTCGTTACTTATGTGTTACTGCAACGATTTTGACCTCTTTCGGTTTCAAGCCACGACGATAAAATCAAGGTAGAAAATAATTTTTGGAAAGTTCGTAAAATAGATAGTGAAAATAGTTTTTCCCTAAATTATTCAAAGGCGCTAACACACATGTGTATTTGGGCAAGATCAGCATTCAGTAATCAGAACATCGAGGCTGACTGTCGTTTGTGACGACAAGGGACACAACTATTTTCCTACAAACAATAACTGCGTTCAGGCCCGTTTATACCTTGTAATAAAGTCCATTTTCCCCTGTAAACGTGACTATTTGAAAAGTAACCTTAATAAACAGCGAACACGCGACCGGCATACGGAAAGGAGGTAGGTTTAAACAAAGGATTGCTGAATCTGTAAGGGATACTAATACCTCTTGGGCCTTTGTAGACGTAGCCCTATTGATATAGGCAGCCCCTAATTCTTGCGGATAGCACTTAATTTCGTTATACGCCCTAGAGAATATAAATCTTTCTTGAAGCAGACAATTTGACATTTATGGTAAAAAATGTGTTTAGAAAAAAGATCGTGGTAAAATGGCATATTCTGTTTTAATATAATAATAATGGAACGATGTTTTACTGCCAAGCTAAAGTGGATTTGGGCATGTATTCAGGATAAAGGATGAGCCAGGATCGTCACAAAATGGGTGCCATACAGTTATCGCCGAAGGGAAAGACCGAAGAAGAGATGGTGGAAAATATGGTACATTGATCTTGAGATTGGCAGCTTCTGGCCTTAGATATACAGTATTGGAAAATATTGAGGTGAGCTTTGCCCAGCACTTGGACAGTAGGGGTTAATAAAGAAAGAAGGAGAAAGAAAGTTTTAAGATTAAGGCAAGGTTGAACAGGCATTTGCGCCCTTAGAATACTATCGTATCGCGTATCCCGATCAGACAGAGCGTTTGTAGCGAACCACGACCATTATCAAGTTTAGTAAGTAGGTATTCTCTGCTAGATAGAAGAGTGAGTCTCCCAGGGTTCTGGTCTATACGTATAAGCATTCCCGATGAAAAAATAGAGAGTCGCTTTCTTTTCTGATGAAAGAAGAAGAAACGCGGCAGTTGGGCGTGTTTTCGCCCTTTCCAGACCAAGAATACCGGCTTGTTATCTGCGGCCGGCCACGCAAGGCAGAAACTCAGCGCTACCAGTATCCCTACAAGTTGCGGCCCACTGGGGGTGTTTAGAGGGTACGCCCTCCTATTCTGGAAGGTGTAAGTCCCACACACCAAGTTGACCCCCCCCCCCGGAAATAGCGTGACGATATCTAATGCATTGCCCTCTGAAATATTGATGATTATGAGTTATTTTGATTAGAAGCAAAGGTTCCATTCCATCTAGTCTAGATAAAAATAGATATAATTATTAATATTAAATGAATTACTATCTTAGTAATATAAAATTGTTATCTGGTGCACTAATGGCTTCGGTATTATTACAATATTAGCAAGTCATGTTGAGTTTACGTGGTTCGTTTTATGAATAAATTACAATACAATTTCTATATTCAATGTAATTTCTATCCGCGTTTCTATAGGTCAAAGGTGGTATTGCTCAGGTACTTATTTCCCTGCCTTCTGAACCAAATGACCAAAGGTCGTAGGTTCAACCTGAATGTGTTGAACATTTGTGCCCGGATGTTAATTGTATTTAAGTATATAATTTGTAGTACCTCAGAAGAGAGGTAGTGCATAGCAAATCTTCGCTCGAATTGACCCGCCCGTCCGAAGAAAGACCTTCACCCTATAGAATACCGCGGCCAAATGACCTCTGGGTCGTGTTTTCTGTCAGTGAGTAGGGTTTCCTGAGCTCGTAGGGGTTTAGGGTTCGACCGGCATGGCAGTGGCAACTGACAGGTAACAGACCACTTACTTGCCCGTTGTCACAGCGACTTGGGCTTCTCTTTCGCTTTCCATCAGGCGTAAGGAAGCCATTATGTCGAACAAAAAATAAAGATTCTGATTGTCTACTCTTGTAGCTGCCGGTGTTCGAACGCAACGTACCATGTTGTCAAGGTGAAGAACGATAAAAGTTTTGAAACAGCTAGGTCATACTAAGGATAGGTAATATTACCATCATAGACGAGACATATAAACATATATTTAATATGGGTGTGGATGTGGATATAATAATGGGATGTAAGGGAGCGGCCTATCATCTTTTCGCTCCAAGCCAACCTCACCTGCCCGTGGTGCATCCTGCCGAATAACAAACGAGGCGCTGGCAACCAACTACTGGTGGCGGTATAACCATCACGATTGAAGGCTTAGCTAAATACTACAGACCGATGACGGGCAGCAGCATCACCGGAGCTCCTCCAGATGTTTGCTCTAAGTGTGGAACAACTGGAGAGGCCTATGTCTAGGCCTGTGTATGCAATAGGCCGATAATGATGATAAATATTTGGATTCATAATTATATTTCGATTTATTATGACAAGATAACGATCCACCTGTCAAAATAAAATCTAATTCAATGGCAATAAAAACTCAGTAAGCAAACAATTAGACCCATTTTCCAAGAAGATAAAAGAGGTAAAAACAAAACGTTGCAGATAAAAATGTAATTTCGGCGGATACAGAAAACACCGGTTTTTATTCGGTAAAAATATTTTGCCTCAGGCCAGTTCCCCCATTGTACAACTGTCACGAGTTCCAACAATCGTCTGAGGGCACATTCAAATGATAATCTGGGCATACGCTTTGCGAATTATTCGTGTAGTAGCCACAGTGTAGGTGACGCAGTGGAGAAACGTGTCGGACTGCCTTCTGAAATTGAGAATACCTAGCAGCTATTATGATTGATAGGTACTACTGGTCTTAATAGGCAAACGGTAGTAGGACGTGTCAATGTTACTTAGTAATCTTGGTACAGATTGGATTGACAGTTACTCATCTCGTGCATAGGATGTAAGGGAGCAATCTATCACATTTTCGCTCTAAGCCATCCTCGCCTGCCCGTGGTGATTTTGAACAACAAACGGCTCTGGCAAACCGGCTGGTGGCGGTAAAACCATCACGATAGAAGGCGTAGCAAAATACCACATACCGATGACGGGCAGCAGCGCCACCGGAGCAAGAAGCTACGCTCTGCGATCGCCAACCCGCCTGCCCAGCGTGGTGATTATGGGTATATCTTCCGGAAGTTTGCCCTAGGTGGCGAACAACTGGAGAGGCCTATGTCCAGCAGTGGACTGCAATAGGCTGATGATGATGATGCAGTCAACGTAAGTCGTAGTCTGTTACTATCCGCTAAGAATATTAATTGAAAACGTAAAAAAAGTTGTGATGATTGTTTTTAGAGACTGTAACATTCCACGAAAAGATTTAGTTCTTATTCTTTTTGTTGTCGTGTCGATGGCATCAACAACCATCTTTTAGTTCCAAAAGGTAAATTTTAGTTAGAAATACATACTCTACTAGACTTTTAGTACCTACTCTTGTGTAGTTAGTAAACTGTCACCCTCTTACACTGTGGTTTGACACCGGGAAGGCACATGCCAGAAATGTCACATTAGCCTGATTTAGGTGTATTACCTCACAACGCTATGAAGGTGTATCTACGCCCATGTGATTTGGGGGAAATGAATACTGCTACCAAATAATTTCCGGGTTCGCTTTCTGGCCATTAATTACAAAATTTAAATGAATATGTCGGAGTCTAGGTACTTTTTGCTGATGTCCATTTGAGTTGATATTGACATTATTTGTTTGATGTATGTAGTTTGTAGATTTGTATAGTTCTTTGATTAATAGATCATTTTACTTTTAAATCTAAGGTAGGCTAGATTTGATTAAGAATTTTAATATTTCACTATTTTTTATTTAAAAGTTTCTTTTGATTTGTTTTGATACTCTTAATGTCTTATTTAAAAAAAAATACTTTTTGAAGTACATACCTTTAATACTTAGGTAGGATTACAAATTTTATGTAGATAGGTAGTCATTCTTGATAGTTAAACAATGACTTATAAATTGTAAGATATTTTTTGGACAACCTGGGCGGATCAATCAGTATAATCCATTTCATTCTAGACGCACTATGCACAGGTACCTTAACATATGGAACGTCACATACCTACCTAGTATATGTAACACATTTACTTAATAATACCAAAAAAATGTTAGTGTGAAATTGCAAATACCTTTCCTTGACTGTTTAGGTAATTAAACAGTAATTTTAATTGATCGTATACTAAAAAATATAGAAAACATGCCACATTTTGACTACCCATTCAAAAAGGCACCGCCCTTGTTTCAGTTCTTTTTGTAATAACAAAAGCAATGCAACTTTTTACATCGCAATCCTATAGGTCCTACACTTGTCTCTTTTTGAAGCGCGTCAAAAAAATTTACGCCAGCAGCGAACGCTTTTTCGTTCGTATTTTAGACTTTATTCGTTTTTAATAAGAGTCGCGTGTTGTGCGCGAATCCCCATTAGAGTGTCTATGGGTACGCCATTAAATAAACATCTCTGGCAGCGCTTCCCTGGTAGTTATTAGCGCTGCCTCTCCCTAACCACTTGAGGCTTGCTGATACGGCACGCAGCATAAAGGGGGGTCGAAATCAATTTCATTTTTCGACACGTGCATTAAATGTTATAGCGATTGAAACCCGCCGTCAGTACCTTTGAGATCGGATGTACAAACTCTGGATTAATCAAGGTTCCGGGTTTTTGAAACCGCTCTCCGTGATTGGGAAAACAAAACAAGTTCTCGGATTTTCTTTGTTGATAGAAATAGCAGTATGTGTTTGCTGCAAAATGGAAAATAAAAATATCGCTTCCAATCTATATTTTACGAAAGCCCTCCACTGTTACGAACAAAACCATTTTTAAAAATATTTGTTTAACATGTTTGTGACTTTCTACGTGGTTACAAAATAATTTTTACCGCAAATAATGTACCAACAGAAATTGGCCGATTTTTCATTGTTATAACTCGTTTCATCTAAGTCGTAGCCATGTACAAAAGCGAGAAAAACTGAATGAGATAAATGCATCTACTTACGAGAAATGTTGGTTCTAGTGCATTTTTCGTCTCGTCGACTCGCGGGAGATGTCTGTAATCCATTCTGATATCCTCGTTTTCGTTCAAAGTCCACTCGTTTCGTGTCATTACGGCAAAGCGAACAGATATACACGTCGGCACACTTACTTTTTGCTATCGCCTTAAGTGGTTGTGAACTTAAATCCGATAAATTTAAGGTTTTAAATCGTGTGAAGTTGGTTGAAGTGTCCGCAAATACATTGGGCGGTCCTCACCATGTTTTACTGCGATTGATTCAAGCCACAAGACGGACGCCGGACCGAAGCGGGACTATCCTCTACTTATCTAATTTTATTGTCACTCCGAACCCTCTGGCCGCTGAGACCGTTCCGAAGAAAACTAGAAAATTCTTTCTACCCCGTCCGATATTTTTATCTTGGAGGGACATCTTTATTCGCAAGCAGTTAAACTCAATTTAACATCTCTCTTGTGAGATAAGAGATAACAGCGGCTCGGCGGCTCGAGAGTTATAAAATAGGTTTAAAAATTCGACCTTGATATCTATATTAAACGAAATTACTGTGCAGATTTTTCCAAAAGTCCTTATCTTGAGATGCTTACCTTAAATAATATAAGGGCTATATTTGCCTACAAAAATTTTATACCATTTTCCAAGGATTAACAATAGTAGGTAGGTACTGTTCGTTACTACGTCGGTATGTTTACGTCTGAAATTGCAATAGCATAGTTTCAGATCATTTAATGTGCGTGAAGAACACAGGCTTCTAGCCCTTTAGACGTTAAAACCAGTACCAGACAAACAGAGGTACATTCGTATTTATAATATAATGTAGAATGGTATGCAGCATAAAGTATTGAATAGCATAATTGCTCATAGCTCTTTGGCAATCCCACTTTGAAAGCACGCAACCAAAATCTGCTACGTACAAGTGGTTTGACACAACTTGAGTCCTTGCTCATTTCTTCAGCACATTAGCTATGATAATTGGGACATTTGCTATGCAAACGTAACGACATTGGGACACTCGCGACTAAACGGGTGGTCGTGATGTTTTCGCTCGTCTGAACGTAATTTAGTACGCATTAAGATATCTGGTTGTACGAATATGTATTTGAATATGACTGTGACCCTTTTGTAAGAGTGTAGGTTATGTCAGGCTGAGTATTGAAAGTGATACATGTAGTGAGAGTATTTATACAGATAGATAGATTTAAATGTATTACTTCATATATATAAAAAATGGATCTTCGACGCCCAAAACTTTCGAAGGACTGCACCAAAATTGGACGATTTTTGGTTTTATGTATTCGTTATTGTTAGGACAAGGTTTGTGTATTTTAAAAAATACTTAAGCGCAAAAGCCTGGCAATAAGTACGTCGGATCAGTTTGTAAGTAACAGCCAGACAATTCCAGCCACCTGTTTTATTTTTCGATGACAAATGGAAGAGATTTCGTAGGTACTTCTTTAAATTTTCACAACTAGTATTTTTATGTCACGCATTTTTTCACACATATTCTCAACTCCTTTCAATAGATTTCCATTACAATGCCATCTAACGTAGACTAATAACATGATAGATACACAATTCCACATTTTATATATATTTTATATGACCCTACGCTATCCGTTTGCTTTGCAAGTTTCCACGCTGAGTGCGATGGTCATCACTTAGACATAGTGGCACTTACGTTGACAAAGAGGCGTCGGCACTCATCCTGACGGTGGACTGGCTTGCAGCTTCTTCGTTTAAAACAGTCTTTCTCAAAAAGGGGGGATAACGACCCCTTGTGGGCTTTGAAGGCCTAGAGAGGGGGCTGTAATTGACTCGGAAAATTTAGTAGGTATGTTGTCGTTACATTATAAAGTTCTATTCCAATTGTGCCCATTAGCAAAAGAAGATTAGGTAGTTTATAATAAAAGAAACTCCGGACTAGACCAATGTTACCTACTCGTAACCTATCCCCCTAAATATTGTTTTTTTATTTCATTATTATTATTAAAATGCAAATAAAACTGAGTATTTTATGAATATTTCCAGTTTCTGTTGTAATTATTATTTAATATCCAGCAAAAAAATACATAATTTGTTAAAGTTACAATGGTCTACCCATCTCGGTCCTTGAGATACAGCCTGGTGACAGATAGGAGGGACGGACTGAGAGACAGAAGAGCAGACGGTGAAGTCTTAGTACTAGGGTCCTTTTTTTACCACTTGGGCACGGCACCCTAAAAACACAGAAAACTCGCACAATGCGCTTAACCTCGCTGGCTAAACTGTGGAACTCTTTACCGGAGTCTGTGTTCCCCGATGGACATAATCTTCAGATTTTCAAGGCGAGAGAGAATCGGTTTTTGTAAGGTAATCCTAGGTATCAAACATCGCCTAACATCAGGCTATTATAGTTGGGGTCAAGAGCTACCCATTCACTTAAGAAAAAAAAAATCTAAACAAATCCTTTGCTATGTTTCGAAGTACGATAACGTAATAAATATCTAACGCACGTTAAGCAAATACAGTATACCTATCGCTTTACACAATAGCAATAAAGATGAACAGGGAATTAAACCTTAACACCATGTAAATTTAACACGATCCATAAAATAGCAATGAATTTCCACCTACGTTTACAATACGCGGAATCAATGAGACTTATAATAGAGTAGGCATTACAATAATTCATAGCTTTATTGGATCTAGATATTAGTTGAACTGGATAGGCCATACATTTAGCTGGCTCCCGGTACTGCACTTTGTGCTATCACAGTGGGTTATATAACAGTGACAAATACTGACCTAATCTTACCATTAACGTTTGTATCGCAGACTTAGTGGAAGATATTGTCCATTCAGAGACCGATAGTGAATTATTATAACACTATTAATTTACACTTGGTTTGACAAAATATTAGGTTAGTTGTGTGAATTTTGTTCTAAAAACATAATTTTGTAGCCATTGCAAGGATTTACTAACAATATGCATTGCTTTAAGAAGAATTTTTACATATCCTACATAGATTATTATTAACAATGTGTTTATTATATTTAACATGATCTATTCGTCCTGATGGGATTATATACTTAAAACTTAAAATTTTTGTTACATTAATGACTGCCAAAAATAGATTTACTCTAAGTGTAAAAATATAAGTGCGTGTGTATGTTATGTGATTACTTTGTCATTAATTAACGTAATCGTAGGATTACATAAAAGCTTTAAGAAAGTTTTGTCAACATGAGTTTAAAAATAGTACAAAAATAGGTATGTACCTACCTTACCTACCTACCTTATTATTTTTAAATACAGACTGAATACATATTCAATTAATTTAATATGACGTGTAAATTTAATTTCTTCAGGTGATTCCAAAATTAAACTGAATAGTTATTATGAATGGTTTGGTACCCTTATCGAGCTTTAGAATGGGGTGGTAATCTACTGTGATAACCAAAACCTGACTTATCTCTAGACTAAGATAGGTTAGACACGTAGAATCTCAATTTGAGGAGATAAGATAACACCAACAATGACAGTTATGAGAATCGATATTCCAAAATTGAATAGTCACATCACTCAATTGCATTCACATCATCGAAAAGCTTAGTCTACGCTCTCCAGCCGCGCAAAAGTACATTCAAATTGAGGGACACTTCGATATCGGGAGCATGACAAACGAGCTCGAATAACGACTCATGGGCGAACTATAAATTCATAAAGCAAAAGTGCATGTCCCTTTCTGTCTGTGACCGACCGAACGGCCACTTCAGTTGACTGATGACCCGAGGAATGCCACCAGTGTTCCCGCCGCCGGATAAAAAGGGAAAAAGTTTAAGACTTTTAATTCGCTATCCCTGTTTTCGCTTCGGCATGACTGGGAACAAGGGTTTTAGATTACGCCTTTGAAACAGTTTTCCCGTTATATGATACGGCGATCTTTATTTTGCGATCCGAATCGAATTTTCTTTTGGGAAATGTTTTGCGGTGGTGTTAAAGGGAGGGTAAATGACTTTTGATCGCTTTTGTTTTATTAGCTGCAATCTATGGCGGTAATATTTTCAAATTAAAACGTATAATAGTCTAATGTATGAGTTGTAGCTTCAATATTTAATTATACCTAATCCGTTTCGTATTTTTTGTGTAAAACAGTAACAAACAGCCTTATAGGTATATCAAATTTCATATTTATAAATTAGTAGAATTGGTATGACTTGACTACCCTATATAAGTGAAAAAACTTATATTATAATGTAGTCTACTATATCACGAAACAAACTAGGTCAAATAAAAAAACGACCAATAAAAACATCAATGTTGGTTAAATTTTCGTCGAGAATCTCTGAAAATAATTTTCTCTACTTAAGTAAATGTTCACTAAACAATTTCATCATAGGCACAATGAATATTGTACAGTAACATTCCAGCCTTTTCACATTCCCTAAAAGAGAAATCCAACAAAAATTTTCCCAACCGCCGCAAGACGCTTCGTAATTCTAAATCCTTTGTATTCCCGTTTCATACGTGTGACGGCATCTGTCTGGATGCAAGTCAACTGGGTAGTACCGAGACTGCCGGGACTCGACTTGTGCCGCCGCGGGCTGCGAGACAACTCAGCCACTTATACAGTTGTTCTAACAAAGGACCAATGGGTGGCTATGTACACACTTCTCGTCATGCCTGACGGGACTTGAAGTCACGTTGGGTTTTGGAAAAACACCGTCGGTTTTCCTTTGGCGTTTTATTGCGTTTTCGTATACTTGTGGGATTCTAAAGCGTATGAACAATTAGTTTTAAATGAGTCGTCATCTGTTTAGGTGTAAATCAACTTGGTACTACCAACCGAGATTGCCTCCAAGAGCTGCGAGACAACTCAGTCACTCACATATAACTAACCTTATTCATATGACGTAATATCACTGTCTATCTCTCTATCTATCGGCTGTAGTTACTAAATAATAAATAAGTTGCATATTCGAACTATAAAACAGCACACATCAAAACTAATATTTCTGAACCAAGTGCCGATCAAGGATCAAATAATGTAATGAACATTTGAGTTTGTTTTGTGTCTGATTATCAATATGTAAGTATGTAGTAAGTAACTTATTACGAGTATGTATATTTGAGGTAGTTTCGTTGAATCCTGCTACTATAACACAAAAGCTTTGTCGTCAGGTCAATAGATGTTATTCACTGTCGTAACGCAATGTACGAAAATATATTTTGTATCTTTTTTTCTACATTGCATGTAGTAAATGTCAACGGAAAGTACCTACTTCAAATACAGAACATTGCAGTAAAACTTTCAATTGGTATAAAGTTGCGCTACCGGGCGCCTGATCAAATTATACTATATTGCGGCTCCTCACTCCGCATGTCAGAGTTGCGACACTTTTGGATGCAAAACGTCTTATGTCGAGTTACGGCGTATACAGTACGTAATTGCAACCTCGGTTCTGTACGGCTGACCCACATTGAGCAGTTGCCAACTATTTTTGTAAGGATGTTTTTATTTATCTTCTGCATGAGTTAATTTGAAACTTAGCTTTTTTTAGTGAACAGACATTTATTTACATCGTTTCCTGAATAGGATAAATATAATCGTAGGTCCGTAGTGGAAATTCCGTTATCCCTAAAGCCATTATTTTACTACGAAGAAGTCGAAGAAAGTATAGTATTTCTTATTAAAAGTAAAGGTTTGATTAGACTTTCATTATGAACACTTAGATATTCAATTTGCACGCCGTTATTAGGCTTCGTTCAAACATGCTGTTTCCACCCGCGAAAACGCCTTCAACCCGCTACCCCTGTTCACACTATCGGCGGTCGCGACGGTGTTTTTCAGTCTATCGGCGGTCGTTAAGCGGCCGCCGCCACGGCGGACAGATTACCTGTCAGTCTGATCGCAAAAAACCGACATGTCTGGACGGGCTCTTAATCATGGAAAAACGACATAAGTCGTTATTTTGAGCAAATAATAATAATCTTATCTTCAAACAAGACACCTTTATCTCGTTCAAGGTTCGCCCCGGGTGCCCTAGTTAGCCGGAATGATTGCAGAGTATGTGTGGTAACTTCTTAATAAGTCTTCACAACATTTGCATTGGCAACACGGATGGCTCCTCAGCCTTCCCTTGTGAATGTACACCAACTTTGTCGGTCCTGTACTCTTGTTGAATATCTAAGTTTGTCATGAACTCGAGGTTTTAAGTTTTGATAGAGCAGGCCAAGTTAAATATTAATGTAAGGTGTACCACTCTAAAGTTACGGTTATCATGTTTATCTACGTATATTCTACCTTTATGAGGAACTTTTACTTGTACGAGTAATTTCTGACTAGGATTTCCGACCTGTGGGTGGTATAAGTTTTAAAATAGGAGAGTTTACGTAACCAGGAAGCGAGAAGTTTTATGTTGCGTTTCTTGACAAATCATGGCGGAAAGTGGTCGTATACCTATATGTGGGCTTAGGTTATTTAGACCCTGGTTGCAGACGGTAAGCATTGTATAATTTATAGCTACTCAACGTAGGTATTTTTTATTTGATAAGAGATTTCGTTTTTTAGTAGAACATTATTGTACTACGTGCGGCTTCGTTTTATATAATTCTCAAAAACAAATCTCGCGATGTCTTCCTTCAACAACATTTGTGGTGTTCTGGTTAGCTTTCGAGATCAATTTTGGCTATTATAAGGCTACTTTAAGGCTATATAGACTAGCACATATGCCCAGCCTATTGCCTTTGCTACTCGGCGCACGGCATAGGAAACTTAATTTCGTAGTCTGAAATTATTGGTTTTCCTGGTCACACCTACTAGTCTTATTTCCAAAGCTACAGCTTAGTACGATTTGTAAGGGTCTTTAGGCCATAGTGAGCATTTGCATCAGATAATACGTCTGATTCCTCTGAAATGAAAAAAAAAGTTTTTTTTACTACTCATATCTGAGCGCCATACGCCGACAGTAAGAAGAACAGCCAACATAAATAAACCCTTTAATTAAAATGTCGGCTTCAGCTTGAAACTAAGTTAAACTTGGAAATGAACGTACTACAAACACCACTCGCAAAAGGATAATCGTCACTTACGTATTCAAAGCCTAATTCTTACTCGTTAGATATCCACCGAGCGCTGCATAATAATACCATCGCCCTCTCAATATAGAAGTGGTGTTGGACTCCAACTTTCGCTCTAAGTAAAGGGAATTGCCCTAACTTTGACGTGAGAGCCCTTCCCTCGCAGGCTGTTAACTAACAAGATTACTTCTCTACTACTAGTCTTGTTTAAACTGTTACCAGCTTTGAAATTCAAGAACTAAATTGCGGATTTCTTGCCATCGCTGAGTGTTGGCAAGTATTCGTGCATTAATGTGCTATGCTTAGGAGTTATATCAGTGTGGTTAGCACGTTCTAGCCTTAATACATTTCTATAGTGCAGAGGGTTGCTGGATGATGGTATAGCACGGCCACGGAATAGGCGTACTTTGCGTATAACGACAGTAGTTATCGTAAAAATTCGAAAACCAGTCAGGCCGATGACGGGCAGCAGCGTCACCGGAGCGAACAGCTACGCTCTGCCAGTGTGACGATTATACTCGTAGGTATAGCCTCCAGTTTTTTTCCCAAACTGGCGACCAACTGGAGAGGCCTATGTCCAGCACTGGACTACGATAGGCTGATGATGATAATGATGACGTCAGTGATGTAACGATTTAGAATCATCATCATTCATCTGCCCTGTTCCCATTATCCGGGGTCGGCGCAATATGTTTTCTTCTTCCATACATCCCTATTTAGAATATTAAAGTCATAAATAAATATTCATCAGCTACAAAGCTTAAATTAATTTCTACTTCACAGTACGATTTCATATATCCTATGTAATCTTACGGGAGTAATATCGACGTATGTAGGTTAACTTAACACTTATGTAGGTTTCAAGTAATTTCAGCCAGGGTGTAAATATTTACTTTGCCACGCTTCTCGCTAAAACTAATTCTGTGAGGCTTGCTTCATTAATTAAAGAGGTTTTGGTAGCAGTTTCCCCTAGTTATTAGTTGGATCTAGGAATGTAAGCGATTAATTAGAAAGGTACGTTAGATATTATCATCGTTCAACATGGTGCTGAACGATTTTCGTGTTTGCAAAATCTAAGTTAAGATCGTTTAGGTTAACTCCCGACTTAGGATTTAATAGTAATGCTGCTTTGAGGTATGATGAGCCTTGTAATAGATATAAGTTTGTAATCGTATATTTAGTAATTCAGTATGTATAATAATTTTATTATGTTTGACTTGTAGATAAGTTTGCCTGGAGTGAGTTTATTAGTGGTGATTCTACCTACTGCTATTTCACGGTTAGTAAAAGCACGTTCCATCAAGAACCAAAAGCTTTTGCAATTGCTTATCTCTGTCGCACAAAAAGTGGAACTTGTTGCCGGCGGTGCGTTTCCTCCTTCCTAACATATGGGAGCCTTTAAACGAAGCTGAAGAAGCAACTTATGAGCCAGAACAGCAGTGGTGGCGATTGGCAGGAAACTTATGCCTGCCGTTTTCATAGCTGCGGCAAACAGCTTTGAAAAAAAAAACATCGTAAATTCCATTTCATCCTGTTTGTATTTCGTACAAAGCACGACTACTAGAAAATGCTTTTGCATTAAGTTCGCCTTTTGTACTGTTTTTGGCGGTATATAAATAAATAGATGTGTTTGTTTTATGATGATTAATGAACTCCTGATGTTTTATATTTATACAGTCTGACACAAAATAGATTAAAAGCCCTTGTTAGTATAAGAAATTGTTAAAACACCTGAACAACGGTGCTTGTAAGTCAAACCACGAATCTATTAAGATTGGGGCCCAAAACTTTCTAATACAAATCTACCGCAGCATAATCTCAAACGACATCCGAAACTTGACGTATCTTGTATAACGACGCTTCGGACGAACTCTTAGAGCCACAACGAGACACTGCTCTACTAAACTTTGTTTAGAATATACAATATCTAACAATTCCTCTTTATGTTTGTCTTTATTATGTGGCTATATAATGCACTGTTTGTCTACTGTCTCACAAGTGTTTCCTAATGACGAAAAAGGGTGAGGGAGGTCGGGAAGAACCATCAGCCGTTGATCTTGCGCCTGAGCTCCGGTCATGTCTTATGAAAATAGGTATAAAAAAAAGAACAATCGCACTTACTTATACTATGAACAGTCTTATGCACTAAGTAGGTGTCTTATTCAAGGCCTTTATTTGCGATTCTAGAACGAAGTTTCGAAGGCAGTTAGTCAGATGACGATCTGACGTTTCGTAATATCAAAGAAGTCTTGTCGTACAACATACAACACAAATGGTCACCCCAGTTTCAAAATTTTTGTTATGACAGGGAGGCAAACGTGCCTGAAGATGACCTGATGATAAGTGATTGCTTTGTATGTTAATGAAACCACATGGTTCATTTTCCAATACGACGGCATCAGGCTACTGATGAAATCAGGTGACTCCAATTTGATGATCTGATGTTTGATCTAATGTTTGCATGCTATGATAAATATGTATACACGTACGTATACGGAACACGGATGCTTATTTTATATTTAACAACTCATGCCACCTGTTTCTAGTAAATAAATATTAATTTAATTCAATTATTCTTTACCTAATTCTTTACTATAATCGATCTTGGGTTAATCGCATTGGACACTTGGCAGGCATCCTGTGAATGGACACTTACGGTACGGCTGGTCTACTAGTTTAAAGTCACCCAGCAAGTCTATATAAAACAAACGTACGTAAGCATAAATCACCCCATCGGAATCCTTAGAGTCTGAACTCCAAAACTTAACCAACTTGCCTCGAACAACATCGGAGACTTGACAGATCTTTGTCAAACAAAACTACAACAGTAAACAGGGCACTAATGATCAATGCTGGAGCGAGCGCGAACACAGACTGCGAGTATTAATTTGATCAGCGCTATCGAAGTTCGGTGCGGAACGCTTCGGACTAAATGTAGACTTACCTATAGTTCTATTCAGCTTCAAGCTGCCTTTGCAGACTAAACACAAAACCTCTTATACTAGACGTGTGCAATATATGAAAGATGAAATAAGCTTTATTACTACTATGTTACTTGTCGGCTTTTGCGATAGGTACAGACTTGGATACATCACACAAGGCACAAGGAATTCCGGCCTTATTTAATCCATTGACATGGTAATAGTATAAAATAGGAGGAATAACTAGCAAAGTGAAAAATAAGTAGATGTCTGCTGATTGCTTAGCTGTGGGGTAATGACCTGTTGTACCGCGCGCCGGCTTGACTGTACAACTCGTTCTATCTCAGTCATAGATAGATAGATATTCTTTGTTGCACACCAAGTTGACTTAAAAGTTAGTTGACTGGGGTCGGGGGCTCAATTGGCCTCAAGTGCCCCCTGCCTTCTGAACCAAAGGACGTGGGTTCGATTCCGCCCGGAACAAACATTCGTGTGATGAACACTTGTTTTTGTTCCGTGTCTGGGTGTTCATATTTGTATTTAAGTATTTATTTGTGGTACCTTCGTTGTACAGATACGCATAACACAAGTGCTTAAGCTACTTACTTTGGGATCGGAGCAATGTATGTGATGTTGTCTGAGTTACAATACAATCAGGGTACAAATAAGGCGGCCTTATCGCTTCAGCGATCTCTTCCAGACAACATTTGGGTAGACATATTTCTATTAAATCAGAAAAAAAATGTAATAGATTTCACTTACAAAACATTTTCCCTGCGGGAAAACCACCCTCACAAATTAAAGTTAAGGTATGCTCAAACAAATACCTAAACAAAAGTTTACTATTACATAAGGATTGAAAAAGCAGCACTAACGTCACCAAAAGGCAGTGCAGTCTAACTCAAACAACTGCTCCAGTTGTAATGAAAACAACTTCAACTATAAAGCATTACTCTCCTGTATAATTCAACGGCTTAGCCCGTTTTCGCATCGTCCACCGTAAGTAAATACACCATGAAAACTCAGTAGGTAAGCCCGTAATTAAACAGTTTGGCGGCGCTCAGTCGACACCGAACTATGGCCAGCGGGGAATTCCTTGCAAAGAGTATGTCGCGAATGTTTAAATGAAGGATTCATTTAGACATTTAAGAGAGGTAGGGCATAGCGAATCTTCGCTCGAATTGAGCCGCCCGTCCGGGGAAGGACCTCCACCCTATAGAATACCGCAGTCAAATGACCTCTGGGTCGTGTTTCTGCCGGTGAGTAGGGTTTCCGGAGCTCGTGGGGGGTTAGGGTTGGACCGGCATGGCGGTGGCAACTGACAGGTAACTGACCAGTTACTTGCCCGTTGTCACAGCGACTTGGGCTTCTCTTTCGCTTTCCATCACCTGATGGAAAGCGAAAGAGAAGCTCAAGGTATCAAGGTATCTAAGGTAGCTCGACATAATGGCTTCCCTACACCTGTAGGGAAGCCATTATGTCGAGCCACTATAAAAAAAAAAAAAAAATTCAGTCGTTAACTCGATGGTCTATTCAGTTTGCGATTGTGTTTTTTTTTTCTGGAATAAGTTTGTAATGTGTTTAAGGCATTTGATTCCGTCACGAATCTAAGTACTTTTTTTTTATAGTTGCTCGACATATTGGCTTCCCTACGCCTGATGGAAAGCGAAAGAAAATCCCAAGTCGCTGTGACAACGGACAAGTAACTGGTCAGTTACCTGTCAGCTGCGTCTGCCATGCCGACCCAACCCTAACCCCCCACGAGCTCCGGAAACCCTACTCACCGGCAGAAACACGACTCGTCACTATTGGCTGCAGTATTCTATAGGCTGTCCTTCCCCGGACGGGCAGCTCAATTCGAGCGAAGATTATATGCCCTACCTCTCTTAAAGTTTGGGCTGTGCGTCGATAGATGACTATGTCAGTCAGTCAACCTTGAGTTATAATATTTAGATATCTAGACTGGAGACAAGCACTTAATAATTAATATCCTAAGAAATATTTTAAGAATTTTATTATACATGGCTGTCAAAGGTTATCTGAAAGAGATCGCTGAAAGCGATAAGGCCGTCTGTTTTGTACCTACCTCGATTTGTCTTTGTATCTAGTTTTGAGTCAACTGTTTGGTGTGCAATAAAAAATATCTACTTGTTGTACCCAAAATCTATGAACTAAGTAATCATGTTTATACTACTTAAAAATGCCTCAAAATGTTAGACAATCAACTAGCCTATTATTGTATTAGGTAAACAGACTAATCAATTATCTGTTGTCTAACAAAATTCTAGTCTAAAGTCAATTTGGCTTATTTCTCACATAGTTTAATCCAATTGAGACCTATCGCGCCTTAATTGAATATCTGTTTTAGGTACAAAAGCAATAAACAATGCGTTCGTCTAGACAGAATTATGAAGCGGGGGGTTTTTGGAAGTTAGTAAATAAATTACAGACCATTATTTAGGTATTTAATATGTTTGTAACTTGTTATGATGATAGTTGATAAAAGTTAGATGTGGGATCAATATTAAATATGCATACCTACTAGAAGTATGAATTGATTTTGTTTAATTGATTGACACACATACACAAACCAATGTTATAGTAGTTTAAATTTGGTGTATTGTTGTTATAAACATGTAACGTTCAACTGTCCGGAGCTGGGCTATATCTGCGACACAGTCATTGATTAATGCAGCTATTAACGCTTTAATTGTAACGTGTGAGAAAGTTATGTTTCAAATAAAGATTTTATCATTATTATATATTATAAATTGGTACATGGCAGAATACGAACTACTGCCTCCCTTAGGGGCGGCGCAGACGACAGACACTTTTTAGTCTGTGATGCAATTTCAGGTATGCAGTAACGCACACGACGCGCAAAAATCTGTCCCGGATATTTCACAGACACGACGCACATCTTCGATCATTCTGTCGGCAGAGCTGTAGGGACCTAGATGCTCTTTTTAAATGTCTCAGACGCAAACTCTATCGCACAAAAAGTCTATCGTCTGCGCAGCCCCTTATGGAGACTTAACCACTAGGCCACCGACGCTTCAGAACTCATAGAACCGAGATATAGGTTTCTACAAAATAAAGTTCCATTGAAGTCACACGTCTGTTCTCACCCAAAAATCCTTCCCACACCAAAAGAGCCGACAATCCGATGCCGTAATCGGATCGATTAAGCCAATTGGACGTAGTTATGCTACAACGTTCCAATCCACAAGGTGGCCAAAATCGAGTTTTCATGCTCAAGCTACGTATTTAGGACCGTTCTATCTACTGGTGAAGACACTGACACTCTAACCATAGTAATTACCGAAATAATTAAGCCGTCCAAACGATAAAACGTTCCAAAAGACCTAATCGTATTCTTAAAAAGTGTCAATTCATTTGGATCGTATTTTTTAATTCGTTTTGGAAAAACAAAATGATCCAGGGAACTTGAAACGTTTAATAAAAATATATATTATGAAAATATCTATTTCTATAAAACGTTCCAAGTACTTTCTAATGTTGAAAAGAAATTATAATGATAAAAATAAACGATCCAAAACGTATTATACTAGTAGGATCATACATTTATCTAATCATGAAACGATCGATCACTTAACAATAACATTATTAATGTTCAAAAAGTGTTGTGTTGTCAATGTTATATTATGCTCATAGTGCTCTCAGGAAAAATTTACACTATCTTTGATTCAGTATTAGCTGAAATATAGCTATAAGTTTATATTTTGCTATTTATAAATAAATAAATATTAACTAAACCCATTTTTGAATACAATACTTAAAAATATACAATGTCTTCTGATGTCTGGAACGTTATCACTAAAATAATATGATCCAAAGAAGAAACTCTTCGCTATATACGGTCAAAAGGAAGGATTTGGTACTAAGGCGCCCCGGCCTACAGATGAGAACAATATTCCATATGAGTCCCTGACTCTTGTTCGGCTTAAAATTGAGCAGATTCTCGTTCCCCCATGATAGGACCGAGTCCAGAGAGGCCTCAATTTCACCCACAAGGTTATTCCGGCTTTCTGTGATATTATCCCGAGAGGCTTGTACATTACCCATGTATAAAGCGCCCCTGTGCTATCACCTGAATAATAATGTATGCTGCGAATATGCTACATGTCATTTATATGCAGAAGAAATAAGGTAGGGAACAGTACACAGCCTTGTGGCACACCAGCATTCACTGGCTTTGCCTCAAAGCAGGAACCGTCGACAACGACACTGATGCTCCGCTCCGCAAGAAAACTGGCAAGCCAACCACACAACCTCTCAGGAAGCCCATATGAAGAAAGTTTCGCCAAAAGCTCATTGTGCCAAACACGATCAAACGCCTTTGCTATATCCAAACTAATAGCCAAAGCCTAACCCTTGCTCTCAACCGCCTCCGCCCAGCGGTGTGTGAGGTATACGAGTAGGTCACCAGCCGATTGACCCTGACGAAAACCGTATTGGCGATCAGAGATCAGCTGGTGTTGCTCCAAGTATCCAAGGAATTGGCGATTTATTATTGTCTCCATTAATTTAGAGAGCAATGAGGTAATGGCAATTGGTCTGTTGTGGGAAGGGTCCGATTGGTCTCCCTTTTTGGGAATCGGATGGACAAACGCAGACTTCCAGGATTTAGGGACAATACCATTAGAATAGGAAAGCCGAAAAAGACGCGTGAGAAGTGGTGCTAACTCAGGGGCACAGATTTTTAGTACTATTAGTGGGATGCCGTCAAGCCCACTCAACTTATTGATGCCAAGGGAGAAAAGCAGTCTACGAACATTGTCCTGCAGAAAACGAATGTTGATGGATGGTAGGGGGTAATTCTCCCCGGTTATCAAGAATTCAGTTAGATGCAAATAGAAAGCCCAAGAGGTCTGCTTTCTCCTTTGCGGTATGGGCAAGCGTGGAATTGGATTGTCATCACCAATTCTCCGGATATAGCTGGAATTTGCAGCAGCTATCATTCTTTTGTAAGACCTGGTGGCAATATTGTAAGTCTTAAAGACTGTAAAAGGAGAGGTTTCGATTATTAATAGATCTAATCTTATACAGCTGTTGCCTAAAGGAAAACCTATTGCTCCAGCTAAATTGGCTAATTTACGATCTTTTTATAAATCCATTCACATTTAAATAATAAATAATGTTGTTTTACTGTCTAATATTTATTTTAGATAAAATATATATAAATTACTTAAATATAGTAATTTTCACATTTTGGAACGTTTTCACAAATTAATTTAAAAGCCACCTTCATATAAAATGCCTTTTTGTAAAAACGTTCCAAGTACAATTTTTTTTAAATTTGTATGAGTAATATTATTTTTTTGCAATAAAAGGTATATGAAAAAATAATATTTAATTATTTAGTATAGATGATACACACTACTCGGTTCTACGCGCTACCATAAAAAAGCGTACCACAAAAACACAAAAACGCAATTTTCTCAGTTCGATCTGCGTGTGGATTGGAACGTTGTAGCATAACTACGTCCAATTGTGAATGTTGACGCGCAGACTGCTCGCTTGTCATTGGCGAGAACTCGATTTGCACGCGTCAGGGGACAGGGTGCATGGTATCGCCAAATGTCACCACCATACTCTGCGTCGGACGTATCATCGTAATGGACGGCCGATGCATCCAATAAATGTTATCGATAAGTGAAAAATGGGCGGTTCCGTTGCGTTTTTTGGCGCGGTTTCATTCAACCCGTTAGCTATTTCGGTTAAATGATTATTTAGGTTACATTGATAACAATGGATTAATGGTTTTGTGAAACTATTGTATTGTTTTGTCTGAAAAATAAACGTAAATAATATATTTTTTATTACTATTGATAGCAGACGAGCAAGCGACCTGCTTAATATTAAACAGAAATAGCCGCCTATTGACATCAGCAAAGCCAGGGGCACAGCCATGCCGCGACCTACCTCTCTACCTCTCAGTGAGCTCTAACCTCACCACTTTAAACCACGTTTAAAGAATTAAAAATGAGAGGAACGTTTCAGCTAAGCTTTATTAGTATCTATGTGAATACAGTTATAAGTATAAACTTTTTAACTACTTTTTGAGCAGCTTCTACTCTAGTTTATTTATAAAAGAAATGTATTTTAACTATTGAAATAATAAAAGTTCTTTCTTGATTTTTTTAGTCCAATATAACGTCAGCAATCCATTCAATAAACAGAATTTTAAATTAAAAAAAAGCATTTGATATTCCTCATGTCTTTATAACTTAAACGTGAAATAATACTTACTGCTGAATCATTGTATGTATATCAATTTACACTAAGTTCATACTAGTTCCATTTATTTTACTTACTACAATATTCTGCCTTGTTTCGTTAATTATTTAAACCTAAATTTGAGCGAGGTAGTAACTAAAGTCCGTATTTATTTGGAACATTTTCTCATTACTTAGCCGTCATTCGTTAGAACTCCGTGTTCCGACGGTAACTTAAAGCATAGCTTAAGTAACCTGCTGTTTAAATGTTCTGCACTTAAATAAGGTGAAGCATTTTATGTACAAAATGTTACGATTGATGGAAGCTAGTTTAATTCAAGCATATCTTTTAACTCATATTTAGTTTCCTTTTGTCCGACAGAAATGTATTCAATTGAATTATGTATTTTTATTAATTGAAGTATGTATGTACATACATTAATATGTATGGACATACTTCAATAAAAGTTATAATTAATGGGGCAAAATACTTCGAAACTGAAGGAAAATCTTGATTCTTTGGAGGGCAGTATGAGGGTATTAGGGAGGAACGGGGCGCATGATCGATATGTTATTACTTTCTTTTTATTGATCATTTAACCTTCAAGGAATCAAATTCGAATTCGAATTATATTGCACTTTTGTTTTAAAAAAAATACGATTTTCGCTCGATATACACAAAAAAAAAACTTAAAAATTCCAATTTCTATCAATAAAAATGTATAATGTATTTATGATATTTACAGCCAATATTTTAATTTCTTTAGCTTTCTACAATAGAACATCCCTAAGTTAATTCATTTTAATTTTTAGATGCCCCATCTCATAAGCTCCATAGGACGGGGCTTATGGAATGTGTCAAATAAAATTCATTCTACCTTCCATTAATTTTTTTAGAACCCTCTGTGAGATTACTGTGGCAAATAATTACTCACATTTTACCCCGGAAAATTATTCACGACCCCCTGGTGTCTATGGTGGCGGTAATGACGTAACACACTCGTAGGTTCACCCGCCGACTTTGTAGGTATGGACCCCCGTTAATAAAAAAATGTAATTTGAGTGTTAACGTTTCGCCATTTGTCCGTGAATTTGTTAGTATAGTACAAGAGAAGTAACAGGTATTATGTTAATTCTAATGTCTGAGTAAAAAGAATGAGGTAAAAAAATATTGACTTAGGCATAGTGATTGACTAAATATTTATATTTTTAACACCAAAAATCTCATGCCGATTTTGTTGAAGAAGTAGTCGCCCATTTTCAATAAGAAATTAACCTTCATCCGACTGAGGTGGCCGATTTTTTGTAGGAGAAAAATAAACGCAGGTACTGAATATTCTGATTACAATACTCGTAGTAGTTACAACTCACACGTCCTATAAAAATTAAGTCAGAAAAAGATCCAGTGAAATACCGGTTCGACTATTAGTGCCACAAAGAGTCTGAAACGGGAGGCCTGCCGTGATACGCCCTAAGGATACTGAAGGAAAAAATGATAGCATGATAGATTTTTAATATTTTATTTATTTTAATACACATGTAAGTAGGTAGGTAAGAGAGACTGATGTATTAATAAACGTTGATGAATAGCAAGTGTTAATGACATAGGGTAGCCAGTCCCCTCATCCATTAGCGTAAGGAAATTGCCCGTCCCCACCAAATATCAGATTTCGCGTGATCCAGCTAACACTGATCAATTCAGACCGGTCACAATTGAATTACATTCGTCTGGTTCCTATGCGATTTTTGTCATACTCCCCATCCGTCCCTATTTGGACATTGTGGCCGCAGATCCGCTAAATTGGTTTGGTGTAGCGGTTTGATTAATATGGACACCTAAAGCTGGGTCCAGACGACTTTTTTTATAGTACCATAGCATAGAGGCTCCCGATCGCTTTATGGAAAGCGAAAGAGAAGCCTAAGTCAGTGATGCGGTGCGGCAACGGGCAAGTAACCCATTCATTTTCAGTTGCCACCGCAATGCCGGGCTTGTAGTATTGCTCTGGTAATACTCTGTTTTTTTACGTGAAAACAATAGCCTGACTTCTTTAAGGTCGTAAATAAGCTCGACGATGACGCTTTAAATAGGCGTCTTAGATTTCCCGCCCGTTGTCAGAGCTCATTGGGTTTCCTTTCCAGCTTTCCATCAGGCAAAGGACAGCCACTATGATGAGCTATTAGTTATTATAATAGTTTAGTTAAAACACAAAAGCATTTTAGGAATAAATACTAACTTTTACTTTTAAAAAAATTACTAAGTTTAGGAATTTCACAAAATAGTGTGGCGATTATGGGTAAAGCCTCCAGATGTTTGACTAAAGTGGCAAAGCTCTGGAGCACATGTCCAGCAGTCGATTGCGATATTCTGACGATAGCACAAATTCAATCACTTAGATATTGGACTTGTATATCGTAGGAGGGTTGAACACGTAAGCCGTAATTTTTATAGTACATATTTTACAACTTTTATGTTATACTCTAAAGAGTTGAGCCATTCTGTCTTGCCTCCTCTATCAGCAGGTAGTCGAAACTATTAAGATGAAACAATCATAATACATTGTAACACAACAACTTTATGTGGCAGATAGAAGGCTAGTAAGAACTTTGTAACATTAAAGGCATCCTTGAATAACAAGAAGGTACGTAAATTGTAATCACTCTGAAGTTGAAAGTTAAAAAAAAGAGATTTATTTTATACTAGCGACCCGCCCTTGTTACGCTTCGGGTATTTAAGATTACTGCGACGTAACATACCTAACTGTTGCGAGATTTTTGTAGATAATACGGATGATGACAAGGTATGAAAATGAAGAAAATAATTAGTCCGTCTCTAAGATAACAAAAAAAAAAAAAAGACCCGTATTTTTTGTTTTGTCGAAATAACAAGAAAATACTTAGATATAGCGCATTAAAGTTACGGAGTGGGGGCTAACTACGTCACGTTAGAGTATATTTTGTACTCTAACGTGACGTCATGTGACATTTAAAATCAATGTATCTTCGTAAGTTTTTGAACAAGAGGCAAAATAAAAAATACGTATCCAATATTTTTCATTAATCTATCTGATGGACATTAAATTATTTTTTAGTCATCATCCCAATTTGTATGTTCTACAAAGTCATAGTACATTATTCTATTCTGTAATCAACAGTTGACGCAGCGCACGCGATGTAAAAATTTTTGGCAGTTTTTTCACACCTTGGGTTACGTTATTGGAGTTATAGGATGGATTAGTGTATATTGTGTGTACAACAGTGAAAGATTTATTCAAATCGATCTAGAAGTTTCAAGGCCTATTCAATGCAAACAAACAATAAAACAATCATATCTTTCCTCGTTATAATATATTCTAGAATGTTATGGAAATAAGAACAGGAAAAATACTAGAAATGCATACGGAAATTCAATATTCACACACATACACGGAATAAACACAAATTAATGTTCATCACGTACAATGGTTATTTGGAATTCGCTTTCAGCGGTGATGTTTTCGCATGGGTACGCCTTAGGGACTGGAGAAGCGATTATACTTAAATTTTTTTATTTGAAGGCTGACACCACACCTCTTTATATTAGAATAGAATATATTTATTGCACCATGTTCATAGATAGTTCACATACAAAGTACACTTACTAACTAGTACAACATAGACCCTGTAAGGGTATGGCAACATTTATGATTAGGTACACAGAGAAATAATTCAGGTAAATTACTAATTGTCTTATACGAGTACATATAACTTAACTAATATTCCCCTGGTGTCGAGGTGTCTGTCTGTGAGCTGAGTGATAGCTTATATTTTTTATATTTGTGATACCATTAGGTATCAAGTGCTTGTCCTACTTACTTTGGGATTGAAGTAATGTATGTTATCAGATTCGTTGTGATCTTCCATTGTTAAATATTTTGCATTTTGTCTGTACCTATTAAGTACACCTACAGTAGCTAAAACGGCATAATCACGGTATGTTTATACGAGTAGCACACTACCTTCTTACTATTTCTGTTCAGCCTAATGGTTGACTGGTAGAGAATGCCTACGCGGCATAAAGTCCGCCATTTATACATTTATATGCAGTAAAGATTACATAAATAAATAATCTATACTGATTAAATGCAAATAACCTACATCTATCTACTAAGGTAATACAGGAGCTAAAGTGGCATAACATAGTCTATCCAGGAATCTTATCCACTTTAACAACTGAATACATACAAACCCATACCCGTTCCAACTCCTACAAAAATCACTCACTCTTTACAATCGAATTAAGCTCGTCTGTTTCGTATGGCATTTTTGTCATATCCCCCAACGCGAAGCGAAATTATAGCCGCAGATACGCTTAATTGCTTTAGCGTTGCGGTCCCGTGACGTTTTCGGTGCAATGCCTTTGTCAACGGCACAAAATTCTCGTGTTGGCAATTTTTCCGAATTAAATAACATGATAAATAAAGCTGTGAACAACGAGCGATGGACGCTCTGCGAATTATTGACCGAACAGCTCAAATGAACCGTTTCTTTATGTGGATTTTATTGAGTCCCGGATTGACCTATTTCCGTTGATTGTGGACATGTTATAAGTTTATTGGCTGCTTCGAGCACTCAGTGGATTTGTAACAATGAAATTGTAATGACTGCGTTGTCTTGCTTGTGTTGCTGAGTTTAACTGGCCCGTTTTAGAAGATTTGGTAAGGTTTTAATAAAGAGTTTAATTTTTATGTGTCCATTCTGATTTCCGTAAGACATAGATTATACGCAATGCACGACAGAGGTTAGCACTTCAGTTTGCTTTTTGCAGACGGACTCAATTCGAGTGAAGATTCGTTATGCCCTACCTCTCTTAATTTTAAATTCATCATCATCATCAGCCTATTACAGTCCACAGCTTGACATAGGGCTCTCCAGTTGTTCGCCACTTAGGGCAAACCTCTAGAGGATCACTGGGCAGGCGGGTTGGCGATCGCAGGGCGTAGCTTCTCGCTCTGGCGACGCTGCTGCCCGTCATCGATATGTGGCATATAGTTATAGGCCTTCGATTGTGATGGTTATACCGCTACCAGTTGTTTGCCAGCGCCTGGTTTGTTATTCGGCTGGATGCACCACGGGCAGATGAGATTGCCTTACATCCCCAATGTTAAATTGTTGATCACAAAACACCTCAACATAATGAAAAGACAGTACACCGCAACCCGTGAAAGAATACAGAGTGTCAGCTAATTCACGAGCCGCGTTACATTCCGCTCACGCGCGCGGTAAGTAACGGCGACGCGGCACCGGGCGTGTGACACCTAGCGTTAGGTGCCGTGAAAAATGGACCATTTTCCGACGCAAGGATAAATTTATCTTCGCGGTAGTATTGCGACGCGTTATTCGAGTGTTAATATTCATTGCGAGACAACAATGTGACTTTTTCGGGTTGTAATCTTGAGGCTGTGGTGAAATCTGCGGTCCGTATACTTTGTACGTTTCTGTGTTAATGTGTAGGCACATTAATGCATGTTTTTTAGAGTTTTAATATTTATCCATGTGGTTTCCGGATTTAGTATAGGACCATCCTATCTCATCCCCGTGAGTATCGTAGAAGACGACTAAGGAAATATGTACCTGGAAACGCCTGCCAAGCGTGGTGCCCGCCAACCCTCTGGAACTGCAGTGTCTATTGCGGCGGAAGTAAATTAGGGCTATTTCCAGGGTAAAAATGATTGCATTATCGCACGCAAGTCGCTTTATGTTATATTGGTAACGTGTGATAATATTCATTACCTACGTGACAGGCCTAGCCTAGTGTAGGAATCATAGCAAATATTTGTTAAAGGCAACGTCTGCTGCAACTTTAACTTGATCGCTGTATCCTAGATGTAATTTTTACTGTGTAATATGTACGTAGTTTATGTTATAGTTGCTTAATAAAAAATATTATTATTATACATAAATATTGGACATGTATTTTGCTTTTTTCGATTGAACAAAAAAAAAACAAAGATATAAGGAGTGGGAATCTTCGACGTCGCCTCTCGCGAAAAAAGGCCAGGAGGCGTGACGTCACACGTAACTTTATAAATTAAAAAATACATATGCCTCTTAATTTTTAATAATCTAAAGAAAAAAGACGGACTAATTACATTTTTACGGCAACAAGCCTATTACGGAAAACATTGATTGTAATTATGATTTCTCTGATATATTTTAAAAACAATTTTAATTGAATTGTTCCCAAAACAACTAATCTCGATGGAGACTAGCCAAATGGGAAAATACAGGTGCATTCTAGAAAAACTTTACTTTCATAATCCGATAGCTCGTCAGTTCAGCACGACCGGAGATAGATCAGGTACCAACTGTTTATCGTGCTTTACGATGCACGGGAGTGCATCGACGCCAATTTCCTGACTCAGCTTGAATATTTTTCGGTATATTATATACCCAATTATATAATGTTATACATCATAGCAGATTAGTATGATTTGGGCACATTATGAGGGGAGATGAAAGGCATGTAACGAGATGAGTATGAATGTGGAAGGATACAGAAGAAGAGGAAGAATGAAAAATGAATAGATGGACTATGTGAGAAATGATATGCGAATGTCAAAGGTGTGAGTGTGGAGATGACGGTCGATAGAGAAGAGTGGAAGGAGAAAACATGTTGAACAGACCCCACTTAGAGCAGCAGAATGATGAATTTTATTATTATTTATTTATTTATTTATTACACAAAAAGAAATACAACAGACTTATAATTAAGACGTATGCATCGTTAGATTATGTACATACAAATTGCACCATAATTTTACTCGGTCTAAATAGATCTTGAAATTTAAAGATTAAAGTCAGAAAAGAAGAGTGATATAGAGACCCTTCTTTCTTTATGATCACTATTATCCACTATTATCGAATGCGTGGTCATGAAACTTACATCATCAACCTTTGGTAGTCCACTTCTGGATATAGACCCTTTTTTTATCAGAGAATGGGCAGTGCTTGACCCCAACCAGCCTGATGTTAAGCGATGTTGAAGCCTAAGATGAAGCGCGCTTACCCAACAAAAACTGATTCACTCTGGCCTTGAAAATCTGAAGATGATATTCCTCGGGGAACGCGGACTCCGGTAAAGAGTTCCACAGTTTAGCCGTTCGCACTATGAATGAAGAGGCAAAGCGCTTTCACCTTTCCGATTGTTTGCCACTTTGAACAATCTTGAGCCTCTTGCATCCACGCTTACAATCATCATCATCATAGTCATTATCAGCCTATTGCAGTCTACTGTTGGACATCTCCAGTTGTTCGCCACTTAGGACAAACATCTGGAGGTTATACCTATAGTCGCCACGCTTACGATAGGACCAATTAAATATACGAGTATCAGGGCCTCAAGAATAGATTATACACGGTACGATTTCATTAATTTTATTGTTTGTTTCAATTATAAATCTATCTACGATAAGCCACATCACTAAAAATCCATTTATTTTCCAACATAGGCCGAAAGTCTGATAAATTCGATATGGCCTAGTTGAGTTTTAAATTTAGGTCGTAAAGGCTTACACTAGAAACTAGGGCCCACGAAAACTTGTCTAAAAGTGCTTGAGAAGTATTAGAAACGCTCTGTTGTGGCCAAAAACTCTAACAATTGTAAAGAGCTTTTCAAGTTTAAAAGCTTAGATGAAGCCTAAGGTTTTTACTTGTATTAAAACTTTCTACACTTCTTCAAATTATTTATAACAAGACATCTTTTTGTTTAATTATATAAAATTCAAGCAAGCAAGTTCATAATTTGCGATTTTCAAGACATAGTCCATAATACCGACCCATTTTAAACACAAAAACTTACATCTTGATACTTTTGTTCAACGTAAAGGATTACGTTAGTTATTTTTGGTAAACACATTTCGTGCTTGTACTCGTAGTACAAGTAATGTTAATTTTATAAAAGATTATTATATTATTCTGAGCATGATTTTTTTTATGAATTCCTAAGGATTCATAAAAATACATGCGAAAAATATTATCATCTACGAGTCTACGAGAAAGTCTACGAAAATTCAATTCTTGGCTACGATATTACGACGTGCTACGAAAAATTACTATCAAACAATTTTCTTGGTAGCAAATCTACTATAACGCTGTGTAATTTAAAGTATTAAAGATTTACATTATTTTATCGTAAATAGAATATTTTTACATTATTATGGCTCCAACAATAAGCTTCTTGGCTTAAATCTAATATTTTAGGAGTCTTTAGTCTCAGTAATTTTCTAGAAAAATATTTTATGTTCTAAATTAAGACGACGTAAAAAAAGTCCAAGAGGTGGTTAGCGTTACATCTCATTAAAATGTTGTAATAGTAATAAACAAGTAACAACATTGAATAGACACATCGTATGTTGGTAAAACAACTAACTATGATAGTTTTGAAATATGGAAGATCATTATCATCATAGTGGGTATCTATTTATTCTTAGATAGAATGTTCTCAGTCGTTCATTAAAAATAAAATAAAATAAAATAATTTATTTCTGCAAATAGATTTACAAGTAAATTCTTTTGCACGTCAAACTTTTTTTTTCCCTACTAGCACTTTGACGTGATAAGGATGAGGCCTGATGAGATTCTTGATAGACTGGTCATTGTCATCAGGAGCTGTCTAATACTGTGTTTGCCTCTTTCGCGATCTGTGTTCACAGGACTGTGCAGGTGGCATGACGAGAATATTCCACCACAGTGACGGACTCGATAGATGGATAGATTATTTAGATTTTTATTTATTGCACGAAACATACACATTACAAATAAAATTTCACTATATGTAATTTAGGCAGTCTTATAGCTACTCCCTTATCTCATACAACGAAGATATACATTTTATTAGAGATGGGTAAATTCGGGCAAAACTGTTAGTAAAAACTCTAAGCTAAAACGTAACCTCCCATTCATAACTGTAAACCTTTATCTCTACAGCAGTCTGACAAAAACACCGCTTTCAGCTGCTGCGAAAAACTTGAAATCCGAACATAAAGCACGGAGATAAGCCACGCCACTCAGCGCAGCGCTGCAGATCCGAAGCTGCTAATACTGCAAGATCCTGGTGACGTCACAACCGCGGGAAGCACGAAGTTTTTATCGTAAACCTGATAAGACAACTGGCAGGAATGACGTGGACGTTTCAGCTTCAATAAATTTCGAAGAGAATTCTCGTGTAGGGAAAGGAGAGGTTAGATTAGTGTTAACGTTTGAGTATCGGTACTATATCACAGTCAGCTTAGATCAAGTCGAGTTGTATGAGATTTAGTAAGATCAATATTCTTCTGAATATTGCATCAAAGAAATGGGACATAAATTTGTATTCATAATCACGCTGCAAAAATATATACTAAGTACTGTCATTTGAGAGGACTAGCTGTGCTCGCGACTTCGTCCGCGTGGAATAGTTATTTTTACCCCGTTTTTTTTTTACATTTTCCATTATTTCTTCGCTCCTAATAGTTGCAGCGTGATGTGATATAGCCTAAAGCCTTCCTCGATAAATGGTCTATTCAACACAAAAAGAATTTTTCAATTCGGACCAGTAGTTCCTGAGATTAGCGCGTTCAAACAAACAAACAAACTCTTCAGCTTTATAATATTAGTTTAGATTTGCCGTAGTTACCATGCTTGGTAGGCAGTAGATTTTATTTGTACTCAGGTACATGCCGCTGCCCGTTTTCTAATATTCCCGTAATCGTCTTCTCCAACGTATCATTATATTAAAATTAAAGAACACCTGTTTTATTCGCCTACTAGCTGTGCCAGCAGCGTCGCTCGCGTGGATATCGGGTTTCAAAAATAACGGACTTCCATATAATACCCATCTATACCTTGTGCCTAAGTTTTAAGTTGGACCTCTAGCAATACATTGGTGAAAACCGCATTCAATTCTATGCAGTAGTTTTCGCGTAATGCGCGTTCAAACATACAGGTTTAAATTTCTCGCGTTTTCCCAACACTTCCCGTCACTGCTCCGCTCCTATTGATTGTAGCGTGATGAAAAGTATCCTATAACCTGCCCAGGAGTATGAAGAATAATTGCAAGTTTCGTCAAAATCTGTTCAGTAGTTTTTTTTTCTATAACGAACATACAGACAGACAGACAGACAGACAGACAAAAATTTTACTGATTGCATTTTTGGTATCAGTATCGATCACTTATCACCCTCTGATAGTTATTTTGAAAAAATATTTTATGTACAGAATTGACCTCTCTACAGATTTATTATAAGTATAGATTTCTACACTAAAATAGCTAAAAGTTTTAGTTTAGTTTTTCAATTAAATCTTATTTTTTTATTTTATAAAAAGGTTTAAATTTGTAACATACTTTTGTGGTAAGGAAAGATAGTTTGTATTATTAATTAAGACTCGTTATTGTTCTAGACGAGTTCAAGAAAATGTATTATTACTTACTAAAAACGCAAACGCTAGTGGTGTTGTACCAAATATTATTATGTTACATTAAATGACCGCAAGAACTTTTGTGTTCGAAACGTAAATTCAAACATACCGTCAGGCATCACACTTGCTCGTCTACCGCCTCTCGCCTAAAAAAAACCATTTTGAATGAAACCAACATCGATGATTTACTATTGAAAATTACTTCAACGGTTGGAATTAATACGATAAGTTGGTTAATTGGCCGACAACTGCATACGAATGCACTGAGTGACCTGTGGGCTCCCTTATCAGTCACCCCGACCAATAACGGCGGAGTGCGGTTGACAACTGCCAATACATCAATGACATATTGCCGGGATGAATGCTCTGAAATATTGGGAACTGCGCCGTATGTGAATATGCAACTTTTGTGCGACTGAAATGCAGTTCTAGCCGAGACTTGTTTTCATCTGCCTTTTTGTAAACATAAAACAATGTAGGTTGTTTACATTTACGTTTCCTAAAGAAAACACATTCCACATCAGCCGCAGAACTGATAACCGTTGGGGTAAACGAGATCTGGCTCGGTGGCTCAATTGGTAGTGACCTCTGCCTTCTGAGCCGAGGGTCGTGGGTTCGATTCCCGCACAGTACAAACATTTGTGTTCATAAACATGTCTGTTTTTATTGGTCTGGGTGTTTAATATGTATACCTTACCACCGATTTAAAGCTGCAAACTCATGAAGATGTCATAATACTAAGATAAAATCTTGAAAAACCTTCAACAACCGCAGTGCACTAAAACCGTTTGTCAATCAGGAAACGAGCTGATGTCCTTCACTTAACTAAACTTTGTTTAAATAGGGCAAAGAATATCTCAATAAATCTTATAAAAAAAAACAGATTAAAATCATTCTTTCTATTTGGGAGGTTTCATAACAAATTCAAAGCGTACAAAGTACTCAAGAGACCTTTTTGAAACACCTTTAGATTTCTTACACTGCGATATTACGTTACTTATTTAACACATAAACGCATTTACATTTATTTCACACGCAGTAAAAAGCTAAAACGTGTAAAACCTATCGGCGACCATTCTATTTGAATAACATGCATGTTCAATATGCAAATCTGTTGTGCCAAACAAAAACTGTCTGCATAATCCATCGGTTCAACAAAGTAACATACGATATCACATTAATTTACAAGCAAAACAGGCGGTTATTGAATCCTATGCCTTTTACAATATATTCAAATGTACCTTTTCCGGATAATGCATATTATTCCAAGTGGCCACTGAAACCACAAAGCGAATGATATCACAGCTTTTCAGGCCAGCCATGTTTTCTTTTTGAAAGCTGTATTTAGCGACGTTAAATTTTAACCGTTCTACCGTGGGCATTAAAATTGTCATTACAATCTAACGGTGCTAGGTAAAGTACGGAAAAATATTTTTTTACTTATGGCAAGCCCTGTCAGGTAGTGGTTTGGTAGTTACCCTGGCTTTCTAAACCATTTAGATTTGAGGGATCGATTCCTACCCCGGACAAATATTTGTCGTGTAATGAATATTAAAATCTGTTTGTAGTGTCGTGTGGATGTTTGTATGTATTACAATGTTATGTTCTGACACATATAAATACCTACCTGAATCTATAACACAAGTTCGATATTTATTTTAAGTACAGATGAAGGAAAGATTTTAATGCAGTTATAATAAATAGAACGGAGTAATAAATTTATTACAAACATTTACAGTCTTGTGCTACAATTTATGCGGCTAATCAATTAAGTGAAACATTGATATAGACTCAAAAGCAAGTACCACAAACCACTTAGTAGTACTTAAATATATAGACCAAATCATAATCTCATATACAGAGTAAAGATACATGCCAAATCACTAGTTACGACCCGCCCATACTCGTATTATGTGACTGGCTCGGTGGCTCAATTGGTAGTGACCTCTGCCTTCTGAGCCAAGGGTCGTGGGTTCGATCCCCACACATTACAAACATTTGTGTGCATGAACATGTCTGTTTGTATTGGTCTGGGTGTTTTCTATGTATAATATGTATTTATTTACAAAAAAAAATATCTAAGTAAGTTTATCAGCTGTCTAGTACCCATAGTACAAGCTTCGGCTTAGTTTGGGGCTAGATGGCGCTGTGTGGCCCAGCGTGGCATGTCTTGGGTTATTTATTCATAAGACGTTCAATCATTTGTGACACCTTAGTAACTGTACCGAATTTTCGATACTGTTCGACCATGTCACTATAGTATGAGTACATATGAGTAAGCACATACATCAAATGTGCAGAACGTGCGTTAATCTTGCCTCGCACGTTTCCCAGTCGTTTGCCTGATGATGTTTACAAACTACGGCTATCTTACGCCGCCGATATCTTCCCGAAACAAGGAGCCGTAGGGCGATTCCCGTCATTGGTTCATTTCGGACTGATAAGGGCGCGTGCCCGTTATGTCGTGACGATATTAGGGCGACATTTTAGTCCATCCTCGAAATTATCAAGCTTAATGCGAACTAGCTAGCACAATAAATGTTTTACATAGGATTAAAAACCGTATAAACTCACAGTGATGACAAATTGCAATTCAAATCAATTTAACGCTAATAACCTTAAAAAGATTACTGCGGGGTCATTCAAAATACCAATTTGGATTCGTTTTCGGAAAATTTCACGCAAGCTCATTTTCTTTGACAGTTCGCTTCGCAAACTTTTTCATATAAGAGAGGTAGGGCATAGCGAATCTTCGCTCGTATTGAGCTGCCCGTCCGGGGAAGGACCTCTACCCTATAGAATACCGCAGCCAAATGACCTTCGGGTCGTGTTTCTGCTGGTGAGTAGGGTCTCCGGAGCTCGTGGGGGGTTAGGGTTGGGCCTGTATGGCAGTGGCAACTGACAGGTAACTAACCAGTTATTTGCCAGTTGTCACAGTGACTTGGGCTTCTCTTTGGCTTTCCGTCAGGCGTAGGGAAGCCATTATGTCGAGCTACTATAAAAAAAAGAACTAGCTAGCACAATAAATATTTTACATAGGATTAAAAACCGTCTAAGAAACTCACAGTGATGACAAATTGCAATTCAAATCGATTTAATGCTAATAACCTTAAAAAGATTACTGTGGGGTCATTAAAAATACCAATTTGGATTCGTTTTCGGAAAATTTCTCGCAAGCTCATTTTTTTGACAGTTCGCTTCGCAAACTTTTTCATATAAGCGTCAGTGGCGTTCTAAAAGTTAAAACATGTAGTAACGTAGTAGCGTAAACGTTAAAACATGTAGGTGAGTGGTTGTTTGGAAACATTCTTCATCAGCAGCGCCTAGCGGCGCAATCTCCAAGCTCCGGGAAACCTGTTTCTGCCGGTGAGTAGTCTCAAGGTAGAAAGGCAGAACGCGACCCGAAGTTAATTTGGATGCGGTATTCTATAGGGTGGAGATCCTTCCCCTGAAGGGCGGCTCAATTCGAGCGATGATTCGCTATGCTCTCTCTTAAATTGGTGCCACCAGTCGGTTGCCAGCGCCTCGTTTGTTATTCGGCAGGATGCACCACGGGCAGGTGAGGTTGGCTTGGAGCGAAAAGATGATAGGCTGCTCCCTTACATCCCCAGATATACATTACATACAGATAATATGATGTCTCCTTATGCACGTTTTTACTGTGTATTGGAAACGCGCACAAGGAGCGGTGGCGCGGAGTCGGCCGCATGTCATTTGTCACGCGCCCCCGGCTGGCGCCGCAACTACACTTATCTCGACGAAGTGACATATCTGATGCACTTCTCTTCGCGGTCGGTTAATATTGCTTATTTTTGAGGACGCGAAATGTTCTGCAGATTTGTTTGGTGGGAATTGTTGGACCGAAAATGAAAAATGTAACATCTTTCATGAGATTATATAGCATTACTTTTTAACAGTTGTTTTCCAACAGGAAAATGTTCTATGTTGTAAAGTCTATTAGAAAATGTTTTTCATAAAATTACAAAATAGTTTGAGACTGGCTCGATGGCTCGTTTGGACCGATGAGACCTATGCCCTCTAAGCCAAGGGTCGTGGGTTCGATTCCCGCACAGTACAACCATTTGTGTTCATGAACATGTCTGTTTGTATTGGTCTGGATGTTTGGTATGTATTACATTTACAAAAAAAATGTATCTGAGTAAGTTTATCAGTTGTCTAGTACCCATAGTACAAGCTTCGGCTTAGTTTGGGGCTAGGTAGCGCTGTGTGGCCTAGCGTGGCATGTCTTGGGGTTATTTATTTATTTAGTTTGGACGTCACATACTATGAAAGTAAAAGTAAAATGCGCTATGCAAGACTTTGAATCGTTCACTATTTAACGGTATCTATCCAGCATATTCCTGCTTGACCGATGATAAAATCAAGTTAAATAATTTCGTCGCTCACTTCAAAATGTAACCGACAAAATAGCAAAGGACAAGGGAATTTCCGAGGTGTTTTGCCGAGTGTACTCTTTTATTCTTCCTTGGTTATTAGTTAATTTCAGACAGACAAAGAGTTGTGCGGTTAGACGCAGCCCGTACGTCATAACTCATACGCCTCCAGGCGCGAACTACTTTAGTGTGGTACAGTGAAAGATCTAATGTACTTCCCTTGATTTTACGTGGGTTATATTATGAAGCTTTTGAAAGTATAGATGCTTCTATGCGGATAATGCCTTATTCTTTTTAAGTACCCTTTTAATTTTTAACTCGTTTACATATACATCTAGATGAAATATTGAGTCATATTCTGAGCCAAGGGTCGTGGGTTCGATCCCCACACATTACAACCATTTGTGTGCATGAACATGTCTGTTTGTATTGGTCTGGGTGTTTTCTATGTATAATTATGTATTTATTTACAAAAAAAATGTATCTAAGTATGTTTATCAGTTGTCTAGTACCCATAGTACAAGCTTCGGCGTAGTTTGGGGCTAGATGGCGCTGTGTGGCCCACTAACGTAATTACTCATCTATGTGACATAAAATAACAGAATTTCCTGCAGCACAAAACAGGTAGGACGCAACTTTATCTCCTAATTACCAAACCCACCCAAATAAAAAACAATTGCGCGAAAATTAACCAAAACTCGCTAATTCGGCGCGGGAACTACATTCAACAAGCTAAAACACGTACCTAGAAAGTAATTCGGCAACTTTTCCAATTACGCGATCTAATAACAGGAGTATTTCGGATTCTGTCGTGTTCGCCGTCACGTCACGCGTCTGCGGCGCGCTGATAACCGCGTGACACCTGCGCGTCATTTGTCACGTCCCGTGTCCCGTTCTTGCACGCCGCCGGGAGTGTTTGCTTTTGTTCATTTACGGAACTCGGTAAATTTTATACGATGGAGGGTGCACTGTGCATATTTGTTAGACGCCGTAAACGACTCGGTAATCCTTTCACGGTGCTATTATGGGAGTAAGTTGATTTTGGGTTTTAAGTAATTCTTGTGTAAGGGAAAGTTTGTTGGGTATGAAAAAAATGAAAATGAAAAAATGAAAATAAATTTATTCAGTATCTTAAGTTTAACAATATTGATGCAATGGCTGGGATCTCCATTTAAGTATAGTACTTGTGTTTGGAGACCCCGCTCTTTCTTACAAGATGTAATTTAAAGATACCTACATAACAAAATTATTGTATTAGGTAAGTAATTATTATAAGATAAAATTGATTATTAAATTGATTATTAAAATTAATTTTAATTTTGATGTGTGTGTGTGTGTGTGTGTGTGTGTGTACATGTGTGTGTATGAGTGTAATAATATAATATAATGCTATATGTGTACATTAATTGAAAGGTGATCAATTTATAATTTTGATTTATTAGGTATGAAAGATAGATTTTAATGGAGTTGCTTAAAATATTGTTTACAACAGCAAATGCGTTTTATTGTAACAGTTATGCACTGGAACAATAAAACACTCTACCTGAAGGTTGTCTGGAAGAGATCGCTGCCAGAGATAAGACCGCCTACATTGTATCTAATATGCCTATAAAGTTTTGTGCAATAAAGAATATCTATCTATCTATCTATGCCTCAGATTTGTTCTGGCTATAACACTGAATGTTGATCCGGGCAATTTTTGGTCCAACCTGGGACCTGGGATCCAAACACGAGACCTCTCGGTTGTCAAGTGGCACCTGCGATCACTAGACTACTCGTATATAGGTATAGTGTATGACGAAATGGTTAACTGTTTTTATTGGTTAACTATTAAATACATATTATATTTTTCTTCATTTATCAGCGTTACATATTTCCTGTTTTACTATAGGATTCCTAGTTATTTACAAACTGAATTTTTATTAAAATAGACATTTAATTAATACAGAAACAAAATCGATACAAATTCGACACCTAACCAAACTGAACATGCAATATGAATGTGTAAAGGAGTCTGCCCACTACACCGTACCATACCATGGCCGTGCTATGAACGTGTCAGACAAAAAAGTATTCTTTGTATTGAAAACTATGAGACGATGCCCATTAGACCGTTCCGTCACCGACCAGCACCGTCGCGTGCCATGCACGGACAGTTCAGAATTGTCGGCGAGAATATTTTGCCGGTGGCGGTACGCTCCGCGCACGGCACGCGACGGTGCCAAACCGATGCGTGCCGGCAGCAAAACGGTGATAATACGGGTTATAACCGCGTATAATGACCGTTATAAACGCGTCTCAAATGCCTTCTCTGAGTTTAGCAAATTTAGTTGTACACAAATATTTAGATGCACACATAAGAGCTTATATCATTTCAATTTACCTGGGTTATACCATGTTAGTTCCATACATACGGGTTGCATACGGACACCATACCGGCATCATACGGGCATCATACGGGTTGCATACGGACACCATACCGGCATCATACGGGCATCATACGGGCATCATACGGGCATTAAACGCCGTCGACTCGTTTCAGTGGGCAAAGCAAGCCGTATCGTATTACCTTCCGTGCTTGACACGTTCATAGCACGGCCATGGTATGATACGGTGTAGTGGGCAGAGACCTTTATTAGCAAATTCTAAATTGGAAACGTAACGATTCATAGGATCGGCGATGTTAGAGCTTTCAAATATATGTGTTCGGTCTGATATTTGGCGTAACGGACACCAAGTCCGAAATATTTCGACCAAATAATAGTAATTCCTGATATTGTGAGCGATATCTATCAAGGGAATTGTTATAAACGGAATTGACTTAGAGCCTCGGCGATGTTCCTGACATCCCCCTCGTCAGGAAGATGTAGGCTAAGGGACTGAGTACAGAGTTTCAATGTAAGAATAAATAAGCAAAAGCAAATTCGGCACTTTCTATAGGTATTTCTTAGTGTGCTGCCTTAGGTAGGGCAAATTTAGTAGTCACTAGCGACCCGCCCCGGCTTCGCATATATGTATTATACATAAAAACCTTCCTCTTGAATCCCTCTATCTATTTAAAATCGCATCAATATCCGTTGCATAATTTTAAAGATCTAAGCATACATAAGGACAAACCGACAGACAACGTTTTGTACTATGTGACAAGTACCAGTACCAGACAAGTACCAGACTTATGTCCACTGCTGGATATACGCCTCTCCAGGTGTTCGCCACTTAGGGCAAACATTTGGAGGACATACCCATAATCGCCACGCTGGGCATGCGGGTTGGCGATCGCAGAACGTAGATTCTCGCTCCGGTGACGCCTGCCTGTCATCGACCTGTAGTAATATTTAGCTGCGCCTTCATCCATGATGATTATACCACCACCATTCGGTTGCCAGAGCCTTGTTCGTTATTCAGCTGGATGCCCACGTTGCAGTTAACACATTATTTTTTTCGAAAGTTGTGGTCACTTTTCTAACATGATATATTTTTCTAGGACACTATCCCCAGCTCTACATAGTATCCCGCGTCCGCCTGCCCGTGACGCCGATACGTTATGCTCGTCTGAACTTTGACATTCCACCTAAATTGATTGAAAGTTGCACAATGCGATGCTCACTTGTTCCACATGTCCATACCATACCACGCGCCGCATGTGTAGTAAAGTTTTACGGAGGGTGACTTTTTATAAAGGCCGCATGTACTTAAATATGATCTGTCACTAAGATAAGCCTTATAAATGTATTGGATGCTTTGTATGCTTGTTTTCGACAGAGTACGCGAGGTACAGCGTAAAGCTGACCTTGATATATCGCGATCAGGCCCGTCCGCCTGCTACCAAAAACAAAATTGTCCGTGTGGTGTCCGAATATAAAATAGAACCACCCCATCTCATGCCATCGATATCGTAAAAAGCAACTATGGGACTCAGGAAACAAATAAAACCTACAGCAGGGCCTAAACCGTCTGCCAATCGTAGTGATTAAAACCACTCCCCAAATGACAATTATAATAGGGGGAGGCCTGATGACAATGATGACACGAGATCGAGAACCAACGTGAAACTGAAGCCTTGAAAATAACGCGATCAGTTCAAGATCATTTGCTACCATAACTAACTTTAAAACTAAAATTGTCACATTACGAACAAATTGATCCTGATCTCTGGTACGGAAAATTGGTTATTAGGTCAACAACAAATTCGTGTGGAATATTCTAAATTAGTTTAAAATTGAGTGACTATTACGTCCGAGTGACAGCTGGGAGTAGGACCGCACGGTAGCAACCGCAAGTTAAAACCCTATCATCATCATCAGCCTATTGCAGTCCAGCGCTGAACATAGACCTCTCCAGTTGTTCAATACTTAGCATGGCGATTATGGCTATATCCTCCAAATGTTTGCGCTAAGTGAGCAACAGATGAGTAGTTTGATGAAAGTTTTTTTTTATTCAGTATGGGTTTGCGCTTGACTGCAATTCACTTGATGGTAATATCACATTCACCCATCAAAAACCGGTACATCAATATTTTGTACCTATATGGAAGCAAATATCTTTGTAGAAGGAAATAAAGAAATTATTTATTTATTATTATTTTATTATAATGTACTGACAGGACGCAGAACAGTGCAACGGTGATTATCAATATAATCTAAGAATTAATGCCTTAGCACAACAATTGTGCTAAAACCCAATAGGTACACATCAATAAACAATGATCATTGCAAATCCGATACCTCGCGAACGCAATGCGAATCCCCCAGTGAATTTTTAAACACGCTTTGATGTGACGCGGTGTGGGATTGAAAAAAAAAGTACCCATTCTGGTAAGACAGAAGTTTCACCTCTTTGAATCGACACAGAATTCGTGTTTCGTTTTTGGCACAGACAGCAATTTGAATACATTATCTTTGACTTCCAATTGTGCGGCGTTAGGCTGACTACGAGCTAGCGTCTGTCAAAATTATTTTTTTGATGTGAAAAAATAGATTGAAATGACCATATACTTTGAAAACACGTAGGTAGGTAGTTTACGTAGAATGAAAAACTAAGCTTATGTCAAAAATAAAATAAAAACTATTTTTATAGTACCTAGCACAATATGACTTTGTAACGCCTGACGGCATCTAAAAAGAAGCCTAAGTCACTGTAACAATTGGCGTGTAATCAAGTAATCAATCGAGACTACAGTATGGGGTCCTTCAAAAAGGTTGTGAAGAGGTTTTTGAAGGGTAGGCAACGCGCCTGGGATACCCCTGGTGTCGCAAGTGTCCATAGGCTGCGGTAACCGCGTAACATCAGGCGGGCCGTAGGCTTGTTTGCCACCCCAGTGGTATAAAAAAAACAAGTCACCGGTCCTTTACTAACGCCTCTCGTACCTACGGTCGTGTCAGATTTCCAACTAAGTCACGTTTTTCCTTAATTTTCATGTAAGCCCACATTAACTTGAAATTCGGTCGCACGTATGCAGCCGACGTGAGTTAGGCACAGTGCACATATTCGCAAAACTTCCGAAGCACTCGACTTCAACTGAAACTAGGCTATCGGCAGCGCACTAGCTCGATCCAACTAGTTTACAAAGGAACGCCTAGAAACTTCTCTAATGAGATGAATAATTAAACAGGCCGGCACGCAAAGCATGTTGATTTGTCGTGACATCGGCACTATACTTAAGGGCTGTTTGCGTCGCCTACGCTGTTTGTGATACAATTTAGTTAATGATTACTGTGCTATATTTTTTTTCAATCGTTTTCATTAAAGTACACTTTTGGCGCTAGTTCAACGTAGAAACTGTGTTTGTCCTAAAGTTAACACTACCTCGCGCTAAGTGTTTTCTCTCTAAAAAAATGGAACCTTCACATTTCATTACAAGTTATTTTTAACCGACTTAAAAAAGGCTCGATGATAAGTCATTTTGATGATTCACAAAGTTAGGCTATGTTGATCATCCTAATTATATTATTATCCATAGATAAGTAGGTATTGGGCGCTGGCTGACCGCGCTCTTATCGTGGTCTACAATATCGCATAACACCAGGCGAATCACGGCCAAGCGCATATCGATTTCATTTCTATATTTGACTTAACGATTCTTATTTTAAGTCTATATGAATACAGATATTTTCTATTCTGTTCTATTCCATAGAACAATAAGAAAAGTCAAATACAAAAATACCATTGTTGCTACAGCAACTGTTGTCATATGGTTTACCTACTATGAGATAAGTGTACAAGAAACCTTCTTGTAAAATCGACAAACGTCGAGAAACAAATCAGTTTTCTTGACTCCTTAATGTGTTGTCGCAACCTTTATTGTTTTAAAAGATTCTGTCACGTCCACATTCATAGAGTATAGTACAAATGGGTCCATATTATTGCAGTGCTAATGGACCGTTACATTAGCCGCCGAGCTTTTGTTCAAAAACATTTTATCTGTACAGTGTTTAATTACATGGGGTTTATTTGGCCCTGAATATACATTATTCAGTGTTTTGGTGTAATTAGCGCGGCTTATACAATTTATCAGAGCTCCTTTGTGAGATTTTAAGTAAATTGTGAATCTTTTGTTGTATGCCAAGGTGGGCAGATAATTCATTTCTAGTGTGAGAGAATAAGAGTGCATGTTAGGACGGATTTTTTTTATTTACTGATGCGTGATATCTACTAAGTATTCGAAATAAAGATTATCTGGTCTCGTAGTTGCTGAAATGGAGTCGTTTCTGATCTCAGCGTTGCTAAGTCAACCCGACGAAAACAACAAATACAACTAATTCACTTACCTGATCGCTGGCAGATCTACACGTCAGATTTACTCCCAGTAGTAACGCCAAAATTCGTTCATTGATCTAAATCTTACGTATACTTCGCGAATCTAAATAAACTAAGTAAAACAAAAATGTAAAGCTTGAAATATTTTTTTAATCCTACTAAAAATCAGTTCACCAACTCATCTCTCTTGGTGGGTAACCAGAGAAATATCCAACTCAAATTCATATTGAAGGTGTGAACTAATTCGATATCAAAAGATGTTACTTAATACTTCCATGGTAAAGGTAGGTAAACACCTTCAAGTTGACGTTTTTAAAATGAGTCAATGCGTCAGCTTATCGCAACCAGGCAAAGCGGCAAAAAAGTTCTCAAAAGTCTAATGATTCTTCATTCCGTTCCATGAAGCAAATCCGTGCCCTGGAGTTGGTGACGAGACTACATTGGGATGTTTTCATGCGCAAGTGTAAAAAGAGTTTCTTAGCGGCTAACCTTTGTGTATGTATAAACTAACTCATCCTATATGAAAATAATTCGAAAGTTATTTATCGTATGTGTGAAGTGTAGTGACGAACTGGGCCAGTGTTAAGGACAATTGTGACGACTGGTTAAGGCATTCCGGCTGGAAGTGGTGGCGTTTAAAGGCTGCCAGTGACCAGGTAAGTGAACTAAGTTGTACGAGTATTTGTTGTTATCGCCAGAATGACTTAGCAACACTGATTAGAGCAGGAACGTCTCAATTTCAGCAACTTGGTACCACCTAATCATCGCTTCGTGTACTTCCATAGTTTTGGTGTCATTTTCTATAGCCACGAATAGTAATAGTATGGCAAGCCATGACGGGCAGCAAGAGGCAGCAGAGGGCTCAGAGTTTCAAATTATTGCGAGTTTTGTAAGACTAGAACATACTTTAGTACTTAGGCTGTAACGTATCACACTCTAACACACTTATTGCCATAGTGTAGTCATAGTTAACAAACATAATGTACGACCAAACGTTCAACGAAAATAGGTGCCCATGGAATGCCCTTCCAGCTCATGTGTTTCCTTCTTCTTACAATCCTGGGATCTTTAGGCGGGGCGTGAAACGGCATCTCAGTGGGCCTTCAGGGTGAGGGCGACAGGCGCAATGGGCTCTATTGTGCCTGTCGACCTAACTTTTGGACCTCACGACCGCTTACCATCAGGTGGAGTGAGGTCATCCTGAAAGCTCCTCTTATAAAAAAAAAAAGGTGCTTCTCAAAACCCAGTAAAACGTTTATAATGAAATAAACAACCTATACGTTCATATTGACCAAATCTTATCTAACCAAAACAGAATGTAGCCGTTAATGATATTGAATTTTAGAAATACGCTTGGAATGTATGTTAATTGGTATGATAGTCCGTAAGTTAGATAATTGGACGGTCAGATGCTAATCAAGCTGATTCAAAATATAGATAGAACTATGTAAGTTCGAGGATGTCTCCTACGACACATATATTATACTGTTTATCAATTATCCAATCTGATTATGCTTCGTTACATTCGACGATCTAAATTATTGGATTACAAGTGTTTATGTATATTGATATTATGGTTGGAAGAAAAACGTGTTTCTATAACGAATAGGTAGGTATTACTAATTTGCATAGGAAATGTATATTTTATTTTTAGCTCGATTTTGTAGCCTAAGTAAAAATCAGACAGCGATCACATATCTCTACAAAAAGGACTGAAATTTTGTGTTCACAAATGGAGTAGTTTTTTCTTACTAAAACTATTCTTGATAATATCAAACTGGATTATTTTAATCTACTTGTTATCTTGAAAATCAAGTACTTCTATCATTATTCTGTTACACTACAATATAGGTGCCTATTAAACCCCTGCTTTTTTCATAATTTTCGTTCATATTAAATGTTACAATCAAATTATTTAACAACTAGTTTAACAATAACGACATAGCCACTTAAAACCATTTCGCATTCAAATAAGCCAGTGAATAATTCAATAATATTGTACTTAGCATAAAAGTATGTATATTTGGGTGTGTGTAAAAATTTGCCTTCAATAAATTTTATCGGGACGCATAAATAATGTCAACGCGACCCTCATATTTCGTGTTCGGTCGATCGTAAAGAAAGTCATGTTCGGCCGGAATTACTTTAGTTTCACTTCTTTATAGAAATTTCGTTTTCTTACAACTAAAAGATTTTATTACTCAATAGAACTTTCTGTTGTAAGATCGTGTGAGTGGCAGAGTGATTTCAGCGCGTGAATGCTTTTGAATTCTTTTTTGCACTTTCAAAAGAAAGCCAAACCTTTAGTTATGAGAACACCCTTCAAAGTTTAGAACTATTTCAGAAACATTGATTTTATACTGAAAAACCTACTGTACTGGGATAATTTACAAAAAAATTTAAGTTGTATGTTATACTAAACCTTTTAGCTAATTTTTTTTTGACTGGCTCGGTGGCTCAATTGGTAGTGACCCCTGCCTTCTGAACCAAGGGTCGTGGGTTCGATTCCCACCCGGGACAAACATTCGTGTGATGAATACTTGTTTTGTTCCGTGTCTGGGTGTTTATATTTGTATTTAAGTATTTATTTGTGCTACCTTCGTTGTTCTGATACCCATAACACAAGTGCTTAAGCTACTTACTTTGGGATCGGAGCAATGTATGTGATGTTGTCTGATATTTATTTATTATTTAATTTAGAAAATATCGTTTAACTGAGCCGGGCACTGGAATCAAATGGGCAGAGTAGGTTATCCACCAAATTTTCCAAATGAATGATGACTAAATACAATAGTAATATAAATAACCCGTAAAGTAATTTTGGTCCCGTTTCGGGATCATTCGGAGTTTAGCCAGAATCTTACAGGCCAGAATGGGAATGGTGGACAAATAGGCTTGTTGTCGTAAAAAAAATTAATTAGTCCGTCTTTTAGATTATTTATAAAATAGGAGACACGTATTTTCTAAATTAGGCCAAAAATTACAAAGATGTAGCCCGCTAAAGATAATGTGTAACGTCACTCCTTGTTGCATTTTTTCGCTAGGGGTGACGCCAAAGACTCCTACAGTTTGATGTCTTGTATCTTTGTTTAATCGAAAAAAGAAAAAATGCGTGTAAAATACAGACTAAATATAATGTAAGTATTTTGACCCAATTTCTAGGGTTTACCCTATTGTGACTGATTTGACGACTTGTCGGTTGTCGCAATTCTTTGGTCTCACTTTCGCGGGTGTCACTCACGTGTCACTTGGGTGACGGAAAGCCACTACTACTATTAAAAACGAATAATTAGTAATCTGTACAAAACTTACAGGTAAAAAAACATTTCAAAATAAACCTTTGAAAATCTATTAGGTAACCAATGTTGCGTCTATACTCAAGATCAAAATACCTTCAATGGCAAACTGTAACCCACGATATGCCAAGATCCCACTTAGCCCTCTTCCTTTCGCACTGTAACTAAAATATTCATGAGAATTGCATTTGAAGGGGCAGAAAGCCTTGTGAGGGATACCTCATAAGACCCTAATGCATCTACTTTTTTCTATTTCCGCAACAAACATCAGAGAGCAAACGAATTCAAATTGTAATTTGATTTTTCTTTCATATTTACTTTATAGGTATGAAAGAAAAATAAAGTGTAGTGGAATTTCCACTACCCGAAAGATTTATGTCGTATGGTAAGATTTGCCTATAAGCAGGTATTATTTTTTTATTTATTTTGAGGTACACTGACAGTAACACTTTATATTTTAAGAATATTGAGAAATAATAGCTCGATTTAGTTACTTGTCTGTTGCCTCAGCGACTTGGGCTTGTCTTTCATTTCCGTCAGGTCATGAGAACTCAGTATATCAATATTGTGTCACTATATAAAACATTTAGCTTGAATGAAGGTAATTAAAGTATTCAGTAGTAATAAACGAGTGTACAACCCGCTATATTTTTAAATAGAGCAATGACCATTACCAAAATGGTGCTTCAAAATTCCATTGTCATTATTGAAACGATACCCATTCACGCAATCTCTTCTCCAAATTATACGCAACCACATCAATTAGGAATTATGCCTAATTCTCTTGCCATCGTTCAAATGAAGAGGGGTCGTTCTATTGTACACTACTCCCCTTAGACACAAGTTTAAAGGTTCTGGGTTTGCGGGTAAAGGCTTAGCCACAGAAATGTATCAAGAATAGAACGTCCATCGAGTTTTGTTTTCAAAGAAAAACTTACTTTGTGTAATTTTTTTAAGCATTCGAAATTTGAACGCCCAGAATGTCTTTAGTTTTGAATTTTTTAGAGGGTAGTTGAAAGGAAGCATGTTAGATATATTTTATTGATTTCCTTTTATCGTCATAATTAACGACCTACCTACATATGGGCAGAGGTAATGTAGCGATAAAACTATAATCACCCAAGGTATAAACCAACTGTGACAATTTTCATTCGACAAAAAGCAGAAATGGACGTCGTGAATTATTAAGAGGCCGGTTGCTATGAATATAATAAAACTTAAGGTAACAATAATTTAATGACATATTCTTCTTAAATGAGCGCTAAGATTCACAACGCGTATTGGATGTGATTCATTGAAATCTGACATGCACGCTGACCAAACTGCCATTTTACAAACGACTCATTACACATTAGGCCATGATTTTATAATACTTTTAGCGAACATTTAATTCAAGACAGTCCCATATTCAGTGCATTACAATGGACAAAATTCAAATGAAATTAAAAATTACAGTTCTATCCTCTATATATTTCTGTGGGTTTAACCATAAGTACGTCATCTGATTTAACCCTACCGACACAGGTGCAGGATTATTACTTGTCTGTACATTGTTGTAGCGTGGTTAATCTGAGAACGAGATTGTAAGATTGACGGCGAAACGATTAAGTAACAAGTTGGAGATTGATGTACAACGATTTGTAGTCTTAGTAGCTTAGATTTGTAGTTTTACCAACTACAAATCAGTGTAAGCGTTGGTGAAGTTATTTATGGATTTAATTTTGTATTTGTTGATTTCTTTTTGATATGACAATCATCGGTGAATGCATTGGTTATATTGTTAAGCTTAAAGCGTGGACCATCCGGAAGCCCGGGTATGATTCTTGATCAGGAAGGTTAAATGAAGAAATGACTTTTAAATTACTGTCTTCAAAGACGCTTCTAAGCATTTTGAGACCAAGTATATAAATATATTTTTTTCTTTTTATTCTTTGTAATAAATATGAAAGCAGTCGATAGTTTAAATATGAATATCCTAAAAATATAATATCAATAATATAAAATATAATATCCTAAAAATCGTTTTTTAAAGCAAAACAAAGAAAACTAATGTTATTTTGCATTAGACTATGTAATAAAAAATTACGCAGTAAAATTGAAGGTAATATGGTTACCGAGTAAAGTGAATCTGAGATATCTAGAAAAGAAGGTAGATATCTCAAAGGCTATTTTATATGTAGTAACAACTTAATATTATACACCTTACTTTTCATAGGCCTGTGGTATTTAGCTACGCTTTCAATCGTGAAGGTTACCGCCACCAGTTGGTTGCCAGAGCATCATTTGTTATTCGGCAGTATGCACCACGGGCAGGTGTGAGAGGCTTGGAATGAAAAGATAAAATAGGTAGCTCCCCTACATCCACACTAGTATATATTATGTAAAACCTGGTTTATATGCCGGCAACAGTTTATTGTACACCTTAGTTTTAATGAGCGTCATAGGAACGCAGATGCGCGCCAAATCCGCGGTAAGTCCCGGCTTTAGTTTGTTGCTCGCGCGGTAATCGCAACGGTTCAGCACTTGAATTATCGTCCGGTTTTGAATGCGCACACTGTTTGATCGCCGATGCGGCCCGTGGGAATTTATTGTTCTTTCTGCTCATACGCGGCTGCGAAATTGTTTTCGAATGTTCGTTTATTCGACGAATGAGTGAATGAACCGCGAATGTTGAAAAGTTTGAGCTTAGTAAATTTATAGACGGCGCGCATGAAAGGAGGCCTACGTTTAGCAGTAGACGGAGAAGGACTGTTAATTGAATGATTGATAAAACTCTATAGTTCATTCGCGTTAAGAAAATAGTGACTGACAGGTCACTGACAGGAAAGAAAAAAACTTAGAAATTTAATTTCTAGCGTTTTAATTGGCTAGTGGCCTGTCAGTGACCTGTCAGTCACTATTTTCTTTACGCGAATGAACTATAGTTACGATCGTCGGATGTCAATTTATGATGTGTTAATATTTAAAATAAACATTCTATCAAGTCTGACATGTCATTGTTTTGATACATTCAATATTCGAAGCGGTATCGAAAGAACACCAATATGATTAATTAATGAGTAATTGTCTATGCATATCTTTATCTTAACTAATATTATAAAGCTGAAGAGTTTGTTTGTTTGTTTGTTTGTTTGTTTGAACGCGCTAATCTCAGGAACTACTGGTCCGAATTGAAAAATTCTTTTTGTGTTGAATAGACCATTTATCGAGGAAGGCTTTAGGCTATATAACATCACGCTGCAACTATAAGGAGCGAAGAAATAATGGAAAATGTAAAAAAAAAACGGGGAAATTAATAACTATTCCACGCGGACGAAGTCGCGAGCACAGCTAGTAGTTGATATTCAGGGATTTCAATGGCTATTAAAGTAAAGTGGGGATCCCATACAGTATTTACCATCTGCTCCATGTGAATATTAGTCATCATTAGTTTTGGGTTAGATAATGTAACCTTATAAAAGCAACTGTTGCAAAAGGGTTGAATTTAGTTGAGAGATTACAATTAAAATAATAGGAGCATTTTCGTTATGCTTGGGAATATTAGTAAAGTTTAATGTTAGTTCTGATAATCTATTAAAGCGATTGAGTTAAAATATGATTGATATTTGTTGTATGATTTGTAGTAATATAACGTGTTTTAATAACAATTAAATGAGAGTAGAAAAAAGTTTTTAAAGGTCAACCTACGTTACACTGGAATATCATAAAAGTAAAATAGTAGGTATAATAGAGTATCAGTACATTGAATTTTTTTAGTGATAAAGCAAGAACAAAAAAAAACTGTTTGTAGGTACAGTACTAATATGTACAAACTAATCTCGGAAACTATTGGACGGATTTGAAAGAAACTGTACAGTTTTGTAGCTATTAATTCTAAGTAATACATGCCTATTGCTTTAATTGATTCGGGAAACTGGAACACATGAATTTAGAAACACAATAACTCAGAAAAATTCTGATATAAAAAACTAACAATAAGAGATAATTAAATATTGCCCCATAGTAGAACTGTTCCGCCGACAAGCATGTTTTTCTGAGGCAAAATCAAAGACCTGGAATATTTGATGTAGTGGCCGTGATTGAGTAACAACATTAATCTAACCTAAACTCAGTCAGTGATAACTTTTTACGAATAAAAGTTTAAACTAGAAACTGATTTCAAAGCAAGTACCTATAACCAACGGTACAAGGGGAACTGATAAATAAGTCATTAACTAGATAACGCAGTTTCTAGTGCATCGTCCTCCATACTTCTAGTCTTGTAAATGCACAACTGAAAGAAACTGCACAAAGTTCCTAAGTAAAAGAACAAGTAACTTCAATAGCAAACTGTTTTTTTTTCTCTTTCAACGACATTCAGCGCGTACGAAGTAGGTACTTTTGAACTATCATCGCTTGTTCTGCGCAAGTTTAAAACTTTAACTTGTCGAATAACGTAGTTCATATACATAGTCAGATGTCCGTGAAATTATTTTCACCGCTAATAAGAGGGACATTTTGTTGGGAAAAAGAAAATAAAAATGGATTTAAACTTTCGAGCTTACGCACATTGATGTAGAATCTTGACTTCTATAAATAAGGTAATAGTATCCTCTTCCTTGTGTACAACCAACTATTCAGTGAGGATCGTGACCTCTCTCTCTCACCTCTCTTTTTCCACGGGCTCTTTTCTGTCTTAGCTGACGTGGACAGAACTGACGAGTAGAGTGCAGTACAGATCTGGTCGGACCAACGCATTGGGCTGTTATCTTTTTTTTTATAAGAAGAGCTTTCAGGATGACCTCACTCCACCTGATGTCCAAAAGTTAGGTCGACAGGCACAATAGAGCCCATTGCGCCTGTCGCCCTCACCCTGAAGGCCCACTGAGATGCCGTTTCACGCCCCGCCTAAAGAACCCAAGATTGTAAGAAGAAGGAAACACATTAGCTTATCGCGAGGCCTTTTCTCATCTATCTTTTTGATAGTGTCAACTACAAGGAATTCCGTTCATAATCATGTACTCATAGTGTACCCATGAATAATAATCCTCTAGCGACACCAAGAATACACAGTTATAAATTCCTAAGGGTATAAAAAGGAAATCGCCAAAAAGGATGCTAATTAGATAGAAAACTTAGAACTGTTACCTGAAAACTTGAAACTATACGTGGAAACTAAAGTGAAACCTTCACGCGCTAGTCTTTTATAAAAGTTTGACGCAAAACCATGATTAATGTATCTTAGCTCTAAGTTGAAAAGTTAGACTTTATTATTTTTTCCAGTGGCAGGCAGGGAATATTAAATTATGCTCTCTTGAATATATTGAACTGATAAAAAGATTTGAACTTTGATTTGCACTTAAGGTGAAGTTAATCTCGTCCTCTATTACCTACTAGCTGCTGTCCGCGGCTCTGCCCGCGTGAATATTCGTATAAAACATAGCCTATGTGTTAATCTGATGTACAAACTATATTCCTGTAAAGTTTCATTATAATCCGTTCAGTAGTTTTTGCGTGAAAGCGGAACAAACATCCATCCATCTATCCATCCATCTATCCAAACAAACTTTCACGTTTATAATATTAGTAGGATTTGATGTACTGCAAACTACATAACACCCGTGAAGTGACTGACCTGGTTGCGTTTTATTCCCGAGTAGAAATTATTGACATAAATATTATACTTTATAATTTTTGTTTTATAAGATTGTTTAAAATAATAGATAGATGGTGTTTGAATAACCCTTCAGGTATACAGGCGTCGATACTTTTGGAGATCAAACGATACATATTCAGAGGTATCTTACAGATCAGCATGGAGGTGGAAGATGGTTACTTGTCCATTGCCACAGTGACTTGAGCCTCTCCTTCGACTTCCATCAAGTGTCGGGAACCTATTTTTTTATAGTAGCTCGACATAATGGCTTCCTTACGCCTGATGGAAAGCAAAAGAGAAGCCCAAGTCGCTGTGATAACGGGCAAGTAACTGGTCAGTTACCTGTCAGTTGCCACCGCCATGCCGGCCCCGCACGAGCTCCGGAAACCCTACTCCTAGAAACACGACCCGGTGGTCATTTGACTGCGGTATTCTATAGGGTGGAGGTCCTTCCCCGGACGGGCAGCTCAATTCGAGCAAAGATTCGCTATGCCCTACATCTCTTAAAAATTCCCTCCTCCGTGTTACTATAAAAAAAAGAACCAAGTAAACCCAAGACCAAATTCTACACGGTCAAACTTACCAGCGATAAACACAACACAATACAAACGGCACCAATTTCCCGAAAGCGAACCAGAAAATGGAGTAACGTTCCCCACAATAAAGTTGGCAAACAATTTTTAAACTAACCACATCGTTTACATTTCAGCGAGATTGCGCTATACATTAAGCGATAGATATTCCACTGGGGTCCAATTCTGTATTGTCGGTATCGGTGTGAATTTGCACACATTCATTTCGTCGAATTCACAGGATCGCAGTCGAACGGCGGATGGTCGCAAACAGATAATAAATTCGGGATTACCGCGGATTTCGCAGCACCATCTGGTGGCCGAATTCGGGCTCTGTTGAAAAGTGATTTGAGTGTGACAGCGGCGGAGTTCATTGATGATACAAAGGATCGCTTGGGGTTTTAGTGGTCAGTTCATTATGGCTTACTATTTTCCATAAGAGCTAAAAAAGATACATTACTGATCCATAGGGAAAATCTTTTTTATATCGGATCTGCCAAATACCAACTGGCCGCCCTGGACTCGATTGAAAAGCGTGCAATTGGGATCGTAGGTGATCCATCACTAATAGAAGATAAGCTGGATGATCTTAATCACCGCCGCCTCATAGCATGTTTGTCGGTTTTTTATAGGATACATTTCGGAGAATGTGCAAGGGAACTGCATGGATTGATTCCGCCGGCTCCTTTCCATCATCGGGATACAAGACGTAGGTTGGCCTACCACCCTTACGTAGTCGACATACCTTTCATCCGTACAAAGAGATTTGCCAATTCCTTCCTGCCGCGGACGGCCAAAATATGGAATTCTCTGCCAGCTGACGTCTTTCCTGAGTGTTACAACTTGGAGGCTTTTAAGGTTAGAGTGAATAGGCTTTATCTAAGTAAGCATGCTCCATCCTAGACCACATCATCACTTAACATCAGGTGTGATTGTGGTCAAATGCTTTCTTAGAATTAAATAAAAAAAAAAAAAAATATCGACTGGTGGCTCAATTGATAGTGAACCCTGCCTTCTAAATCAAGGTTCGAGGGTTCGATCCCAACCCGGTTAATGTAATATATACGAGATCTTGTCTGATGTATATTTATTTCTACATTAAGTATTATTAAGAAACGTCAGAATGGCGTGGTTTTATGTGCAAGTCCCAAGGACTCTCAGGGTGTATTTCTAAATAACAAAAATGCAAAATCCAAACTTTTACAACAAAAAATTGCATATGAACTTATCATACGACGTACATGCATAACATAATACTTACATAGAGAGAACTTACATGCTTTAAACCCGTTTAACTTAAAGTCAGACATCACTACTCCATTCGCAAAGCGTTTCGTCAAACACAGAACAAATTACAAGTCACAGCCGATATGGACAAAGTAGAAAACTCCCTTTGTGCTGCTAAGTGGGACATTTTAAGTGACTGCCGCTTTAAGAACAATTGTCTCTATGCAGAGAGGTCTCAGTTTAGATGGAAATAGGCTATCCGGAGAGCGTTTGCAGTGAAAAGAGCATCACTATGATGCCATTAGTTGGAGCATTATGAGCATTAAGTCGCAAATATCTATGATTCTGTTCTTTTATTTCTGTTGTTTCTTTGCTATCGAAAGTTGCAACATACAATACTTACATGTGTATAATAAGACATGTTTATTAACTTTACACATAACATAACATGATGTAAGGGAGCGACCTATCACCTTTTCGATCCAAGCCATCCTCACCTGCCCGTGGTCCATCCTGCCGAACAACAAACGAGGCTCTGGCAAACCGACTGGTGGCGGTAAAACCATCACGATAGAAGGCGTAGCTAAATATCACAGATCGATGACGGTCAGCAGCGTCACCGGAGCAAGAAGCTACGCCCTGCGATCGCCAACCCGCCTGTCCAGCGTGGCGATTATGGGTATATCCTCCAGATGTTTGCCTTAAGTGGCGTAGCTACTGGAGAGGCCTATGGCCAGCAGTGGACTGCAATAGGCTGACGATGATGATGATGACATAAAACTGTTAAATACATATCATAATGCACACATACAAAGCGCTCCAGCATTTTATATGTAAGTAGAGCATTGTTTCTGCAAATCTAAATTTCAATTCGGAATTCCGAAACGGAATTCCGAATGTATGTGACCGGCCTAAGAGTCAACTCAAAATACATATCGTCTTATAAAACAAATGAAAACATTATCATCATTATTCTGAGCTCTGTGGAACCTACGAGTATATTAACAGGCGATCCTTACGCGGGAAAAAATGAGTTGTCTGAAATAACGAAAGTGATTTTTGTTATTTCGGTCTAAAATTCAACACAAATGCCTAATTTTAATATACAAGATGCCGTTATCTTTCAGATTATAATATTACAGAAATATATATCCGTGAATACTAATTTTTCACCTTTTCTATAAAAATAGTTGTCTTGAGTTACCTCCTTTAGGTTTAAGTGTGCGCCACTGTGCTACATAAAAAAAAAGTCGAGAACACATCTCTCTTTTCGCCACACATCCTATTCAGATAAGTGACTTATAAAGTAAGTGTAACAAATTCATATTAAATGTGCCCTTGAATTCTTCGCCGCGCTTCATAATTCTTTTCCAAGTTTTCCATTAAAAATTCACCCAAAATAAATCTCTTTTTCATATGAAACCGTCGCAAACAGTAAGAAAACAAAACCACAGCCGTTTTACAAGTCAAATTAATTCAAAACGACACACCATACCTTCCCTTAACATCACCAGGTATTTTATCAGGGAGTCATTCCCCTTGGCGTGTGCCATCCGACGGACATCAAATAAAGTTGTTTTACTTACTTATCTGAATGTGAGGGGTCGTGAGAAGGGTGCATTAATGACCCCGACGTCTACTTGCCCACTGTAAACACTTATACTCACTTCTTAGGTGTTTTTCGGGCTTTTTTGCGGGACCCTAACAAGTTTTGCCCTAATGTGTTTGGTATGAAAGCTCCGTTTGTTGTGATGAGAGAACTTTTTTTATTAGTTTGGATGTGAATGAAGGGCATATGTTATACTAGCCTACTGGCTAAACGAAAGTCATCTTTATCATTAATATCTTTAAAAAAATTATATCCCAATTGGTAATATGATATTTAAGCTACATTCAAGTTTCAGCCAAACCCGTTCAGTAGCTTTTCAGTGCTATTTTCATCGATTGTCAATCTACGTAGGTATAATGTACGTATGCTTTTAAAAATATGTTTTACATTGAGAATTATTCTGTTTGCACAATTTATTATCCCCCAAATATGAATACTTTTTATGTGGATTAATGTGTTCTGAATATGAGGTATTAATTTTATATACCATAATTTGGGAGCCCTTACAGAAATTAAACTAAATACTTGTCTTTCAATGTTGAAACACTAAAATAAATTCGTTATCGCTATAAACAAATTATTGACTTTTTAAATGAACAAGTTTTCTTCTTTGAAATAAAAGCTTCCTTGGTTCTGATCACCGTAACTTGTGTTACTTAATACTACCTAAAACATTTCAAGGCATAATTCTAAATCTAACAGAAGTCCCAGTATTATCAAACTAAGCTGAAGCTTGTACTTTGGGTACTAGAAAACGAATAAACCCACTTAGATCCTTTTTTTAAATATATAGGTACCTGTTATACATAGCAAACACCCAAACCAATACAAACAGAATTGTTATATTGTTTACGCATACAAAATATTGTTTGTAATGTACTGGAATCGAATCTGCGACCACCGTGTCAAAGGCAACCTTCACAACGACTGAACTAAACTAGTCCTCAGTAAGTAGTCAGACTGGTCAGTTACCCCATGAAAGAGTAACAAACATCCATCTATCCAAACAAACATAATAACATTATTAAGAAGTACAATTAACTCCACAGTTTAACTCGGACTACGTATCTATATTAATTAGAAGCTTATAGTAGTATACAGTCAAAATGTAGGTAAGTTAAGCCGCCATGCCATCCGCATAGCTTCGCTTGCCTGCGAGCGGCTGCGGTCGGCCTTACACCCACAGCCATTTTGCGAGCGGTTGTTCCTCTGTTATCCACAGCATTCTGAATACAGTAATTAATATAGGCGTAAGAAAATAGACATTATATACAGATCATATAAAGTTACTACAAAATACAAGATTAATTAAGAGTATATCACAATATTACATTCACAAGATAGTCTCCATGCTTACGCAAATTAAAAGCCGACTGTTGAATTTGTTGCGGCACTTCTACCTACCCGCTTACCTAGCAAAAAGCGGTTTACGCCTTGAGCATTAGAAGAAAATCTGTCGAGGAGCCAGAAGTCCGGCAAAGAGTTCCTTATTTTGGCCGTTCGCACTATAAAATGTGAGGCAAAACGCTCAATACGAGTGTTTGCTGATCTTTGCCAAGCTCATTTAGGAAACTGTCGTTAATAAAATAGGTGTTTTTCTATGAAAATCGCGATTTTGCGTTTTGACGTTTGTTCCGTCTGCCAAAATGAGCGTTTTATCCACCATAAAATCAGCTATTGTGGACGATGTCTTTCCTCTTTAACACATTATGAAGAAATGTGGGGTTTGTTAAATGCGGTGACTAAAGAAAAAATAGATTTTACATATTTTACATACATTCGTTTCTTTTTTCTTCGACCTAACGGCCCTATAATTTGGCCTACCGGCGCTTTATAAGTTACATAACGTATACGAAAGTCTGTATTGTACAGTTCAACGAAATACTATGTTGACTGGCCGTGTTGCATGTTACCAGTTACACATAATAATGTACCTACTTATTGAATCTCATATTAAATACGCATATGAATACCTGACTCATTAGCACCATAACAAAATGTTAACCCTCAACTTTCCGCAAACACATTCCGACCATCGGTTGTTTGCCCGCGGTCGCAAAAGACCATTAGGTGTTGCTACAAATTTATAATGCAAATACGATTACACGCCCGCCCCGAGTTCGAGAGCTAATGCACTCCGGGGACGCTATGAATTGCAAACTGCAGAATTTCTTCCAATACACAAAATAGGCAGGGAATTGTTTATTTATTCTTTGTAAGTGCTACTAGGAATTCCTCGTGTTCAGCTTCCGTTACGTTGAGTAGTTACAGTGCTGCAGTTTGACCTATAAAATAAAAACACTTATACTTTAACTTTTTTCGGCCGAATACGACCAATACCATACTTTTTAATACTATCTAGAACATGGATAGTGTACAGAGGTAGGAGTGTATTTAAATAAATAAGCTGGCCGTAGTGTTCCCTAGAATTCATCAAATAACTAACCAAGCTCAACTTTATCCAATTTGAATACAGTTTTGGATGGATTTCAGTGTGTCATCTCAATGAAATCTGAGCGTATCAGTTAGGTAATCCTACATTATCATATAATATTTTTGTAAGTATATTCTACACAGTATTTGCTAAATATATATAATATATACATATGTATTTTAATTCAACTTGTAACCCGCCCGGTGGATGATTAAAACAATTTTTTATCAATTAACACAAGCTGCCGGTCGCAGTTTGACAAGTTCATAAAATAGTGCGACCTGAAAAGCCCATTTTTATCGTCATAACACATACTTTTTATCGCATATTAAACCCGTCCAGCTCCGTTTATTCGCCTTTTTATCACGTCGCCGAACAATTGGTAAACGTTTTCCATGACATTGAACTTCCACGTCGGCCGGCATTTTTTATTCGCAAAGCGGCCATAAGAAAAATAAATCACAATGGACTAATTTGAATGTTTTCAAGCTTCCCGTTTACCCGGTATGAATGGCTCGCCGGGCAACAATGGTTCACGGTACCGCCTGAGCGCGGCGAACGGGTTAACATTTTTTATCTTTTCACCGAAAACATAAACTGAAACATTCGGGTTTTGCCTTCCTATTGTTTGTGTTTGCGTAGAAATCATTTTGTGGTTTTTGACCTTTTGTGAGGGAATAGATGTTTTTATTTTTGCGTAGCTGTTAAGTTAATGTTTAGGTTACTTTAGCAACTATTGTGAATCAATATGAATATTGTTCGTCAATGTAATAGCAAGTTGCATTTTTTTATGTACATTATATAAATAATCACTACCAATATGTGTATGTATATTAGACTTTCTAATTAGTCTCTTATTTGATTTTAATTAACTACTATGCTTTTAGTGGAATTATCGTAGGACCTAAATAATGACTACTTTTTTATATTAAATCTTTACAGGTAAAAGTAGTAAGTACCTATTTTTAATTTTTGTTTACTGATGATTGTAGACAATATTCACTTTCTAAGCTAGGATCTACTATTAATTTTAAATACTATGTGTGCATAATCTTTGAGCGTGACAAAGAACAACAACGGACAAGTTGCAAACATAAAATATAATATTTAATATTAGTTTGATTGCTCTAAATTAATTCTCTCAATGTAATTTTTGTACTTAATAAAGAAATGAATTATTACCACTGATTGCTATTTTCACAATATCTAATCTGTTGCCAAAAAATACGCAGTGCAGATATTTTATGATACATAGCACAGAGATTCTGTTAAAGCTGGCTTCAAAGCGAAACGTATGTATGACCTACAAATACCGTCCGTTCGGACTTCCGTAGCGGGGACACATGAGTTGAAACATCGTTTTACTGCGAACGGATTGCTCCGTACGGAAAACGATTTATGGAAAGCACGTACAGAGTACAATATAGATAGTGACGATAACCTCTATGGCACATTGCGTAGGGCGTTTTAGTCTAAAGGTGCGTTTCCACAAAAGTGGAGCTAAAAATTACCAATGATTTGACATCACATCTTTATGTCTGTGGAGCAATATCATCAGTAAATTTTGTTAGCTTCATGGCACCCTGAGTCTGTGGAAATGCGCCCTAAAGTTTAGATGCAAAGGCTTCGCTACATTCTTAATTAGATTTCCGGACAGATTTAGAAGGATTTTGTTAATGTTCACAAATATTTTCGACGTTGAGTGTCCTGTGTGTGTATCCCAGGACATGATCTCAAAAGATAATTATGATAAGTTATTGCCTCTAATTAAAATTAAATCTTAATACAAAAAAAAATCTTAGATTGGTATGGATGATGCGCATCGTCGAGCATAGCAATGTATTGTATTGACAAATAATTCCCTTAACAATTATTAAAAAAACTGTTCCTGATGAAATTTATTGTGTTTAAGTGTGAATGTGATTTTACCGTATATGTTGTGATGTCCAAAAATAATAAACGTTTCTTATTCTCAAAATAAATTAAATGCTTGGTGGAATCTACTGGGATATATGTATTTCTTTGTGCTACATTTGAAACCCGACATAAACGTATATCTTTGCTTACTACATGCCCTTTTCCTTTCGTCTACGTTTTAAAGTAATAGTGTACCTATTTCTCTAAAGCATAGAATGAAACGTAACTGCACTACCAAATTAGGTGTTACGCGGTGTAACTATTCAGTTGTTGGGCGAGCGCCAGGCTAGCACAATACCTAGCCGACCTCAAAATTCTTCGCACGATTACACCGTAATCATTAAAGGGCAATCCCTTTTTACATTCGCAAACGTTTACGCCGCTCTCTAATTATTCCGCGAAACGGTACCCGTAAATAAACCGGGATGAGCGTGGCTTGTATAAATCATTCGTCGCGGAGGATCCAGCTTAATTCGCGGATAGAAGAACAAATCCCGTAGAAATAAATATAAAGCAACGCAACCGGGGAAAATTAGTAGCTTCCGAACAGAAGTTATTTTCCTTCTGCCGCAATAAATTGTCGGGGACTTAAATAGTGGGTGACGTTGATGAATCAACGGCTGAAAAGTAGGTATTCTTTGCTGCGTAAAACATTCAGATGAACCTTATAGATAACGACAGTTATCTTAGTGGTCCATTGTATTAGATGAGCGTAGGTGCAGAACTTCTGAGCAAGGTTTTGGATTCAATGTACGGGCGGGTCAGTTAAGGAAATACACCTTAGGTTTTGTTCTGGGAGAAACTCTTATTAATAGTCACAATGAAAGCGTTTCAAGTTCATGGAAAATTACTATTCATTAATACTCAATTCACCACTTTGGGCAAACATCTGGAGGCTTAACCCTTGATCGCCACGCTACAGCTGGGCAGGTGGGTTGGCGATCGCAGGGCGTAGCTCCTTGCTCCGGTGACGCTGCTTATGCTGTTGCTGTATTTAGCTGTACCTTCAGTCGTGATGGTTATAGCGCCACCAGTCGGTTGCCCGATCCTCGTTTGGCTTGGAGCGAAAAGATGATAGGTCGCTCCCTTACATCCCAAAATATAAATTTAAATCGTTTTTCATTTGGTTATAATGTTATTGTATCGTTTGTTTATTTTTCATCAGGCGAGTGCGATCCTGCATATCAAAAATCATACCAGGTACTGACGTAAAACATAACTTTACAAAATAAAACAAACCTATGCTTAACTGCTTCGAAAACGCAGTAATTTTGTGGCCTAAAATTACTTGAAAGTGTTTACCATATAAAGACAACTCAATATATAAATTCGAAAGGTCTACAACGCATTATACTGAGCAGACTGGTGCCAAATTGCTTAACACGTTGCCGTCACGTACTGAGGGCGGAGGGAAATGCTTTTACAAGTAAAAACATTAGGAAAAAATGCCTCCACTCAGCTAAAGCACGTTCCAATAATGTGGTGTTACAAAATTCAAATCATATTACCCCTTATTTTGGTCTTGAAGTACTTTCACGGTTTTACATATGGAAGCTGAAAAATGTGGTGATGCTAGCAGATAATGATAAAATATCATATCAAATACTATGCCTCAATGATAGCATTGGGATCGTAAAGTACGTAAAGCAAGAACTCTTATGCACATCCTAAATTAGGTACATGTTACACTTAATTAGTTAGGAGAGAACATCCTTCATTACGAAACATCATCACATCTATTGAACATTTTTGTTTGATTAAATTGATATGAATAAAAAAAAATATTCATTTAAACCCTTTTCGCGGAAGGGATTCGAACCCGCTTCCCGTAGGTTTAAATTCAATGCGCATACTAGCCATTGGGTCATCAAAATATTTTTCATATTTAAATGAAATAATTGTGCAATTTTATTGAAACCAATTTCAAGAAAATAATAGAAATTCGCAATTATGTACGTAGTTACGAGATTGGTCTTTTAAATCCTATGAGTGAATTCAGTTGTATTTATTTCATGTACTCAAATGCGTTTGCCATCCCACACGCGGGCTATAGTTTTTCCTCTATAGCTAAATAAAAGTTGTCTGGGAGAGATAGGATCATATCCCAGATAATTGAAGTACAATATTTATGTGTCTGCGATACTAACTTTTGCCATAGTTTGTGCAGTATCTAGTAATTTATCTTGTTAGGAGCAGCAATACGGAGATAGTAAAACCAATAAAATATTTTGGTTGTAGGTAGTATTGGATCTATGATTTAAATTTAAAGGTTAGGTATACTTATCGTAAATAAAAGTTACTTGTAGTAAAAATTGTATTTTTAATTTGGAATCCCATTATCCTACGAATGAATAAATACGAAGGTTTGTTTGGATTAATGGATGTTTGTTACTATTTCGTGCAAAAATTACCGGAGTCTTCTCGGTAGGATGCATCTTTCCGAACCGGTGGTAGCTTTGACAATTTGTTAGTATTTTTTTAAACCTATACAAATAAAGATTATTTTGACTTTGACTTTGAATGCATTTGTCAAATTATTCAAATAGTTTGAAACAAATTTTCTATTTATTGATTTCACATTTCGCTGTTCTCTTGTCTGTGTTGTCCAGATTTAGAATAGGATCACCCTATCTCATCCCGAGGGTGTCGTATAAAACGATAAGTGAATATCAGGAAACAAACAACTAAGGGAATATCAGGTTTACCTGGATACAAATAGCCTACTGCGGTTACTAACCTGCTTGCCAAGCGTGGTACCTGAGTTAAATCTAGACCTCTGTCCATTAGTAGACGTTTGCAGGCCGATGATGATGATAATGATTGCACTCGATATAAGAGACTGTAGCTACCTCCTTGGTATTAAAACCTACATAGTGCAGCCGTCAATTGTGTAAGAACACATAGTACTTAATACTTCCATGGAATACATTACTTTTTGACTTCTGCTGTCATTCTTCTATTGCGAAAGTCTAGTAATCTAATATTTTTACTGAGTGCGGATAACATCCAAGCGTTTAATTTGCTCACCCATCCGCCTAAAGTACCTATACATATGTATAAGAGTACACTCATCATCATTATCCAATCATGTACATAGATGAAAAGTGCAATCATTTCACATACTCCGCTGTCTCATCGAGGATTTTAACTTTAAAACAACAATGTTCCTACAAATTTACGGCATCATAAACAGCGACACTTCAGATGAAGCTTACGGTATCGTGACAAGCATGGTTATAACGGCCGATGTGAAATGGTAGTATTCCTTATAGTTGTCTTGACTGATAGTAACGACCGACCTAGTTTTTTTACTGCATCTAATAAATCATTGCAGGCAATAAATTAAGGTGATATGAAGTCTCTATATTTTTGAAATGTTTTATTTTTCGAATACTTATTATTAGTTTTCTTGGTAAGGTTCTTTTGTTTGTTGATAAATTTTGCTCTGGTTAGTTACAGCTTTAATAGCTATCATCTAGTACTCGTAGCTTACAGGAAATCCTTAGTTCGGGATAAGGTGGTAGGTGTTAGTTCTCTGGCGAATGTAATTATTAATTTATTTTTGGCCTATAACTGAACATTATTAATTTAATATTATGAGCATTTAATATTGTTAGAATGCTTATAATAGAGCCTCCAGATGTTTGCCCAAACAACTGAAGAGGTTTATGCCCAGTTGTGGACTGCGATATGCTGATAATGATGATGATAATATTATAATGATGATCTTTATGCACAATCCATTAACTCGTACTGATCACAAGAGTAATAACAAAATCTGTATTTTGTATTTTAAACTATAACTGTTAAGCTTGAACAGTTTCAAATGGACTCATAATTATTCTCTCGTCTTCTATTGTTTTAAGAGGTTAAATGGGTTTTCTCAGAATTCATAACTCTAAATAGACGGAGTGGAATGAGTAAGCTTAGGTATTTTCAGAAAATATACTCGACTATTTTCAGACAAGTGGATTTGCAGAAGTTTAATTACTTTAGCGTTAAATGCTGATACACGAAAAAATAAAGATATTTTTAGATTTTTTGTGAAAATTACAATTTGTTAAAACTTCCCAAGATTTGAAAGGATTATGGGGTATTGAGTTTCATCCCTTAACGATATTATCCAAACAAAAGATAAGACTTGGTATAATTCAATCAGCGCGTTTGTCCCGGACTTTTGTGCGACCAACGGTTGCTCCTTAAGAAATCTCCGAAAGTAGCGAACTGTACATATCTTTGAATAAAACCCTCTCAAATTGAACAATGGGACGGTTCAGCCTAGTGGACATCTAACGCTTGACCAATTTCCTTTTGTGCGAATGCCTACGATTGGGGAATATCAAACGGGTTTCTCTAACTGAACGCTGATTGGGTCTCTTTTCTGGCAAAACCATTGATTTCGGCCGATTCAGTGGACAATACAGTTTGGCTATTACGGCTTAATATTAGCTTAACTTTTTATTAGCTTCGAAAATATTATTATGATAATTATTACACAAACGGAGCACATATTATCTACTATGTCAGGTGTCAATTATGTTCGTTCATTTAGCCAAAAAGTGCATACTAATTTAGTTTATTCATTCAAGTAATCATCCGATTTATGTAGCGATTAAAATTATATAAGTAGGTATAGATCTTATTGATTTATACATTCTAATTAACATTGCGTTAAAGTTTGACTTCATAGAAAATTGGTAAATGATACGTTATGACCAACTAAATGGCACATAAAAGAAAGAAAGATATCATCACCACACACATACACATTACTTACTAAGGAACATATCACATTAGAATATATGGATGAATTATAAACGAGACAAAGCATTATATTGAATAACCACCACGAAATAACCTAAGGGATGCACTACACAACTGATTTCGATATTTTATTGTTACACTAATAAATAAAGTTACGGGAACAGTTTATTGAAAGACGGTGAATCCTTAATCCAGGTTGTGATCAGAATACTCCCCTAAATAGCGGGCGAATAAATACAACACTGAATACAAAAAGCATACACGTAAGTTATAAATCTTGATACTTGCCATCCTAAAGACCGGTACTAGTCCGTACAAAGAAGTTTATTAATAGACAGAACAAGGTACTTTAGTTGTTGTTGGTTTTTTAACTATTTAATTATGTTTGTCTAACGCTAAGATCAATTGTTATTATACTGAATTATGAAAACTTGTTATTATACCTACAGTATGAGTGCAATTTGCATTTTTTGTTGTTGTTTACTATATAGAGACATTGCGGTCTTGATTTTCAGTTAATAGTAAAGGATTCGAAGTAAGGTTGAGACTTTTATCGAATGAAGCAAGTTTCTAAACATACCTAACTTTATAAGGCAACCCTAATAAATGTTCATGAACCAAACATTTTAATATTACTACAGCACATTCTAAGACTCTATTAATAAACTTTAACTTTTAAATTTCTATTTGTTTGGGAGATTTAATCTACCTACTGTTGTTTCGTAAAACCTTGCCTTGACACAAAAACCGAGATTAACCTAAATATTTACCTCGGTTCCCGTACCAAAACTTCTCAGTCACGCTAAGATTGGGTGCAAGGGTATCCTGACAGGGGATTTCATTAGATGCAGCTTAACCACCAACAGCAAACATCGGGGACGGAATCTCGGATATTTTCTTTCTTAAAGATTTTTCGGCGTGTGCGACGAATTTTTATTGCCCACGTTGATATGAAAGAGCGGAGGTAAGTCTTTAAATATGCGCAATGATCACCGTGAATGAAAGTTTACTATGGCTATGTACCTAACAGAGTTTATTTGATAACATGGCAACCGGATACAAAGGAAAATCCATTAAGTCAATGCAAATAGTGATTTATTACGTGTAATTTTTTAATCATACGAAAGGCATAATATAATAAAATCAAATAAAAGAAAAACCATAATCAATCACTATTAAATATTATAAGTAGTGTATTTAGAATCACACTTTATTGTGTAAGTTATCCCTAAATGTTTAAAAATATATAATGTCGTGAATTGCACTTTCCTTGTGCTAAAGCTATTTATTTAATTTGACATCGGATCAGCTTAGGCGTGATCTTGTCTGATATTTATTTATTGTAAAGGTTATGGTTGTACTTTTCAAAATATTTACTTAGAGCCAATTGCCAACCAAATGTATAATTGGCGAATTATCAGTCACACAGGCCTTTTTTTTATTTAATTATTAGTAATTTACCTTTGTTTTGTTGATTTAGAATTTTTGTTATGTTTTTACTTTTTTACTCTGTAATTAATAATGTCCATCAGATAGATTAATGAAAAATATTGGATACGTATTTTTTATTTTGCCTCTTGTTCAAAAACTTACGAAGATACATTGATTTTAAATGTCACATGACGTCACGTTAGAGTACAAAATATACTCTAACGTGACGTAGTTAGCCCCCACTCCGTAACTTTAATGCGCTATATCTAAGTATTTTCTTGTTATTTCGACAAAACAAAAAATACGGGTCTTATATTTTTTTATTATCTAAGAGACGGACTAATTATTTTCTTCATTTTCATACCTTGTCATCATCCGTATTGACGGACAAGGTCAAAAATGCCGTTATACGCTCAAAGACGGGGATCGTGGATGTAGGGAAAAATACTGCAAAGCTGAAATGGGAGTGGGCGGGCCATGTCAGTAGGATGGATTCCGCAAGGTGGGCTAAGATCATCACCCAATGGCAGCCGGTAGACGGATGGCGTCAGAGAGGCAGGCGAAAGAAAAGATGGCGTGATGACTTAGACAACCATCTGCAAGACCGGCAAAAGGTGGCTCACAATCGGGAGCTGTGGAGTGACTTAGGGGAGGCCTTCGCTCAGTAGTGGGACAACAAAGGCTAACTAAAAAAAAACTTTATAATTACTTCTATAATATATTAAAGACAATAAAATAAATAAAATAAAATAAAATAATTTATTTCTGCAAGTAGATTTACAAGTAAATTCTTTTGCACGTCAAACTTTTTTTTCCCTACTAGCACTTCGACGTGATAAGGATGAGGCCTGATGAGAAGAAGTGCCGCAAGAAACTCATCAATTTTGGCTTTTTTCAAAAATATACATAATCATTATACTGTTGATGTCATACATTAATACAATATTTGTTAAGTACAGGCGAGCAGCTCATTATGTCCATGTAATGTTATCGTCTAGGAAGTCTTGTATTTTATAATATCCTTTTTTCATAAGACATGACTTAATATGAGACTTAAACCTATGTATTGGTAATTCAACAATATTCTGTGGTACTTTGTTAAAGAATTTTACACTTAGCCCAGCAAACGAATTGCCAGTCTTATGCAGCCTGAGATTTGGAACAGCAAGTTTGTTCTTGTTTCTCGTGTTAAATTTATGGCAATCAGCATTTCTTTTGTAAAGATGAATATTCTTTCGTACGTGCACAATACAGTCAAATAATCATCATCATCATTAGCCTATTGCAGTCCACATCTGGAGAACATAATGGCCACGCTAGGCAGGCTGGTTAGCAACCGCAGGGATTATAGATATTGCACTAAATTAATAAGTACCACCCAGGTATGTGTCAAATACCTCCATTTAAATTACTCTTATAAACCAAATACGTCACATTAAGGAAATAAGATTTAATGTTTACCCTTTTTAGGTCGACGTACCCTTTCCTTAACCAAATGAAATGAAGATGTAAATATAAGTTCAGAAGCTTTATAGATCTAACAGGCATAGGTTCTTGCCTAAACATTATTTCTAAGCCAAGTCTTCATACATTGAACGCAAGTTCCATAAAAGAAAACCAGTTCAACGAACCCCAACATCGCCTTTTCGCAGCAACTTGAATAAACCACAATACAATCGCACTACAATTTTATATGTGGCCATAAATCGGTTGTTCTTATTCCAACAAAGAGCGGGCCAACTACGAACCGGCCTCATATCTGCTCCTATAAAAATGTTTTATGTTAGTGGCTAATAAATGACATCAGCAAATTCAGTAAGACAATATGAGAGGCGCTCTATGCATCCGTTTCCTCCTTTTATTCCCTCCCCTCGCAATCATTGTTTCGGATAAGAACGAGGGCGCCAAGTTGTCGCTTGGCAGACGCTCTCGCTAATAATATTCCATTGTTTTTGTTAGGCCTTTGCCACTGTTTGCATTGTGAATGTAGTGCTAATTGGATTCAGCGTTTGTTGGCCAATACAATTATTAGTAGCATCCGAAAACAACAGTCGCGGCGAAGCCGTGTCGGGACTGAACAAAAGAGCTAAGTAATTTTGAATTTTGATGAAACATTGATAAAATATTAAAGGCAATGAAGGTATTCAAGCTTATTCTATTCAGCTTGTCGACCTAACTTTTGGACCTCACTACCGAATACCATCAGGTAGAGTGAGGTCATTCTGAATGCTCTTCTAATACATATAAAAAAAGAACTGTACAATATAAATAATAGGATTTTATTACCCTGCCATCCTACAATAACTGCTTTTATCCACTTTCGTATTTAAGACACAATAATATTGATATCAGTGTTTATTTACAAGCTCTCGAGTCGAGTTCGCTTCTCGGCAAACGTAGTGTGGGACGCCTTCCGGCCAGGTGGAGTGACGATTTGTGCAAGATGGCTGACATCAGCTAGATGCGAGAAGCCCAATATCGATCAAAGTGGGTAACAATGAGGGTTTTCTAAAAAAATAATGCACCAGATGGTACCATATAAAAGGCACATCCTGCTGTTACCTACGTTTTTATTGTGACATGGTACTTACATTTACATAGCAACTGACCAAACACATGATGACAGGCTCGGTGGCTCATTTGGTAGTGACCTCTGCCCTCTGAGCCAAGGGTCGTGGGTTCGATTCCCGCACAGTACAAACATTTGTGTTCATGAACATGCCTGTTTATATTGGTCTGGGTGTTTTCTATGTATAATATGTATTTATTTACAAAAAAAAAATATATCTAAGTAAGTTTATCAGTTGTCTAGTACCCATAGTACAAGCTTCGGCTTAGTTTGGGGCTAGGTGGCGCTGTGTGGTCCAGCGTGGCATGTCTTGGGCATGTCTTGGGTTATGATAGCTGGATCTGCCTTTATTATGGTGCCCTCTGGTTTTCAGAAAACCCTCATTGGAGAGGCCTATGTCCAGCAGTGATTGCGAAAGGCTAATGGCGATGTTAATCGATGAATCAAGGGGAAGCTGTATCCCGGCGTTATGAATCGAAAGCTTACGAGATAACATGATACTTGACTGGTATGATAAAGTTGAAGTATATAATGAAAAAATATATTTTTTTACTTTCTTAAGATCTGAAAAGTCAGAATTGTTTTTCTTGGCCTATGAGAACATTGAATTAAGCGGATTTAATAAATACCCTTTTGCAAATTGGCTCAAGAGAGGGGAATACTAAGATTCTGGCTGGCGCCCAAAGTCGCAGTCATTATCTTGTACTCTTGTCTTGGTATGAGAGGAACCAATTGTTTGAATTGAGGTATGTTGTCTGGGGAATTTATTACATACTTTTAAAGCTAAGTAGCTGTGCCTGCGGTATTGCTGCTATCCATGGGCGGTACTACTATATATACCTACTGTTTAACATCAGATAGGCCATTTGTTTGTCTGCCACTAATAGCAATAAATAAACATGGGTATAATTGGTGGGGATGTAAGACAACCCATCATATTTTCGCTCCAAGCCTTCACCTGCCCTCGGTGCATCTTGCCGAATAAGAAACGAGGCTCTAGCAACTGACTGGTGGCGGTATAATCACGGCTGAAGGCATACCTAAATACCACAGGCCGATGACGGGTAGCGGCGTCATCGGAGCGATAAGCGCAAACAACTGCAGAGGACTGCGATAAGCTGGTGATGATGATAATCAAATTTACTTCAATGTAGGTTAACAAACATTCTCAAAAGAACATTTTCACGCAAATCTACATTTATGAAACCCAAATGTAGATGCCAAGTCATCCGTGCGTCTCAAACCATTTCTGTCGCCTTCCATTTTGCCACACCCATTGTTTGCTGGCACCCCGTACTTTCGAGATTAGTTCACTCTTTCACTTCTAAAGTTATTGTTCTAAAGTCACACGTCATTATTCAACGTCATATAACTCGAATGCGAGCACTTACATAGAAAGGGGTGAACTTAAGTGTATTCCATTAACCATCAATCCTCGTTCGCAGTTCAAGCGATCATGAAGATATGTCGTTGTTCGTGTAATGCGTTCAACAATAATGTGAAAGGCTTTACAGTTACCGTGTACGTACATAGATACATACGAGCGAGGCAAGTTTAGCATTGAAGTGATGTACCTTACCTTAGTACGTTGGATCGAGTTGGTTTTCGTACTGTTTTGTTCTTTCTTGAGGATCATTACCTAACATTACTTTAGCGTCGTCCGTGTGCTTTCAGGATTTAGAATAGGATCACCCCATCTCATCTTGTGGGTGTCGTAGCAGAGAACTAAGGGCATATCAGGGAACGGGCATCAGCGTTTACCTGAGTTAATGAATAGTTTTTCCTTATTACGCGTGAAACATGATTCCATTGACGGAATAATACATTATGTAATCCGACATAAGGTTGTTTGGTTCTTTCCTCTGAAGGAAACAAACGAATCCTCAACTTGAAATTTGAAGTCTGTAGCTCCACGAATTCTGAATTTAACAACAATTCATATTTTATTTTATTCCTTAATTTTTACTTTTGTGGGTCTTTTGTTCTACTGTCTTATCTGTCGTCTTTTGTACTAAAATACTGACTGTGGACAGTTGATTGGTAGAGAATGACTATACAACATTAAATCCATTTGTTTTTCACTCTACAATAAAGATTAAATAAATACCTAAGTAAGTAAAATACAAAGTCCTTCAAGGTTGCATTAGAGATGTTAATGCAAAATCTTTTGTACAAACTATGGTACTCTCGCAATTATTATGTAAACCCGAGTAGTCTGATGCCAATTAGTCATAAAAAACAGGTTGATTGGATAAACAATAGACGAATCTCATAAGACTGCAGGCTACCCCATAGAGAGGGCGGCAAGCCGTACTCGTAATAGTGGAGTCTTCGTACGCGACAAGTGTCAAGAGAAGCGACGTGTACGGATAAGCAACTGCGCCACTCCGTAGTTTGTGAGATGACCGAATGATTTTGGTACTGAGTACATCGATTAGATGTTGAGAATTCTTAGAAACCCAAAGTATTTATGCAATCGAATGTCTTGTTCCTTTCGGTACCTATTAACAGACCAATCTTCTAGAAATGATGCACGCGCTTAGTTAGGAGTGCTGAGAAGAGCATAAACTTAGCTTCCTTCCAGAATTCCAGAAAATAAGTTTCGTGGGATATTAACGTAATCGAAACCACTGGCAAAAATTAGCTCTTTGCTGCCATAAAAAATCCTTCATTTTATTCAATTCGCGTTAATGATAATTAAACAAATACATTGCTTATTGGTTATATTTGATATTATAGTGCAGTCAATGAAGCATTATAGGTCCGAATTTTTTTACTGTGAACCGAATTGCATACAATTTTGGGATTAGGTTCATCTTACCATTAACTTCAAAAGTGAAAATGATTTGAACTCCGCCACCACCATGGGGGTGGTTGCCACCCCTTCTCGGGGGTCAATGGTTGTTTTTTCAAAATAACCTCGGATATCGATTGAAGATCTAATTTTAAGCAAAAAAGTTTCTATAAAGATTCTCGAAAAATCTAATACTTTTCAAGTTATTGGCAATTGAAAATTCGCAAATTTTTCACGATTTTCATCAGTTTTTTTCAAATATCTCCAAAAATATACGTTTTATCGAAAATTTTATAAGGAACGAAACTGTAGCAGGTAAAAAAATGAACAATTTGGTTTTTTACAAAGTATTCTAAGTGCAATATTAAGCTAGATATTAAAGATCAAATCTGTTTTTTATTTTATCTGAAATTTCATCGATGTAGTCAATGCCATCTAGCAGCGAGCAAATGCATTTTATGCTTTCTAATCGAAAAGGGTTTTGTAGTGCTTGAAATAAGCTTTAAAATGAGCTTTATCAAAAGTCTTTTGCACGTAAAATAAGTGAGCTATATTGCAAATAAGCGGAGCATCGAATGTTTTTTCTTTTCAATCAATGGGTTTAAATAAGTGCCATTTCCACCAAAACTAAAATTAACCATATTCCGCCTAGAATTAACTTTATTATGAAGAGTTTTATAGATTGTATTAGTTTGGCTGCTTTAGGACACATAGTTTTCAAAAAAGTCACGATTGAAAAAAAATCGAGAATTTCAAATTTTTAAAAATCCCACCCCTTTTTCATAATATCTCAAAAATGACGACAGATACGTATAAAAGTGTAGGGATAAAAAATTTAGGTATTTTTCTGACAAACAATTTGGTTTTTTTGTTTTTTCTATCAAATAAAAATTGACGGAGATATGATTGTTTAAAGAGCGCGTGGCAGCGCAATCACAGCCTCCCTTAATCGTGACTTTTTTGAAAACTATGTGTCCTAAAGCAGCCAAACTAATACAATCTATAAAACTCTTCATAATAAAGTTAATTCTAGGCGGAATATGATTAATTTTAGTTTTGGTGGAAATGGCACTTATTTAAACCCATTGATTGAAAAGAAAAAACATTCGATGCTCCGCTTATTTGCAATATAGCTCACTTATTTTACGTGCAAAAGACTTTTGATAAAGCTCATTTTAAAGCTTATTTCAAGCACTACAAAACCCTTTTCGATTAGAAAGCATAAAATGCATTTGCTCGCTGCTAGATGGCATTGACTACATCGATGAAATTTCAGATAAAATAAAAAACGGCTTTGATCTTTAATATCTAGCTTAATATTGCACTTAGAATACTTTGTAAAAAACCAAATTGTTCATTTTTTTACCTGCTACAATTTCATTGCTTATAAAATTTTCGATAAAACGTATATTTTTGGAGATATTTGAAAAAAACTGATGAAAATCGTGAAAAATTTGCGAATTTTCAATTGCCAATAACTTGAAAAGTATTAGATTTTTCGAGAAACTTTATAGAAACTTTTTTGCTTAAAATTAGATCTTCAATCGATATGCGAGGTTATTTTGAAAAAACAACCATTGACCCCCGAGAAGGGGTGGCAACCACCCCCATGGTGGTGGCGGAGTTCAAATCATTTTCACTTTTGAAGTTAATGGTAAGATGAGCCTAATTCCAAAATTTCATGCAAATCGGATCACAGTAAAAAATTCGGAGGTTAGCCCGTATTTTTCGCTTCATTGACTGCACTATTAAAGTGTCGTCTACGTTTGTTTACACAATAGACTAGAACAAATGATAATCAATTTCAAATGATAATCAAAAACAAATTGCCAATATTATCTAAAATCACTCTGATTAAATTTAAATATCAAAACAATAGACCTGTTTGTATCGCTATTACAATGGCGTGCATTGAATACGAAACATCAAATAAACTTTCGTCGCATGCTAATTGCATGTACACGGTCCACATAAAAACATAACCTATATTGATATCGCAAAATTACAAACCGTGTGTTAGCAGTTTAACAACGGTCTAGCGTGTACATTGAAAATTATTAAGTAAGTATTTGTTATTTGTATCGCACATTCAGAACCTGAAACGCGCAGGAATAATTAAATTTGTAAAGTATTCCATTAACATACAAAGCATTATAATCTTTATTCATGGGTTAGGTTTTAAAACTGGAATTTTATGTGAAAATGTTAAATATGATTGCATTATTATTTCTAATTCTGAAGTAAGAATTAGAACTGGAACGTAGCGTTAGCCGGTTTTAATAAAAGACATTTCAGAGCTGTACTATTTTATATACGAAAGGTGATCCTTCTTGGCCTCTCATAAAAAATGTTTACGGAAATGTGTACATATATTTTTTAATGAGAGATGGGGCAACGGTCTGAGGGTCACCTGATGGTAAGTGATCACTTTAGCCCATAGCCACCGTAAAATCAGGCTGCAATACAAACAGGTGTGTTGCCAGCCCTTGAGGAATTTATTAAGGACGTATTTTAAGCCGTAAGAAGTGCCATACTCACTCTAGTAGTGAGAAAAGTTATTAATTGATCATGATTACTTTGAGAAACAGATTCTTAGTCGGATCCACATAAATACAAAACCTTTTTTTAACCTAAGAGTTTTGGAAGGAAGACCTTAGAAGTTAACTAGGAATAAACCCGTAGTCAGATACCCAATTTCGTACCTACTCATACTCAATTTACTGTTAAGCATATTAGCTCACTTTACATCAAGGGTTACATATTACCTACATATGAAAAAGATATTTTGTGTATTATAGGTGCGGAAATTAGAGTTTTTACTACTTGAAATTGGTACGAGATGTAAATTTGCGAGTCCGATCAAGGGGGCCGGCCTCCAATGTTCCTCTAATATTGCGGTATAGGAAAAATCTCCAATTACAAAAATTCGGGTTCAGTATCAAGACTCACCACGCCACGTATTAGCGTATTTTTACTTGCGCCGACATTTGACGCCCGCGACAGTGCGTTTTCATTATATGCAGCTTAGCAGTGAGAAGTAAATAAAGCACCATATTGCCGAGTCTACTCTCACGACTGCCGGCTCACCGAGCATAATCCGCTTTTTACGATTCTACTCCTCTACCGTAGAATTTGAAATGAGAAAAATAACCTCAAATTCTTTGTGAGTGAGTTGTGGTAGCGTTTGCGTTATGAATGAATGAATTTGTTCGGAAAATGCTTAAGCATCCACGTGTGGAAACGCTTATGAGAAAATTATGGGTGATGGTAAATGGCTTGAGTGTTTTATGGTCTTTTGTCTTAGAGAGTTTTATATTTGAGCGTAAATGGAAACGGGATAAGAACGAGATTGTTCTAAATTGAATTGTCTGTGTGCTGGATTCTTCTTCGTTAAGCGTGTAGAATACACGTATCTATATTGATTAGATTTACTAACTCAGGGATACACATAGCTTCAAATTATGATTATTATTTTATTAAAATCTACAAACCTCCATCCAAAATTGCTCACGGGGCAAGTGAAACATCTGTTGCACTTTCGAAGACCATTTCATTTTCCTGCATTTCATTTCATTATATAAGTTTATATGTATGACTTCTCGTTATATTATCTATCTGAAATTTAGGACATAAAATAATGTCAAATTTGTTTTACTAAAAATAGCAATAAAACTATATCGACCAGGTTACAACAATCTCATATTAGGACAGTAACATCTAAGCCGATAGTAAGGCAGCCTGTCCATGGAAACGGAGCGACGTTGCGGAGCCAATCATCAACCAATTGAATTAAAATCTCCGCTCCTTTTCGCGCTTCATCGATATATGTAGACAGATTCTTACTTCGCCCACCGCTTCTCTAAATAATACGGTTCCGCTTCGGTGCACAGGAATCATAAAAGGCTTAAACAAAATATCAGCAAGAAAATTGTCATCAATAACAAGGATCCTACATATATAATAAGCTTCCATTACATTATGAATCTGTATAATCATAAGATTCAGATTCATAATGGTATGGTAATGGTGGTAGAGTTGGTCAGTCACAACGATATAAGTTACTATTAAGTTACAGAAAACACTCTTTTCCACAAATCTTTATTTCTATTACACTACACTGCATCCAAAAACCTAGATAATCTGTACAAATTCAATCACATAAAAACACGTTTATTTACCTTACCCGCAGAATAGTACAAAACAGATTTTATAGACATCCAGAAAGGGGTCGGAATGGAAACCCTATCACGGGATAAAGCTAAAATCGTTTTCTTTATTAAAGTTCAGCTTTGTGATAGGTGCGTCCTCGGTTCTATAACACGGTTGTCCCCCAGGAAATAAGTGGAGGCGGCGTCGTGTCTCCGTAGAGTCTCGAAATGGTTGGTTAACTCCCAGCAAGTTTATACTCTCTTTTATTATTTTCATAACACGTACCGCGGAAATAGTATCCGGTGTCTCGTTCGCTATTTACGTTGCATCGTTAAAGGTGTAAGTACACCGCGTGCGAGTCGAGGCGACGGCGTGACTGCAATGCTGTATTTCGTAATATTTATACGATTCTATTGTACTATGTGTGGTTTCTGAATTTAGAATAGAACCCTTAGGTAATCTCATTCCTTGGGTGTCGTAGAAGATAACTAAAGCAATATCATCGGGCGACTGCGTTTACCTAGAAAATGGCGGGCTAACAGATAATGACAGTGAAGGATACGCAGGCCAGTAAACATTTGACTACCGTCTTCGTATATGTGATTAACACGTTGAGCGCGTCATGGAGGCCGGTGTCCGCCATGGGGCGGTCGCCGACAAACAATAGTTTTTCTATTCTGTATAGGTTCCTGGCACTTAAAGCCCAAAGAAATTATTATTTTCTTGATTACACCCATTAGCTTTAAATAATTTTTAATAACCGGGGTGTGCGTAATTGCTGATTAACCATTTGGTTAACTATGACCAAAATTAAAGAAAGAAAGAATACGTTTATTTAGTGCATAACTGCACAACGATACAATAACATAATAGGTATGCCAGTTTTAATAAAAACACAAAGTAACATTTCTGGGAACAGCATAGGTATAGGCACATCTAATATGTAAGGTAGTGGTTTAGACCAATGGGATAAATTATCAAGGTAGGTAAGTTACGTTACTATTTTTTCCCCGCGCCAGAATGTCCCTAACCTTGGTGTGTTGCAACCTTAAGTGTCACCGAGCAGGAATCCGACAAGTTATGGTAATGGGTGTCCTTTCAGGTGAGTGCGGTGTCGAAGGGAACAGTTTTCTTGTTTGAACTTAGTAATAGCTACTTTAGTTTTGGGGAAAGTGCACTCTGTCTGCGATACTTTGTACGTGTGTGGCTGCAAGTTAAGTTTAGATTATGGAACATTCATTGATAGCTAGCGGGTGAGGATGTGGACTGTAACTAATGGAGGATGAGGGAAACACGTAGAAATAGGATAATAATTCAATATAATGCAATAGTAAGAGCATACAAAACCGGCAGACAGGTGACAACTGATTAATATGACAATATCAAAAGAAAAAGATATAAAAACATAAAGTATATAAAAAGGCTGCATCACAGCCAGTCGCCAACATACCAGACCCCCAGTGGAACACTAACAACCGGTGGCGACTGACTGGGGTGCAGCTTCTAGCAAAATGAGTTTCCGGGCCGGTCGGCGCAGCAGGCCGGTCGGCGCAGCAGGCCGGCCTTGGTGCGGACGTCTGCTATGCGGACCGCTCCGTCTGGCCCTGGGTAGAAATTCACTACCATCCCTAATGGCCATAAGCCACGAGAAAGGCTAGGATCTGCGATCAGCACCACATTGCCCTCGCCAAGATTAGATCCGTTCGTGGTGGCTCCTCTTGGTCGCAGAGTCGGCAAGTGTTTCCTTAGCCATCGTGCCCAAAAGTGATCGGCGAGCCGGAGAGATTTCCGCCAGTCGCATCTGCGCTGTAGGTCTGCCTCTGTCAGCGTTGACGTCCACGGTGCGATTGATGATGTGCCCAGACTTTCCCATGCGCCGCCCATGAATGGTGATACGGGCGGGATGAAGCGCCACTCGATCTTATGATTGAGGCATATTCTTCGATGGAGTCGCCGTGAAGGCAACGTAGTTCGCGCGAGGCTCCGACGAAGTTCGCGCCGTTGTCGGAGTATATGGTCGTGGGTGATTCTCGGCGTGCGATGAAGCGTCTCAATCTCATCAAGGCGGCATCGGATGACAACGAAGTGACCTTTTCTAGATGAAGCGCTCTTCCTGGGCACTGGCTTTGAGGTTTTTAGAGCTATTCGTTCCTCGGGGAAGCTCTCTGCCTGCGCTTGAAGCACCACCATCTTCTCGGCTTCCATGATGTCTGAGGCGTGAAGGTGCTGGGGAGATGTGGTGCTGTCTAGGTATAATTTGGGATTTTGAGCAAGAGGCCGAGAGAGCTTGAGCCGGAACAGTTGTGCGCCCTGGAGAACGCGGGCGGTGGCGCGAAGTAAGCGCAGCCATGAAACAAAATGCGTCGGGTTAGGAGTTAAGCTCGATGGAGATGGAGGATGGATGGATGATACGTGTGCGTCGCTCATGAGTACTTTGTCGTCTGGCTTGTCCAAGGTGTGATTGATGAACTCTAATTTAGAGTTTATTGGTACAGAAATTGCGCCATGAAGCACCCAACCTAGTAAGGTCCTGGAAGCGACGGGTTGATGACGTTTTCCGCAACGCACTTCGCGACTTAGAGACAAGTGCCAGTCCGGGGCACCGATGAGGACAGTAGGGGGAGCGTCGGCGTAGGAGAGATGTTCGGATGTGAGTACGTCAGAAAGATGGTCGCAGTTACTTAAATTTATTATACCGGGTTCTTGTGTGCGTAGGCCTAACGACGTGATGGCTCGCGCATGCTTCACCAGGTAACGGTCGGTTTGGTTACGTCCACGTATATAAAAATTCAAGTAACTTACTTCCATTTCTTTCATCATACCACCGACACCCTCAAGGCGGAGACGTTCTCGACCGGTAGGCTTCGCGCCGATGCGCGCTGCTACCTCTGCGTCGATCAGCGTCGCCGTACTGCCCTCGTCGAGAAGTGCTGTTGTCTCGAACACGCCATCAGGACCCTCGAGCACGATCGGGACTACCTTTAATAGGCCGCGGGGACGAGAAGCCGGCAGCAAAGTCCCTGTCGTATTAATGGTACAATTAGTAGTGGTAATTTTGACGACGGGCTCAATTTTGCTGTCGGTGTCGTTTGTGGCGGTGGAGACAGTAAAGGATGTTTCAGTGCTCTTGCACTGGCCGCTTGGTGTCGCGTTAGCGTCAGCACTGGGAGGTGTAATACCGTGGAGGAGTGCGTTGTGACGCTTGGAACATCCGTAGACTCCACAACGTTTCGCTCGACAATTGTTCCACGAGTGCGGGTTAGAATTTAGGCACCGGTAGCACGCTCTGGTCTCTCGTACCCATCGCCATCTATCCTCTACGTTCAGAGCTAAAAACATTTTGCAGATTTTTATGACGTGGGGCCCTTGTTTACAATACGAGCAACACTTAGGAGTAACATCTGATACCGTGGCATGTACGGTTTCCTTCCGTGATTTAAATTTGAAAGTATGCGGCGGAGTCGGCGCCTTGACAGTACTGTCCACGACAAAATTGAACTTCAACTGTTTGTCAGCTTCTGTCAGGAGAAAGCGTGACAATAACTCCAATTTAGTGAGTGGTTGTTCGTCGGATGGGTAAACATATGCGAAATCAGTAAATCGGGCCCTAGTGAGTTCACTTAGTTTTAGTAAGATGCACTGAAACAGCTCTGGTGATGAAAGGTACTCATTTTGTTTGAGCAGTTTCAAAGTTGTGACGAAATTACGTAGCTTATTCGCTAAACAATTTAAATCCTCGAGAGAACTTAGCTTGGGACAGCTGCGCAGCGCGGCGACCTCGCGGGCCACCAGCAGTTCCGGCCGCGCGTACGTCTGCTCCAAAGCGCGCATGACGTCCTCGGGATCGGCGCAGGTCCACAGGAGGGACGCAACAGCTTGGTACGCCGGACCTCCCACGGCGTTATTTAAACGATCTAAATTTTCTGAAGGAGAAAAGTCAGATTTAGTTCTCTCGTAACTGTTTTTAAAAGACATCCATTGCCCGATATCACCCGTAAACCTTATGAGTTCGGGTTTTCTTGGCCTGTTAGAGAGAGCGTTAATTGCGTGTGTCAATTGTACAATGGGGTCCGTGTGCACGTTTGGCATGCAATGAGGTGCCGTGTTGGTAGAGACCGACCGAAACGGATGTCCTTGGGGTTTTCCCAAGGTATCAGCCGGGGCTCCACCAGGCGTATATGCTTGTGTTGCCATGTTGTGCGGACACCCATGATTAAGTACGCTTTCTATTACTCTCGAACTACGGGACTTATCGGATGCATCCAGAGCGGCGAGCTTTGCTTGTTCCGCCTGCTCTATTTCCGCCTCGAGACGGGCCATCTTCCGTTCGCGCTCGGCTTGCTGGCGCTCGCGCTCCACTTGGCGCCGCAACGCATCTGCTTGCAGAGCCAACCTCTGAGCACGAACGGTCGCCGAGGAACGTGAAGAATGAGTCCTCTGGCTGAGCGATGATTCGCTGTGGACACTAGAAGTGTTATTAGAAGGCGCGTTGGCATTCGCATTGACATGAGTGCTAGCACGAGCATTTGGGCTATCGGAAGCGAGACTAGGTTGTGCCTCGCAACCAAAAGGTGTGCCCTCCTGTCGTATGCTCGTGCTAACAAGCGATGCCGAAGCGCTGTCAGTTGCCGCGGCTGAAGCCGGCCGGGAGCTGCGCTGTGAACGCTCGCGGCGTTCGCGCTGCGCTCGCTCGACTTCCGTAGCCGTCGGATCTGCCTTCTTGCTGCTCTTGCTACGTGTTTCCATGATAAAATGTGAACTATTTACGAAACAACGATGAAAAACTACAATGACGTAAATGTGAAAATTTTTGACAACTAAAACTACGATGAAAAGTCTACGGCGAAAATGGCAACTAATTACGGATTGAAATGGATCAAAATTACGGCTCGAATGACCAAATGATAGGATAAATGATGAATGAAGAGGAAACACGTAGAAAAACGAAAATAATTAATATTTTGCAAAATGACGTGCTCACAAGAAGGCAGACAAGGTGACAACTGATTAATATGACAATATCAAAAGAAAAAGATATAAAAACATAAAGTATATAAAAAGGCTGCATCACAGCCAGTCGCCAACATTCATAATGTCTAGAAGGTTGGATGTTACTAAGTTAATATCGTTATCTCTGTTTTTAGAAATAATTAAACTATAGATAGTAGCTACCATGAAATCTGTTAACAATTTGGAAAAAGACGGATGTAGACAAGAATGCTTAAAATTCATAGTGTTCATTAAATTTGCTCCATTACAATTGCAACTCCTGAACAGGACTGACACGCGACATTTATTATGTAGCACATTACCTACTTACAGCTTGACGTTTCAGCTGTTTTGAAACAACTATAGGATATAACACACTACCCATAGGTAATACGTCTATTTGACGTCAAATAGTTAGACCTACATCATCGTCATCATAATCATCATCAGCCTATCGCAGTCCACTGGCTGGACACAGGCATCTGCAGTTGGTCGCCACTTTGGTAAAACGTCTGGTAGCTTTGCCCATAATGACCAAGCTGGGCAGGCGGGTTGGCACACGCTGAGCGTAGTTTCTCGCTCTGGTGACGCACATACATTGTTACTTATTGGCCGCTGCATTACCTGCTTGTGAATAAATTACATTTCACATCACAAGTTTATTAAATCAACACAGGCATTTCTGCTTAAAGGTACAGGTATTTAGTCCTTTACTGCCAGGCAACTAGACACAATAAAAAAACTGATGTTTGCTGGTCACCGGTTAACTCCATGGCGCTCAACGTGTTAAAATAAGACTTCTAATGTAGTTTTTTTATAGCATATTCTATTGAGAAATTCTATTGAGTTACCAATATTGCGTGTAATGCAATCTGACGCGATTTTACTTAACACTTCAAAACACAAACGGCAGCCTAATCCCCGCAAAGGGAAGATGTATCCACGTAACATTTACACAGCACACGTCGGCATGAGTTGATTGATGAGAGAGAACTTCGGCCGCGAGTTGCGATGTACAGGCCACAAGTTAACCTACCCTTATCCGACACACCTCAAAGAGTTTTTCAACTAAACGTCTAAAGCATAGAGTGCATTATGCAATGAGCCCTTTTGACGGTTTTGGGCAAGTTGATGTTTGACCGTGTGTACGTACTGATTAGGCGTAGGGTCGTGGACGTGACGCGAGGCTGAGTATTGAGGGTACAATACTGCCCAACTTTGGCTATCATAGAACAATGGTGGTATAATGCGTATAACCTACGAATTCTGGAATAGTAAGCGTATGAAAGTTCTTAAATGGAAAATAAAAAAGAACGTAGGTTACATTTTCTTTTATTTCGAAAAAAACTAAAAGAAACTTGTGTCCTAATTACTTATAATATGGCATCCTTTATAAGACTTCACACAATATTGTATTTTGCTTTTCACTGTGTCAATCTATTAAACATTTTGTCTTTATCTGGTTACTATTACCTATGTAAAGTTGATATGAAGGTCATTACAAATTTGCGAAAAAATTAAGAACGGGAGTATGAAAATTTCCTATAATCCATAAATAATATTGAAATTATCTAGTAGTGCTGTACCTGATGACCAATATCTTACACAATTTCCCAATAGTTTATCAAAACTTTAGCAAAAATCACCAATATTTATAAAATCTTGCCGCACCGTCAACAAATAAGTGACAATAGTTGCCAAACACTCCCACAAGTCGTAAGAAATCAAATCAAACTTTTATCTGCACAATAATGGAATGGATATCGGCACTACATGGTGATAAAGTTGTAGGGACATTAGCCGGGAAAATACGGACTATTCTGGATAACTATGATAATAAACTATAATAAGTAATATGATTGAATGAATACTTTTTCCTTTAAGAACGTAACAAAATTTTTTGATGATGAAACAATGTTTTAGTAATTAATTATTGATCTTTATTTATAAGTAGTAGTAGTATTTAGTGCCTAAGACGGGTTATAAAAAAATTAGTGTTGCAAGTCATTAGGCCCTTACTCGCTGAAGGAGTGAAATTAGTAGCACATTATACAATTTAATTATACGGTTGAGGGCAAATTTGTTATGTATACTAATTTACATTTTTGAAATAGGATAAACATAGATAGATATAGAAAAGATGAAAATAGTAATCCATAGGTCGCTGGTTCACATCCGGCTGGAAGGACCAGTTTACCGTATATAGACCAGATATTTATATAAACAATGTAAATAAAATGAAGTGGCTCTTTGTCAAACGGACTGTACTTTATGACTAAATTTTGGATTTTACAATTTACGTTGAATACAAAATTAAAATGGGTGTTTATGGGTGTATGTGCACAACAAAAGTACATACAAACACTATATTCCTCCTACAATGTTATCAGATTCTTTAAAGAACACAAGTGAGCTCTGTTGTATCCGTTTTGAGTTGATGTGTCAATCTTACTTGGATTGATTTTGTTTTACTATGCATCGAATTTGGCCGGGTTACTGAGGAAAACAATACAAGAGATGGATGCTATGAGAGGGAATAAAATAATTTATATCACATATTATTAAGAAGATCACTTTTGATCACAGTATGTCTGCAACCATGGTTGCTTTGAGGGAGGCCTATGTCCTACATTGGATATGGAGATTTTTGTATAATGTGATGATCATAGTTAAGCATACGTACGTACGTACGATACATTGTAGTAAATCTAAAGTATACAAAACTATAATCCAACGTAAGAATGGGTCTATAAACAAAAAAAGAAACATGCATGTAGAATAATGTAGATGCGGAAAAGCATAGGTACAAATACAGTGTGGGAAAATTTTACAGTTCAATGTGTTCATTTGTACTTAGTAGACGTATTATTAGGCAATGTGCTACCAAATTATTTAAAGTATTTTTACGGAACACGGAATCTGTAGATTTTCAAGACGACAGTGAATAATATTCTTGTTTGATTAACGTGCTCCGTCGTAGGACTCCATCTCCATCTAACATTGCTTAACACCAGGCGAGTAACGGTCAAGCCCTACCCGATTCCATAAAAAAAAAATTGAAAGAATCAAGAATACAAGAATCGCGTTCTGCTGCGTTCATCTCCTTTGCTGCTATTAGTTGCATCCATAACTTTATTGCACCACGGATCATTTACTGCGTATCTATCACATCTACATTACCCATATCACAAAAGTAGCCGCACTCGGTGTGCCATCGGTTTTCATGGTGTCCGCCCCGCGATAGCTAGTGAGACGTGAACCGAGTCGTTTTGTATCGCCCGCTTTCATCTTACGCGGTGACTGTAACAAATGATCAGAGGGGCTCCCAGGCGTTCTGTACCAGACTTTTCAGTTGAGTAATGAGCTTTCTGATATTTCATTTCCAATTAAATAACGGCACCATTACTTTCTGCCTCAATTTCAACTTGGCGAGCGGTACCGGCAACTCCAGTTGAAGTTTCATTGTAATCTACAGTTTCTTCTATTGTAGTTTTCAGATTTTAATTGATAACTTTTTAAGATGTTCTGCAGGTTTTATTGCTTTCAGCAACTTTGTGCAGCTGCACTTCAATTGTCTTCGTTCGGAGTGACTGTTTCCTTGCTTATTATTTAATTATTCGAAACCTTTTTTTTATAAAAACCTTAATTTTATTTGGGTATTTGACTTCATCGTACTGCGATGAGTAATTTTGGAGAAAAATAAACTGAGCTTAATAATAATATGAATTATGCACACTATTAAGGTAAATAAATATTATAACAAGTCCTATAATATTCTCGTTAGATTCAAACGTCCACATAATTAATCCACTACGGTTCCATATAATATCTTCATTTTAAATGTGACTTCCAAAAAGTATATTCCATTGGAAATGATTATCTAACAGACACCAGTGGTATGTTCAACTCAGGTTTCTAAAATAAAAACAAAGATTTTCCACATAACCCTTTGTTTTCGAGACAATTGTTCAATGTCAATCCTTTCATTCAGTTTATCAGACCATTATTTATTAACAATCTTCAATCTGAGAACCCTCATTTGATTCAATAAATTACGTTTCACACTAGTGTATACAGTACGAGACTACGAGTAAGTAGATAAAATCAACTGACTATTGAATATGTTTTTCTGAAAGCTGACATATAAATTGGACATTTTTATAAGCACACGTATCTCTGAGTAATCTTGATAAAGCTTCTTATTCCGTCGACTAGGCACATTGTCTTAAAGCATTACGTCTTTACAGCCACTGCGATCTTCGGTGATAGAATACCTCCCAATACTTGCGCAGGGATATTTTATGGACTGAACACCCCACATCAGGATTCAATTTAGATTCACCAATAAGATAAGCAGTAAACGAAGACGGTGGGGTGGTTTAAAGAAACAGTCAAGTCTAGAGGAGGCAAGTTTTACGGGATCTTATTATAGGTGTGTATTAAAACTACCTACATAAAGAAAATGTTAATTGTACTATAGGAATTCTTCTCCTTCGTCTCGGCAATCTAATTCACATAGAACCTGTTCAAAGCTAGAGACTTAGATATCGTAATCGTAACTCGTAATACGTAACTTTAAAATGGCTAGTTACCTATTCTGTTATTTACAATCATCTTTTTCATGAAATTCTGTACAAAAAGGGTAAACTTAGTTTTATACAGGCTTACAAGTAATAATCAATGAAAATTCTTGTGGAATTTTGTGTTTATTTTTCCTCTTTAGTTATTAACATGAATCTCGAAACTCGTTTCAAAACGGCTGCATTTCGCACTATTTTGTCTTACAAGAGAATAGTTTCCATCGCAAGTGTTTCTTAAAACGTAATTTTCTCGAAACACGATCACCTCCAAGAGTTGTTGTACTGTAATTTGGCGATATAAATTTCTCAGCGTAGCTGTAGCGTAAAAACTGGCTAGCCATAACCCCGGTTATCGCGAGACTATCCGGATGTGGCCATACGTACTGATGGGTCGGAAGATTGAAATAATAGCTGTATTATATCCCCCCTCGACACGAGCGAGGATTGGATGTGTGCCGAAATATGCATTCGGACGTGGTATAAATAAAGTAGATGAATTGGTTATAGCTTAGCGCGAACAATGGATGCGTGCGAGTAAGAACATATTAATGTTCCTCGTAGGGTAGAATGGCCCGGTAGCTCCGGTAGTAGATACCATGACTACTAAAATAATAAAAGTGTCCTGGAGAAACGTTTATGTGATTATATGAGAGTTTTTTTGTAGGTACAAGTACATACTACACACTAGGTATGTTGTATCTTGTGTTACATTTGTTATGATTATTTTCGAAATGTGGACTTGTAGCTTTGTTGGCGATTATAATATCAAGGCTAGTGCTATATGGTATTTCTTTACTTTATTTTCATAGATATTCTGGCTAAACTTAGGTTTAGGTTTAAGCGTTCAAGTTTGACAATGACAAACAAGAGCAATAGCTCAGTTTTAATTATATTGGTTGTTTAGGAAAAGCACCCGGTTTATAAATTGCTATTTTTTGTACTTTTTCTATTATTATTCTGCAATACCTAATTGAAATACATGTGACCTTTCGCCAAATCTACGTTAAATGACAATCTATGTTGCTAATTTCCCACGGTGAAGTGGGGTCTATATTTTGATTTTCATTACATAAAAGTTGTATTTCCAACACTTTCATGTTACAACACTTAAAGAAATAGATGGTGTAAGTCTGTCGAATATAAAAGACGACGGTCTCGCCACTCCGATTTTCATCAGACCTAAAGCTCTCTAAAATTAAGTGAAGCCTTCAGAATTGGTTAAAGGACGAGTACTTGAGCCTCTTAACCAATCCCGCCAATTTCTAATGAAGCGCTTTTATTATCATTTCTAGATACGTTTGACCACATTGGTTTGACTTATGATAGGTGAGTTCAACGAAACTTAAGCTAGTATTTTTTTTCTATACACTCTTGGATTGTATATCGTGAGTTTAGTGTCCATGTTAGTAGTATTGATTGTTATTGATTGCTACGCAATTGGAGCTAATGTGAATTCTCGTCCCCTTATTTTAGGTAATTAATCAAAACTGGACGATAAGTTTGAGAGCTAATAAAGCTAGTAATTTTGTACTTTCTAACTTAATAAGGCTCTTTTCTCATAACAATGACGAGATTATAAATGACTTGTCATAAGTGCAAGTTCTATCATCTACTAATAATAAATGTTACCATACTGAATGTATTGTTTAAAGGTAGTAATTGTCAATCAATACCTATATTTTCTATTATGTCTAGCAGTTAGAAAGTTATACGGGGGAGGTTAAAACTATTATAAAGTGATTAATGAGCAGTTTTGTTTACAAAAACTAGCTGCCTGAAATGGAAAAATTGCTTTTTCCCCGGATATTGGAATGTGCGTCAATATAATATCACCTATGCTTGCAGAAACACCTGTAACGCTACAATGCTTCTTTCTAGGTTGACAACAGTTCCAAATTCAACGACGAGATCATTATTTTACTATTCTACTAATAAGTGAGATGGCAACTACGCTATCATACACTAAACCGAACCGATTAGATTCTCACATCACAAGCCTGTAGCAAGCCGGTTACATCGTCCGTCCTATTACCCTAACGACGCAATATTACGTTTACCCAAAAATCTTTATAGCACACGCGGCCATTTCAGCCCGGGGCTAATCAAGCGACGCTCCTCTGGCGGTTGTAAGTTTCTGTGTACACGGCAACCCGTGTATTATGTTTGCACGCGGTAGATAAGTAACCCTGTATTGCGTTTGGTGAAGGATAATGAGATTACTGTTCGGCGGACGAAGAAATGAAAACTATTATTATCAGTCCAATATCAGAGCCTGGTTCGGGGTTTAGTAAACTATGTAGCAATGTTGACTTCAATTTTGGTCTAAATTCATTCAAATTATGAATTTTGATTCGTGATCGCGGGTTCGATCCCCGTATAATCTAAACATTAAGTGTCAATGAACAAGTCTGGTTGCTGGGTGTTTGCTATGTATTATATGTATTTATTTACGAGAAACCAAATGTATCTAAGTAAGTGTATCAGTTATCTAGTACCTATAGTACAAGCTTCAGCCTAGTTTGGGGCTAGATGACGATGTATGTCTCAGCGTCTTGGGTTATATAAAATATGTTTTGAACCTTTCTTAAGCCCTTAACTGCCAAACACAATAGAAAATGAATAATATAATTTTGGCATTTAACGTGTTAAAAACTTCACTGAACCACTAAGACAATACTTTTGTATATTAATCGTGTGTGAAAACATCAGTCGTCGTGATTTGGTACCCTTCAAAGGTATGTATGTACAGTTGTCGGAGATGTGTAAATTAAACAGGACAACAACAAAAAAAATATACCAAAGCAGCCCAACGAACCATCGACTCAGACCTCATTATAATAAATCATTGAAATCTCCCCTCGAATACCGACCTCCGCTTGTGACGCTTTTACACCGTATTACTTTTATATAATACAGCGAGATTGATGTGTGGATGGAGAACGTGAAATTGGTAAAAAGGGAAGGCTAAGTGTTGGAGCGAAAGAGCGATCTGAAAACGTTCGCAATGGCTCACTGTACCCGCAATTTCGTCACGCATTTTACTGAACAAATGTTCCCATAAGATTGGTCTCAACTTATGCCGCTCACGTTTTATTGAAGGCTAAAGTTGCCTCGGGCGCAGTATATTGAGTTTTATACGCGCCCTACAGGTGTAATGCGTTAATGGTTTGTTTGATATCGTAAACAATGTGTGTAAATGCTGCGTATTGAAACGCTGGAAAGGTTAAGAAAGGTTAAGGTCTGTTGGTTGGCGCGTTTGAATATTTTATTTGTGTTGGCAAAACTTTGTTACATAAAGGTTATTTTACGTCGCCTTTGATTGCCTCGTTGGTCTAGTGGTAGTAAGTGCCACCTAAAGACCAAGAAATCCCGGGTTAGATTTCATAGTTGTTTTTTTTTTCTGTCTCGAAATTACTCAATGGCAGCTCCGTTCAGGAAGTTTCAGATACACCTCTACGCAAACACGTTAAGCTTTTGGTTCTGCGTCTGATCTCACTCTAGTCGTGTCAAACTGTGGTCCCATCGGATCAGATCGAAGAGTGAAGAAACAGAGAGTGGATCTGTGTTTGCGCACACACTGTCTTGTGCACTTTAAAATCTCCTGCGTACTTGATCCTTAAAGATTGGCAGCTGTGTTCTAATCCGTTTATTTGACTAAGTGGAACCAATCAAAAATGTTAAAGCAAAATGACGTATATAGGTTTAATTAAGGGCTATATTTCAATTCCACCTACAGTGCTGTTAAACCGATAGGATGGCTTTGGCTCCTAATACTTTGCATAGTAAAGAATAAAAGACATTCCTGGGCCAAAAACGTCCAAAAATAATGTTTATTAGATAGCAATCGCTCCAAATTTCATAGTAATAGGCAAGAAGTATTTTATACCTTAGGTAGGTGTTTGTAGCATCCTCAAAAAGTGCAAAAGCTAAGCTACACTACGCGACTGGGACACGAAATAAGAAGTTATAAAAAATCCTTCTCACTTTATAACGACCGCTAGTCACATACGCCATACGTCAACCATTTATCTCATCCGAAAAGACGACCAGTCGCGGCAATTACCGCCTTTGGACAACCAAAGGTATATCAAGCGACTCGTCGTAGTTGCAGTTTCATTATTCCCTCCCCCAGGACCATTGGGCTTATTGAATTGGACGATAAGGTGCCCAGTAATTTCCTGCCATTTACTAACGCTAGTGCTGGGGATAGGGTGGGAATTGAGAGCGTTTGAGCGAACTTTTGTGATAAATTTGTGATGTTTTCAGCCTGAATTTTAGCAATTTTCATTACTTGACCGTAACTTTTCTTCAAAAAAATAAGTCGAGTAAAAGCAGGCATAACGCAACTGTATATGGATTAAAAATCAATTACTTGATTAAATTAAAAACGATAATTTTGATAAATTCCAATAATTTAAAAATTGTACTTGTGGTCTTCGGATCTAGAAAAGAACCACCCCATCCTATCTCTTTGTCTGTGTCAGATACTCGTATTTAAGAACCGTTGGCAAAAATACTGTTGTTTTCTACCGTTCATGTAATGCAATGTCTACCTACTATATAGGTATAGCTATACAGATTTAGGTGCATAAAAAACAGAAAAAATGATATCACAATGTAGCTAAAACATCAATGACAAGTTAAATCACGCATTTGGTGATTTAACTTGTACAATTTGAAATTGTAGCATATCCCTTGGACTACACCATCACTCTCCCGTGGCCACCTAACTGTGGTTAGGGTAAGTAATGCTGACAAAAAGTGTGCAAAGGCCACACATAGAATTATGGCCGAAACTGTTTCCGATTCACTTCCGATTGGGCCCTGTGTCCATTGAAATATAGTAACTACTGCCATTTTTATCACTAGCTCCGAATTATACGCTTGAGCAAGTTATTCAGCCATACTTATGCCTAGATTTTGTTTTTTTTTCTTGTTTTTGTGTAAGTCCTATAAAGATATTTTGTTATTGTGCAAAAAATAAAACGTTTACAGGAAATAGTATAAGAAAAAATATTGAAGTACAATATTTAGGCGATCATATCGTTGGTTCCAATCACTTCCAGATAACCAATAGGTAGAAGAGACTTGCTGAAAAAAGCTTAGCTGATGAACAGTCTAATAAATCATGACAATTAGACGAGTTAAAAAAATCTCTTCCTTTATTTAATTTAGCTTTGTAGGGTTCCGTATGTAAGCTGATCATGATCATTAATATTTTAACTAACTTTATACAGACGATTCTAATGTACATACCTAATATAAAATTTTAAGCGTTTTCTCCGCAACTAGCACAAAATAAGGTACGACTTTTATTTTATTTTTTTCAGCAACAGTAGTTTTCTCTGGAAAAACTGTTAATAGTATAAAATATAGACCTTAGATGTCAACAGCGAATATCAATAATCATCTAATCATTCATAATTAAGTTAAAAATAAGTTTACGTAAGCTAGCTGCGAGGAATTCTGACTTTAGTAATAAGATTGATTGGCCTATGTTATTCGTTATTTATTCTTATACCCTAAGTATGGTCACGCAACATTGTTACCACGCAAACCTACGCGTTTTTACGTTGAAGTATCCAATAACTTAGAATCTAGATTCTATAGGTATGTATGGAATTATAATGCACATTAATCGTATTTACGAGCTTTTATTGAATATGTTTTGATTAGCTACAGGCCGTGGCTTTGCCCGCGTGAATTTTGGTGAATGAACGATAAAAAATTACAGCTTATGTGTTAGTTCTTTCATTTAAATATGTTCAGTAGTTTTTGTGTGAAAAATTAACGAAAATCCATCCATCTATCCATAAAAACTATCGCATTTATAATATTAGTAGGATTACACATAGCTCGTAAATAATAATCCCTGAAATTTAACAAAAATATTTAGGAGTATTGTATTTTTTATTGCGTTACAATTTTATTTATGACTGCGTGTATAAGTCTGTAATTAATAATTTTATGTGTTGTTAATATAATTATGTTTGTTGCCGACAGAAAGACCTTTTTTATATGTTTACTAAGTAAATACATAGGTTTATAAGTACCTACACAGTTTTATATTGAGAAGTGTAATATCTCTATTTTATTGCTATGGTTTTTGCTTATTATTATTTGTTCAGTGTTCAGTATTGTATACAGTCGTGTATTTTAGACTAAAATACAGGGTTTGTGGTTTCTCTTATCTTGGTTTGATTCCACCCACGTGTAACTTAAACAGGTGTAACTGTTCCAGAAGCCACAACATTATACTCGTATCAAAAAAAAATTGTCCTTAACATTAAATCGAATCACTTTAATTACGTATAAAAAACGCTTTAACATTAAAACCCACACATTAACAACAAACCCGAGCCTCACCGCCGAATATTTCACGGCGGCTAACAAATTCCTGGCGGGTTCCACGTAACAAAGAGGGAAGTATCGTCGCATGGAAGATCGATTAATGGGTTCTAATTACGCAATTTCTGGCGATCTCTAATTGTAGCTCGGTCCCGTATATTCTGCGTGACAGTACGTTATTTCCCTGGAGGGCGGTAAAGATAGCGCGGTTTACATAGATGTATGGTTCCCTGGAAATGATATGATAATTTTTGAGATTAGAACTGAAGTATATATTTAGTAGCCGGACGTCAAAACATAACGAACTGGCATTGTTTTTGTCACTGTTTCACCGTGGAGAAAAATCTCTTGCGCACTAAGCCTTGTTTTCAGCCTACGCTAACGTCAGACATTGACATCAGTGAACGTATAATGAAGTTATATTATAGTTCTATGAAGGTCCGCACTGCATCGCTGATTAACAAAAAAAAAACACGACTTCAATATGGTGACAAAGGGACCAACTAATTTTCCAAATCGGTTTACAATAAAATTCTCGGAGAAACATAACAAAAATAATTTGTCGAATTGAGAACCTCCTCCGTTTTTTGAAGTCGGTTAAAAATTATCTATCGCTGTGTAGTGCTATATAATACTAGTGTATATTGGTACGCTCAACAGACGTCAGGGTAGATACAAATCAAGCCTAAATCAGGTATTATAAATATGTACGTAATACGTATGATCCCCGGACTGAAAAGTCGAATAGGACTACTCCATCTCATCCCCTTCGTGTCGTAAAAGACAACTAAGGAAATATCAGGAAACGAACAGCAGCGTTTACCTGGGTACAAATAAAACGTACTGAGGTCACTACTCGTATAAATGTAGCTTATCATCATCATCAACAGCCTATTGCAGCCCACTGCTGGACATGAGGATATACCCATAATCGCCACGCTGGGCAGGCGGATTGGTGATCGCAGGGCAGCTTCTTGCTCCGGTGACGCTCTCGAATGTTCGTCATTCGTTCGACGTCTCGAAAAATGTAGTAACTAACACTATAAACACATGCAAATGAATGTCGCAAGAGACAAATCCTGGGTGGCAGACACACGCCACACACCTGACAATCTCATTACCCGGCACGCGTGTACTAATGAAACTTCCAAGTTATAATTGATAACTGCAACACTGGAACTAAGCTCGTCAAGATTACTATGCATATTGCATCTCCTCATCCTACAGGCATGTATCAAGAATAGAACGGGCATCGTGTTTTATTTTCAAATCCATTTTCGATAGCAAACATTAGCTAAATCGTTTTGCAACAACTAGTCGTCGTTCTTAATACATCTAAATCTAAATATATGTTTAATAAAACTCAAACGTACGACTGACTTACTGACTGACTGATAGTGATCTATCAACGCACAGCCCAAACCACTGGACGGATCGGGCTGAAATTGCGCATACAGGTAGATGTTATGACGTAGGCATACGCTAAGAAAGGATTTTGAACTCTATTCCCCGCAGATGAAGTCGCGGGCACAGCTAGTATTATATATTTTCATAGGTATATGTATTTCGTACAATATTTTCAGTGGCGGTTTGGTGACCGTAGGTATTATTTGTACCCAGTTGAACACTGCTGTCCGTGTCCTGGTATTTCCTTATTTGTCTTTCTCGACACCCAAGGACCCCATGTCCATGTGGTTTTTAGATTAAGAATAGAACTACCCCATCTCAGAACGTCCTTGTGTGCGCTCAATGCATGACTAAGCATTGATTTCACAATTTAGGTATGGATAAAATGTAAACGATTGATTGCAAAAGACATGATGTATAGGTACAGTAACAACCAATACTAAGCGAACAGGACAAAGTTATCTTACCTTTTATCAGTCTGTTAAACTCTTTAGCAACACTAAGCGTGGTGATTAAGGCAAATTCCAAATGACTATTGTCATTGGAGGAAGCATAATATGTCTACCAGTGGGCGTTTGCAGGCTGAGTGGGCTTTTTCAGGCTAATGAGGCCGTTCTATACTTGATACATTACTGTGTCGCATCTATTACGGATTTAATTCCACGGTGGACGCGACGCGACGCGCCGATGCTACGACGGGCTAAAATTATTCACTGACTCGACGACCATTGTTCTCTCTCATACTTTATTTGCCTCAGTTAAATACATCAGGTACGATTGACTTTAGCGCTGTACAAATAAAGGCTACAATCCTTTGGAACGTCTCAAAGCCGAATGTCTTTTACTATTTGGTTCGACTCGTGTCGCTTACCAGGGTAATCCTTCTGCCTTTGTAATTTGTTGTCACAAGTAAAATAAAACGTCATCAAACGTTCTTAAATAAGACCAATAGTTCATTGGTATCCTTAACTTATTGTGTCTATTTTACACTTTAAGTATAATGAACTGTCAGTTTTGAGAATGTATTTCGGTATTATATAAACTGGTGAATTTATTGTTCGTTGAAGTGCATTATACTCGTGCAACAATGGTTTCGAATACATTCGCTATTGTTAGCTAACATTTATAGAACGCGCTGACCATATTGGGATAAGATTCTCGGATTACTGCAAAATAATAATTAATCCATAGAGCTACATTTTAGTTTTATGATTCAAGCAATATCTACGAGTAGGTATATAATACGTTTTACGGATGTTGCTTGTTGGTATAGCGGTCCCGATCATAGATTTATGCTGGTTGTCTCATAAGAAATTATTCGGTAGTAAATCCGGAGTCGAGTCGCCCGAGTGGTTTTGGGATTTAGAATAGGACTCGTCATCATCATTACTAGCCTATTGGAGTCCACTGCTGGACATAGGCCTCTCCAGTTATTCGCCACTTAGGGCAAACATCTGGAGAATATACCCACAAATAATAATAGCCACACTGGGCAGACGGGTTGGCCACCGCAGGGCGTAGCTTCTCGCTCCGGTGACGATGCTGCCCGTCATCGGTCTGTGGTATTTAGCTACGCCTTCAATTGTGATGGCTATACCGCCACCAGTCGGTTGCCAGGATGCCCCAAGGGCATGTGAGGGTGGTTCGGAGCTAAAAGGCGATAGGCCGCCCTTACATTCCCTACTTAGTAGTACGTGTCTTTTATTTTTGAATAAGCTAAAAGACGGACTAATTACAATTTTTAGGCATAATAGCCTATTGTCTGTGTTTGGGGTATATGCCTTTGGCAATTAGGTACGCTTGGCGGGTTCCGCAGTAGTTTACATTTGCGGGAGGCCTAAGTCCAGCAATTGACATTTTCAGTTAGCGCTTACACTTGTGCACATCACCTGCATACCTGGCTAGTCTCTTTGGAGTTTGCCCGCTGTTGCCGAAATTCAGTAAGGAAATATCAGACGACGTCACATACTTCACATACATTACTCCGATCCCTATGTAAGTAGCCTAAGCACTTGTGTTAATATGGGTATCAAAACAACGAAGGTACCACAAATATTACGTTTAAATACAAATATAAACACCCAGACACGGAACAAACACGGGGATCGAACCCACGACCCTTGGCTTAGAAGGCAGAGCTACCAAATTAACCATCGACAGGCTTACATCACTCGCTCGAAGCCTCGCGATAAGTACCTACCGCTCGGCGTACCGAGCTCGGTACGCATTACAGAGGGCCGCTCACGCCCGCCGCACCGTACGTTTCTCGCGCTTTTTCGCCGGAACGAGACGTAAATTTTATTGTGCAGTGGATTAGTTTTGTGGATGGGATTTGCTTTTGTTTTTATTACATGATTATTTACTAAAATGATTATTGACGCGTTTTAGGACATTTTTAAGGTTATCATTTAATAAACGAAAATTCAGAGAAGAATAAAATACTTACTTACTCGTTTACATTTAGACAAGGAAGTAACACATTAAAACTCAAACATATTTGTTAAAAAGAAACATTAATTTTCTTCTACACTTGTATTATTTACTATAAAAAGATAAAATTTGATTGTTTTTGTTTGTTTGCATTCTATTGAAGGCCTGTAAAGTTGAGCCTATTGGCACCGAAACTACTTGATAAGGCTTTAAAACTTATTTCACTGTTTGGAAGCTAGGTACACTATCAGCGATGGACATAAGCTATATTATATTTACATCGCATGCGCTGTGAAAGCTATTGATAATAGAACAAAATAATGTACTACGATATTGCAGAACATATACCTACCTTCTTATCTGCTAATCATATCGCGTGAATATGCCTATCTGTTATTTAACTATGTATTATGCGATATTTCTCGTGGCAATAATCTTAAATAAAAATAGTATTATAACATTCAACCCTAGCGCGTTTCGTGCAAAACGCACTCGTGCGTAACGCGCAAGGTGGGCAACACAATATTGACTCTTTGTTCGCGTACTTAAGGTTGATTTCTTCTCGCTGCCAAATGCAGACATTATTATTAAGAGCTTGTAGGTAAATATAGCGTAGGCATTTTCAAATTTGTAAGAAAGTGATGCATCTGTTACGTAGTAACTATTTATTAATCTGTGCCATCGAGCCAGTCAGTCAACGTCTTGTATTAACGTCCTGTCTACCGTGCACCTCTGCTCTCTGCTGGAGGGCATTCCACGTCGCGTTTGCTATCAAAATGTCTCCAGTTTAAAAAAATTCTGGCCACCAGGTCCCTCCTATAGTTTAGTAATATTAAATCTTAGTCAAATTAAATGTTCTATTATTATTTGACACTTGGATTGCTAACGCTGCGCTCTTTAGTCTAGTACGAGAGCTATAAATATAAGTTCTGTCCTACTTCCTGCTTTGTGTTTCAGTCACAGTTTAAAATAACAATGTCTTCTATAAAATTATCTAACCTGACAAAATATTACAAATATTTATCTAACAAGTGTATATATCGTCGCCGTAGAGCGAAAAGTCACTAAGTCGACATATGGTCAAAATGGAGTTAAATACCTAACCAGATTCCCCAAATTTTTCTGCACAAATTCTTCTTTTTGACATTTCTGTACGCGCCATAGTTTTTGTTTTACAGAGAGCGAAAACACATTAACTTTACGTTTGCACTACTCATTGGCAGTCGAAAACTAACCAATTTTACTTAACCCTTTTTTTATTGATCTAACAAAGCAAATCTGTACCTAAGTCAAGTTGGTTATTTCTCTCTTTTACAAATCAAATCATAATTTTGGACCCAATCCATACTAAAAATTACCTAAAGTGACTTAACTACTTTTAGAATTACTGGTTCGGTACAAAACATGAAAGCGAAAACTAACTAAGTCGACTTAATGACTCTCGATATGATCCAAACATGAGTGAAATAGTCACTAACTCAGTTTTTTTGTCATTATCTCAGTAATTAAACATAATTAATTGAAAGTGATATTACAATCTTATTTGTCTATTTATTCTTTAAGATATATAGCAATGAAATTAGAGTTATCTTTATCTAAAATTAAGTTATATTTTTTTTTTGTTTTATAAAACTTTAAACCGCCATAACTCAAAACACGTCATTACCTACTTAGTGACTTTTCGCTCTACGGCGACGATATATCAGTTTTCAAAGAGGTATGGCATAGTTAATTGAGCTGCCCGTTCGGAGAAGACCTTCACCCTATAGAATATCGCAGCTAAATGTCCTCCGGGTCGTTTTCTGTCGGTGAGTGCCCGTGCTCGTGGGGGTTAGGGTTGGGTCGGCATGGCGGTGGCAACTGACAGGTAACTCTGACGAATCTTCGATTGTTCCAACACTTATTTCAATATGATCAAAATGTTTAGTTGTAAATAGGCACATAATGTATTAAATCGTGATGGTTATGTCGCCACCAGTCGGTTGCCAGAGCAGCACCGTCACCGGAGCAAGAAGCTACGCCCTGCGATCGCCAACCCGCCTGCCCAGCGTGGCGTTATGGGTAAATCTTCCAGATGTTTGCCCAAAGTGGCGAACAGCTGGAGAGGCTTATGTCCGGCAGAGGACTGCGGTAGGCTGATGATGACATAATGTACATATTACATAATAAATGCTGCGATAAATTCCCGGTAATTTAGTCTTAACAGTTTTAAATAACTCGTGTAAGTAACGAATTTAGAGCATTGATTAGGGTATGGCTTATTAGAATTATCTCTAAGCCCGCCCACTCATCAGAACAGTCCATCAAGACAACATTCTTCAGAACACATTTAAATTCTATTGGGATGTCGAAATTTCATGTAAATTCTGTCTTAAGAATTAAAGTAGAATCTTCCTGTTTTGTATATTTGAAATTATTTCCTGGAATTCTGAATATAACAGCTAGCTAGGCAAATAAAAATCGCATATTTTATTATTTATACGGAAGCATTGTACAAAGTAATATTTTGTTATATTTGAAAGATAAACAACTTTGTTAGCCCCGGGCTGGCACAATGGTTAGATGTTAAAAGTTCCAGGTCAAATTCCAGATTGGGTAAATAAAAGAGTTTTTTTTCTAAATTGTGTAAGGTCTGGGTGTTCTGGGAGATACCCCGTCGTCATCTGGAACTCATAGTACATAGGGAAACCTTAGTTTGATATCAGGTGGTTGGTGTCATTAGTGTCATGCGCATTTATTTAAATACGTAACACCACTGTCGATTAAACGTGATAAGACCGAAGACGGGCAGCAGTTTCACCGGAGCGAGAAGTTACGCCCTGCGATGGCTAGCCCGCCTGCCCGGCGTGGCGATTATGGGTAAGTATACAATACTTAAACCCATCCTCCAGATGTTTGCCCTGTGGCAAACAACTGGAGAAGCCTGGACAGACCTGGATGTCCTGGATGGACTGTGATAGGCTGACGATGTTGATCGCGTATAGACATTTGTAAATTAGATTCCTGTATTTACTATACTCAATCGGATAACTTATTTTTGCTTTGTTATTCTAAGCCAAATGATTTTGAATTGAATGATTTCAAAAAATCACAAAAGCTTTTTATAATAACACCCGCCACAATCACCGAACGCCTTCACCCATCCGATTGCGTTAACCCCTACCGCTTAGTAGAAACGGCCAATAATAATGAAATCAAAACTCTTATTGTTTGCATTGCCGATGAATAAAGCCGGACAAACATTTCAGAGCTAATAAATCGTGCGTCAAGCCACGCACGCGTCTGGCCGTCGGTCGGTGCCTCGAACAATGGACGACACAAAGTAATTTTAGCAACATCATCGATATTCCGCTATGGAGTCCGACGGGGAATTGGATGCAGACAATACTGGCCGTTTGGGAACAAATAAAAATATGTTTAAGACCGCACTAGGAGGTGATTATTTAGGGACGGGACGCGGAATGGGTGTGATAATAGGGAACGAATGAAAGTTGTTACTGTTTATTTGTTGTGGCTATTTGAAAGCCTAAATATACCTAAATACCTACTGTATACAATATTGGCGATTTTAAAATGAGCACAAATATGCGTAGTGGCTAGTACAATTTTGTTATGAGTTAACGATGGAAAATAAAACTGTTGAACTGAAAATAAATAATTAATGAATAACCCAAGAGATGCCACGCTGGGCCACAAATCGCCATCTAGCCCCAAACTAAGCTAAAGTACACCCAGACCAATACAAACAGACATGTTCATGAACACAAATGTTTGTACCTACTGTGCGGGAATAGAAACCACGACCCTTGGCTGAGTAGGCAGAGGTCACTACCAAATGAGCCATCAAGCCAGTCAAAAAATAAAGGATTGAGGGTAAAAATTTAATTAGTTTTAAGTTAGACTTTTAATTTTTACAACTAAGACCTAGTCAATAATATACCTACCTGGGGTTTAAATGTGTATGTATATCCTCTTTAATATTATGTAACTCTTTACAGATAGTACCACAAACTAGTCGAATCATAAATAGGATTTGCCACAATGCGTTTTCTATAACCACACAAGTATGATAGGTAAACTAATAGGACCCGGAACCTTTATCGCGAACGGCGTAAATTCCCGGATCCCATGGGATCGCAATAAATAGCTGAAATCCTGAACTTCGACCACTGACACGACAGGCTTGATAGGACTTAGTCGCGTTTGCCACACTCCCGCACTTTTCTTCGTTGTAAAACTTTTGTGTCCATAAATCTTTTTATTTTTGGAATTTCTCCTTAGGTAGGATAAATGAAAGATTTTATAGACTTGGCATTGTGCGTACAATATTGTTGGCTATCTATGAGTCTAAATTTTTATATTATTTTTCCACTGTTTGCACTAACCATGACTTTTACAACGACAGTCGATTTTTAACCCCTGGCCAGGTGATTTAATTTAACTTCTAGTTTTTATTTATTTATTTAATAAACACTTGTAGCTTACAGATTAATCCAAAACGCTTACAAGTTCAAAGAAATATCACATTGATGAATATTGATTATTTTAGCGGTATCAAATCACCTAGGCCATTAAGAATAGGTGAATAAGTTGGAATAGTTCACAAATATACTCCAAGTATCAATATACCATATCACAATTATACACTTTAGCATGCGTTACAAGCACCACCAAAATTTTGAGTAGGTCGGTGTACTACTCGAAATACTTTTCATACATAAGTGACCCACCCTAGTACGTACTATTGTACGTAGCGCACTTGTATGTAGGTAATTTTAAATCCTTAGACATTTGTCATTAATCTTTGCTATTCTAGTTTTATTATCATGGCTAATGGTACCACGCTTAAAGTAAAATTTTGTCGGAATCCTTAGTATTTTTTTCATCGTAAAGCAAGTGGGCGTCGACTGCTAGGTAAATTAAAAATCAGTACGTAGAATTTTAAAATAGTCCGGTCCGGAGGTTAATGGTCGTAGGTAGTAAAAACGAGCATAAAGAAACGAGCTATCACCACCTTTCAATGAAATAAATCAAATATTCCACTATGAACACCATTATACTCGTAAATAGTAATACCACAATCAAATTACCTTGTTGATATTGAATACTATCATCGATTTCTTCATCAAACACTTTGGGGTCCCCGCCAAAAGCCGTTACGAAGTTATGAAAATCGCAATTCACAATAGTTTGCAGAGCTAATCCGGAAATTTCGAAGCACCCTTGTCAGACCTTTGTTGATAAGTGAACTCTGTAATTTCACTTTCTAAGTTGTTTTAATTCGTTGCCGCTTCGATTGCTACATTAGGAAACTTGGTTAATAGACCTCATAAAAGTTTATTTCTCTTACAAGCTAATAAACAGGATAAAGGATTGCAAATGTTGGTCAAAATAGAACGTTGCTTGTGAAGCAAATCAACAACAATACAAAATTATTTGTGACAAACTAAGTTACAGGAAAGGAAGACTTGATTATGTATAACGCTTTTTGACCGACTTAAAAAAAGGACGAGGTTTTCGATTCGCCTGACATTCTTTAACCGAGAGTTGTGAACCGATTTGAAAAAATCTTTTTTCTTCGAAAGGGTGTTCATTCTAGTTGGCTCCATGCTCACCATACTGAAATCGATTTTTTGTTTTCGCTAAAGATGCTGTTATTACAGTACATTATAAATAACACTTGAAGAAGCACATTTTTTTTATAAAAAGACCGTTCAGAACTCGTCCCTCATGATAAGCGGTCGAGAGGTCCAAATGTTAGATCGATAGGCATAATAGGATTAACCCACCGCGCCTGTCGCCCTCACCTTGAAGACCCGCTGAGATGCCGTTTAAACGCCGACTAAAGAACCCAGGATTGAGCCCATGGAGAACGATGTACGACTTCCTCTGCGCTACAGAATATTTATCCAGCCACCAAACATGCCTCATGATGTCAAGCTTTTTACGGCTAACAATGAAAAAATTGTAACGCTATTTGAAGTTATAATTTCCTTATTCATCATGTTTCCCATTACTGTATTCCTAAATAAAACCCAAGGTAATTCCGCAAAAACAAAAGTTATCGTGCGTATATTTATATAATTCGGCGGTAAGTCACCATAAACTGACTGGTATATATGGCCAGGCTATAACTCACCCGCCAGTTAAACTCGGCAAACGAGAAAAATATTCATATTAAATTATAGCTTTGTCCGGCGATAACCCACAAAACCCCGTTCGGCCGGGCAGTCTGTCTGTCGGTCACAGGGATTTTTCCTCCTGACCCCTACCCCGGCCCAACAAACTGTTGGAACTGTCGTCCGTCACTTTGACGGATGGGTCTCCGTTTGTGTTTATTCTATGCTCAATTTAATTTGGAAACGTTGTTTGCATGAAAAGCCCGTCAAGTTCGTGCTACCGTCACTTAAATATGAAAGGTTCTGTAGTACCATTCTATATTCAATAAATATGAGAGATTCATTTACTTAACATACCTACAGGTGGTTGGGGGAATCCGGGAGACTTTATTACTTAAGAGACATGAACCATCTTTCAAAAATCAACTTAAAATTTTGCTCGGTTATAGACCGTTTTGACGTAGGTAAGTACCGTTAGAGCAAAATTTAAGTCCCCTACTCTCAGAATCCGAAAAGTAGTATACAGGTGATAGTTTTGACGACTTGGAAGTGTTTTTTTCCAATGAGACAATTCTTTGACACAACCGGAGAAGGATCAGGCACAGGACCACGGGCTTAACTTGTTTTCTGATGCAGGGAATGAAAAATAATGAAATACAAAGTATTAACAATTTTTGGCCCGACCCGGGTACTTGGTACTAGACCAACAAGCAAGTCCAAATATACTCGTAGAAATCTATATGAGTATAACAAGAAACGTCAGAAGTTTTCCAATAGTCTAACGTTGATATTGTTTTCATTACAGAACCATAACCATTAACTGTGATACATTCGAAAATGTAATAGTAGCGAGGACAAACAAAATTCCTGGAATATTTAGGATTTTTCATTGCATAAATAGATTTTGACTCGCACCGAGTTCCGTTTTTCACAAAAATTCTTTATCGCTCTTTCATTTGTTTTCGGAATAAAAAATGCCTGCATGTTGAGATTTTTTATTTAGACTTTATATTCGTATTTCACTGCTATGCGAAGTCTTTTAGACTCCAAGGGTCAAACTACGCTAAAATCTACTACAATAAATTCACGAATTTTTGTTTACTCTTCATATTTTAGCAACCAACCATACCTACTTACATAGCAATGCAATTTTAAATAAACTTTATTAATTAAAACAATCAAGCTATTCGTATATGTATATCGAAAGATGAACTCGAATCGGACTATGAGAGTAAACGAGCAGATATAATGCACTTTATTTACGTAATGCAAAGGACTAATAATATTTTTTGACCGATCATTTTAACCAATTTTAACTTTATATTAGCCTTTCATATTATTATCTATTTAACTTATATGATGAATGAGTAACTATTTTCTTCTGGTTTATCCCATAATAACCATATAATACTATTACAGATTTTAAAATGCAATGTAAAGAGATCCACGTGGAGACCTGCAGTCTTGTTCTGGAGGCTTTACCCATAATCGCTACCCTGGGCAGGCGGGTTGGCGATCGTAGGGCGAAGCTTCTTGCTCCCGTGACGCTGCTGCCCGTCATCGGTCTGTGGTATGTAGCTATGCTTTAAATCATGATGGTTATACCGCCACCAGTCGGTTGCCAGAGCGTCGTTTTTGTTATTCAGCAGAATGCACCACGGGCAGTTGAGGGTGGCTTGGAACGAAGATGACACGTCGCTCCCTTACATCCCCAGATGATGATGATGATAGATATAAATTAATACAAATTAAATAGGTACATCAAAGGCTCTTAAAAAGCCAGCATCGACCCCAGAACTCGATTTAAGGTGTCCATGGGCGGTGTCGACTGCTTACCATTAGGCATCACATTTGCTCCTCTGCCGCCTCTTGCATAAAAATCTTAAAGCTAGTATAGTTTATTCGCGTTTAGATCAAGTGTTGTTCATCACCAACCTGACCGAGAGTAGACAAGTCTTAAGTGAGGCTATTTCTTTAACAATGTCACAAAGCACATAACGAGCGCAAATCGCGATGCACTCGATACAGCCCCGCAACTGCTATTACCTCACGGAGTTTGCGGAAAATCGTTATTGCTTACTGCAATGGCTTTGGTTATAGTGACAAGCGAAGGCGGGGTAGCGTAAACGCTGTCTAATGTGAAGCTTAATTATCATTATTTATTTTATATGTGTCTGTAAAACCTCGAATTACGGTAATTCTTAAGATTTTCTAGTAAGACCTAAGATTTACCAACTCATAATTCATGTCACTTGATTCTATTACGAGTATGTTTGTGACAAGATAATTTTACTTGTTTTGATTATTATGATTTAAAAAATAATTAATGTCACTATGTTTTAAAATGACTAGTTCCTAAAAATACATACATAATTCTAATACTAAAACCCTAAAAATACCCATTTTCATAAATAAGAATTTATGAAAATGGTTTTTTTTTACATTTACCATCTCATTAATCGAATTTGTCACAATTAAGCAATAAAATGTTAGAAATATTTCAACACATTCTTACTTAAAATTGCTTCAGATTGGACGGAGATACGAACTTGTGCATTGAAAAGCACATTCGGGTGTTGCTGTTGAACTTTATATTATTATCTACCCCTATTGTGTAGCATATAGCGTGTGTAATACTTAGTGTGCCTTTCTACATTTTACTTACCACAATAATACTCTTCCCCTTGCACAAAAGACACGGACAAAACTCCCAGTCGCCCAACATTTGAAACTGTCGAGTCACAAAATTGCTACCGCTCTTGTTTAGACCTTTCAATATATCAGTGACCTAAGCATTTCAAGTGCACGAGTGCTGAGCATGCAACATAATACTTTCCATTGATGGTGGAAGCGGTCAGTTTGAACACGACTTTGGTTCGATAAAGTTTAAATCTACGAGTATGCCAAGAAATAACACAACACGGAACTTTGTCCTTGTACGAACTAAGAATATGACTTTTGAGGTCAATTTTAGTTTTGAGATATGAAGTTTCGGGATTCAACGCGCATGTACTCTGAAGTTCCAAATATTAGATTTAACATTAAATGTGCTTTCAAGTTTTTTTTAATTCTATAGGTATGTTCTCACTGGGTTTATTCATGTCTAGAAATAACTCAGATTTGACGAGGTTTGTATGATAAGCTCGTGGATCTTGAACCACGTTAGGCCTTTACATTATAGTGGGAATGTAATCTTATAATTTTTAATTATTTATTCATTTAAACTTTATTGCACAAAATGGTACAAAAGGCGAACTTAATGCTAGGAGCATTCTCTACCAGTTAACCTTTGGGTCATGCAGAGAGTGGAAATTGTGTGCAATTATATGTACCTGATATAGTATATGCGAGTATAGGTAAAACATAAAACCCTGAGAGAAAAGTAACGGATACTTTTCCGCGGATATTTGCAGATACAGATATCCGAAACATTACTAGTTACAACGGCCGTAGTCATGGGAAGGGTAAATTAATTATTATTTCTGTTTCAACATGACTGTATACTTACATGTTATTTTATGTTAAAAGACTGTTGATAGATTTACCTGCTTCTTTTTTTCTAAATATACATCAACTCATAAAAGTTTTGATTTTAGTTACAAACAAATGAATGTCACCTCAGCATTCAGAATAAGATTGCGTGATTTACATTTTAAAAGCATTTCATGTTTTACGTTCAACTTGAAAGCAATCTTATTGACATAGGAATTTTCATTGGTTTCTAAGAAAATGCGTAATCTTTACAACGGGACAGCTGCCTCGCCTATTTAGATACACAAGGAACGCACCCAAAGACACATTCGGAATAACATATCGTTTTAAATACCGACTGACAGATGACACATTTCGACATTCTTCAACTTGTCGGTTCTGAAATACGCGCGCTCGCTACTCCCTTTTTATATTTATTTTCGCTCGTCACTGTTTAGAGTCACCCTGAATCACCATTCCCAAATAATGAAATACCGACCTTTTGTAGCAGTGCTTAAAATCAAAATTTGAATACAAGCATGCAAATTTGTAAGCGTTTGTTTCCTACATAGCGTGTTTCGATTTAATAAGAGCAGACAAAAAGTCACTGTAAATTCGTCTGATTCTTGAAAAGGCTAATGTGCCCGCCACGGGTTAGCCAACCAATTAGTATAACACAATCTTGGAATAGGTAAAACAATCTAATAGCAAAATGACGAAGTACGTTAACATCGCTAGATATTACATCCATTAAAGCACTTCCTTGACAGTAAAGCTTTGAATATTTAATCACTGGAAATTTATCGAGATCATTATATCTGCCACTGGGAGAGCATAAATATGTTGTCAGTTTATTAATACCCGTGTTACTGAAGCTACTAAAGCCGTACACATGTTAAAATAAGACATTGATATATACGCTTTTTATAGTAATCCATTCGTAACAAGACACCACCAAATTAAGTATACAACATAATGTTTGGAAATAGATGTGTAAATTATTTGGACTACTTCAGATAACTCATGCTTAGAGTTCAATTTGAATTCTCAAGATAAATTCGTACTGAGTCGGCAAAATAATTGAGCCATTCATAAGGCTTGTGATAGCAGGCCGGAGCCCCATCGCAGCACAATGACTAATAAGAAGTTAATCCGCAAATAAAAGTGGAATTGAAACAGAAGTGGGACGCCTTCGCGCCGTGTGGGTAGGCTAATGTCGATTTGTCTTTGTCGGCGTCAGTGAACTCGTCAGAAATAGATTAAGCGCTCTCACTCCATCTAATGGCGCCTCATTTGTTTGGCTTTAAGAGAAAAATTGCTCTTAAACTCTGCGCGATAGAATCTTGTCGATGAGTTTCGTTTGTTTGACTCAATTTGAGCGCTCGCCCGCTTCTACATTCCTAAATTCACTTAACACTTTCAAGTGGCGCGTCAGCAAATTGTTTTAACTTGTCGGTACTTCTGTTTGTTGCTCACCTGAAAAAATGTAATTTGTATTTTATTTTCTTCTTCTCGTTGTTTTCGTTGTTTGTTTCCGTGCGTTTAATCTCGAGTTTACCTTGTAAGCCGGACTTTCATAGTCTTTGGGAAAATAATCGTTGTCGTATTTTTCTATGGCTTTAATTAAGCTACCTTAATTTTACTTACAACTTTGTAATGTTTTAAATTTTCACTGTCACTATTATGACTATATCGGAACCTAAAAATGTATTACTCGATAAAAACCTCATCATTACATGGTATAAAACTAAATCGCGTTTCGTGTCTGTATGCATACATAGGTATGCATGCATAGATCTTTAAAACTACGCAACAGATTTCGATGCGGTTTTTAGTAGATAGTGATTCAAGAGAAAGGTTTATTTGTATAATGAAATACCCAAAGCGAAGCGAGGACGGGTCGCTAGCTAATAAAAAAAAAAAGTAATTTATGAATTTTTCATCTAAATTTAGAAGGAACAGGCATTGCGATCTACTTTTAGGGTGTTTATAAGTAGGTAACTATAAACATTAAGATCCTTATTTCATATTATTACACAGTCGTTTCAGATGAAGTAATTTTCAGCTCCATTGTAATGAAAAATGCATTTCAATCTTTCGTTTCCTAGAATTGCGAAGGAAAAGCTAATGAAACCCAAGAGAAAAATGTTGAGAAGACATAAACCAACAATGTTTACTAAAAAAGGCAATGCAAAGAGCAACTGCAGACGAAACATCGAACTCATAAATAATTTTAACGTCATACATAAAATACTTTTAGTAAAAGCTGTAACAATATACCAATTACGCTCCAAATGATTCTTGTTACGTGTTCCGGCAAGCACTGAATATAAATTTAAAGTTCTCGGAGAAAGAAATTAAAACCTGCAACGGAATGAACTAGTACGGATTTCACTCGTAGCGGATGCGTACCAACCAGACGGAACAAGAGAGGTATGGGGGCTGAAAATTTGTGGGGAGGACAACATTTGACTATCACCGCTGATAGAAGAATTAGAAGAAAATGAAATTAATTAATTACCTATTTAGGTAATGAAATTAAGCGCGTGATGTAGAGTAAGAGACAAAGACACGTAGATGAAGAAAGATGACATGATGAAAGATGACTCTTCATGACAAAATGACATTTACGCAGGCAAAACCGCGGGCTACGGCTAGTGATAAATATTTTGAAAAATAGTCCTGTTAGGTTGTCCTAAAATTTTTTCATGGACAAATACAATAATAAGAATTAGTAAATGGTGTTCTTGACGCAACAGAATCAATAGATTTTCCGGGTTTTGCGGTATAAACAACACTTTCAGATGTAATTTGGTTTCAAACTAAGATTTTAGGTACCATAAGTAGTACTATGAGTACCTATCAGGCAGCACTAGAACACACCTCATAAGATAAAATAGCAATTGTAAAAAAGATAATGGGAAATGAAGTGAAATTCCATAGCGTAATGAAATTTCTCGTATATAAAAACTTTCAAATGCAACGCTAGTCAACCGTTGTTCCTGCCATGGCGGAAACATTTCGTATCTTTTAATTTCGCTTGGGTTTGCTTCCTTCACTTAATTATAAAAATTATTACAGGTTCAATTTCATTTCAATGGTAGACATCGACATGTTTAATTCTTAAAACATCGGATCGCAATCAAACTTATTATTTTGTTAAAATGCCATAAGCTTGCAATTGAAATTCTATTGTGAGTATATTTTATTAGGTAGCCCAGTTATCTTAATGAGTTGAAGCTCGTAATTTGTGATACCCAGTTAAAAACTTACTTATACGACGTACTTCCATTTAGACATCTTCCATAAGTTAGCACTTAAAAAAGGTTAAAAAAAACATTCTTACCTAGTTTTCACTGAGACGTGGACTATGATACATTTTGGCATGATTATAATTTAAACAATTACTAGCTCCAAAATATACAAGTTAAGTATTTCCTTTAGATAGTTTCCCGCTGCATATAGAAGCTTTAAGATTTATGTTCATAACATTGATTTTAAATTAACATATGTGTTTTTTAAACCTTCGTCTTTTTTTTATAGTAGCTCGACATAATGGTTTCCCTACGCCTAATGGAAAAGCCAAATAGAAACCCAAGTCGCTGTGACAACTGGCAAGTAGCTGGTTAGTTACTTGTCAGTTGCCATTACCATGCCGGCCCAACCCTAACCCCCCATGAGCTCCGGAGACCCTACTCACAGCAGAAACACGACCCGGAGGTCATTTGGCTGCGGTATTCTATAAGGTGGAGGTCCTTCCCCGGACGGGCAGCTCAATACGAAGATTCGCTATGCCCTACCTATCTTTGTTACAACCCAACTAAGTACGTTAGGGAAATAATATAAAATAATTTCAGGAAACCGCCATGCACATTTTCGTCGTCTATGATTCAAGTTAAATATTTATGCAGATTTCTCTTCACCGCGAAATATTATCATATAGTGGACATTTAAATGTCGCATATAAATTATGCATGTACGTCCATATTTTTGAGAACTTGACCGTCACAATTCAGACGTCTGAATAAAAACCACTTGAAATTTTTGCCTGAGGAGAGAATATTCAGATGGCTCCATTTAACTATTTAATGTTATCTCATTGCTCAGCATTTTATGGGGGTTGAGAGTATGGGCATTCAATGGAAGAGTGAAGCAGTTTGCTTATAAGTATTTTTGAGACCGACATCGCACATGCATCTAATGATACTTATCTTATTTCTAATGTTTTCCGAAATGCGTCAGTATTGTCTGAAAATAGACAAACACACAGACAAATACAAACATTGATTGATGCACACAAATGTTTACAATACAAACAGGAATCGAACTCGCGACCACTATGTCAGAGGTCCACTACCACTGAACCGACGATTGACTTTCATCGACTGGTTAACACCCTATTATCAGATCTATACAAGATTGAAGAAAGAAAAATTGCGCTTGTGTTTGAACACTCTTTTCAAAAATATTCTCAACTAACATGCCCTAGTCTCTATGGAGATAGAATGCTATTAGATAAAAAGGGTATTATTATTATTTATGACATAATGTATAGATCTACCTCCGTTAAAGTACAGAGCATAAATCCTTGGAACGACACATCTACCTATTTATATTTGCAAACATGAAATTCTGAGAAAGCTGATCCGATAATAAATAATGTACTTATAGCATAGGTGGTTGAGAAACTCTGAAATCGATTTATCTGTTGTCGTCTTACGGTGACCGGATTTGGTATCAACACTCCTGTAATTTTACTTTGCAATAAATGATTACTGGAACGGCATTGCAAATTCTAAAATATGTAGAAGACCCGACGTGGGGGCTCACCAGCGAGATGAACTGACGCCATTATATAAGTAGCAGGATGGCTCTGGATGCGAGCAGCTTGCAACCGGCCGTCGTGGAAGTATTTGGGGGAGTGCTATGTCCTGCAATGGACCTTCAATGGTTGAATATGATGAGGATAAGCCGGTGGTAGGATTTATGGTCAAGGCTCACTATTACCGCCCTGCTCCCGCCCTGCTCCCGCCCCGCAAAAAAGAATAAAATTCAAATATAGGCTTTAAATATTGCTCTTTAGATATACTTTCCAATTGGCACCGAGTAGTCTGACGGACTACTGATATTGGTTTAAGTGTACTTCATTTAAGGGGTTTTACATTTACTTTGCCTACTTTTTTACAACACCATAATAAACACATTGCGAATAATTATTACCTACATAATTATTAACAATTTTTGTTTGACTTACAAAAATTTTGGCAATCAAAAGTATAATTTTATTTCATCAAACCATCATCATTAGTCCACCACGTCCGTGAAACATCAAGATTTTAACATGTTTGGAGTCGTGCTCGCCAATTCCAGGTATTCAAATTTCACATTTGATAAGAAAGCACAAGATGGTAGAACTAATTAGCAAAAATTATCAAGACAAAGTAAGAGAGCCCGTAACCCGCCTCATCACGGCGAACATTGTCTTTTTACGGTTCCATCAACGCAACACTGTGGTGTCTGCCATTGTACCCACGACATTTCTAGAGGTACTATTTCCACGTCCGCACTTTGATTTTATTTGTAGTACATTGCGGCGTGAAATAAGCGTGGCGGCGTCTGCCGTCCCGACCACCCAGAGAGCCGCTGACTGCTTAACGCGCTTGGCGTCATTTCTTTTGATTTATTGAAATGCAGCCGCTCCGGGTTCATATAAAACGAACGCGCAGAAGGAGTACTGCGTACTGAGTCAATTATCCACTACCTAAAACCAAAATTACCTACAATTTTTTTCATACAACTTTATTTAAAATCGTAAGTACCAGATGCAATAGATAAAACAATGGGACTTGGATCATAATATAACATAGAGCCTTACGAGGTTAAACCATCACACTTGCTCGTCTGCCGCCTCTCGCATAAAAAAAAAAACCGTTAAATGTGAAGGCCGTCACAAGGATGCCTTTAACGAACGGCATTCTTTAAACGGAGTATGAATTAAATGCATGCCCTTTTCTTAGTAAGTACATGCTTTAGCTGTGATAAGAGAATGAGGACTACTAAATGTTACATGATTGCTATTAGTTAATTGATTTAATTGGCTTATTGATAATAAAATTATTTTGAATTGTACAGTATTCTGCCATTAACAGTAAAGTGATAGACAAGGGGGGGCCTGATGACCTGAAATACAAGCCCTAGGCTTAGATTAGGCATCAGTCTCCCACAATAATGATTTATACTTTCAGATATTGTTATGTTAATTGTAGTAATTATTGTGGTGAGAAATAAATGATATTATTATTATTATTATTTATATTATTCTTAAAACTTGCTTGCATTAATGGATATGCGTAAAATATACCTACCTATAGTGTCAAATCGGTATTAAAATCATCATCATTTTCGCTTACCTACTCTGCATGCAAATAGAAATCAGTTAAATTAGTCGGTCGCAATAAAAAATAAATTGTCATTATACACGTACAGTGATGTCAAGATTACTTTAAAATAGCACTTTTAAGAAAGGTGATAAGGCACCAATTTTAACCAATGTTCATTATTTGTTTTTGAAATAGGTTGTGCCTTCTGCACAGTTATGCTCTATGTTGAATTAAAATCTACTTACACTTTGTGCCAAAATAAAGGCATATAATTCAGTCAACGCAAAACCTTAAGTAAATAACTACTACTCCTAATTAAGAACCTTTATACAAATTTCTGCATTTATAATTGTGTGTTTATCCTCAACACACACAATATGACTAGATAATATAAATAATAATAATAATAAATAATAACTCAAGACATGCCACGCTGGGCCACTCAGCGCCATCTAGCCCCAAACTAAGCTGAAGCCTGTACTATGGGTACTAGACAACTAATAAACTTACTTAGATATTTTTTTTGTAAATAAATACATATTTTATGTAGAAAACACCCAGACCAATACAAACAGACATGTTCATGCACACAAATGTTTGTACTGTGTGGGGATCGAACCCACGACCCTTGGCTCAGAAGGCAGAGGTCACTACCAATTGAGCCACCGAGCCAGTCAGAAATATCGACACATTACTTTTTTTAATTTAAAAAACTTTAGTGTCCTATTTCCTTAGCCTGAAGTGTAATTACTATTAACGCCAAGTACAAATTAATTTCTAATTTGTGTGCAAGCCCCTTCTCACGCGACCGGACTGGATACCGGCTCTCCTATTTGTATTAGTTAAATAATTTTACCGCCATTAGAATAGAAAAATGTTTTCTAAACACCTATAAATAACAAGTCATCGAGACGCTATTAATATGACACGGTGCTTTACTTTTTTCTATTCAAATAATTTGAAATTAACTTTCGAAATGTGAAGAGTCGAAATTATTAAAATATTGGTATTAAAAACTAAGCCTTGAGGCTTTGAACGTTAATTTTGATTATTTAATGTAAGCGATTAATTATTCTTATTCATTTATCACCATTAATAGGTACAAAGTGGGATCTATTATTTATTACAAACAAAGAATGTCTACTGAATGAATTGTTGTGTTAATTTAACTACATAAGTACTTACAAAGAAAAAAATTGTTTGTGAATATTTTCCAAATAAGTACCTACACAGGAACAAAAGTAATTTTATGAATGAATAAGAAAAAAATAAAATAAAGGAATACAAAAATTGTTACCTATTAAGTACAATAAAATTAAAGTGTAGATCAAATTATTTTTATAATGTACCTGACAGAGAAAAATAACCATGATAAAAAGCTAATGATCATAAAAAGAAAAGAAAGATAAAAATATCATGGAAGAATTAAGTAAATAATTGAAAGGTACCTAAGCGTTCCTACTGTTTTTTAAACGTGTGTGTTGCTTCGTGCAAGGAAATTGCCGTGATTTATATCAAAGGCGTAAATAATAAAAGCCATTTATGAGAAACACTTACACAGTGTCTCATATGCAGATAGAACATTAATAAAAAAAAAGTTTTTAAGGGGGAGTAGCTATATACATTTTATCGACTTTGTTCATAATATAATACATATAATCTACCCTCATTATTACTTACTGCTCTTCATCTATGAAATATCATCTTTATCTTCAATCAAATGGTACGTTGAACATTTATTTTATTTACCATTAATTATTATACATCATGCAACTATCCACTAGGTAGGTAGTAGTGATTACAACAGGATTACAAATTCTGTATTATTGTAAAGCGTGACTCTTGTAACATAAGATGCACTTACAACGGGGCGCCTTAGAGTTTGTTTATGAAACAATTTTCGCAGAATACTGGTTTTCTAAATGCATCCAATATCTTCTTACTCAAAGTATACTGTGCTGTGTCACTTTAAAATAGTATGTAATTTTAGAGGACAATAATCAACTTTTTTAAACTTTTTTTTTAACTTCTCTATAAACCTACTTTTTTTTTACCTATATGCCTGTAAGGTTAGTGATAAGTTAATTTTAATTTGTACAAATTTGCATGCCAATGTTGGTTACGTATGTGGACTTGTTTATTTATAAGATCTCTTTGTACCATACTTTTAGCAAATAAATTTTATTCCATTCAGGAGTCACCGCACTATCGTTGACAGTTGACGCTTGATGTTACGGTAACACTGACAGCTACGTCTAGTTCCCGCCAATTATTACTTTGACGGCTCTCTCTGATTAAAGTTGGTCATTGTAATTGGATGATGTTATTAAAAACTTTTAAATTATTAAACAATGTTTTACAGTAAATAGATGAGCAATCAATTTCAGTACGAAGTTAAACTAGTCAGTTCTGCGTCATAACGTACAAGGATTCGCTTCCAGGATCGCGGCAGACCGCAGAGTCATCCGCCTAGCCGCGGGATCGTGGTTCACCAACATTGTGCATATGGGACACATAATATTCGCCTCGTGTAATATTGGGAACGTTGTGACTGCATGTCAAAATATGCTGTTACTAGAAGAAATGGGCTTTAAGATAAAGCTTTACGCTTTTCTAGCGTTTTAAAGGTATTGAATGGTAAAATGTGAATGAATGGCAAAGGTAAAATGCAATGCAAGAGCTGCGGTGCAATGGCATATGGTACCTACTGCTCGATCCGTACTGCATATCGTCCTAAATCGGTTTTACTATCGGAACACAACTTTCATAAAATCAATTAAAAAAAATCATCCAGATCCGAATGATTTTTGTACCCATCTGTTTTTTTTCAACATTGTGTTTGCTACATAAGGTTGTTGTTTGGGTATTCACTATATTGGCCTAAAATAAAACTGGACGAACTATGCATTCTAAAGTTCCAGCTACAATAAAGGGTACAACAAGTCTCGATGTTTTAAACTTTTATTACGCTTTTAATATTATACAAATGCGAAAACTTTCATTATACTCCCTGAATATAGAATAGTCATACCATGGTTTTATATTAGAGCAGCAAAACGGTAGTTTTACTAACTTTATGGCCTATTAAAAACTTTACGTGCGCAACTACGCAAACCGATTTGCATTGTCCATTTACCTATATGTTAGATACATAATATATAGGTATCCTTTATGGCACAAAATACAAAATAAACACAAAAAAGGTGATAAAGACATCTTGTGGTACAATCTAAGCGGTCTTATAGCTAGTAAGCGATCTCTTCCAGATAACCTTCAGGTAGAGGAAGTGTAATTTTCTGAAAAGAGGGGCAACGTCGTTGAAACTGCTAAAATACTTACATACCCGAACCTCACCCTTTTTATTTTGCTGTCCTCTACCCAGCTTGTCTGGGAGTGATCGTTTATGGCAATAAGACAGTCCAAAATACCTACTATGTTCTAAGTCAAAAGGGTGTTTGACTATTTTTGATTACCCATGTTACCTACTTCATGGTTACCAGAAAGCGTTCATAATATTTGATTAATTTGAGAAATCACAACAATTTTTTTTCGCCATATTAAAATCCAGACGAAAAATAGGCCTTAAGTAACGCCTATACGTTAAGTAGCGGCAAAATGTTTCGGAATATGGAAATTGACTGAATAAATGTAAACTCGTACAGAAACCTGTACATATTAGGGATTTTACTGTTTTAGCTCTCGTTGTAAAGTTTATTTATCACTGATTTAATTCCCTAAACCATAAACATTTGTGAGTCATAGAATCTAAAGAGCCCCAACTAGCCCAATTTTTGAAGACTAGACTACATAAATTTTATGTGTACAGCAAATGAACCCACGTGTGTAGTCTAGTCTTCAAAAATTGGGCTAAATTGGGGCTTTCAAGAACATTTAATGTTCTTGATCCTTTCGGATACACATTGACTTCTAGTACCTAAGCAACGTAGATATAAAATCTTTATAGTCATTCAGTAAAAGATCACATCGTCACCCAGTAACGTCACATAAGTAATATGAGTGGCAGAAGTCCGAAAGCTTCGGCTAGAACGACCAATAAAATAAACAGCCAATAAGCTAAGTAGGCAGACGCATTCAGAGGGGGCAGTCCGGGGACAACACAAGATAGGCTGCGACTCTTCAAGTTGTAGGTACCTACAATCGTTTGTCATTTCTTACCCTACCCTCTCATATAAATATCTACAAACAACCAAGCCGGAAGCCGTGAAATTTAGAAATTCCTTTGTGTCGACGCGTCGGCGCCACTTTGCCTTTATGCCTTTAGATCTACAAATTTTCAGATTTATTCTTTGAATAAATTTTGTGGTAGACGCTTGTCGGCTTTGAAATTCAATTGGCCCGGTCGACACATTGCTGACGAGTTCGTTTCCCTTCTTTTATTAAGGATTTTTGGATTTTTATCTATGAAAAGCAATGAGCTTTTCGCTAACATCCAATTTGTTTGTACGAAACATGGATTTACTAGTAGGTTACGTTTGTATGCAGAGTCTGTTGTTCTCTGTTCGACTACTACTACCGTTTGGTTATGGACAAATCACCGTTTCATCCCTTTCCGGAGGTGTCTATTATTCAACTAAGGGGTTTCTTGAGATTTCAGCTACTCAGCCGGTTTAAAAATTTTAATTAAATATTCAAATTTTGTATTATGGTATTGTGTCTATTTTTTTGTTTGTTTAAATTAAGACAAGTTAGGGTGTACCTACGAGATAAATACGAGAGAAAAGAAAATAGAAAAATCGCAAATAGGGGCCCGAAAATGGGGCAAAAAGGTTCAGTAAAGGATGGTACGGCAGTGTTTGCTTTGCGCTTGTCTTGGCGGGGGCACTGCCGTGCCCCCTGAAATTGCCAAACGCAAATTATAGGTAAATCATCATCCAATTCAGAGCCATCACACATTATTCCGGCCTGATCTTTCCGAACCATACTTTTCCCACAACAATAACAATTGTAATTATTGTATTTTCAAGGTAATTGGTGTTAATATTATCGTAAAGCTGCATCGTTTAACTGCGAAATAACAAAATCATTTTACTGCTTACCTATGATTGATTCCATTTTCATAAACAAACAATACAAACTGCTAATTAAAACAATTCTGTATCATTCGATGCTTTTGCTGGATGATTTTTAATTTGTTCCAGAAAGCAATGTTTTTTTAGCCAGAAATTCTATTTTAAGAAAGCATAGCTTCAACTGACAAGGCTAAGCAAGGTGTATTTACCATTGCTGGGGATAATTTAACGATTTTACTATCAACATCGTCATCATCATCAGCCTTTCGCAATCCACTGCTGGACATAAGCCTCTCAATTTGTTCGCCACTTTGATCGAACTTGGACTTCTCACATCCAGCACTTGCCAGCCATCTTGCGCAAATGGTCACTCCACCTAGCCTGAGGTAGTCCTACACTACGTTACGTAATACGCCAGACAAATAACAGCATCCACCTCATTATTGGTACAAACTAAGGCTTCCCCTTGTATTCGAAACTTTAACCTCTGTGGCTCAATGTTTAGGTCATAATCCGATAGTTTCAGATTAGATATCCAGTCGGGTCAATTTAGGAAATGAAATTTACTAAATTGTCTGAGATTTGGGTGTTTTAGGAGACCCCAGTTATTGCCTAATAGTGCAAAGGACAACCCTAGATAGAGATTTGAAAGAAAAACCTCCCAGTACACCCAGATTTTGGGAAAATTCATTTCCTAAATTGACCCGACTGGTAAATTAAACCCGGAACCGGACCCTCAATTTTGCGTGCCAAAAACATCTAAATAAAATAAAACACACGATGAAGGTATTTAAAATATTTCTGCCCAATTTCCTAGATGCCGGATGTCAACTTCTATTTTCCTGGTGCAATTTTGACCATTTTTGTCATAATTGACAACTACCGGTAGATTCGGTTACAAAAGTTTAGGAAATATAAAACAATCGCTTCCTAAATTGAATCGAATTCTTGATATTTATGTTACAATAATTAAGCGATTATGTTTCTGTCTTAATTAAAATCGAACAATGTAATAGTGGTCAATTAATAAAATTGGCACTAGCTAAGGTCATGCCTATTATGAAGCATGGTGTAACTTTTTGTTACAATAAGAAAATGCATGTTGATGAATTTTTAATATTTAATCTTTCTGGAAGAATACTAAAAGTTACAGACATGGGATGGACGGACTTAACTTTCTGCTAAAAGTAATAAAAAAATCATTTAGATCCAATAATGATTAATGAAGATAACTTCATACTATAAAGTAAACATTGTTAGATAAATTGAAAAGGATAAGTTTCTTGTCGGTTCTTCTTGATATAAGCTACATTACGAATCCGGCGGTAAGATCATTCTTAACTGTATTTGACAATTCTTATGTGCTTGTCTCAAGTCTATATGAACAAAGATGTTTTGAGTTTGATATACTGGATTAACAAATCTCACCTAATTAAACCATTCATACACAAATCTTCCGAACACACGATCTCCATCCTCCATTTTTCCGAAAAACGTACCGTCTTCTTTTCTCATTAAACAGATAATTAGTTAGAAAACAAACGGCGAGTACCAAACGAATTCCTTAACGGTACGTCATCTTGTTAAAGTCACTGTAATTCTTCGGTTCCTTCGTTTTCTTTTTAATTAATTTTGACAAATTACCCTCCACCTTCTCAGTTTCTTTGCTTTTTAATTAAATACTGGAGTGACATCTACCGAGGTACTTAAACGTGGATACCGTGTTTCGTATTGTTAATTACGTGAATGGTACTGACGCAAATGCTGTGCAGACGTGCTTTAGGATTTCAGACGCCTGTCTCAAGAACTATGTAGCTTTACGAAAATGTTATTAAATAGTTCTTGGCCTTGCGGTAAAATGCGAGAGGAATGTTAAATTTGGACAGACAAGGATGCCTTTTATGATAGCACATCATAGCAAAAGCGAAGCCTAACGCGCTTCAGTAACGGACAAGACAGTAATTAAATGGACAAATCAATTACTTGTCATTGTCACACCACACTGGTCTGTAGGATAAATTTGCCCATACACTAAATGATCCCCTGATAAATCTTATCACCGGCTATGAAGCTGAAATCTTAAGGAGTCTCGTAGTGAAATCTTACGACGCCCACGGGTAGAAATAGGGCGGTGATTTGTTTTGTTTTCCGCCACCGCTTTGGATAATTTTATAGTGCTTAATAAATCTCAAGGCTCCAAACAGTGGCGAAAATATTTTGCATCCTCCTGTACTTTCGTAATCATAATAACACTATAGTAGAATTGTTTTCCTACACATCTCGTCCTTCTACTACAGTACTTATGTTAGTTCCGGTTTCCAGTAACCTCAAAGAGAAAGAACCTTTGTTTCGCTTGCCAAAATACTCGTTAAATATTTTATCCTAGATTTCATACTGTACTATTAAAAACAGGTATACAAAAGAAAGTAGTAAAGACTATCGTTAAATATCTCATTAACAGCTATACGACCGAATTTGACCGCATAACAATTACTTTTCAATTGTGCCTGAAATCATTTGACCCGCTTTTAATATGCTGCAGTCATTTAGCAATCTATGTTGGTAAACGCTTTCTTCCTAACGTTGTGTTTTCTAGCACCGTATTAAAATTCACCCTTCAATTTCACATGATTTATGCTAATATAATATTTACTGCGTGCACGCAAAAATTTACCTTATTGAGCTTATGTTCCTTATCTCCAACGACATGCGTCCTTGCCACGGCATCCTCCCCAACATAAACAATACGAAACGCAATTTTCATGTTCAAGTCAATAGCTCAGAATAATAAGCGATAGTAAGTAATATCAAGGAAATCCACATAAGAGACCCTTCGCGAAAAAAATAACTACGAAATCTCGCAAGGATTGAATGTAGATAAGTATAGTTTACACTGTAACGGTGTTCTTCTGTCACCTAATGATAAGTGTAAGAGAGCCCAAGTCGCTGCGTCAGCGCGCACGCGTAACCAGCTCAATCTCTTGGTTTTTTAAGTGAGAGGCGGCAGACGAGCAAATGTTTAGTTGTTATACATTATTACGCTATTGTTAGACATTACTACCTTCGTTTTTTTAAGGTTCCTAAGTCGTAACTGTTCGGAAAGACTGTCGCAGGAAGTTGGTTCCACAAAACCGAGGCGCGAGGCAAGTAGTTCCTCATAAAGCGTACAGAGGAGAAACGCCAACCATGCGGGCTGTTGCCGCCATACTGGCTCTAAGATCATAAACGTTTAAAGTTCTCGTCAATTGACCTTACCAGGATAAGATGACCATGAGACCTGATTTTTTTTACCCACAAAATAAATACAACCGAACGAAAAGCGCAAAACCGTTTAGCACAAGATCTTTAATCTGCCATCAGCCGTATTTAGCAGTCGTGCCATCGGACTGAGGGTTCCCCTAGAACAGAGAATACTCTTGAATTTGTCGTACCTGAGGCTAATATCCACAGCTATTTCTGCTTCGTCCATACCTAAATAGATAGATAGTCCATAGATTAGATAGTTATCTAAGACTTTGACAAGTTTCAAATAACTATCTAATCTATCGTTCTGATACTATAACATCTTATCGAAATGTAGGTTGTACGCGCAGTTACAATACAACAAACTGCTGTTAGCCCACCGCTTAACAAAATAAGTAAATATTGTAAAAATCCAGTAAGACCAACTCGGAAGCTTGTTAAAAATTCGCCAAAACTTTTTCTTCGACAACTACAAGACTCGCAATATAACGTTCGAGTTTGGTTCGAGAACTAACCAAATTCAATAGTTGTGCTTCCCACTGCATATGGGGGCAATTCCGGAGTGCTCCGTATCTGACTTACTTCACGAACCATTAAATTTTCCTGTTTGCATTTTTTAGCATACGTTACTCCCAAGGCGGGTTCTCCCAGAGAGTGGGTTTACGATTCTAGTTTTGGGGGGTGGGATATACCGGCTCGGATGTACTGGTTTGAAATTGTTGAATTTTATTTTACCGTTCCCCGTTCTAAGTGAATTAACACTTAGTTTAATTTTATCTACACTTTATTTCGCTGTTGTGTCGTTCAGAGAATTGTTATTGGTGTTTTAACGTTTTGGCTTGTTGTATTTTACTACTACAATGAATTGAAATAGGTTTATTGAGACGTAGTTAATTTTATATTCGTTTAATAAACTATTAATAAAAATTAAGAATATCTTTTGCTTGTAATGTTTTTGGAAAATTTAAATGTTTTTTATTTACTTGTATCTAGTAAAATTAATAAAAGAGGTAGGGACACTTTGGTATAGTCCCGTATATAGTACCAATTTTGCTTACGTATGCTACCGGAGAGATGAGGCAATAGCCTCACCATAGGCGCTCAATAGAGCGCCTTGTGGTTCAGGTAAAGGTTGGGGATGCCAGCCCACGAAGGAGATCACCTATGAAATGAACGAATCAGATATAGGCAGCAGTGAAAGACTCATCATTACTTGAATGCACGTGAAACGAGTCTGTAAGAGAAGAATGGCTCTCTGTTGAGTGTAACATCGACGAAGAAGACGAAAGACACTTTACTCATGAAGCGATTTTGATAAAGCAAATGTCTATTGACTATCTAAAGCATGAAATACAAAGTCGCTCCCGTTTATAACATCATTTACAACACTGCTATGATTTGTGCGCAGTAGCGCTGGATGGCGCACTGAACATTTATTGTGTGTTCCAAATAAAATTTTAGAATAAAACTACCAGTATACTTTGTAAGTTACCTCCTATCTTACATGGCTAGAGACTTCTAGACACTATAGTAAAACAAAAGCATAGTTAGATTTTTAAAGGTCATTTAATCGGAAGGAAAAATATACCGAATATTCAGGAAAAAATATCACGTTTGTTCAAAATTAAATAATCATTTTTATTTATCATATCATTATTCAAATAAAATAAGTTCGTTTTTATGTGATTCAGTAACAAAAACAATAAAATGATAACTTTTTAAATGGACGGGTTAAGGAAAATAAAATGTTACGTTAGTGCGCACAATCAATCTGATTTCGCCGTTTTTAAGTGACTCAGTAACATCGATGTGCAGTGTCTACAATAAGGACTAGTCTGGTATCAATTTTATTTTGTAGTGACCCCTGACCTGACTTATGAACCAAGAGACGGGTTCAGTTCTCACCTGGAACAAACATTCTTGTGATGAACATTTACGTTTGTACCGAGTTTGACCGTTGTCTGGGTGCTTGTATTTAAGTATACCTATATTTGTGGCACTTTTATTGTTTCAATACGCATATACTTACCTATATGGTATTGAGTACTTAAGTGCTCAGGCTACTTACTATGGGAGCAAAGCAATGTAAGTAGGTTCATAATGTGATTTGATTTTTAGCTTCCTTTTCTTAATAAAACTGCTTAGTTCCTAGATTTCTGTATCCCTATTTGCAGGAATCACATAACGACAAAACAGTGCCTGACCACCATTGAATATGATCAGCAACCGAACTAGAACCTTAAACAATGATTTTTATATAGTTAAGCTATATTATTTGATTTAAAACTACTTATTAAACAGTCGAAGTAGATAGAACCGTAAAATTCAAGAACAATTTTGTGCTTTGATCCAATTTAAAAAACATAGGTACAGCATATAAAATCTGCGTCAGACGTATCAAAAATTGATGGCTCTCAAAAAATGCTGTCATCCGTTATATAGGCAAACGCCTGTATTATTCAAAATATTTAATGGACTTCAACTTCACTCGGTAATACTAACAGCTGAATGCTTTTTAAATATTGACCACACTAAAAACTGGGAAACCTTTTAGTCGGAAAACGAAATGCTATATGCGCGAATATATTGGTTGATTCAGCTCCATCTTCAGAGGGGCGTATGAAACGAGATAATTCATTCTGTATTGATACCTGTTCCCAGTGAAGGGCTATTGATTGCTAGCGTTAGTACGAGACAAGTCCGCTAGATGTCCTTATTTGGAATGTTTGGTATTCAAAATGGAGATTTGTTTATAACTACCTACTAACGCTATTTATTGGTATGTTAATTTAAGTAAATTTTTGTTCATGTTTACGTCACTACGATCGCCAACCCGCCTGCCCAGCGTGGCAATTATGGGTAAATCCTCCAGGTGTTTCCCCAACATAACACAGAAGTGGCGAACAAAACGAAAGGCCCATGTCCAGCAGTGGACTGCGATAGGCTGATGATAATGATGATGATGTTGTTCACGTTACTTTTATAGCCTCCTTCATTGTTTCCGAATCTAATGGTGGTAAGTTTGGATATGGATTGGAGATATGTGATCCCATTCATAAAATAACGTGTTGATATGAATATTTACTCTTGTTTTTCTCTCGATATACATATTTCCCATATTGTATTTTTCATTTTATATTTGTAGCACTTTTGTTTATTCTGATTCCCGAAAAACATCTTTTATTTACATAGTTTGCATATGGTTCAGTTGTACATAGTCATTCATTATTGCATACCATATAGTTGCTCTAAATCTAGGTACAGTTGATAACATTATATTTGTTGTACACTTCAGGCGATCTTATCGCTGTAAGCTATCACTTCAAGACAATCTTTGAGTAGAGGTTGGTTAAAAAGAAGAATTAGCAATAAATATGTAATAAATAAATCATTAAACGTATGTAGGTTAGGGTGTGTTAAGTTCATTTTATTTTTAACCAATTTCTAAAAAGGAGGAGGTTCTCTAATCGACCGATTATTTTTTTAACATTTTTTTGCTGTTTGTTTATTACTATAACTAGCTGTGCCAGCGGCGTCGCTCGCGTGGATATCGGGTTTCAAAAATAACGGACTTCCATATAATACCCATCTATACCTTGTGCCTATGTTTTAAGTTAGACCTCTAGCAATACATTGGTGAAAACCGCATTCAATTCTATGCAGTAGTTTTCGCGTAAAGCGCGTTCAAACATACAGGTTTAAATTTCTCGCGTTTTCCCAACACTTCCCGTCACTGCTCCGCTCCTATTGATTGTAGCGTGATGAAAAGTATCCTATAACCTGCCCAGGAGTATGAAGAATAATTGTACCAAGTTTCGTCAAAATCTGTTCAGTAGTTTTTTTTTCTATAACGAACATACAGACAGACAGACAAACAGACAGACAAAAATTTTACTGATTGCATTTTTGGTATCAGTATCGATCACTTATCACCCCCTGATAGTTATTTTGAAAAAATATTTTATGTACAGAATTGACCTCTCTACAGATTTATTATAAGTATAGATATCTTCGAAAATTGTGAACCGATTTGTAAATTCCTTTCTTTGTTCGAAAGGGTTCCTAGTCGGTACCATTGTCACCATATTGAAGTTGGTTTTTATTTGCTTAAATTCTATTAACTGTCCCACTTAATGTTGAAAAATAAGTTTACTATTTCATTTTTTCTACTACTAGTTCCGTCCTACACTTTCACGATACAGCCAACAATTGCCGCATTACAATTTTGCCAAAATTAACATCCCCAGAGTAGGTAGTACAGAAATTGGTCTAGTTTTTTCCACAGGTACCAAGGTACGCAACCGCAATGTTCTAGTTGCAAAAATAAAACGAAATCACCAACCGGGGTAAATGCAACATTCTAACAGTTTTATACTTTGCCGAATAAAAACCGAACATAAACTTTAATGAAGTTACAGCAATTTCCAGTGCGATCCGCGCACACCCGCGAGTGGTGTAGTCTATCGGATTGCAAATGCAATTCTTTCAGTTTAACCACATTGAAATAACATAAAAGTTTGCCCGGTGAGTCTGGACCGTTTCCAAATAAGGTGACTGCCGGTGACATCCGCCCGGGGCAAAGCGACCTTTTACAATCAACTTGGACTCTGTTTGTAGGTGAATAAAGACGGTAATGTATTATTCGATTGTGGGGCGGGCTCGTGAGCGACCAACTGCTAGCTTCCGGAGTCCGGCCACTCGTCGAGTTTTATAGGTAAAGGATTGAATTTGTCGGTGATTATTGCAGCGTCCCTTTGTGAGTTTTAAACGTTTTATGGCGATCTTATTTCGATGTTCAGTTGGAAGTTTGCGTTTTTGTTTAATGATGTTGTTTTATGAAAACGTTTAATTAAAGAAGCTTTTCTTAAAGATACAAAATTATTTTTATTTGAAGGTGATAGAGACGAATCACCTTTGCACCTTGCATCTAAATATTTGGATGCTTAAAGTCTTTTAGACAAAAGTCCTTAATCCTCGTTTCAGAAGACAGTTCAGTTTATCTAGATTTCAGGCTCAGTAGCGCCTGTGTTACGACCGTCTGCGCCGATTAACGTATCATCATCATCACATACCTCATCATCATCAGCCTATTACAGTCCACTGCTGGACATAGGCCTCTCCAGCTGTTCGCCACTTAGGGCAAACACCTGGAGCAAAACTATGGATATACCCATAATCGCCACGCTGGGCAGGCGGGTTGGCGATCGCAGGGCGTAGTTTCTCGCTCCGTTGACGCTGCTGCCCGTCATCGGCCTGTGGCATTTAGCTAGCCTTCAATTGTGATGGTTATACCGCCACCAGTCGGTTGCCAGCGCCTCGTTCGGCAGGACGCACCACGGGCAGGTGAGGTTGGCTTGGAGCGAAAAGGTGATAGGTCGCTCCCATACATCACATACCTATATTCCATCAAGTTAAGCTATCCACAATCAAATGGCAACGAACTAACATAATTTCGATTCATGAGAAAAAGGGCAACATTTCTCCATTAGTCCTGCCAAAGGAAACGAACGGCCCGCAGTCGCCTTTACCTTAATTGGCCGTCGACCAACTTCCCAAAATGAAACCGCCGACCGACGTGACGCGGTTGAACGAGAAACGATAGACTACGAAACTACATAATTTTCGTTACGAGTATATTCGTTTTTTTTCTCGTTTCGTTTTCGCCGATCGATGCGCCGGCTGGCTTCGTGTTTTTCTTTCATTTCGCCCGACTGCGGTTTTCATATGTGTACGCCGCAAAAACTGATGTGATAGGTTAGTGCGAAATTAATTTTTCGCTGAACGATGGAGCGGAATCGGGTAAAGCTGTTACTGTAGATGGTATTTAAAATTTTGTATTCAGTCTCAATTTAATTACTATAAGATCAACCATTTTTTTGTTTTTTTTTTCTTATTGTGGCTCGACATAATGGCTTCCCTACGCCTGATGGTAAGCGAAAGAGACGGCCAAGTCGGTGTGACAACGTGCAAGTAACTGGTCAGCTACCTGTCAGTTGCCACCGCCATGCTAGCCTAACCCTAACCACCCCACGAGCTCCGGAAACCTTAGTCATCGGCAGCAACACGACCCAAAGGACAATAATTGGCTGTGGTATTCTATAGGGTGGAGGTCCTTCCCCGGACGGGCGGCTCAATTCGAGCGAAGATTCCTAGATTTATATTACTTCTTTCTTTTTAACAGGCCCGTGGTTTTTGACTGGCTCATTGAATAGTGAACTCTGTAGTGGGTTCGATCCCCACCCGGGACAAACATGTCACCTTGTTTTAGTAAACGAAATGTAGGGCGCCCTCCAAACGGTGAGACAATGTCTTCAGAAAGATGGCTGGAATGGATACAGATTGCCCAGGATTGGGATGGTTGGCGATCTCAGGGAGAGACATATGTTCAGCAGTGGACAGCAATGGACCGATTGATTGATGTCGCTAATGTTCTAGATCGTATCTAAGAAATTTCTTTTCTCTATTCAAATGGTTTTTGGTAGAGATCCCTACAGCTAAAGGTGCCCCCTAGTTGCGCTCGGTCTCGGCTTAGGCCGCCGGCCGGTTTCGCGGTCGGGCCATAATACTGCCTAAATTAAATACACTTACAGTGTCTATAGGTACACATGTATGTATAAGCACGTATACCTAAGCTTTGGCGTGCTCGAAGTTTATCACAACATGTCTTGGACTATTTAATTATTTTTATTATGGGTCATTGCTAGTATCAAGAGATAATAACTTGCTAAACCAAGCTCGTTAGACAAGTACCTGAATTAAAGCAATTGCCACATATCTACATGAAAACAAATCGATATTTGAAATTTACTGTAAATTTATTCAACTTACCTAATAAAACGTCTCAGAAACATCATAACATACACAACCAAAAAGAAAAGTTTACGCCCTAAATTGTACACAATGTCAAACACATTGTGTCTTAATGGATTTTACGACAAAATAAAGAATGGAACAATTGTTTAAAATGCAGTAAACAGCGTCGTTAAACTTAATAAATGGCGCTACAACATATTAAAACATATTATTAAGGTTTCAATGAATTAATTCGTATGCAATAAATTCCATAGTTGAGAATGTTGGCGCGTAACGAAGTAGTAACGTGGACGGCACAAATCGACACATTATATTGAAACCACAGAACTGATATGCGCAGAGGGGCAATTTGTTAATCGACCAATAATAAAATGCTGACTTTTGATGCTCCGTGGAGGAAAGTAAGGATTAATTATTGCCGTGATTGAGGATAAAGTTAACTTTATCGCCGATTCCATTGTACAAGAGATTGTTATTATATATTGAGATTTTTTTTGAAGTGGTGAGTTAAATGGCGGTTTTTGTGAAGGAATGTGATTAAGATAAAAATAAAATAACCGAATTTGTCTCTACGCCCTTTGAGGATATGAATTTGTGACTCTCATAAATAAATAACCCAAGACATTTCAGTGATGTTTTGATAGATAGGTATGATAATTCATGTCTCTACATGACTGGCAGAAAATACTTTGAGCAATAAGTTCGCCTATTGTATATTTTTTGCAATAAAATTTAAATAAGTAAGTTACTTTCAAGTTTTATGTAAAGTATAAATTATGTAAGCTGTGATAATGTATCTATTAAAGCTAATTAAGAAAACGAAAAGCATAGGTAGTTTTACAGTTTTCAATCTCTCCTTAGTGATTATCCCATTAACTGTCAGGGGATCACCGTTTCATTACAGTCATAAGTTCTGGTTTCAAGTGTTTATCGACATAATTTATAGGGAGTAGAAGGTGATGGCGAAGTCCAGGGAAGAATGGATATAGCTCTACCGACAAGAGCGAGGCTCTTAAATGTATAAAGTATGAATCCACATCATAGGCTGTAAAGATGTTTTCACACTTGAAAATTACCCTCTGTATTCTCAGACTTGATATGACGGAACAGCATTTGCATACAGGCACAATATTTTTTTTTATTATCAGGTTACATTTTCAATTCAATAAGTTATACTTAGCTCTTATATCGGCCTTGGTGCGTCCTCCAATGAAAGAGTTCTTGCGGTCAACGAACTTGAAATTCCTTGAGGATTATCGAGTTTTGGAAAGAGGGTCTCGTACGTTTCTTTTTTTTATCTGGACGGTGTTGCGTTTTACACGAAAAAAATAAGGCAAAGATAAGACACGAATCGTAAGTTAGGCCTACACCTAATGACGATGAAAAAGTGTGTGGTGTGGTAACTGATTGGAAACTTTGGTTGCTTTTCAATGGCATAACTAGCGAGGGAACTATTAGACTAGACCACTCTACTAATTAAGAGGGACACGCGAATTCATGTAGGGTAAGTGATCGATACTGATGCCAAAAATGCAATCAGTAAAATTTTTGTCTGTCTGTCTGTCTGTAACCATTTAAAATTTAAATCTGCATTAAGAAAATGGCTTCTAGAAAAGTCATTTTATTCCTTAAAGGAATTTCTAGAAGGAAAATAACAATAGATGTCATGTTGAATAAATTAATTTCATGGAAATAATCAGAATTAATTGTTGGTAAACTTAGCATATAAGCACCTTCACTCAGTAGCAACTGATATTTACATGCTCTTTGTATAGTAGCTAAATAGGATTAAGATACTACTTTTTATTGAACACCTGCATCTAAATGTAACCACCCTATTTATATGTAAATAAAGAATTTTGTATTTGTATTATGTTCGTTATAAAAAAAAAAACTACCGGACGGATTTTAACGAAACTTGATTCTTCGTACTCCTGGGCAGGTTATAGTATACTTTTCATCACGCTACAATCAATAGGAGCAGATCAGTGAAGGGAAATGTTGGGAAAACAGAAGAAATTTTTATCGATATGTTTGAACGCACATCACGCAAAAACTACTGCATGGAATTGGATGCGGTTATCGCCAATGTATTTTGCTAGAGGTCTAACTTAAAATTTGGATACCATTTTATGGGAGTCCGTTATTTTTGAAACCCGACATCCACGCGTGCGACGCCGCCGGCACAGCTAGTTATAAGTATAGAAGATAGAAGAAGATGATATTTTGGCTGTGTTGCAACAATCGTGGTGACAAGTAGACTGCTTGCTGCTTGTAATTAAATAAAAGAGAGGTACAGCGAATCTTCGTTCCCGCCCGTACGGGGATGGACCACCACCCTATAAAATATCGCAGCCAAATGACTGCGGATCGTGTTTCTGCCGGTGAGTAGGGTTGCCGGAGCTCGGGGGGTTTAGGGTTGGGCCGGCATGGCGGTGGCAACTGACAGGTAACTGACCAGTTACTTGCCCGTTGTCACAGCGACATGGCTTCTCTTTCTCTTTCCATCCGGCGTAGGGAAGCCAAATGTTAAACCACTATAAAAAAATTATGAAGCTATGATAGTTAGAAGATGAATCATTTCGCGTTTCCGTATGAGCTAAAATACTTAGATTTTTACATCGATACTAGAATTCGCCCACGATTTGTTCGAATAGGAATGTGAACGGTTTGTATCTCCCACGCGTTGATTACTATGTATGGAAATAAGCAATCTGCTATATTATCTTGTACAATACTTTACCTTTTATGTAGCAAACTGAACCAAAACGAAGGACTTGGTATGATGATTAGTTGCACTTAAAAGTTATTTAGGCGTTGATATCTTTTAGCATTTATAATGCGCAATTCGCATGTAAATATATCAATTTATGGTATTTTAATGTTATTCAAATGCTTTCCTTAAGTGAAGCAAAAAATGTGTTTGTTTATGAAGGTAGTGACACAGCATCTGCATAATAATTGTGTGTTTAAAATGAGTACATAATGATTTTAACGTTTTTTTTTTTCAAAGTATATAGTTATGTATTTATTATTTGAAGGCAGATGCGTCCGAAGATTACGAATTAGGTAGTGAATGAACTCATCTAAATTAACATAAACTTTGGTACTTTTTACCGCTTTCGCATTTCCATTCTTAATCAACATAGTATTTTTATAGGGGTAATAGTGGCATTTGTGTGACAAGTGGCGAGGCGCTGGCAACCGACTGGTGGCGGTATAACCATCACAATTGAAGGCGTAGCTAAATACTAAAGACCGGTGACGGGCAGCAGCGTCACCGGAGCAAGAAGCTACGCCCTGCGATCGCCAACCCGCCTGCCCAGCGTGGCGATTATGGGTATATCCTCCAGATGTTTGCTCTAAGTGGCGAACAACTGGAGAGGCCTATGTCCAGCAGTGGACTGTAATAGGCTGATGATGATGATGATGAATAGTGGCATAGCATAAGAGCTCCTTTTTATCTGATAGAAACCGTAAATGATCACTACGTTAACGGATTAGTAACCACATCAATCACCTATGAGTTGCAACCGCCATTCCGGATCGTAAGACAGCTCTGGCGATACACCGACTAATCCAAGAACGTTTCGCCGAGTATACGATACCATCCAAGCGGGTAAACTCTACCAATGGCTAAGAAGCTGAAATCTTTAGAAGCTTAATTGTCAATTTACCGAGCCCTGATATTAATAAAATATTAATTTGAGACCAGATGATTGGCTAAATGCTCTTAGAGAAATGCAACACTTCATCAGGCAATGTGCTAATAGATGCCCCATCATTTTAATCTTTATTTCTGTGAAATAGATTTCAAACCAACGAAATATTCAAAACGCAGGGTTCAGGCTACAGAAAAAGCTTCCAAAAGCATTTCAAAGCAATCACCCAACGGCCCATTTCTTAAAAAGCGTAACAGCTCACTGGCAAACGCGAGACAAAGAAACGGGCGCGACTAAGAATGGCCGACTTATTTCTTTATTTACCGTAACATTTCGCTTAAGGAGGAAACAGAGCAGATAAGTCGATGCGCAGTGCAGCACACAAGAACGCAGTGCGTCGGCCAAAACGGCGCCGGACGTTTGGCACAGCTCTCGGTCAATGTACCCTGGCCCATAAAAGCCTCCACGACCAAGAGCCAAAACAATTTCACAAAATTTCTTGCCAGCCCTAACATGGGGTTTACACCTTTCGACGTTTTGCTGAGAAACCAAACCGTCTTATAATGGCTTCCCTACGCCTAATGGAAAGCGAAAGAGAAGCCCAAGTCGCTGTGACGACTGGCAAGTAACTGGTCAGTTACCTAACTTAACCCTCCACGAGCTCCGGAAACCCTACCCTACCGTCTTAATACATAGGATCGAGGGCTCATTTGGTAGTGACCTCTGCACTCTGAGCCAAGGGTAAAGGGTTTGATTCCCGTACAGTACAAGTAGTTTTTGTTTCAAGTAGCTAGTTAGAGAAATCGGAACCAAGCAAGGTAACATATCCTTTATATGTGGATATTTTAAACAGAGTAGAAAAGCAATTGTGTCGTTGGAATTAAAGTTATTTCTGATATCATCTGATCATCTGAATCATTAAATATTCTAAAGTCAAAGTTTCATTCTAACTTACCTAAGATAAGAACACCCGAATGACAAATCGAAATCTTGCTTGCAGTTTGTAGAAGTTACATTTGATGCATCTCTTAGCATGAGCTCGCCACCTCTACCCCTGAGACTACAGTATGGGGTCCTTCAAAAAGATAGTGAAGAGGTTTTTATAGGGTCGGCAACACGCGTGTGATAGCCCTGGTTTTGCAAGCGTCCGCAGGGTGCGGTAACCGCTTAACATCAGGCGGGCCACCAGTGGAATAAAAACAAATATTACCAATCTACTTTCAACTGATATCGAATGGTGTAAAGACCTAACATACGCATGAGTTTGCGAACTGGGCTGCGACGCTCATTTATTCCTGCAAACCTTATTGAAACTGTGGGCACCCCGATATTTTATTTATCACATCATCAAATAAAATATTTTCTCTCACACTTGCATGATTATTGCCGAAAAACAGGTTTACAGTCTTAAGTTATGAGTTCAATTAAAGTGCGAAAGCATGCTTATGTGCGAAGTGCAATTAAAATTGAATAAAAATTATTATTAAACTCTTTCAGATTATTTATGTTATTAGATAACAAAGCAATGACTTATTATTATTGCGTTGAAAGATAAGCAGCTTCGATTTGATGTGAGCAAATGAAATTTTATTGCGTTAATAAAATTTTGAAACGAAACAAAAGCAAACGTTTGCCAAATTATTTTTATTTGTATAGAAGAGTGATACCTAAAAAAGCCCGCTTTTCACATAAAAGTTTAATACTCGTCGTTTATTTCTATCTAAAACAAATATGACACAGGTATATATTCACAGAGATTCGGATTTAACCGGTCGGTTATTATTTTAGTTTAGATTGAATATTTTTTGATAAGGAATACTATATTGAAAAAAAAAACTGCAGTTGAAAATATTTTTCTAAGCCTTTTTACAGGAATGCGTCAGAAGGAGGGTTAAATATTTTTCGAGAGTAAACATACATATATTTATAAATACGTATGTATCGTGTTTGTTACTATTTATCTACTACACATCGGTGATTAAGACCACGGATCAAGAGTCCTTCATAGATCAACGCCTCGTAACCAACCTATTATGTGCTTTTTAACTCTTATGTCCATGAATACAAGCTTTAAAAAAAAGCTTAAACTGCATGTCATAAATCACGTATTATATAAAAACGTAATTAAAGGAATCCATTATTTCAGTGTTATTTGGTTTTAAGATGATTCACATTTCGTAATTGTTATTAACCATTATTTCTTAACTTACAAACTTATTGTAGTAAATAAATCTACAGTTTTACCATGATTCGTAACGGAATGTTTGTGCCATTACGGTAATGATTGCGCTGCTGTGCTCGATTGAATAAATGTGTACATACATACATCATGTTACCCAAATCTGTCAAAATAATATCTGCGAAATCTACTCTATATCTTGGACATGTTTTATTTAAAAATTGTTTGAGATTTTTAGAGTAGTTTTGTCACCGTCTGTAGAAATTTACCAATAATAGATAATTAGGTATATTTGAAGCTAGGTATGTAAGGGGGCTTGCCCGGACCAGCAAGAGTCATAATAATCCAGCAAGTTGACCGTTTAACGCGATCAGAGAGAAATTAGATGAAAGGATATAAAATACACCCCTACGATCCATAATAGCTACCTTTCACCTTCACCTATTCATCCCAAAATTCCTGGCTTTGTGGTCCAACCCAAAATGATATTGCAACAACATTCGTTATTTCTATTCAAATCTTCCAATTATATTTCAAAAAAATAAAAAAGATTAATTTCACGGATGCAATACATCACAGTGACCTAGACAAATGTTATCTATACCAATCTAATGGTTCCATTTATGTTTATTGAAAGTCCTAATGAGTTACTTGGAAGAATATCGGAGTAAGGTCAGACAGTTGCAAAATAATGACCATGAAAATTCTGATTAGTTCACATCCATTATGTCAGAAATAGAAGTTTAATAATACAAAGAGTTAACAGGCCGCCATGCCACGTCATATTTGTGGAATTAATCATAATCAGCATATTGCAGTCCACTGACTGGAGTTATGTCTTCTTCAGTTGTACGCCAGTTCGATCGATCTTGGGCCTCCAGCGTTTGCCAGCTATTCTGCGTAAATACAAGTAGATATCTACAATTGCTGACAAGCAGTATTCACTCTAGAACTCGTTTACTCCAACTGTTGTCAGTTCTTCAGGCAATATGGCCAGGTCACTGTTACTTTAGCTTGCTACTCTGATAAGCTAAGTCGATGATTTTGGTTCTCTATCAGACACCTCAGTTTCTGCTCTAGCCATTGCTATCTGAGCGACTCTAAAATTGCGGTACGTTAAACACTTAATATACAACTGTACCTCTTACAGAAAAATATAGTAAGATTTGGTTATCTCTTGGAAAAATACAACATAATTTGAAGACAGAAAGAAGACAAAGCCTTAACCTTCCATTAAGATATTTAAATGGCTTTAATTTAAGCTGCGAAAAGCGAAGATTTGTGTCTTCCAGTTTGAATATAAGATCTTAAATTACGACATGACATTTTATTGGACAGGTCTATAAGCTTTGTTTATCTACTTCCTTGTAACTATGTATCTAAACTATAGAATTTGAATAGCACAGTAAAAGATTATTTTCCTATCATAGTAAAAAAGTGTCTTATTAAAATAGTAAGACTGCAAGTCGAAACATATAAGAATCTCATTTATTATCTACCAGTAGAAATGATAGTATTACATTGAATTATCTTGAAACAAAATGATCCTTTAAATGTTTAACTTCCTGTAAATGTGGAAGTATTCATCCAACTTTGAGAAGCTAATCTCGAAACAATAAATATAAATTACGAACCAGTGTCTGCAACTGACAAGATGATCAATGAGTTAAATCAGCTTATTGAAAAACGATTGAAGCTTATCATATCATAAGCATTATTCACTTTTATGCATTCAGCGATGACATTTCCACGACTATCGTCATAGGCTTAAATGTGAAGGTTGGTTATTTTTATAGTAGCATACTATACTTAGTGGCCTCATGTCGCCTGATGGAAAGAAGAACAGAAGCATAAGTCGCTGTGGCAACGGATCTTACTACTTCGGACTTATTAGTGGCCTGATTGATCTCGAAACATAACCGAAGTCTCAGATGTTTCGTTAATGTACGGTGACTGGGTTAATCCTACCACCTAAGAGAAGTCCCTTTAGTGGACTCTAATGATACCCACGTAAAGGAGTAGTATAGCTCGAAATTTAGAGATCGTAATCTCATTTTCTGATTGGCAAACAGTTCTAACAAAATGCAAAGTTCACTTTTGTATGTTGCTTAGTAAATGTAGGTTAAGTAATTAAGATTGCTTAGTTTTCAAGAAGTTCCATATTTGACTCCCATTGCACTGAAAAATTAAATGAAATTTTCAAAATGAAACAAACATATAGAAATATAGCTTTATTATCACATTTCATAAATAAATATCTAAAATAAGATCTAATCTTAAATCTAATGTATAAATTACAATTTACGTCTAAGCGGCTTACTTATACTCGGTTCAATATCTGAGCTAAATGAGTGCGTTAATTCAGACTTGAATGGTTGGAATCGTGATCGCGTCGTGTAATAAACAGCAGTCGGAAATAGGAAATTAGTTTTGGGGTAAAATGCCTAACTAAATAGTTGGAATACTGATTCATGAGTGTTGTGTTGGTGTTGGTTTAGACTTTCTTGAGGACCCATTTGCCAGAGTAGGGGGTTTCTATTCTCTTCACTGAGGGTCGGAAGCCGTTCTCGTCGGCTGTGTAGTCCACTCTGTATAAGAAGCCGTCGGGACCGATGTATTCGTAGAATCCTTTGGAGGCGATACCCTCGTCGATCGTATTGGGGTTTTTGATGAAAGCTTTCTCCTCGGCGCGGATTTTGTTCTCGGTTTCGAAACTGTGAACAAGGAAAAGAATGGCTATGTTAATATAAATCTGGGATAAGATCACATTGTCTACATAATCAGGGCACAGTTAGGGATTTATTGCGTACATGAGATCTAACAGTTTTGACGTCTGAAATACCCGCAATTGAACAGTTAAAAGAACTTTAAATACTGCATAATGGCCTTGTCGCGTTATGTAAAGCGAAAGAGAAGACCAAGTCGCTGCTGCAACGGACAACTAATCAAATTAATCATTTGTCAGTTGACACTCCGCCATGACAAATGATTTTTTTGGTTAAACACCGACTGATCCAGAAACGCGACAGATGTACGGTGAACAATAGCCAGGTAGGTTGATAACCCCTACCACCAGCTGAAAGTTGTAATCTCAAGAAAGCCCTTAGCTCTTACAACAACCACGCTTACCGTGGTAATGGGAGGTGATTTACAAGAAAAATCAGTATTTTAGAAAGATTTACAGGAAAAAAACCGAAAGCTGAACAAAATAAATTCCACCATCAGACATAATTGGGGGGTTAAAAATAAGATGTGTGCCCTGTGCCCCGACTGTGTAGACTGGTGAATGGCTTGAGTGACATGATAGATTTACACTCTGACTCTCTAAAAGCTTACCGGAAGGCCGTCTTGACCAGTCTATCTGGCCCATGCCTTGGGGCAATTTAGGTTATATGTAGTGCATATTATTGCTATTCTTGTTAAAATTTTAGTATGAACTTATTTCCTAAGTATGGTTTAGTTAGTATATAAGTATTAAGTTTTAACGTGTTTTTTCTTGAGCATGCTGTGTTTACCTATAAGAAGTTGTTACATTTAGAGTGATTTTATTTATAAGTAATATCCAATGTAAAGATTTAATGTAAACAGCTGTTGGTGAACCTTTATAATAAAATAAAAAATAAAATAAATAAAAAAATAAGATTATTAATAATTTACGAGTACTCGAGTTACATCGTGTGTATATGAAAAAAAAGTACATCGGCATAGATATGTATTTTTAATTTAACGAGCATCACTACTAATGATGTCTCGTTATTTTCATGTATATAATGTACCATTATATTGAGCTTAACACATGAATGAGGAAGTTCAATAAACTTGTTATGTTACGCGTATTACTACAAAACGAATCATGACTCACTAAGCGGCGAGTTATGAAATGTAAATATATTATTAGTATTGATGTCTGATTTCTATAGCTGGTTTTTATGTTCGATATCGATAATTCTAGCATCGTTGAAATTCAAATTTGTATGCCAATAAATGCACATATTGTTGTATCTTCTTCTTTAACTGATGCTTTGTTAAATTATAGTAGTCAATTTAATTGATAATGTCCTTTAATTTTAAAATCCCTAATTCCCTAGTATTTTTACTATACAAAAAAGTGTTCATAATATTTCACGTCAAGCGGACAAGCAAAAAATGGAGTTCGTGTTTATTTAGTTCCAATCAAATTGTACCTACTAGTAAACATAAATTGTAACACATTTTATTTTATTACTCTTTATTGCTTAGTTACTAGCCTGGTCTGTTGAAAAAACAAACTTTTTGAGGAAAACGTTTTGAACGCATTCCTGGCAAGCTGTTTGTTTTCTAAATATTACATAATGGTATTGTTTCAAATAGTAAAAGGTTAGTATTTTTAATTTATATAATACGGTAAAAAAATTATATATATTTCTATCTATCTATTTATGAGATTTCGAGCCACTTCGATATAATAGGTATGTACATTGTTAATATCTTAACTTAATTTTAAAAAAAACTTTCATTACATTATTCATTACTGGTTTATAATGTTATAATCATTCTAATTCTAAAACGTGGTCATAACGGGTTAAAAAGCTACAGAGATAAATAATTTCGTCAGAACCGTGATAACCCCACTGTTTAATTTTATTTTAATAACCTATAATAAAAGTATTGTAATAGGACCTTCTAATACACTTAAGTCCATTATTTTACCATAATTAATGGTTTTTACTAAAACAAACAGCTCTATACGACTGTATGTTTGAGCGAACAAAGTGTCAATTTGGCTATCGTAAATGATTATAAATAGTTTTGACCTGTGACCCCCGTGACGAGTCGGTCAAGGCTTACATTTTTGTATTGGCGAGTGATCTGCTTTATCGGTACGGAACCAAGGATTGCCCGTGTAAGGATGTTAACAAATCTATTTATCATTCCAAATGGAGAACTGTCATGTAACGTATTAAAGGATATTAGAGTGGGTGTCATACTAAAATGGTATAGTCAATTTTGTCGATTTGTCTTTGTGACCTTAATTTGCGCACAATAAAATTCTATTCTAAGATTCTAGAAGCACTATCATTATAGGCTTCAGGTAAGGTAAACATTGGGGGAGGTCTATATCGAGCAGTGAACTGTTAGAGGCTGATAATATTGAACACATCAACGTCAACGTAGGCAATTAAATTCGGCTGCGTAACAATTACTATTTTGTTACTTATTCAATTTTGTTTGGCATACCCACATTACCCACATTTGAAACGCTACTGCAAAATATTTTTTGTTATCTCAACATGAAATAGGTATCAATAATGATCTGGTTCAAAGTTATTTATGGGTCCTTCTGTGGGCTCCAAATTTATCTGCAAATTAATTTCGCATCGAATATTCAAATTTCGTTACTGTAAATCATGAAGTCTTCTACATGCAAATCAATTTACATTTAAGATAAGAATGACATTCAGAGATACAAGGCCAAACAAAGTTTGAAGCGGTGTGGGGACCTAATAAATTTCACAGATTACAAGAGTGGTATGTTAATTGTTTTATTTACATAGTTCGACGTTGTTGAGTAATCTTCAATCAATTTTATTGTGTCTCACGGTTGCATAGTAAGCAATTTATGCCAGTGTCGAGTTATTCATCCAAGTGACAATGTCATTCCATATCCTTGAACTTCATGGGTCGAAATATTTTGTGATCAAAACAAAACACATACAACAATTTGTCGAAAGCTTCGCATTATAAAATGCGTTTTGGTATTACTCAATATGGCATTGAATATACCTTGTTTTACATTTTATGCAAAGAGAGCAAGTCTTAATAACAAAATAATGTATTTATGTAATATGCAGATTTAATCAACATTGAAACATTCGTTATGGAAACTTTTCGATTAATTAGAACCCGGGTTTAAGCCTCCAAAACAACTCCTCGGAAAAATACATGGATACTGGAATATCTAACATGAATACAAAATCATTTAAGATTAAAGTGTAACTAAACATTTTTCTAGAAAATTATCGTTATGATCACATTTTCTTTTTACTTTCATCAAAAGAGTAGTAGCTAGTTTAGCCTAGTGACTGCTTAAAATCAAGTTTCTAACTATTACTTATTAGAAAACCGGAATCAGGAAGTTTGTAGTAGGTAATAGGACATAGTGCATCGGTAAACGGTACTATTTTTGGTAACAATCAAACAATTTTTAATTTCTCCTTTTCGGAACAGAGAATTGCATTGAAACTAAACTAATAAATACTTAAACATATACGTATTGTTTTTCTACGCATATTACCATGTCTTCAAAGGATGTCATGATAGCAGCGGAAGACGTTCAACAAATCGTGACTTTTCACACCTCTCGAGCGAACCTTAATTCTGTCGAGGTCGCGAGAAACTTGCCGATAACAAATTATAAACACAACGAATTTGCGTGTGATGCAAACTTTTTATTCGATACCTAATCTATCTTTTCGATACTTTCTCGACCTGAAAAAAATGCTGATTTACCGATTATTTGGTTAGGTATGGTATGTTGACATTATTTTATTAATATTTTTGATAGTTCTGTGCTCTGATTATATTATAAATTTAGGGATGGGTAAAAATATAAGTGTGAGTCTGTAGACTGAGTAAGGCATATCACCGCTAACTTCTTAGCTCCAGGTCTGGTACTAATAATGTGGGAGCACGCTAGTGACACCGCCAAGCGAAGCGCAGCCACATATTTTGACTAAGATGGTAGAGTTTGTGAAGTTAAGAGTAAGACATAGAGCTAGGGCGTGTCTCCATACTTACTAACTAACTAATACTTACTGTAACTTTTTAGAAGCTTGCTCTTTTTATTAATATATGAAAGCCATAATAATCGTGACGATATGCGCAGGACGGCTGGCAAGTGCTGGATGCGAGAAGCCCAAAATCGAGCTCAGTGGCGAACCTTGGGAGAGGCCTATGTCCAGCAGTGGACTGATGTGGGCTGATGATGATGATGACAATAATCATAAACTTATGGTCACGTCTTGTCATAATTTACATAAAGATGTATTTCGTATTGCCTATTTACTTTTCTTTACAAAATACTTAATAAGAATGTTTGACCCATCCCGGGACAAATTTGTTTCTAAGTAGCACTTATAACCATTAAGCTAATTAAGCTGTCAAGTGCTGGAAACAGTTGTATAACTGAACAATACTCACTCGAAGTCGTATTTATCCTCGTCATAGTTGTGCTTCTGTCTGATGATCTTGATGCCGTTGTTCCTGTAGTAACCATCCTTGTAGTAGGGCAGGAGCTCATCAGGTGGGGTCAGAACGTGTTTGTACCGATCGACCGTAGCTTCACCGACGTAAGGTTCATAGTCGTGTGCGTAGGGTCCGAAGCCACCGTCGTAAGGGTTGTCTAAGTGGATGTAGGGGTTTGGCACGTGAATGTATTTACCCTCGTCTGTTGGTATGTATCTGTGAAAGGAGAAAATAATGTATATTCTGCTACTTCAATTTTAGAACTAGGATTTACTTTTAAAGGACTGGCCAATGCAGCCCTGTCTTCATCACCGAATAAATGAGAGTATGGAGGGCACCTAGATAACATAATGAATTTAGCAAGGTGTACGTCAGATGTTAACGCAATATTCAGAAGAGTTAACATCTATATGATTATGTCCCAACGGTGGCTGGAAAGCATTGGACGGGGATGGTGAGGGATCGTGTTAAGTGGCGGTTTAAAGAATAATAATACTCGAGACCAAATTAATTTGGACTAGTAAGATGATGATTATAGCATAGTTATTATATCCCTAAATTTACTGTGCATTAGTTTGTATAAGCTATTGTATACAAATAAATTTACTAGATCTTCAAAGAATAAAATTGGTTTGCATTCAATGCAAAAAACCTTTGTAAAAATATAAGATGGCACCTGAGCTTTTGTAAACATCTTGGCCTGCGCACTATAATATATTCTGCATTAGATTCATTTTTATGAAAATTGTGACATTTTTCAATATTCATAATTTCAAATAATATCTCTTAACTTGAAAACTCAGAATTGTTAAGGTCATTATTGCTTAATTTCAAAATGTATGATAGGTTAATTAAAACTATAGGTATTTTTGGGATGTAGTTCACATATTTGACTACATAAATACTAAGCAAATGTACAGTCCGAATATGATTACTTCAACAAATGAATAACTACAAGATATGAATTCACAAATGAAGTCGACTTCTGATCTGATTTCAAAGTTTAAAAACTGAATGCCATAATAACCGCGTCATTTTTGCATGTTCGAAAATCAAATGGAATGTCGTTAGCATTTAGACAGATTTTCAGACGATGCCGCTATATTTTGAATACTAAAAAGCCGCTGGCATTTACTTACTTGCCAGTGTCACCGTAGTTGTAAGGATGCCACCTTCCGTCATCTATGGGCGAGCCCAGTACCGCTACGAGACATACCGCAATCGTGTACTGTAATCAAACATAATAGAGTTATTGATGAATGGTCGTTAACAATACACTAGATATTTCTTACAGTTATTTGGTACTTTTTCTCTACCTTAGAATGCTGATGTGTGATTCTTATAAAAAAATCAAAGTTACAATAAGCTTTAGTAGGTATGCTAGTTTATATAGATATACACTACAGCCTACATAGATGTAGGCCATATCCATAAGAAATCTCTATGTATCAAACCTGAATTCTATAACTCAGGATTCGAACCATTTTTAATGACAGGATATCTTTACATTTTTAATTTAAAAAAACAGTATATTTATTTAACAAGTCAACTTTTTTATGTATGTTATTTATATTTATTTATTCAATTTTAAAATAAAAAAAATTATAAAAATAGTAAAGGTTTATATTCTTCAATTTTTAATGAAAAAAATCGAAAAAATACTAAAATTAAGTACTACTATAAAGTACTATTAAACTTACAACAACAGCCTCCGCCGAATGCATCCTTGCACTTTATAAAAAAAAAATTCGATATATTTTCCACAAAACGTTACAGTTCCCACCGCGTCACTTCACACGCAAGAACTCGGGCACAACGCGGAAACTGAATCACGGCCACCAACGTGTGTACACTCCTTAGAGAATTTCAAATCGCTATGTTGATTTCGAAATCGACGCTTCGCTTTTATACATTTGCAACATCGTGTCGTCTTCATCGGGATACGCCGTGCGTCATGCACGCTCACATAAACGCAAACGCATTTCCACACAAACGTATGTTGTCGGATTTATTTTATTGGGGTATCGGTGTCATACAGAAATTAAAGGAAATGGTGTCTACATGAGCACCTCTCTAATCAGAGACGGTACATAGATAGATTTATTGCACACCATAAAATTGATTGAGAACTAGACAATGTCACAATCGTTGTACAATTTAGGCCGTCTTATCGCCGCTCTTCCGGACTACCTTTGGGTAGGGAATAGCAAAATAGAAAGGGTGAGGTGGTAGATACAATATACATAAGAGTAGAAATAAAATTAATATATAAAATAAAAAATAATTAATATATAAAATGAAAAATAAAGATGTTATAAATGAAAATTTGGAGATAACTAAGCATACCTATATGACAATTCAGATTTACAATGATTGGTTATTTTTATAAATTTTTTCCTATCATATAAATAAGCTTGGAAAATATCGGAAAATATAACATAATAGCTTCCTTAGCTGTTGTGAATCTTTAATCGTGTAATACGGATGTTATTCATGTTACTGAAATTAAATATCGAAAAACAAAATGTAAGAAAGGGAGGGTCGTGTAATAAAAATGGAGGCCGGAGGCCTAACGGCTACCTAATAAATTTATAGTCCTTAAAGGGCTCCTGATCTTAAAAGGTCTCAAATAATCTTTTTTGATACTTTATCAGTATTCATACCTACTTGTATTGGTTATTATCAGGTAAAAATACATCGGCATTTTGTTATTATTTAATTGAAGTCTTCTAGAAAATCATTGCTTTTTTAATTTGTTTCGATTGTCAAAGTAACGAACACCTAGAGAGGTCTATATCTGAGATAGGCTGATTACGACGATGATGACATATTTACAACTAAAATTGACGCTATTAACTCTAGAAATTGTAGATTATAGTATGTCTAGGTATTTCTAAGTCGATCGAGGTCATATTCGATCGTATCGACTATAACATATCCGCCCTACGAAAGTTTTGCCAACCTGCCCAGTATGGCGATTATGGGTTTACCTCCAGGCGTATTCCCAAAGTGGCGAACAACTGGAGAGGCCTATGTTCAGCAGTGGACTGCGATAGGCTGATGATGACGAAAGCTTCATAGTATCACATACCTTATCTTATCCATTGGGCGGGAATTTAATTTCCCAAACATTCACATGTTTACCGGATTGTCATGGTAAACATTCATACTTAAGTAGTGTTAAAACGTAAACGACTATTGAGATGTATTTTTATTGTTATTACACGTCACGTATATCGTTTAAAGTGCGTACTTAAAAAGATAGCAGAATGAAGAAATGTAAAGCCTATATGAAAATGTGATTCACCTCGATTTGAATGAAGTTTTTGTTCGGCAGCATCCTTATCCGGCATCGTAACCTTAGCGCATCACAATAAATGTATCTCTTTTTATTTTATAAGTCCTGAATATAATTTTGTAGACGTCTAGACAGAAAAAATATTTAATTGTTTGTTTTTTGGAAGGGTGATAGGCAGAAAGTGATAATAACAAACTTTATCAAAATTAGCATTGACTGAGTCAACGATTTTACATCTTGTCTGCTTTGTCATCGCTTCATCTCGAGGGCGTTATGATAATATTTCGATGATTTGTTGGAAATAAATGACCACGGTGTAGTTTTCTTGAAACTTGGACAGGGAAAATGGAATAATTTTTTTATTATGCAAAAGGAAATGATGCAGCCAAATCTTAAGAAAAAATGTCTTTAAAATAATTGAACATCGTATTTTACTAAGTACACAATCCACATTGTTCGTGTAGTTCCCGGATTTAGAATAGGACCACTCTAACTCATCCTGTTGCCGCAGAAGACAATTCAGGGAATATCAGGAAACGAACACCTGACAGTGTTTACCTGGGTAGTACAAATAGAACCTACATAGGTTTTTTTTTTATAGTGGCTCGGCATAATGGCTTCCCTTCGCCTGATGGAAAGCGAAAGAGAAGTCGCTGTGACAACGGGCAAGTAACTGGTCAGTTACCTATCAGTTGCCACAGCCATGCCGGCCCAACCCTAAACCCCCACAAGCCCCGGAAACCCTACTCACCGGCAGAAACACGACCGAGAGGTTATTTGGCTGCGGTATTCTGTAGGGTGGAGGTCCTTCGCCGGACAGGCGGCTCAATTTGAGCGAAGATTCGCTATGCCCTACCTCTCTTGTCTCTCCCAAATGATAATTGTCATTGGGGGAAACCTATGTAGGTTGGTGACCGCAGTAAGTTATATTTGTTCCCAGTGTTTTATATCAGGGCAGTGTAACCTCACTAATCCTCAAATGGCAGTAGTAGTGACCCAGTCAATCATCCAATAGGGGCCATTAAGACATTTCAAAGGCGTTCTTAAAAGAGCATAATTCATCGGTTCGCAAACGTTGGTAAAATGTTCTCGTAACAAATTATCGGTGTAGGAGTGACAGTTGACAAACGATGCATGGCGCTTCGTTTTCGTACGAAATGTGTGAGTCTGAATGAAGCGTTCAATAGCGGTTACAGTTGAAATTCGGTCGGAAAAGGAGGTACCAACCCTTTCGAACCCGTAGCACCACCGGCTTGCACCACCGGTAGTGTAATGGGTACTTTTTAATACCTAAAGAGCCTGATAATATTTATAATTTCCGCAAGGAAGTATTATATCGATAGATACGTTAGTTAGTAGTTAGGAATTATCTCTCATATTACAAATTATTCATCATCATCCTGTAATTATTGTTTAAACTTTGTATCATTATCATAGTTAGAAATTTGATTCACGATTTATTTTTTTATTTACTACATAGTACTCTTATTTACTTAAATATTAAACGTTGTTCTAAAAATACCTATTTATTATATTATAGAAAAATTAGTTAATGGCAGCACATCACTATTTCTTGGTAGTGCAAGGGGTATCACAAAATACCCATTACACTACCGGTGGTGCAAGCCGGTGGTGCTACGGGTCCGAAAGGGTACCAACAGTGGTAATACTACTAATCGTGTTCGCCAGTCAGGCAAACAAACCCTACTCCTACCACACTGAACGGGAAGAAATAGGTTGGTGATTTGTATACTTTATCTTTCACCGCACGAATAAAAAAGATAGATTCTCTTTATTGCACAAAAATAAAACATTTACAGGCAAGAGTACTTCACAAACATTTGTGGTACAATACGGTATTATCGCTGAAAGCAATATCTTCCAATCTAGCAGACAAGGGATAGAGAAATGTGGCGTGAATTAAAGGAGGCCTACGTTCAGCAGTGGACGGACCAAGGCTGTTGATTGATTGATTGATTCCAGGCAACCTTCAGGTAGATACATTTGCTGAAAAAAGCTGTACCGTAGTGCAAAACTGTTACAAAAAAGAGAAATAAAGTAATGTTTCAAATGTATTAATACATACAAAATTTGATTTCAAATTCAAATGTTTATTGCATATCACATTACAATAATGAAGAAAATATATACATTGTAATGTTTTTTTTTTCTTTCCAAATTACAATTATGATGGCCAAGGCTTTTTCATTATTATCGGGTTTCCGGGAGAGCGTTTACATATAGCCCTCATCCCTGATCATAATATATTAACACTGCTGAGGACGTCCCCTGTGGGACTCGAATTGTAAATACTAAGAATGATAGGGCATAGCGAAATGAGCTGCCTGTCCGGGGAAGGACCTCCACGCTATAGAATACCGCAGCCAAATCACCTCCTGATCGTGTTTCTGCTGGTGAATAGGGTTTCCGGAGCTCGTGTGGGGTTAGGGTAACTGACCAGTTACTTTTGCCCATTGTTACAGCGACTTGAGCTTCTCTTTTGCTTTCCATCAGGCGTAGGGAGGCCATTATGTCGAGCTACTATAAAAAATACAGTAATGTAATGTCTACAGACATCATCGATAAATACTTATATACGAGTATGTTGATTAAGCCATGGTTACATAATAGTAAGTGTGTGAACTTGTTTACAAGATTTGCATAGTATTAGTTTATCCTTACTTAACTTTGAATAATCTCATTACGTGTAAGTACCAACTCAGTCGGAATAAGATGATTTTCAATTAAAATGTTATTGTTATTGAACCATTTAAGAATCAACTGCAGTAGCATTATTTTATATTTATGTGTTAGATAAGTATATATTTATTATCTTGATAGAAAACAGGATGTTTTGTTTGTATGTTTTAGAATACAATGCACTTTATATAGTAGGTTTTTGTATTCGAATGTCAACTAACTACATTTATGGAAGGGAGGGGCTAAATGGCCTACCGTAATCTAGACCTCAATTAGCAGAATATAGTTTATTTTAATTATTTAGTGCATGTCATCATCTTTTTTTTATACTACTACGGTGGCAAATGGCTGCCGGCCCGCCTGATGGTAAGCAGTTACCGCAGCCCATAGACGCCTGCAATAGCAGGAGAATCGCATGCCATGCATTAAGCCGACCCTTTACCTACTATCTTTAGCCTACCCTTTATCTACTAACCTATTTACTTTTGACTTGAAATTGCCCATACATTGTTCCCCTGATAGAAGCTCGGCAGGCAGCTCATTCCACAAATGCAACGTTCGACGATGGGGACCCACGTTACTGCCCTGGGTTTTCCGGTCAAGAAATTATTCGTAGGTACTCGGAATCGTTCTTAGTACGGGATATAAGGGAGCGGCCTATCATCATTTCGCTCCAAGCCAACTAAGAGAGAGGAAACTAAGAGAGGTAGGGCATAGCGAATCTTCGCTCGAATTGAGCCGCCCGTCCGGGGAAGGACCTCCACCCTATAGAATACCGCAATCAAATGACCTCTGGGTCGTGTTTCTGCCGGTGAGTAGGGTTTCCGGAGCTCGTGGGGGGTTAGGGTTGGGCCGGCATGGCGGTGGCAACTGACAGGTAACTGACCAGTTACTTGCCCGTTGTCACAGCGACTTGGGCTTCTCTTTCGCTTTCCATCAGGTGTAGGGAAGCCATTATGTCGAGCCACTATAAAAAAAAAAAAAAAAACACCTGCCCGTGGTACATCCTGCCGAATAACAAACGAGGCGCTGGCTACCGACTGTTGGCGGTATAACCAACCATCACAATTAAAGGCTAAATACCACAGACCTATGACGGGCAGCAGCGTCACTGGAGCGAGAAGCTACGCCCTGAGATTGACAACCCGTCTGCTCCGTTGCGATTATGGGTATATCCTCCAGACGCTTGCCCTAAGTGGCGAACAACTGGCGAGGCCTATGTCCAACAGTGGACTGAAATAGGCTGACAATGGGGTCTCAGTCAGGTCGCCGTGGATCGAAAAACACTTTAAGGCATTGATCCTACGCTTGATCTTCCGGTTGTATCAAACTACGTCGTAGCTTGTACTATGAGTACTACTACTTTTTTTTATGAAATAAGGGGCAGACGAGCAAGCGGTTCACCTGATGGTAAGTGATAACCGCCGCCCATGTATATCTGCAACATCAGGAGTTACAACTGATAAACATAATTATTTAGATATTTTTTTTTTGTAAATATTTTATAATATTATACATAGGAAACACCCAGATGAACCCAGGGGATCGAACCTACGGCCACTGTGTCAGAGGCAGCATTTACTACTCCTGAAACAAACTGGTCCTCAATAGTTAGGTCATATTGCGAAATTAATGTAAACATATTATGTACTAGCTGTGCCAGCGGCGTCGCACGCTTGGATATCGGGTTTCAAAAATAACGGACTTCCATAAAATACTTATACCTATACCTAAGTTTTAAGTTAGACCTCTAGTAATACATTAGTGAAAATCGTATTCAATTTCATGCAGTAGTTTTTGAGAGATGCGCGTTCAAAAAATTTCTCCCGTTTTCCTAACATTTCCCTTCACTGCTCTGCTCCTATTAATAGTAGCGTGATGAAAAGTACCCTATAACCTGCCCAGGAGTATGAAAAATAATTGTACCAAGTTTCGTTAAAATCCGTTGAGTAGTTTTTGTTTCTATAACGAACATACAGACAGACAGACAGACAGACAGACAGACAGACAGACAAAAATTTTACTGATTGCATTTTTGGCATCAGTATCGATCACTAATCATCCCCTGATAGTTATTTTGAAAATATATTTAATGTACAGAATTGACCTCTCTACAGATTTATTATAAGTATATAGATGTTGATACGCAAAGTAATCATGGACTTATTTATTCAAAAAAAAAACGGTAGCAAAAATATTTTCCCTCGAGTTAAAACATGTTTCTTTTTCATATAGCAGCACGAGTGTACTGGGAAAAAATATACGTTGATTCGTTTGTGCTGTTCGTTCAAAAAAATAATAATCCGTAGGTAGGTATGTTTATTTAGGATTTGGATGAATTCGGGTCGCCCTTTACACACTTAAACTAGTCATGGCTTTACATACGCTTCATTTCGAAACATCTTTGTTAACTCTGCATATGATTTTGATTTCGATTTTATTTACTATCTACGACTTTCTTAATCTATTATCAGTAACTTGACCATCTCTTGCGTTTTTTATTAGGCGATGTGAAACAACTACGAGTATACTATCAGTCCGTAATATAAAGCAAAATTGCTTTTGTTGTCTGTCTGTCCCTATGTACGCTTAAATCTATAAAACTACGTAGCAGATTTCGATGCGGTTTTTTAAATAGATAAAGTGATTCAAGGGGAAGGTTTACATTATGTATAACACATGCATAATAATTAAAGTAGAAAAACACTGATAATATAATTGTAGAGATTTCTTATGTATACCCGAAGCTGAGCGAGAGCAGGCCGCTAGTGCCACTATTAACACAAAAAAAAACAAACATGCATAGCCATAAAAACACAAGTATAATAAAATTTAGAAATTAACCATAAAAATAACGATTCTGTTTTGACAATACGCCACTAAGATGACGATTTTTTAAATTTAAAATAACAGTTAAATGGATAATCAATACCTCGAATATTTAATTTATGACAACTGATGATGTCTTTATTAATAAAATTAAACTAATTGGTTACAATGATTACAGTTTAACACGCAAATGTCTAGTAGGCCGAATACCTCAATAGAACCACTTGTTATTCTAAGCAAATAAAATTAATTCTAATGTTTCGAGCGGACGTGCGTATTAAAAACAAAATATGATACAATATTGGACTGGATTTTTACTATGAATCCTTTAATCTTATTTGTCACCAAATTCTTAGTACATGTATTTTAGTCAACAATGCTTCGCATTCTTGTGTATTGACGTTTGTTTACGACGTAACGGATACGCTTAGGCGCCTGTCTGTTATAAACCACATAATAAACATTATTATTTTATTAAGTTGCGCTGGAACTGATTTTAAAGTATAAACTTCATCAGGATACAAGTGCATGAATCACTTTGGGTTATAATACTCTTCCGACGGATTTGGGGTATATCGACCAACTTACATGGAGACTAAACAAGTACACAGGAGATATTAAAGTGCATAAGTGCATGCATACACAGGTCCACTTTCTGATCCTTCCCTCCCATATTCCGATGGGATGATGAGTTATTTTTAGGGTCAAAATACTTACATTATATTCAGTCCGTATTTTAGATTATAAAAAAATATTCCACACGAGTTTTTTTCATTTTTCATGTAAATGACAAATTTAGTATCTAAAATTATTGTTGATTATCATATAAATTCAACTTATTATTTAGCTAAACAATTGCAATTATCCCAAAGAACGTTTAATCGTTAATAAACAAAATTTACGCTTCCGACGATAAGAATATGAAAATCATAAAATTAATATTTCACCCAGACAGACCCTGCACGGCTGGCGACAATCCACATTTTATCTTTATTTAACCCGAGACAGTTACTCAGTATCCATAAAATATTAAACCGAGTGTTTCAGTGTCAAAAAAGGGCAAAGTTACAATGAATAAACAGTTTTTGAACAAAGGACTTGACGGTGAAAGAGGACAAAGCAAAATAATTTTAATTCAGGCGTTAGATTTAGGTTCTGAAGCGGAATGATATTGCTTGTTTGAGCTAATGTTAAAGAAAACGCCTACATCGCATCACATCACAAATATTAAACGAAGAATACCTTTATATGGGAAGGAATAAGAAGATCGTAAAGTTGAAACCCGGTCTGATCCTCAACAATACGATGACAAAGCGGCATCACGAAAGCTTAATCACGTTAAAAAAACGTTTTAAAAGGTATTTTAGCGTCGGCACATACAAATCGGGACACTTTAAACCGCTGGAGGTTTATGAGGGCATTCAAATGTGGCCTAAATTATTGCCGCAGCTCCAAGTTTACGCATTTATGCTCTTAAGAAGTTTTTGGTGAACGTGTTATTACTGTAAGCGGAATAAACGCATGCGATTGTAACAGTAAATAAGATTACCTATATCTCATTTACTTCGTTTATGGCATTATTGTATCAACCGAAGAGGTGTGGGTGTGAAAAAGGTTCAGGATTTTAAAGTTTGTGTGTTTTTTTTGTATTACATTTGTTTTGTACTGCCGCGACATCCGGATGTGGTCAGATGTTTCTAAACAATCAATGCCACACAATGAGTTCGGACATTTTTCTTTCCGCATACAAAATTGATATGATGCGTAGCATTTAATTATAGTCCATTACAGTGTGTTTTCTACCCACGCTCGACAAGTCTATGGAATCAGCTACGACTTGCGGATGTCCGATAATAATCGGTGGCATTTTTAATAGGAACGTAATGATTGCAAGAGAAGTAGGGCATAGCGAATCTTCGCTCGAATTGAGCCGCCCGTCCGGGGAAGGACCTCCACCCTATAGAATACCGCAGTCAAATGACCTCTGAGTCGTGTTTCTGCCGATGAGTAGGGTTTCCGGAGCTCGTGGGGGGTTGGGGTTGGGCCGGCATGGCGGTGGCAACTGACAGGTAACTGACCAGTTACTTGCCCGTTGTCACAGCGACTTGGGCTTCTCTTTCGCTTTCCATCAAGCGTAGGGAAGCCATTATGTCGAGCCACTATAAAAAAAAATGAAACGCACACAACCGTCAAAAATTGCCTCTAAGTCTATAGGTAGAGTTTTACACCTTTTTATTTTAATTTATTCTTTCACGCAAAACAAAAATCCATTTATGCATTATGTACATTGTACGAATAACAAACACCCATCCATCCAAACAAACTTTCGCATAAATAATATTACTAGGCTAGTCCTAATAACACACACACGATGACTCTCACACACGCACAACTTAGATACTACTAATAATTATTACTCTAAATATTTGCATGTAAATAGTAATAAACAGTGATTACTTTTCTCCGGAAACAATTCTATGTACGTAGTTAACCAAGTGCCTTAAAATGTTAAAGGACTGGTGATCTGTAATACAGGCCTCTGCCTGGCTCAGACACCAGTCTCTCACAATCTACATTAATTTTTATTACTACATTAGTAATTATAATACGTTCCGTAAGCTATAAATAGTTAATTCAAAGTTCTTATCTTATCTATCTAGATTCATTCTCCAAATGCGTTACTTAAACAGACTCATGAAAAAATCTTTTCACACACAACTGAGATTTCGACCGAATGAAAACTTCGTTGAAAAAGGCCGGCTGTGAAAAGGTGCATTAGGTATATTACTGGATGCAACTTCTATTGTAAACATATTTTTAATCTGCAGTACTCTAGCGTACAGTCGTCCGCTCGGTCACAATACCAATAGCCTAATGCAGTAATGCAACTTCGTATGGGAGAACGTTCGGAATTAATGATTGGTACACTTATAGGCCTTCTATCGTGATGGTTTTACCGCCACCAGTCGGTTTGCCAGAGCCTCGTTTGTTGTTCGGCAGGATGCACCACGGGCAGGCGAGGATGGCTTGGAGCAAAAAGGTGATAGGTCGCTCCCTTACATCCCTAGGTGGTTTGCCCTAGGTGGCGAACAACTGGGCAGGCCCATGTCTAGCAGTGGACTGCAATAGGATGATGATGATGACACTTATAGGCTGGAGCACTGTTACATTTTGGACAGTGTGCTACGAAATTAATTTAACTGTAATTTTGTCGTTTAACTGTAACGTTATTCAACATACACAAGTCCCAAAGACGCACAATGCATTTCGTTTCCATTTTCATAGTGCAAACGGCGAAACTGTGGAACTCCTTGTTTCCCCAGAAAATCTTCTGTGGTTCAAGGTATGCGTGAATTGGTTCATACCGATGAAAAAGTACTCCATTGTACAAATCCAGATATACTTAATTAATATGTCTCTAACAGGCTTAGGTGCTCGTTCGTGGGATCGATTCTCGATATTTGGTCGTACGTATCGATGCTCTAGGAGAGAACGATACATGCCGAGCCCAATTAGTCATACCCGCTGCGTGTGGGTCGTACAGGTCGCGTAGGTATGCCCTATACTTGAAAGAACAAATCAAATAAAATACTTAATTATATTGTCTCAAAAAACCTAGATTCTCTACTGCCCAGCTATAAACACTGTGACTCATTTCATTCGGCGAAAATGTAAACAAAGCCTTTGAAGCCCTTTGGACAATAAATTGCACAACGGTTATTTAAATACTTATTTTCCTGTTGCTTTTTGAATCCCGTTAAAACATATGTAACCCGATAGTTCGACCGTTACTTTTCCAACCGATGTTGCATAAAAGTTAATTTTATTTCAAAATATACATGCCAAAACGGCCACATTGTATGTATGAGTACTTGTAAGTTTCCATCTGGCTTTTTGTGTCAGTTCCATAAAAAAATGAATAGGCATTTCAGTTATTAATATCCTTTTAATAGTATTATTAAGTTCAGTAATTTGAATTTGTTGACTGATAACGATCAGTAATTTTTATGACAATATAAAGTTTATTATTTAATTTTATTGTTCATTAATATTTGGGTTGCTTTTTATGGCAAAAATTATGATAAATTAATAGTGATGTTGATTTATTAGCAATCATGACTTGTTTGTTTAATGATGCAGGCGAAAACACGCTCCGCGTTTTAAGTTCGGATCGGACTCAATAAAAAATATGTGCCAAAATTATTGCCTTAGGTTTCTGTCTCTGGCAGTATATCTATAGAAATCTTTTCTATTTCTAACAACCGACGCAAAAAGAGCGATGTTAGAAGTTTTACGTGTCTATCTTTGTATAACTGGCATCGTATCTGTCAAATGGATCAAGCGATTTTGATTTTTTTTGAAAGGTGATTTAATCGAGTGTGTTTTTAAATATGTTTCAAAATTATTAGATGTTAAATTTTCACCTAATCTATTGTATTTATTTCGATACGTCTCTAGTGTGTCAATAATTTATAGAAGTATATAGATATTCTTCAATGCACACCAAACAGTTAGCTTAAAACTAGACACAAAGATACATCAAAGTACAATGTAAGCGATCGAATCGCTGAAAGCAATCTCTTCCAGACCGCTTTGGGTAGAGGATAATAAAATTAAAAGAAAGGATATCTACCGAGCCAATTGATGAAAACTGCGAAAACAAAAACGAATAAAGCAATGAATAAACAACTAATATTAGGGCCTTAGTATAAAGTCGTACTGCACCAAAGCAACTACAATTTGAACTTGTAAACAATTTATAAAGACGAGTTTGGAATTTCGACGACAACAATGCATTGTAAATAATACTCGTAAAAAATGTAATACGAAACAAAGTCTGCATATATATAATTTATAGTAATGTGCGATGTGCGAAAGCTACAGAATCTTGTTTTGAAAAGAATTTTGTTTTAACAAAAGTCTATAAATCTTCCGTTTCGTCTCAATGTTAAGTGCTTTTTTCTGTATGAGAAAGTAGCACATACGATTTAGATATTGATGTGCGAACTCAAGGATTTTGTGTACGCATTATTTATGCATATCCTTTCTATCATTTTTTCGTAGTTACATTGATGTAGCTAGCTAATCTTTACAACTTTCACCAGGCAAATGTGTTTGTACAAGGAATAACGCGATATTTTAATGCATTTTGTTTTTTTTTTTAATTACTAATTCTGTCCGTGTGGTTTCCGGATTTAGAAGAGGATCACACCATCTCATACTGTGGGTGTCGTTAGAAGATTGAACAACAATTTAACCTGCTGCGGTCGCCGACCCGCCTGCCAAGCGTGGTGACAAAGGCAAATCCCCCAATTTTGGCGATTTTAGGGATATGTCCAGCAGTGGACGTTTGCAGGCTGATGTTGATGATGATTGGTTTTGGTTCTTCGAATACCGGTCATTTTTCATCAACAGGCCAAAGTGAATAGCAATATAATATACTCGTAATAAACTCCATGTCATATTACCAAAACAATTATACGAGTAGTAGGGTACATAAATAAATAAAAAAACAAAAGGACTTCTTACTTTGCTTATGAATGATAGCTATTTTTTAATATACAGTATACATAGTAATATCAAGTACCTATACGTATATACATATATCTAAATATAAGTAAGGTAACGTATCCAACTTACATCCATATAGGGTAAACAAACACCCGGATCGGTTTCCATTAAATGCATACTGTAAGAATAAACTTCCTTAATTAATTGCAAGCGTAAACTTTTCATGTTACTTTTATTTTAAAGATCAAACCAGAAGTAGTTGTCCTGAACACACTCGTTTGTTTTTTCAACATAATGATTTGTGTACTTAAGAAATTCACTTATTTATCCCTCAAGGTGTTAAGGTAACATCGAAAACGTTAAAGTCTTACAAAGAAGCTTACATGTTTAATACACACACACTTATCAATTATTTTATTAAAAAGATCGAAGATATACAGGAACAAGCGGTTTAGTATTTCTTTTTAATTTATTGCAACCTTTCTTTCAGTCAGACCTAAATGAAGTCTATTTTTAGCAATGACGAGTGAATATTTGGAAAATTTATACTTGACAAAGTGATATTTCATCTATCTTCTTCTTCTTCTATCTATAATATCTTCTTCTTCTATCTATACTTATAATAAATCTGTAAAGAGGTCAATTCTATACATGAAATATTTTTTCAAAATAACTATCAGGGAGTGATTAGTGATCGATACTGATGCCAAAAATGCAATCAGTAAAATTTTTGTCTGTCTGTCTGTCTGTCTATTTATTGACTTCTCTACAGATTTATTATATTATTATTATAAGTATAGGAGATAAAACAAAGCTGTGTTGCTTAACTTCCTTGAGGCGAAAGCTTTCTTCTGCCTCTTTTCCGGTGATGAAGGCCGCCTTACTATCATCGTAGTTATCGAAGGCGGCTCAATTCCAGCGAAGACTCGCTATGCCCCACCTCTCTTAAAACTTCCACGAACAGCTTTATGTTAGTAATTAACATTCACCCCGCCTTTGCGACACTTGTATACATATTTTTTTTATTTAGGTCTGCTTAGTTTCATAGAGTCGTATATTAGAAATATCCCGCCCATTCTTACGGTGTTTGAGCTAAGGCGGGTAATGTTTTAATTTATATATGTCGCAGTCATCTGGTTGAATCTGCTATTCAATTGAATCGCTAGCGCGTTCAATGAATGACGACATTCAATTGAATGACTAGATCGAACGTTAACTAAACACGCGTCACTTAACGTCCAACTAGGTAGCGGATTGAAACATAGCCCTTTGAAAAGAGCGGACGTAAAAGCAGTCAGGTGATTGTAATTTAGTTCGTTCTTTTCCCACGCGGCGTTAGTAGTCACCGAAACAAAATGGCGTCAAAGATAATCAAAAAGATATGAACAGTGTTGATATTTTTTTGTTTAGATTTACTATAAACTGACTGATTCGTATACTGTGGCGCATATATCATCATCATCAGCCTATCGCAGTCCACTGCTGGACATAGGCCTCTCCAGTTGTTCGCCACCTAGGGCAAACTTTTGGAGGATATACCCATAATCGCCACGCTGGGTAGGCGGGTTGGCGATCGCAGGGCGTACCTGCTTGCTCCGGTGACGCTGCTGCCCGTCATCGGCCTGTGGTATTTATATAGTGTGACAGCATGGATTTACCTATTAATACGCCGCCGCCGGATACTTTTAAAGAAAAATTATAAACTAAAGTTGGTTTTTACCCATTCAACGACTATGCTAAAGTGACGATTAGTCAAGACGTTGAACGTTTTAATCAATAACTTGACGAGTTGTCCTTTAGGCATTCAATTGAATGTCGTCATTCAATGAACGCGCTAGCCATTCAATTGAATAGGAGATTCAACCAGATGACTGCGACATATACAACACAGTCACATCTTACTTTATTCCAAATTCGACATAATTATATAGTCATCAAAGCGGTACAATGTAACTCAAATTGGCGTCTAAAACAGTAATTATATACGAAAAGTAATAAATTAGCCGTCACATCGGAACAATAATTAAGAATACAGATTATGCAAATAGAACAACCGTTAAATCGTTTAGAAAAAGAAGATCGATAAAGGCATAAATATGTTTTTTTTTTCAATAAACAATTAAATAAAATATAACTTTGTGGATTTTGACGACAAATGACGTATTTTTTATTAAAAAACAAAGCCATTTTTCAGAACGAAATCGTTTATTAGTAAATCATTTTGTCATTAATCATAGGTCACGGTTATCGAGGTGCGTTAATTTTGCTCTTAATTTATAAGCAAATTAATTAGGCACCTCATCAACATAGGTATTGTGTTAGACTCATTTCTGTGATTTATTTAATTAATATGTAGCATTTTGGGGAATTAGATGTGTATCTCAAAGTTTTATGATGAAATATTCTAGGCTGATGATGATAAACCAAATTTATTGAGCAAATTAGACCGTCATTAGATATTAATTATTATGAAATGGCATAGTTTACCTTGCGTGACTTTATTTGTATAGGTAGTTAAGGTAGGTACCAATAAATTTTAAGTCGTCACATAAAGTTTAACAGACTGATAAAATCTTAACTTAATATTATAAAGCTGAAGAGTTTGTTTGTTTGTTTGAACGCGATAATCTCAGGAACTACTGATCCGAATTGAAAAATTATTTTTGTGTTGAATAGACCATTTATCGAGGAAGGCTTTAGGCTATATAACATCACGTTGCAACTATTAGGAGCGAAAAAATAATGGAAAATGTAAAAAAAACGGGGAAAAATAACTATTCCACGCAGACGAAGTTGCGAGCACAGCTAGTGTAAGATAGCTGTGGCAGGACGTTTAGTATTATCTGTTAACGAATACATGTTGTCTTACCTTTTATCATGTGGGATATAAGAGAGCGACCCATCATATTTTCGCTCCAAACCACCCCTACCTGCCCGTGGTGCATCCTGCCGAATAACAAACGAGGCCTGGCACCGACTGGTGACGATATACCATCACGATTGAAAGCGTATTTAAATACCATAAGCTGATGACGGGCAGCAGCGTCTACGGACCAAGATTACACCCTGCGATCGACAATCTGCGTGCCCAGCGAGGCAATTATGGGTATATCCTCCAGATGTTTGCCCTGAATGGCGAACAACTATAGAGGCTTACCTATGTCCATCAGTGGACTGCAAAAGGCCGATGATGATACCATTTATCAGTCCGTTGAACTTTGTCCATCAACTGGAAAATCCCACCGTAAGTAATAAATTGACTTAACAATAGTCATGATTTAATAATGTTAATTAAAATTATTAAGTAATATCCTAACGAATGACTAATTCGTATGCAATTTTACCTTCTACATTCCTAAATCGCGTTAATGTTAGATGCACTATTAATATTTATGGCCCATTTTTGTATAATTAATCTTAGAAATGGCAATAGCCTCTTAGGTCTATCTTGTTATTCTGACCTTTGACAAAATGTATTGTTACAGAAAATAAATTAATATTGAATAACATCACATATCATCACATCACAGCTCAACTAGCTTATCCCAAAGTAAAGAAGGCCTTCAAAGCATCATGTTGAAACCCATCCCGCCAACTCCAGCTTGGTCAAATTTCAAGTAAGTAGGTACTTAATAAAACGCTAAACGACGTTTTTATTATCTTCTGCATTCCACAAAATTGAAAAATTCGACACACCCGTACTGATTATTCTTTTGATTCGGTGAATTAGTTCCACAAGTATTGTATTTAATTTAGCCACTGTTTATATAAATTATTACCAAAAGCAGTCATTATAATAAATGTCAGACATAATAATATACATTAGCTGGCTTAAAAAGAAATACCAAAATTTTTTCAGAGTATAGATTCATTAGATACCTACGGTAACGAATTGTGCAAAGCATTCGTTACGGAAATGTGTAAAGTTCCGGTTCAATTCCCGTTTTTTTTATATTAGCAGAGCATACTTAATGGCTTTCCGTGGCCTGATGGAAAGCAAAGAAGAGGCCCAAGTTGTTGTGGCAACGGATATGTAACCAAATCAATAACTTCTTGCCACAGGCCTGTAGGATTACTAGTTATAGACTGATTTATCCCGAATTGCGACCGAAGTCCCTTCACTGTTGTTTCCGAGTGAGCAGTGGTCATCAGCCAGGCACGAAAGCACTGACCGGCTGAATTTTCAAGAGGTCCCTTATTCGACTCTTATGACACTGACGGATAAAAGGGCAGTTATGTGTGTTATTCTTCCTCATCACACGGAAAATAAAGTCAGGTTAATTTAATTGATCTTGATTTGGAGTTTTGCTACACTGTTGAACATTATACCTTCCCCTAATATTTCCATTATTGGTTGTAAGCAGCCTGCATTCAACTCGATTCTGCGACAAGTCGTATGTCCTTCTTGTCGATAGACGTCACACACTGCGTTTCTTTACGAACGGTTTAGTTATTTAAGTATGTCACCGTAAAATCGTAAATACCTTTAGATTATAATCTGTCTCATGAGATTGTAAATTGTCGAAAGATTGTGAGCTGTAACATGATGCTTTTAGTTTAATTATTTTTCGTTAGATTGTGATCGAAGTGAAATTCTCAAATTAAAATCCATCGCTTGTTAAATTCTGAACAGTTCCATTTGATATGACAATCCATCGAAAAATAATACGTTCAATTGTAAACAGTTGAAACGGTTTAGCATAAAGACCAACGAAAATACACCACACGTTTCTTTAATATGCCGTTAACATCCAGGCAGAGAACAAACGCATAATTTTGTCACATGAATTTTTCTCCTGGAAAGGATTCTAACTCACAACTACCGTATCAGAAGACATTCACTGGCAAATGAGTAAACAAGCCAATATAGGTACTCCAGTAATATTCCTGAACGCACGTCTTGACCCACATACCGGTCAGGACGAGATATTTATTATACTCAGTAGGTACCGTTATCAACTGCATCACATTCGCGAGTGTTAAAGGAATGAAATAAAAAAAGTAGGCTGTATTTGAGTACCGTAGCAATCAACTTTCATAGACCGAAAGGCATAGATACTAATTAAAGAACTATTTGTTTGAATAATTGTTGTTGAAGAGATAGAAATGGGTGCTCGTCCGTTATATAGACTTGGCAGTTCATTAATATCTATTAGGACAATCGTGATTGTAAATGAATTATGATAAGCTTATAATATAATGGTTCTAGTATTAGTGATTGTTAATGACGAGTCCTAGTTGATATTCTATTGTTTGTCTACCGGTGACTGTGGCCTACAGACCCAGAGATCTGATTCAAGTCAGGAAAAAAATGGTAACTGCGTTCTTCTGTCAATTCATTTATTAGTAGCAACTCCGAATTAAGAAAGTTGGCGCTTGCATAGGAAATCATATTAAGCTGTTTATGTCGTATCGAACCGTGATACCATCAATTCATTGAAGAGAAGGTACTGAGAAAGCATATCATATTTTGTGCACTATAATTGTGAAATCCCGCTTAACTAATATAGCGTTTGACATCTTTATTCTAACATAATGAACTGCACGCAATAAAAAAAGGAGTGGAATGTGTATTGTATATGTTCCAAACTGAAATGTATCGAACCTTTTTCATTAGATATTGTTTCCAAACGAAATAAAAACAACACGTTTATTAAGCTGGAACTTTTGCTTGTGGCACATTGCGTAGTAGTTGTCATCTAATCTAAATGCCATGAATAATCTTGGTCGGTAAGGATGAGAGCCTACCACTCCCTAAGTCTGGTGATGATATGAGAAAGCCGTCTTATATAGTGCATCGTAGTCATTTAGGAAACATACAGACGAATTGAGAACCTCCTCCTTTTTCGAAGTCGGTTAAAAATCATGTAAACAACAACAACAACATCAGTCTTTCGCAGCCCACTGCTGGACAAAGGCCTCTTCAGTTGTTCGCCACTTTGGGGAAACACCTGGAGGCTTTACCCATAATCGCCACTGAGCAGACGGGTTGGCGATCGTAGGGCGTAGCGTAGCTGCTTGCTCCGGCGACGCTGCTGCCCGTCACCGGCCTGTCGTGTTTACGCCTTCAATCGTGATGGTTACACCGCCATCAGTCGGTTGCCAGAGCCACGTTTGTTATTCAGCAGGATGCACCACGGGCTCTTGCCCCCTTACATAAAATCTTGGTCATTCCGTTAAATTGAAAATGTGCACTCTAATTCATTCGGTACATTCATTATTAAAATACCAGTTACTACATCTTCATGACTTTGGACCTACATACCAATTGATCTGACAAAACTTGTTTTCGCACAGTTATTCGAATAAAACATGCAATTTGATTAGTGATCATTATGGACTGAATTCGATGTTTGCCTTCTGTGAGTGCAAAATGATGTTAATTCATTCCATGTTTTGTGACAAGTAGATACGAGTAACTAATACTTTTGTCGTAACCTACAAACATGATTGAATATTCATATAATCCAGTAATTTCCGTCGTATCATTTCCCTTGGCGTCAACGTCAAAATAATACTAGACCATACAAAATTGTAAATCTCCTTTTTTTAATGAATGGCTTACCACCCTTACAATGACCATTTCTACGAATATCTAATAAAAAATTACAAAGTTTTCTATTCCAAAGATATTAAGAGTTGTTTAGCTATCATGGATCCTTTGGAGACTAATCTTAAATTTCCTGTAAGCTAGTTTCAAGTCGTCATTGGGTAGGTACAATAGCAAGTTATTCATGCGACATATCGCTCAACTTCCGATGCAGGCTCTGAGACGCCTAATTTCATTGATTTATTTAAAAGATTGGCCTTTTTAATGTCTTCGTCAGTTTATGTTAGTTAAATGGATTGATTTTGAAGCACTTTTAAATATTTTTTACAAAATTAAAGCACAGTTACCAAAAATAACATTACTTACACTTGAAATCACTTAACGATACGATATTTGAATCAAATCATGATGACGTTTCAAAAATGATGTTTAAATTACAAAGGTGTCAATGTGTGGAATAAAATTTGAGGTCATTGAACTTCATTTCCGTGAATGATGTCTTGAGAAATTGTTCCAAGGGAGGTTCAGGTTCATTTAACTCAGGTACGGGCTATCACATAATTTAATCAGACGAGTCAAAAATTATAAGTACCGGTGCATCGATAATTTGTTTTCGTTAAATCATTGTGCAATCCTTTAGAGTGCAAAATATTGATGACTCAACAGTTGAGTTTCGGACTGAAGTACGAAGTTTAATATGGTGGTATTCTTAAAGTGGTATTCAGAGAAAAGAGGACGGGCAAGATGTATGCGTATGAAATTAGGTCTTAACAATTTTTTCAAGCTTCGTTTACAGGATCAGCTGTGAAAACATTGTGTGACGACAAATAAAATTGTACTACTAGAGTATTAATTACTTGTTGATTGCTATTAAGTATGAGCCATTTTCTATTAGCAATATTTCTTATTTTGCCGTCACAGCATCAGTCAGGTATACAGAACATTTTGTAAAATTTAAAACTGTATTTACATCTACGATTGACCATACGGCTCTCAACATTATAATTTTAGCATGTCTTAATAAGCACTTAGGACAGGAAATAATAAGTAGTATTTCCTGTCCCAAGTGCTCTTCAATAACTAAGCTTCTTATCAATAGGAGTGCTCAAAGACAATTTATGTAGAAAGTAGGTCTTTCTATTTTCATTTCCTGTATTTCATTGACTGGCAGAACTTAACATATTCCACTTAGATATTTTTGTACCATCAGTGATATTTAATATGCCGTTCATCATCTTCAGCGTATATTGTAGTTAGAGGATTCGATCCCGGTCGATTTTTCTGATCCCGGGATTTCGGGATTTTCTACAGTCGGTCCCGGGATCCCGGGACAGTCCCGGGATTATATTGGTAATAGAAAGTGGTAACAAAAAGACAGTGAAACCTCAAAACTTTTATTTTAAATCTTTAGTCAAATTTTCAAAAAACTGAACAAAGGCCTTGGCGTGGAAGAACTCTTCCAGCACATAACCGGTAGTGCAGGTATGCCGAATCGGCAGGGCAGCCAATCTGAATTTCCGTCAGAAACAGCATCGCAGGCCTCGCCGTCTCGAGGTGTTGGTGGACGGCGTTGAGGTTTGCATGGAGTCCACGGATGTTGGTGAACTCCCCTCAAACAGCGAGCTGGTGGGGAAGGATTGGGATGCCGCTGTAGGACGTGTGCGATGTCGACGTCGTGCCATTGAAGTGGATAAGAGAGGGAGGGCGTGAAAGAAGTGACCGTTGTCGCGGCAAGAACTAGAAAAGGCGCGGAATCCCGCATTGGTCACTGTATGCCTGTACCACACTGTCCAATTCTGACTATTATTTAAAATGATCAATCTACAGCACTATACATTAGGTTCAATATCAACTTTGTAACCAAACAATGGGAACAGACTAGCTCAATGGACGATGTACGATAATTTATTAGCACTAGCGGCCGAACGGACTAGGTACATTATGCTTATTTTCTGATGTAAGTAACATCAGACAAGTAATCAAAGAAGAAAAGGCGATGGCGGATGATAATTCGATAAACTCCAAGACCTTTAATGCATGTTTATTTTATAATGAATTCATTAACTAACAAAATAAATATCAATACTTATCACGACGTGTTGAGGAATTTTTAGATACTTTTACACATAATCCGGTAGGTACCGGTCGTTAGCAAAATCAAATGAAATCAGCCGTGGAAATGATATGGCCGTCAAAATGTCAAATGAAAGCATGAATGAGAGTAAGTGCGTTTCGTTTTACGCACATTTTTACTAACTTTTATTAAAAATATATCAATCCCGAAAATCCCGGGATCTCTTTAAATTTAATCCCGAAAATTTCGGGACTAAAATATGACCGGGATCCCGGTTTTCCGAATCCTCTAATTGTAGTCCACTGCTGGACATAGGCCTCTCCAGCAGCTCGCCACCCAAGGCAAACATCTGGAGGATATACCCATAATCGCCACGCTGGGCAGGCGGGTTGGCGATCGCAGGGCGTAGCTTCTCGCACCGGTGACGCTCATCGGCCTGTCGTATTTAGCTATGCCTTCAATTGTAATGTAAGTATGTATGTAATAGGGATGTAAGGGAGCGGGCCTATCATCTTTTTGCTCTAAGTCAAACCGTGGTGCCCGCCCGTGCCTCACCTGCCCGTGGTGCATCCTGCCGAATAACAAACGAGTCGCTGACAACCGACAGATGGCGGTATAACCATCACAATTGAAGGCGTAGCTACTGAGCCGTTACATTGGTTTGTATTACAAAATTTTAGTGGACGATCAGAATGACTGAGTCTTCCGGGAGACACGTAGACGACCCTAAACATCATTTGATACTTATAGTACAACTAGAAAACCGTACATTGAGACCATATAGGTATGAGTTGTTTAGCGCATATTTTTTTTAAATATTGGAAATGCAACAAATATGGTTGTAATTAAAAAATATTAAGTGAAATCTTATTTATTGATACCTCTTTATAATAGGTATATCAGATAAAATATTGTTTATTTATAAGTTGACATTTTCGTTAGCGTTTTTAAAATACAAAATGTAATACATCTCTTATATTAAAACCTTGTAGAGATTTTTCTTATTTTCTCTGCCGTGAAATTGGATTCAGCAAAATCGCTGGCGAGACCAAACACAAACTGCTATTGGCTAAGCTCCCATACATTTCGAAAGAATTTGGATAACCCATAAACTTGAGACCCGGTTCTTAGGGTGCAACGTCTGAATATAAAAACCGGCCAAGTGCGAGTAGGACTCACGTACGAAGGGTTTGAAACCAATTTACTTAGTCCTTTATTTTAATAAAATTATCTATAGGTATGTGATATACAGGGCCGTCTTTAAACTATTTGAGGCCGTGGGCCCATTAGGATCATGGGGCCCCTATGACCGTTATCATTTGGTAATCTGGCAGGAACTAGGGTCGGTCAGGCCCAGTCGGTCGCGGGGCCCTGGGCACGTGCCCATAGTGCCCAGTGGGAAAGAGGGGCGTGGTGATATAGGGGGTAAGTACTTTAATTACCGTGCTATTAAGTCATGGAATGCCCTTCCAGCTCATCTGTTTCCTTCCTCTTACAATCTTGAGTTCTTTACGCGGGGCGTGAAACGGCATCTCAGTGTGCCTTCAGAATGAGGACGATAGGCGCAATGGGTTTGTTCTATTATGCCTGTCGACCTAACTTTTGGGCCTCACGACCAATTACCATCAGGAGGAGTGAGGTAATCCTGAAAACTATTTTTATAAAAAAATATGTATATTTTATTTTAATAAAATTATTACACAACTACATACATTTTCTGTAAATGATTCAAATATTTTACGGTAAATTTTTAAATAAGTTTTGGCTAAAGAAGCCCCCTTTAGGTAAATATTTTGTTTGATGAGAGACATACAGGTAAGGTAAGTAAGAAAGTCTACTTTGTAAAAATTTCGACTGTTTAACTCGAAATCACGATTCACGAGACTTGGTGATAGGTGCAGACTGACAACGGAGTAATATTATGGAAAGTAGGTAACAGGGTTCCGTTCTTACCGTTTGGGTACAGTACCCCAAAAACTGCATTTTGGCGGTGCATTGGAATGTGACCTTTGAAACGACCTTACTCGACATTTTAGTGGTGTTTTTATTTCCTTGTTTATTTTTTGTTATACATTTCTGCCACCATTCTTGGGGTCATGTTCCGCTCGGGTATTTCGGGCGCACGCTCAATGTTCACTGTCGTAAAATCCACTATCATTTCAATCTATAATATATAAAGCTAAATTACCACTGACTGACTCACTGACTGATCAGGGGTGTTTTTCGGGTGGAAAGAGTTTGTCTATGGTCGGGATGTTACCTTAAAGGTACCTACATTTTTAATCAAAACAGGTTTTTGAAAAAAAAATCCAAAAAAAACAAGATGGCGGCGGATTTTCGCAAAAAAAAAAGTTTAAAATGTATAGAATGACCGAGCGGCGCATACTGTCTTCGAATTGTCTATGAAAGTTGTAAACGTCAAAGTTAAGAAAAAATAAAAAAACAAGATGGCCGCGCCGCCATCTTGGATTGAAAATTGGTTTTGGACTCATGTTTGCGTGGTCATAGCGTCGCGGTGTTTACAGATAGCGGCAAGATTTTTTTTTATTTTCGTCACAGATATAGTCGAGTGTCGACCGGTGACCATAGACTAAAGAAAAACAATATGGCGGCGCCGCTGGCGGCCATTTTGTCCCAAGAAATTTTTTTGCGTTTTTCAAATTGATTTTTCATACTGTTGGCAACACTGGATCGATTCGGTTAGTATTGGGCAGTGGTAGGATATTTATCAGTCTATTGGTAGGTTTTATAATTTCTACCAAGTTGATGGTAGTTTTTGGCCCAGGGCTCCAAACATGAGTGGAAAAATTTTGACGTATATCCAATTTTCGAGTATGCAGATTTATGGCAACCCCGGCTGATATTGGCGACAGGGTAGTTTTGGAGAAAAATTCTGGCAACACTGGTTTTGACGGGCAAAAACAATTTTGAGCAGTAGTCATTTTCCAGAAGTTCTGTGGATCCAAGGATGCACTTAAGAAAAAAAATAAAAATTGTCTCTGCTCCAGTATATAGTCTAGAATACAGGAAAAATATAGACTTTTGGATATCCAAGATGGTGGCGGCGCAGGCGGCCATTTTGTAAAAAAGTTTGGTTTTCGAAAATTTAAAAATGGATTTTCAATGTGATGGCAACATTTTACAGAATTGCAATGTACCGGTCGGTTATCCGTTAGGTTATTGTGTGTTGCCAGGTATAAAAATATTTTTGACATTTTTGATAGTTTTTGAGATATTGTCCAAAAAGGTCGAAAGTAGAAGGACCAGCATTTTAAATAAAAAGTTGCCATGTACTTAAAAGTTTAGCCCATTAGAATGACATTTGATCATTCTTATCTTGGTGGCCTGGCAACACTCGGCACGGCGGGGAAAACAATTTTTTTGACAATGCCATTTTTGGCTTATACTTTGAGCATTCCGGCAAATGGCAGAAAAAAAGTAAAAATGCCATCCGTTGCCATATATGGTCAGGTATATGGGAAAATTCCGATTTTTTCGATTTTCAAGATGGCGTCGGCGCTGGCGGCCATTTTGTGAAAAAGTTTGGTTTTGGAAAATTTCAAAATGAATTTTCAGTGTGATGGCAACATTTTACAGAATTGCAATATACTGGTCGGTTATCCTTTAGATTATTATGTGTTGCCAGGTGTAAAAATATTTTTGGCTTTTTTGATAGTTTTTGAGATATGGTCCAAAAAGGTCGAAAGTAGAAGGACCAAAATTTTAAATAAAAAATTGCCATGTACTTATAGGTTTGACCCATTAAAATGACATTTGACTATTTTTATCTTGGTGGCCTGGCAACACTCGGCGCGGCGGGGCAACAAATTTTTTGGCAATGCCTTTTTCGGGGAGCTAACTGGCCGCCAAGATGCTTGGCAGGAAAAAAGTAAAAATGCCAATCGACGTCATATATAGTGTAGTATATGGGAAAAATCCGAAAAGTCAGACTTTCAAGATGGCGGCTGCGCTGGCGGCCATTTTGTAAAATAGTTAGGTTTTCGAAAAATTCAAAGTGACTTTTGGGGTAGAAGGGTGCGTTTGAGAAAAAAAAGTCCGGGGGCTTTTTTAAAGGTCCTTTGATTGCCTATTAACTGGTGTAAAAATTTACCCCATTTTTAGGGTAATTTCCGAGATTTACCCCGAAACGTAAATTTGCGAAATCTTGAAAACCAAGTATGAGGTCCTGTCAAAAATAGTCCACGGACTCCATTGAGACCCTAAATGACCTCATAAATCAAGCTGGAATAAAATAAAAGCAAACTCAAAAATCACGATTTCCCATACAAGTGACGAACATACTTACGTTACTTGACGTGACGAACATACTTACGATACTTGGTGTGACGAACATACTTACGATACTTGACGTGACGAACATACTTACATTACTTAACGTGACGAACATACTTACATTACTTAACGTGACGAACATTCTTATGGTATCTACTATGACATGCGAGACCGAAGGTCGAGCCCTGCGTAGGGCGAATCCCGGAGCAGTGTACCAAGGAGTATTCACGCACTAATGAAAAAAAAAACAGTTTGCGAGGCCGAAGGCCGAGCGAGCCCACCTTCTTTTAGCTACATTACTGTAATACGCGAGACCGAAGGTCGAGCCCTGCGTAGGGCGAAGCCCGGAGCAGAGGCCCAAAGAGTATTAACCACCACTTATGAAAAAAAAAACAATGCGAGGCCGCAGGCCGAGCGAGCCCATCCTCCTTTAGTTACGCTACCATAATACGCGAGACCGAAGGTCGAGCCCTGCGTAGGGCGAAGCCCGGAGCAGTGTACTAAGGAGTATTCACGCACTAATGAAAAAAAAAACAGTTTGCGAGGCCGAAGGCCGAGCGAGCCCACCTTCTTATAGTTACATTACTGTAATACGCGAGACCGAAGGTCGAGCCCTGCGTAGGGCGAAGCCCGTAGCGGTGCCCCAAGGAATATTCACCTACTTATGAAAAAAAAACTATGCGAGGCCGCAGGCCGAGCGAGCCCAAGCTCTTTTAGTTACGCTACTGTAACAGGCGAGACCGAAGGTCGAGCCATGCGTAGGGCGTAGCCCGGAGCAGTGTCCCAAGGAGTGTTTACCTACTAATGAAAAAAAAACTATGCGAGGCCGAAGGCCGAGCGAGCCCACCTTCTTTTTACACTACTAAAAGATGCGAGACCGAAGGTCGAGCCCTGCGCAGGGCGAAGCCCGGAGCAGTGTCCCAAGGAGTATTTACCTACTAATCAAAAAGAAAACTATGCGAGGCCGAAGGCCGAGCGAGCCCACCTTCTTTTTACGCTACTAAAAGATGCGAGACCGAAGGTCGAGCCCTGCGTAGGGCGAAGCCCGGAGCAGTGCCCCAAGAATTGTTCATTCATTAAAAAAAAAATTAGTTTGCGAGGCCGCAGGCCGAGCGAGCCAACCCAAGCCGCCAAAGCAACGCCGCGGAGGGCGAAGCCCGGAGCGGCTGGCGCCCCAAGGATCCCCCACACAAAACCGAATCAACGAACCATAAAAAAGCCCACCGCGCCCGCCTACGCGGACGGTACAACCCAGAAAAGTAATTTCGCGAGGCCGCAGGCCGAGCTGCGTATCGCGAGGCCGCAGGCCGAGCTCCGCGTAGGGCGAAGCCCGGAGCGTCCAGCGTCGCAGACCTAGCTTGAGCACGCACGCGCGAAGAGCGTGCGGCGAAAGCTAGTAATGAGTATATCTTTTAAAAAGAGTGATTTGGACTTCACTAATGCGGTTGGTCCCCATCAAACGGATATAACGACGATATCTTCATAAACTTCTTATCATCGGAACGTAAAATTTTAATAAATTGTTGGAAATGTGAATACCTGATCGTGTAATTATATTTGAATTTGGTGGCCTCTGCTGTGCATAGTGTGAATATTGAATAATGTGATGAAGAGCTGGATGTGAGAAGAATCGAGCAAAGTGGTGAACATTATCAGAGAGTAAATATACCGCCACCAATCGGTTGGTTATAATAATAAACGTTTTATTTGCACCTAGGTAAACGCCCGTTTCCTGATGTTCCCTTGATAGTCTTCTACGATACCCACTGGAATAACAGCATAGGGTGGCTGATGATAAACAATAAATTGTTCAAAGTCGGGATTTGCATATTAGGTGCTTGATGGGTACTTCCTGTACAAGAAAATACCTCGGTTTATGATTAGGTGTTAGGTGAGTACTTTCTGTCAACATCATCATCAGCCCGTATCAGTCCACTGCTGGACATAGGACCTCTCCCAATGTTCGCCACTTTTATCACATTGCTTGAGAGGGAAATGAGCAGGCAACAATGTTCAGGTGTTCAAGGCGAGAGTGAATCGGTGTTTTCTGGGTAAGCGCGTTCTAACGCGCTTACCCAGATAGATAGATCGGCTTTAAAATCAGGTGAATTATGCCTAAACCCTTAATAAATTTAAAAAAATGCCATTAGGCAGATTCCCTTCTTAAAGTATTTATTTGGTAATATATTCAAAAGACTGATCTGGAATAATAACGTGATCTACATCAAAAATGGCACAAGTAACATTTTAAATTTAAATGGCACAGTTCTTTATATGGAAAGAACTACAAGCGATTGTACCTACATAACCTATTATGTTATATATTGAGACAAGCTAGAGAATAAACTTATTGGTTTAAAATAGTGATAACTTTCTTCTGCAAGTTTGTGTTATTTTATAATAGAAGAGTGACGGCAAAGGATTAACTTGCATTAAATATCAAGAAACTGTGGGAAGATTTATCCCACATATCGGCATACTAGTTTCATTGTAGAGGACTATTTGTATAAAAAGTCATAGACATCTTTACGTTTGCAAAAAAAAAACAGTCCAAGATTGTATTAACATAGAGTTCGCTTCTTAAAGTTTTTATCACTTTATTAAGGAAAGATTTCTGAAATAAAAATGGAGAATCTTCCCTCCCTTCGCAATAAAACCATACGTGCTGGTTAGCATTCATCCCTGTTTTATTATTTACTAGCTGTGCCGGCGGCGTCGCACGCGTGGATATCGGGTTTCAGAAATAACGGACTTCTATAAAATGATACCTAAATTTTAAGTTAGACCTCTAGCAATACATTGGTGAAAACCGCATTTAGTTCCATGGATGAGTTATCGCGTGATGCGCGATCAAACATGCAGATAAAAATTTCTCCCGTTTCCCACACACTTCCCGTCACTGCTCTGCTCCTATTGATTGTAGCGTAATGAAACGTATACTATAACCTGCCCAGGAGTATAAAGAATATTCGTACCAAGTTTCGTTAAAATCCGTCCAGTAGTTTTTTTTTCTATAATGAACATACAGACAGACAAAAATTTTACTGATTGCATTTTTGGCATCAGTATCGATCACTAATCACCCCCTGATAGTTATTTTGAAAAAATATTTCATGTACAGAATTGACCTCTCTACAGATTTATTATAAGTATATAACATGTGTTATATCAAAATGAGTTTGCTGACTTCTACTTCTTCCGCACTATCTAAAGAAACTGGATACATTAAAAAAGAAATTATTGCTGACATTAAAATAAACTCCATTAAAAGTGTGACCCTTTGTCTTTCTCCAATCCGGACCAGTGATAATTGCTAAACTGCCGTTTATCATGTACTTACTGCAAGTTTCGAGAATCAAACTGGTCAATAAATAACCGAAAAATTGTTTTATTTTTTTAACACGTCCACTGCTTACATCCTGTTTGGAGGTGTGGCGACAAAGAGATGGCACAGTCATCAGAAAAATGCATGCACCAATTTGTGCGTTATTGAAGAGAAGAAGTAGATATTAATTTTGCAGTTTGGGATGACTGTATCCAAAGAATGTGAGCTGATCCGACCTTAGTCGAGTTTTTGGCACTAAGTGTCGCGCCCACGAGCCATGACATTTGATGTACCTACTTCCTTTTTTTTCTGCACTCACGACTTATGTATAACTTTGCGAAGGAGCCTGATATATGTCAGACTAGTGTTTTTCGTAGCAATAATAAGGTCAATTGGATCAAATGAAAGAAATAAGTTAGAAAAGTGTCAGTATTTTTTATGTTATTTTTTTATGTTGTAGGTACATTCATCATGAGCCTATCGCAGTTCACTGCAGGACATAGGCCTCTCCAGGTAGGTACATTCAATTTGACAAAATGTAGAGCGGGGTAAAACAACATTAATAGACCGTTCCTTCCGTTAGAATAATAATTCCTCCATGGTCAAATTAATATCCTAGAGAATATTATTTGGATTCAAAAAGGAACACGTTGTATAGTTGGGATTATTCAAGTCACAGACATTCCTACATCAAATGTATAGGGAAATTCGTGGTTGAACAAAGTTTTCGACAAACATAGTGTGACGTTAAGCCAAAATCTGCGACGTGACTCAAACAACGTCCAGTGTCTCGAATTCGTAGAAGTTGTAAGGGATTCGCTACACCTTCCATAAAATTCAGAGGATAATGTAAACTGACTAAGATAATTGGTATAATTAAAACGTGTATTTCAATTAAATTCAATTTTTGCCTGCATTCCTCTAAATCGAAATCGGGTTTTTTATTTTTCAATGCCTAATCTTTATAGGATCGCCAACGCATTCAAAGGGTTATCATAAAATCTTCATCTTCCGTTCATTGATTGATATTTATGGCGTTTCATTTTTGACAACACGTATGTTTTAATATCAAAGTATTCACCAAAGATCGTGTCTGTCGCGGCACGACAACCTCTCTATCTGAGCACAATCGTAATTGGTTCCTAAAACTCACTCGGATTTACCCTAAGAATTTAAATTCCAAGGTTGAATCTTTTCAATAGAACTACTTCCTGGATCACTAACATGTTCTATTAAACGCCAGCGTATCGACAATGTGTGACCTTTACGAGGAATGCCCAGTATTGGTTTACGGCATAATCCTATTATTATCAAATTTTAACAAATAGTAATTTCCATTGAATTGCGACGTCAGTCCCCTTGATTGATTTTTTTAAGCGGATATTTTGAGGAAATCTTGTTATCAAAAGAGGATTTGGCTTAATAAGTAAAGGTATCTTTCGTAGGAAGTAACAAAAAAGTACATTGGTTAATTAGTGCTGAGGTATTTCGTAAACATTTGGAATAACACCACCAATATATATGTACCATTGTAAGTAATATCAGTGTCAATGGTATACCTACTTACACTTGCTGAGAAGAAAAATATCTTAAAAATGTAAGCTTTGGTATAGGGTTGTAAACTGTTTGAGATTTAGAATGGTGTAATGATATTTTTTCTGTCAAAACATCTCTCATTAATTATCAAAAACGGCACAGTCGCGGTATCAAGAAGTAGTTTGCCAATTAGGTGGGTAGGTTGTATGTAGAACATAAAAGTTGGTATTATGTCAATAGGTTCATTATACTTCAATTAACGCCTACAAATTGCTTAAAGCCCAGCAACGTACCTGTGACTCCCTTAATGTTGCAGTGTCTACAGGCATAAGTAATAACTTATCATCAGGTGACCTTCAGGCCCGTTCCCCTCTGTCATAAAAAAAGCTTCATCTTTTTTATGACAGAGGTGGACAACGGGCAAATCGTCACAAATTCCTAATTTTGAAAGAAATCATTGTGTTCATTTTAACTAGGTTTGTTTTTAGTAGAATTAAAGCTCGTGATTCCCACAGGGGCTTGGTTCCCGTAATTCCTCTTTATCGCCACACTCTTGACACAGGTCGTAGTCGTCAAGCCTTGAGGGTAGTTTTGATTTGATCCGTCTAAAGCATTGGTGACCTGTCACGTGATCTTGTGCATTCAACTTACCCATTCTACCTGCTTTAAAATTAATTAAATTATTGTATAAATCGGGTAGAGATGGGATCAGGTAGAGTGCGGACGGTGGTTAATCCCCTGCATATTAACCAAATGTGTCATCGACGCTATCGATATTTACTTAAGAATGTTATTTACTACGAGTTACTAGAAATTAGGTCGTTAGTATTTAAATTATGTATCAAATATTCAAATCTATTAATTGCATGACGCACATATGACTTTCTACGTCATAAAAACAAAAATATAAAGCATAAATAAATAATAAAATGTTTACTCAGGGACGTGTCACAGCATGAAATAAAAATAAAATAAAAATAGATCAAACAGGTTACAACTGAATTCTATTTTTCGGCAAATTGATAATAATGTTCCATAATGTTTGGTTTACACGGTTTACATAACAATTAGAAAAAGAAAAAATGCAAATAATGTACATGTTTAAAGTCAATGGACTTATACCACTTTCCAGACGAGGTCAAAGTTGAAACAAAGTATTTATCAGGTCACATGGTACTTAGTTATAAAATAAAAAAAAAGCTATTATTTCACTTAATACATTAAAGCACAGCCAGTTTTACTAATAGGTAAAGTAGAATATTGTTTTGATTATGTACCAGTAATTTCATTCTAAGCATTTGCATTTATAAAACCTTCCAAAAATCCTTAAGGGTTTTCCCGTTTCCTAAAGAACCCTAATGCATCGTTTAAAGTATAGTTCCGCCTTAAGCATTTTACACGGGGTCGCGTGGTCGGCGCCGGCGCCTGTGCGTGACGCCAGGTCAGCCTGTCCACAATGTAACTAAGAACAGTAACGCATCTTCAAATCTATACTACGACACGAGTTATAGAGTCCATTTCGCCATTTGCCCATTATAGACAAGTACATACTACATATTTGAAAAATACTAAGTATGTAACTGTCCCATGTGGTTTCTGGATTTAGAAATGGACCACACCATCTAATCCCGTGGGTGTCTTAGAAGACAATTAAGGGAATATCAGTAAACGAAAAGCAGCAGCAACAAATAAAACCTACTGTGGTCACCAGTCCGCCTGCCAAGCGTGGCGACATATTCCCCAAATGACAATTATCACTTAGGTGCCCATTTCCTGCTAATTCCTTAGTCGTGTTTTACGACACTGATGGGATAAGATAGGGTGTTCCTATTATAAATATGAAAACCACAACTTCCCCTTTACAGTTCGCACTGCCTTCCCCTTTTCTTTAGCAATTGTCCTCTACCTGAAAGTTGTCTGGAAGAGATCGCTCCCAGCGATAAGACCACCTACATTGTACCTACTAATATACAGATATTAGTAGGTACAATGTAGGTGAGAGAAATGTTTAATTTTGTGCAATAAAGAATATTTATCTATCTATGTACCTTTAACATCAAGATCTTGAAAAGCCTTCACTGAAATTCCTTATACTATGCCAATAACGTACGTCGCATTCGCGAAACGAAATTAATAGCTTGTACATTCCGAGCATTCTTACATATTTTATTTACATTTATTCCTGTTTTTCGGTAATGGACCGCGACGGCTTGTTATTGAGAACGGCGCCGGAGTCGCGTACAGCGTCTCGCCATTGGTGCATTATGGTGTTATTTATATAATATTTGAATATTTTTGCATCTCAATAACAATGGAGAACTCAATAATTTAGGCTGCACTTAATATTTTTTGTGATAATCTACTTTTTTATCAGATGTCAAACGGCGGTCGTAAAATCATTTACCTGCTACGCTTGAATATTTTGTCTCGCTATAGAAGTAAAAAATCTACTTAATTTATGGGACGTGAGTGGAAGTTTTTACAAAAAATAAACAAATTAGTTTTAAGATTTGCATTTTTAGTTATTCTAATTAAGCAAGACCTCACAAAGAATTGGGGCAAGATATATGCAAGTACTGTCTCGCCACAACAGCATTAAAACTCAATAAACAGTTTCTTTAATAAAATAATAATCACTGTATTAAAAAGTTAATTCCAAAGATCCTCACAAACTTAATGCAGCATCCGTTTAATTGCATACTCATATCGACAATCTTGGGAATCTTTTCAAATGCGAGCTTAAACTGTGTTAATAACCAAAATTTCAATATAAAAATACAATCACCATATTGTATTATTGATTGCAATTACAAAACATGATCAAGTAAGAACGACTTTTTCCGTTAGCTGTCATCACTTTCTCGTGTTATTTTAGCTGCAGTTGTATTTAGCAAAAATAACAATATTTATGATGAGGATGCGTAGTAAAATTTTGCATACACTAACGGTACACACACACACTACTTACTTATACTCGAGCACCCATAATAATCGTGCGAACAAGTTTCAAGACCCCTTATACCGACATCAATGTAACGGTGTTGAGTGTTTCTATCAAAGTCAAGAACAATACTTGAGTTTTTTATTATAATGACATTATATATTGACACTTGTTATCGTCGTTGGAAAGTAAAATCATTAATATGGCTTAAGTGGTGACCAAATGGACTTATTGTTAGGACCGAATCGTAATTTTTCATACTACCAAAAATGTGTTTAAAAAACAGTTAGATGTATGCAGTGACCCGGAGAAGACGTCAATCAAATATGCGTTTAGATAAAACATTTCGTTTTATTTATCACATCTGATATGATCGCTGCTCTTTGGCATCTCAAATATATTTTGGGATTATAGCATATAATCCGGACTAAATTAATTGGTATTTAATTTATCTTCGATTATCTACTTTAATCGGTCTGAAAATTATCTTAATGCAGCTACCAGCCATATATGAACAATTCAATTAATCATTAAATTCGAGGAATTATTGACATAAATCAAAAGATAGTTTGTCTTTACTTTTTTATTATTTTTAAGTATTGGAGAAGTATTTCGGACTAACTTTTTAAGGGTCATAACAAAACCAAAACCTTTGAAAAGATGTTTTGTCTGCCACCGGTTTGCATCTGTCTAATTTTTATAGACAGTTTATATTACCCTTAAGTGCCTTAAAGTCACAAGTAACAATATAATAGAATAGATAATATAATACAAATAATATTTAAAAAAGAATTTGATTATACATGCATAAATGTGCATTGTTGAAATGGCCGTTGTTTTTATAGGTTCTTCTTGTTAATTGGTTATTAAATTATCTAGGTCTTATTAATTAAAGAATTCGACAAGAGAAAGTTTGGTGTTGAAATTTTCAATAATAAATTATTTTGATTAAGTAGTTAAAAATACGTTTACATTAGTGATTTACACAACGTGTTCCTTTTGATGTACAATAAATCTAGGGTATTGATTAAACTAGCAGTAGACTTAGGTATTCATCCCCCTGGGCCTCGTGACACCACGCTAAATGCATCTTACGGACGGATCAGAGTTTTTTAGTGGGTATAACCTCCTTTTCATCCTAAGACAGGAATCGACCTCCCGTTCACGAGTGCGGCGTGAGTCCTACATAGCTCTTAAGTCCCCCGGGTCAAACTATTTATTAATCTGTTCCCGGGTGGCGGAGAAACCCGGCAGGCCACCCGGGGGTATAGAAGGGGTAAAAAAGATAGAATAGATCATGCATATTAAGAAATCAAATACAATGATTTATTTTGTAATAATTTTTGGTTTAGTTAGATATTATATTTGTCATACAAATAAATGACTCTGTTTATATATGTTTTTTCATGAGATTATTGAAAAAATAAGTCTTAAAAACTATTTGATTCCTTACAATATTCTTTATAATACGTACTCTAAATATAAAAAGGAACACCTTGCATGATTATAAAATTTACACGTTGCAAATAACCTCTGAAAGACGCTGTAGGTAATTGTTATTACAACTCACATGCTTAAATAAAATAATATTTAGTCTCCATCAATATCATGAACATTTGTTCAGTAGTATGGTTCAACACATTATTCATCTGAGCATTGTTTGCGAGTGTTTATCGAAAGCACATTAAATCAGTTGGCTTTAATGCGGCTAATAATTTAATCGCACGCGTTTTTGTTTACACAGAAATGTCAACAATCTGACGAAGATGATAAATGTGATACTTACTAGGCTAACTTGTTTGCTTTGAAACCTAATACTTACTTAAATAAAATTACATATTACATTAAAGACTAAAAAAACAGACATTGATCAGCAAAAAATAGCAACGCTTAAATACGTTCATAAAATCTATTAGTTTTTCGTCATTGATTTCTCGAGAAAGTTTTACACTGTAAAGTCATTTTCTCAAAATCAATAAATATTACTCATAAACAGGGAATCTATTTAATTTGTTTACCCTAACTCTCGATGACGTCGTTATCAAATACTGCGAGCGAATTCCAACTTTGTTTCGAGAAAAAATATAAACATAACCTTCACCTTGTTCTAAAATGAGTCGTAAACGTTGGATGTTACGAATGCTTTTGCAATAGAAGATGATAGATTATTCACAATACTTTTGAGACGCATTCGAAATGTCACGGGTAGCGGTGGTTGGTCGGCGACCGCGCAAGGCCGTACAAATGACCTCACAGACATGAAGCTGCTAAGAAAAGCTTAAAATGCGAGGAGTCATATGATAAGAATCTCTATAAAAAGTCGAACTTGGAAACTAAATTTGGTAGTGCAGTGGGTTGGGCTTCTGACATTTTGATTAGTGATGCTAATATAAAAATCAAAGCCACTTTCTTATCGGATGCAAATTTATGTAAATTAAAATAATACGGTTTTGGTGGCGCATTGTCTTCGCGGAGAGTTTAAGATTCCGGGTTCAATTTCTGTTGGGTTAACCAACTTAGGAAGCAAAATTAATAGCATTCGTTTGACAATTGGTGTGCTTTGTCTGGCAAGTTGAATGATGCATTTAGTAACACATGGTTCTTACCCTTTTTTTTTTTTTTTTTTTTGTTCCGGTGAAAATGCATTTACGCATACCACGCTGCTCGGGGGGCAGCGGGCTATGTGGGACTCACCACCGCCTCGGAATGATGGAAGTGAGGCGGGAAATACCCACTAAAAACACCGGACCCTTCGTCGTGCGCCTTTGGGAGACGGAGCCGTGGGACCTGGATATCCAGAACTACCACGGCATCGCCAGCGCTGTCTGCCCTGAGAAGGGCAGACCCAAGCAGGCTCACCCCCTAGGGGGGAGCGACAGGAGCGAGGCCCGAAGGGATAGCCCCACTCCCGTCCAACGAAGGGGACCCGTGCAAGGCGGGTGGAGGCGCCCCGGCACCATCCACCCGCTGGGCCCCGTCGGGCGGCATCAGGCGGCGAAAAAGTCGCCGCGTTCTGCCACCTCTGCGTCGGCGGAACGGAGGAGCGTTGGGATCGTCTTCCCGCTCCCGCTCCGCGGCCTCCTTTTGGGACATAACAGTCTCACAAAAGGAGGCCATAGCTATCCAGGACGTGCGGCTTCCCAGCATAGATGTTATGACAGCTGGGAGCGACAAGTCCGGCCCCACCGAGCCGACCAAAACGGCTCGGGGACCATTAAACGCCGGGCAAACGGCCAATGTGTGATCTGCCGTGTCACACTCGGCATCACACTCGTGGCACACAGTGGATTCCTCCCGTCCGATCCGATGCAGATATTGTCCGAAGCACCCATGCCCAGACAATACCTGCACCAGACGAAACGTGAGGAACCCATGTGGTCGCTCAACCCACTCCTTTAACACTGGGCCCAATGCGCCCAGGAGTCGTCGTCCGTAAGGTGCGGAGGCGAGGTCTTCGGTCCAGAGACGAACCATCTCCTCGTATGCCTCCCTCCGCACTGCACCTCGTTCTGCAGGGGCAGGGCGCTCCCCGCGCGCCCGCTCCTCAGCCGTCCACAAGTAGACAGTGGCCAGCACCTGAGAAATGGTTCTTACCCTAACTTAATGATTCCTATAAACCCTATACCTGAACCTCATCATTTATGATCTGATATAGATCAAGTATAGGCACTGATCTGTTTTAAAAGACACGAAAGCATTCATAAAATCCAATTTCTTTAAAGCAAAAATGATTCTTACTGCGATTTGAACTTTAACCTCATTCAGACATACAGTTATCATATTTGACATTTTGGACAAATTTAATTGATCCCGTCATCATAACTTGCATCGACATACAATGATAATGTAATTCATAACTACACAACGACCGTAAAACATCGGATATACTGTGGAATTTATTGCCTTACACAAAACTAACAGCAGTATTTCGATTGCACTTAAATCTTCTTGAATTACTGTTAGGATATCCTTTTTATCTCTTGTTCGCTTTGCACTTCGATATCTACATATTGTAAGAGAAAAACCACTTTCAACTAATGAGCTTTTTCATAGGTTCTTGATGTGTCTTCCCACTATGGGAGGGAAGAAACAGACATAGGTAGGTATATTAACTTATGGACACGCTATGCTTTTTATTATGTCCAATATTTGACTGGCTCGGTGGCTCAATTGGTAGTGACCCCTGCCTTCTGAACCAAGTGTCGTGGATTCGGTTCCCACCCGGGGCAAACATTCGTGTGATGAACACTTGTGTTTGTTCCGTATCTGGGAGCTTATATTAATTGTATTTAAGTATTTATTTGTGGTACCTTCGTTGTTCTGATACCTATAACACAAGTGCTTAAGCTACTTATTTAGGGATCGGAGCAATCTGTGTGATGTTCTCTGATATTTATTTATTTATAATAAATTTCGCTAGCAAATCTGCCTTACGGCAGATAACTAAATTTTGGTTTGGAGAACTAGCTATTTAAATCAATGCAAAATACATATAAAATATTTTAATGTCTGTTTACCTAAATTACACATTGTTATTTATATGCTATATAAGAAGAGGACGTTCTAGCAAAATCATTGAGCTTAGGCTCAAAAACATACCTTGAATCTGACGTCAAAAATATTTCCAGTTCTAAAGAATTCAAGTTATGCAAAGTCTATGTTTTGCAAGTCTTGGAAACTATGACCCCGATGTCACTTTAATGACATACCATTCATTCTTATCACTCTATTTTGGAGATAAAAAAAAACTAAAATACATTGAAAACAAATAAATTTTGTAAATCCAGAGCAAATAGTTTCAAATTTTGACACTTATATCTTCAAAATGTCTGTATTAGGAAGGAATTTGTGTATCTTATTGATAACAATATTGTTTTAGAATAACAAAATGTTAATTTTCGACTCATTGACCGAATTATTTATTTAACCTAAACCATCTCATACTGTTTAAATGATACATTTGTTAGGTTTTTGTTTAATAATGTCCCAATATAATAAATACGAGTAAAGATAATTCCAATGGTTGTTATTATAATTCGCTTGTTATTCCTCAGTGATGAGGATCGAGACCTCCTTTGCGAAGTGCCTCCTCTCGTACAGTATTTGTTCACGGGCTGTATTTGGCGGCATGAAAGCTAATTTTCTCGTTACAAAAGTTTCTCGTGGTTGTCACCGTCTTTTCTAGCAATGTGACCGAAGTATTCTAGGACTCTGCGTAGGCACTCGGCTCCTCAAAGAGATTTTAAGTTCTCACTGTATGGACACTTTCTTCCCATATGTTGTTAAGGAAGTACGAAGCTACTAATCGTTTGGCGTAAGCCCCCTATACCCCCTTCATTTATCTCTGCTTTAGGCAGACAAAATCCAGTTGTAATCCACCATTTCTTAAATGTCATCTTTCCATCTCATTTGCGGTCTAACATACTCGTACGGTCTCCATGTAAGAACTCTTTTGCACTAGAAATGGGCTTTTCTTTCGCGTTCCATCAGGCGTAGGGAAGCCATTATGTTGAGCTTCTATACAAAAAAAATATGTTTCTAAATAAATTAGTAGAGATAATTTATAATTCCTAATATACTCTTTACCTTTAAACCTTATTCTTTAGTTGAACCTAATTTTTATCTAATGTACTCGTATTCCTATGTTTTCTTATTTTTGCGCCTTCTGTACACTTATGTCCATGACTTTTCATCATAGGGATATTGGGTCATTGCCCTAATTTTTTTTGATGATAAATACTATTCTATAGGCTATATTAGTTTGCGAAGCCAACCTAAAACAATAACATGAAAGTAAAAAATATAAAAAATTATGATAATTATGCGCCACACAAAATCCAGATTAAACTAGATTAAAATAAATGAAAAAGGTATGTTATATGAGTGACATTGGAGGCAATAGGCATAAACTACTGCCCACAAGAACGGGACATAAAATGTGATATTTTTATCACTTTACAAAATAGATATTTCATACCAATTTTGTGGTTGGTTCTTTGTTTAAATAATTTATAGTCAGTTCCTGAATGTTTTTATTGGCCTATTATATGACTGTGTTGGTTAAATTTAATTCATGTTATGAAGTCGGCGTCTTTGATGTAAATTTAATAAGATGTGCTCAAACATGATCTATTTGTTTTATTGGGTCAAGGTAGTAACATAATACTTGACAAGGGTTATTAGTCAAGTTTACTTTGTAAATAACTACTGTGACGCTTCAAGCAGATCTCCGGTTTCATAAATTTATTTAAAGAGACATTTTATATGTAAAGTTATTCGTTTTAAATAAATAAGTATGAAGGTAAAAATAAACTATACTAAAATAATACGCAGTGTTATATTTAAATAAAAAATAACGTTTACCTACTCATATCTATGGAACTCATGAATTAACATGTTAAAGAAAGAATAAGGAATAATAACTTGATAATTTTATTCTTTCTAAAAAAAAGGGTCTTGACAGACAGATGGACAGACGGAGAACAAAATTATCCTATAAGGGTGCAGTCAGACCAGGTGGAATGACGAATTGCACAGGATGTCTGGCAAGTACTGGCTGCGAGAAGTCCAGGACCGATCAAAGTGGCGAACACTGCGAGAGGCCTATGCCCTGCAGTGGACTGAAAGACTAGATGATGATGTCCAGTTTTTTTCTATTGAGGTAGGTACTTCTGTACCTAGCTCGATAGGAGAAGACCAGGGTTCTCCCTGGGAGGTAATCATCTTGTCGCTCTAGGCCAACCTCACCTGCCCGTGGTGGATCCTGCCGAATAACAAACGAGGCGGTGGCAACCGACGGGTGGCGGTATAACCATCACAACTGAAGGCGTAGCTATTCCCACAGGCCGATGACGGGCAGCAGCGTCACCGGAGCGAAAAGCTACGCCCTGCGATCGCCTCTAGATGTATATGGGAGTAAACTGCAATAGGTTGATGGTGATGACAGAACCTAAAATAGGGCATGCGACGTGTCATCCGACAAACGGAAAATCCAAAGGAATAAACGGAAGTCAAACAAGCCTTAAAGTCAGTCACGCGTTAGTCAGGCATCCTTATCATTACACAGTTATTCACTAATTAAACTTGGAATCTCGAAAACTGGGTACTAAATTCAAGCACTTTATGATCAGTATTTCCACTAGGATGCCTATATTGAAAATAATCTTACCTCTTCTTCGAATTTACGTCAGAATATTTTGTGACTCAACGCCTTACTAAGTAGAGAGCAACACCTAAATGACCTTTAAGTAGTCATATTCAATTATTCCGATGTGAGATTTATAACAAAATCTTCTATTAATACCATCGCATTATGGCTGCGGTATATCCTGGTTATGGAATTCCCGTTGAGTGTTTTCCTAAATTTAACTGATGTGTGATCAGCACGCATAATTATCATTTAAAAGGATTTCGTCTCTTTTACATATCCGCATACTTTTTAGTCAATCAGCAATAGAACAATAAAATGTAGTACATATACTAAGATTTATCTACCGATAATGTTAGTAATTTAATATTTTGGCTAAGGTAGCCAAATACCTCAGCCAAAATATTAAATTATAATATTGGACAATTCTATGGAACTTTCTTCTAGCGTTTTGTTTCCCCCATTGCATACCCCCATTGCATACCCCCATTTAAGTATATGTTGGCCGTCATCCTTCTTAGTACGTAGGTATTTAGGAAGGTAGGTATACTCGTGTACTTACTATTAAATATATGTGCTTATAATCTTAATTAGTGTTAATAAACAGTAAGTAGCATAGCTTTCATATCAATCCTGATAGGAAGCAAAAATGAAGCTCAATTTTCTGTAACAACAGACAGGTAACTGATGGATCAGTCACCTGTCAGTTGCTATGCCGGCCTCTGGTGTTTCTTCAAGTCTCTATTCGAGGATCCCATATTAAAGAAAAGAGGAAATAAACCGGCAATGAGTTCCACACTTTAATGACGCGCCCAAGAAAAGAATGGCTGAACCTTTTACGCGAAGCAATGTTTGCCTAATAAATGTCTTGCCAGATTGACACATCAATTCGTACCGCCCTAATTCACAATAACTATTACTCACAGATGCTCCACTAGATCGATGGGCGTTATATAACCCGGTCTAATACCTAACATAAGCTTCGAGTTTCTAATTGATTTGGATAAGCTATTAAGCTCCGTTGATGGATGCGCGGTGTTTACAGTGCTACCTTAATCTCTTCGTATTCCGGGCTTTATGATTGTAAAAGCTATAGCTTAATCGAAGATGTGAAGGAATAAGCAATGTGAGAGGCTGATAATTTATTCACTCTTGTGTGTGCTTTAACTTAGCATGGTTATACGGGTTAGGTATAGTTTAAAGTACTAACATTAGTGGAAGAGCTCTTAAAGGAGATAGACAAGATAATATGCTCATTTGAAAATATACATTCCTGGGTTACTGGGATTTTCTATAAAATAAATATTACTCAGTAGAAACTCCGGAGTTGAGAAGTTGATGAAAATATTGCTAAACGTGATTTCCAATGCAAAGCATCGACCATCTTTATTAGATGTTTAAAGTAAATATACACCTACTCAAAATAATACATCAGGTCGTTTTTAAATTTTCAAAGTATTCGTTCGTAGTTTCTAATTTTTCCTCTCACGTAATTACTGTAAAATACCAAATATGTATTTGTAAAAACAAAATAAGATTTAACATTCAGATTGTACAAATACAAAGGTAGGTACATCGGATTTACAGTACTCAGACAGACTTGTAAATCACCGCCTAACGTGCTAATATGCCAGCCAAGACGAGCCCAAACACCGATGAAAGCCTAACAATGCGCGCTGATCCCGTAGATTTACCGATTAGACAGCGAATATCCACGCACCCGCTAACACCCCAATATTTATCAACACGTAACCGAAACGCTTCGTTCCGCTGCAAATAACAGATAAGCACGTGCCGTGGTCCGCGGCCGCAACAAGCCGTGCTTCGCGAAATAAATGCGTGATTTATGATTTTAGCGCGGGGCGCCACAGACTGATCGAACAGTTAGACCGTTATGTAGGATTTTCGACGCATTATCCGTACCTGCAAATTACACTGATAGTATTAATGATGCTTTTTTATGGTAGCACGATTAATGGCTTCCCTACGCCCTAAAATTGTATTTAGACTTATAAAACAAAACAAACAATGATGTGCTTCTGATTTTTGGAAATTCGCACTCCAAGGGGTTAAATAGGGGTTGAAAGTTTGTATGTAACTTTGTTGATTTTTTAAGTTAAAGCCCTGAAATTTCGATTTCGGTCTTTAATAACAAAATAAAAAATTACGTGTTTCAGTTTTTGTAATATTTACCATTTAAAGTGTTAAAATAGGGGTTGAAAGTTGGTGTGTGTCACTATGTTTTTTAATCTTTCACGGCGAAATGGAAAAGCAAATTGACGTGATTTTTTACGTATAGATTAGTTTACGAGATGGAGAAAGGGCTACTTTTTGTCCCTTTGTAAAATATTTCTGTGACCAACCTACATGAATGCGGGCGAAACCGCGGGGGCACAGCTAGTCTTGAATACAGAAGTATCTGTGGTAAGAATATGATCATTTCATAGATAAAAGTGTAAAAAGTTAAAAATTGTTTATATAACACTGCATATTTTATGCTATGGCCATATAAAACTGAACTGACACAAGCACACGACCGGCCAACGATTTTCTGATTGGGGAATTTGTATCCGGCATCAAATTGGTCGTGTTTACAGTTCTTGCACTATAACTTATTCCGAATATGTTGGTAGGAAATGTATTAGTAATAATCTACCAATCAAAGTTAAATTCTTTTCCACATTGCAGCCGGCATAATCGAGGACATCTAAAGTGTAATAAATGAATAAAATTGATGATCTTGTTCCGATTTCGACCATGGCAAACACTTCAAACCTTATTCGTTGACTTGGCGTTTGAATATGGGTAATGTAGCCGCTAATGTTTGCTGTGAAATTTCGTGCAAATTGAGGGCACATCGTCATCTTCACATCATCAGCCTTCAGATGTACACTACTGGATATAAGCCTCTCCCAATGACAATTTTCAATAGAGGGGATATGATAATCACGAAGCTTAGCAGGCGGATTGGTGACTCCAGTAAGTTTTATTTGTAACCCAAACGCTACTGCCCGTTTCCTGATATTCCCTTAATTAGTCGTGTTCTTTAACACCCACGAGATGAAAATCATGGGGTGGTCTTATTCTAAATCCGATAACCTTGAGGGTACGTTTGTACACCTTCTCATACTGGTAAGTTGTATCAACCCAGGCAGCAAGCAGGTGGACGGATCTTCAACGGGTCGCTTTTAGTATCAAGGTCAGCTTTACGCTGAACTGCATCTAGCATGGGACAATTGCATAGGTATATATAAATGCCTGCTCGTTAGAACAGTGACTTGGACTTCTTTTCTCACTTACCTACCATAAGCTAAAATAGAGTAAGAACTTTAGTTTTCTAAGGCTAGGTATGAAATGGAATTACCTAACGCGTATACCCACTAGTATATCTGTTGCTATATTCAGTTATCTACGTTATACCTAAAAATAATATTTAATGTTAATTAGGATGCCTGTGACCATACTCACTATTCATGATGTCATTAGTTCGAAATGTACATAATTTATGCAGTTTAGACAGTATTTATTTCTTTTACAAAAGCAAGTTAGAGTACCAAGGCGTCCATTCAAATCATAATCATAAAACTGAGCTGCTTGATGCATTGGCTTTCCCAGTTAGTGAAACACATTTATTTATTGTATTTAATACATACTTCATTGAATGAAACTTTGGATAAAATTAAAATTGACTAAATACAACTATGCACAGCCCCTTAAAAATTCAAATCGCATTCCGGACAAAAATTTACGAGTATTAACCTTTTTAGCAAAATGCATTTATCATGTCTTTAGTTGTTATCTAAAGATTAAATGAGTAATTAATCTTATTATGTTCATAGAACATTGCAAAAATAAATAAATAATTTTGTTCGAATGTTTCATAACGTATATTTCTAGCGCTTTTAAAAGCAAATATCAGTTATAGAATTAATTTATCGGAATGTGGAAGTATTAAATACACTTGTAACACAAGTTTATGAATAAATACCTAACTATGATTACAACAGAGATCTTTGAATCACCAGGAAGGTTTTGCATAGATAACAATATAATGCATTCACTGAGTACATTAAACTTATTGAGATTTATGACTGCTATCAGTTAAACCTGTTTTATTACTTTTAATTATTGTAATTCTAACAGCTTTAAGTGTGACCATTTGTTTTTGCTATAAATCATTTATCTTTATAGTAATCATTTATCATAAACGTTTAAGCTTACGAACATTGTATTTGATTATGCATGTGAGTTAGCACTTTGTAGATTAATTATGTCGGCAGTAAATCAAATCTAAAGGTAATTATTCAGAACTTGTATTTATACACTATTCATCATATAAATATTTTTTTTTTACACATAAGGGGGCAAAAGGGCTTGAAAGCCACATGGTAAGTGTTCTCTTTATCCTATCGACAATGCAACTCCAAAAGAGGAGCTTAAAAAAAGGATTTGTAGTATCTTCTCCGTACATGATGCAGGTATAGATACATAATTGGAAAAGGCCGTAATATAAAGCTATAATAGCGGTTTTGCACATATTCCGTCCGTGTGTTGACGGACAAAGAATACATCACCCGTACAAGTCAGTAAACCTTATAAACTTGTAAAAACAATCAGCCTAGCCAAATATCTATCGAGTATAAAAAAATGTGTAAAGTCGGAAATCTTTTATTACTTTTAACATTACTTATTACAATATGTTATGAAATGATAATTGAGCACACCCACCTACTTAAATCTACGTACTTTTATAATAGGAATAATGCTATCAATTACTCACATTAACTGATAAATGTTGTGACATTCCTACTTAACTGTGTTAATAGGTATTGAGGTTAACATGTAATTCATTTTTACACGAATAAAAATATCTAATCTTCTCTGATTTATTATTTCGCCATGACTGTCGGTTTTGTATCTTCAGTAAATCTATCTTCTTAGTTATTAAAATACAGATTTTGGATGGAAATGCACGATCGTGTCATTTTATCATTACATTAGGATGCGTCGTATGCATTGTATGCATTTAAAAGTCTTGACTATTCTCTAAATGCCAAATGACTACAATGATAAGCCAAGTTGGCTTTATCATCATCACCGGACTGGGGGAGCGGAAAGCTTGTTGATTTAGCAATTTGGGCTACTATTTATAGCATCATCATCATCATCAGCCCGTAGACGTCCACTGCTGGACATAGGCCTCCCCCAATGACCTCCACATGAACCGGTCTGGGTCCAAAGGATCCCCGCTATATCTACCAGGCCATCAGTCCATCTCGTAGGGGGCCGTCCCCTGCTGCGTCTTCCCTCTCGCGGTAGCCACTTGAGAACCTTTCGTAATTTCCGTCCGCCCGTCCGTCCGTGTGGGGTCCGGATTTAGAACAGGACCACCCCATCTCATCCCATGGGTGTGGTAGGAGACGACTAAGGGAATATTAGGCGTTTACCTGGGTACAAATAAAACCTACTGCTATCACCAACCCGCCTGCCAAGCGTGGTGACTATAGCAAATCCCCTCAAATGGCTAATACAATTAGATTTATAGCATGCCGCGCAAAAATCTGCTCGTATGGTCTATTTGGTAGGTAATGCAGACTAGTTATTACTTACACCACGATGGCCATCAAAATCTCCCCTATTAAGGCCTAAAACACCCTCATCAGGGACTCAATAAACAATCCTGGGATCAATCATACACGCCTTGGGACCTTGATATCTTGACTTATGCAATCAGACGTCTTACCTTTTACGATAAAAATTTTATCAGTCTGTTAAACTTTATCCATTAATTGAAAAGTCCCAACCTAAGTGAATAGATTATTAGATAAACTTACGGTAAGTTTAATTCATAACTAGTTGTTTATTTATACGAATATTAAAAGTTCCTTAAATTTTATTAATATAAAAATAATCATAATCATTCATATTCATATATTTGGCATTCATCAGAAATAGGTGTGAACAAGACGCATATTAAGATTAATTATTAGGAAATGATAACTGTCATCGGTTTTATTTATAATACTTACTATTCAATTGTACTTTGATAATGTAAATTAATGACATTCTGTAGGTATTTGATATGAGTCACCGATGTGAAGACTTTGGAACTACAACATTCCAGAATGTATGATTTGTTTTATAAGGTAAAATACCTATAATGAATAACAAACAGGTCATATTTTCAAAACATTCATAATAACCACTAAAACAGGTGATTTTTACCTATAATTATTTCATTTAATAAGCCCTAATGAGAAAAAGAAAACGAGCTTAGTCGGCGCAGAGCATACAAATTACACATGGAACATACATATTATATTAAATTGGCTTTACATTATTTTATTACACCCTGAAAATAATTTACACGTTAAGTTAAATAATGCAAACAAAGAGTTGAAATAATGTTAACATCAATAAGTTATGTTTGACTTTCATAAGGATTTTAATTTTTATGTTAGAAAACTGACATTTTTCAATAATATTAAAAAGTTACCTGGAATTTAAAAAATCTGACTTGTGGTTTTGCATAAATCCAATAAAAGATTGAATACGACTTGGGATTCTTGGGAACCTTCAAGAAACGAGCGTATTCCTATTTAAAAGGCCAGTAGCGACCCCAGAACTTGATTTGAGGATGATCCATGAGTGGTGTTGACTGCTTACCATCAGGCATCACATTTGCTCGTCTGCCGTCGTCTGCCGCCGCTTGCATAAAAAAAGTATCCCTAATCCGTTCACCGGTGAACGCAGGCCTCCTTTACTCCCGCCATATCTCTCTATCCCGGGCTTCCCCCATCCAGCCAATGCCAGCAGTTTTTCAAAGTTCACCAACCCAAAGGATTGCGGGGCGTTTTACACCGCGTTTGCCTAAGAGCGGTGTCCATTCCAAGACTCGTCTAATCCATTGATTGTCGGTTTTACGGCAGAAATGACTAGCCCACTGCCACTGCAGCATACTAATCCTTCGGGGGGATAACTTTTGTCCTCTGACGAACATGCTCGTTTCGTACCCTATCTTTTAACAAGACATCAAGCATAAACTGAAATCATAATTAAAATTCGAAACCCATTCAACGTAAGAAAATCAAACTAACTGACATTCCTACATATGAATCCATATAGACAGATAAGCCGTAATATCCGCTAACAAAAGATCAAACAAACACCGGAGCAAAAAAAATCACGAAAGGAAATCAACTTTGGAAACTTCATTACCTTCATTGTTCCACAGTAACATGAAACGGGCTCGTTTCGAGAGTAATATTTCATGGCACATATCTCTGGAAGATCTGCTGATATAAGCGTAATGCTTAAGAGTTGTGACTGGCGAGATTGATCGATGTGCTATTGCGACAAATTCAGTCCCCGAATACGAAAGTTTACCGGAGGGGACCGTTTCATTGTTGGCTGTTTACCTTTTACAGTTGTTCCTTAATGGCCTTTAAAATTTAATACGCCTACAGTTTTGGTGACGTTGACGTATGACAGTTAAGACTGTAGTTCAAAGTTGCCGATGCACCTAAGACACATTGAAAGATAATACTCGTATAGATGGTAGATTATCTATATTTCATAAAAGTACAATCATTTCTTTTCCGGATAATTCAGGAAGAAAAACTGTAATTTTCTGAGGTGATTGTACACATTACATAAATTACATTGTAGGGCTTGACTCAATTTGATGAATATGTTAAAATTTAGGTAACCTGTTAGTATACCCATATTAAAATATAGTTTACCTAGTACTGTATGTTATTTAGTTGACAACCCCTTTACAAGTTCCTGAAAATTCGGATATTTGCCATTGAACTCATAATCATTGTTATTTCAACAATCACTATTAGTTTCCGCGAAATAACGGCTCAAGATGTAATCTGTTCAAAGTAATTAATTACGATTTATTACAAATTTAATTGTTTCCTAAGCATTTAGTTTGATTTTATTAATAACTTTAATTTTAATGCCCTGCAATTCCTGCAATATAGGTATCAATCAACGACGATTAAAGCACAGTTTTCCTCATTTTTAAACTACGAGGATATTGACATTTATTATTTATATAAAATAAATAACCTATTTTTTTTTTAAATGGAGTGCAATTCTTTATTGCACATCATGCAATTGACTTTAAACTATGTAAAATAAGGTCTATTACACAATATAGGCTTGGACTATGAACTTCTTGGAACATTCTCAGATTACTTTTTAATTAACAATATCATTAGAGAGAACTAAATAAACGCCTGCAATTTCGTGAACACCTATTTTAACTACGTATTTCCTTCTATTCATAGCGTATCGAATTTCCGATATATCAAGATCAAAGATTAACGCGAGCTCAGAGGCAAAACTGCGTTCAAATTAAACGTGATAATGCTTGGTTACCGCGTCCCGTGACGGCATTCAGACGAGTTCCTATAATTAATGTCTTGTAAGCACAAGTCGGGAAACTATCTCAGCGCGTGAAAGCTAGTGGCATCTGACATATCCAATTAACACGATATCCGGCGAGGTTCTAGTTGGCACTGGCATGCCAAATGTGGGGGACTATCTGCCTTGGCACATGTTCTGGCGTTTTGATTTCTTCATTGGATTTCGGGGCTTGCCACTCCGCTTATGAGCCGTTTTTAAATTGCAAATGTTCTGGAATAAGATCTTACTAGGTAGATTAAGCTTTAAGGCAATCACTGCAGTTTCATGTCTCAATTTGGGCACTATATTTTTGTGTTGTTTTCATGTAAGAATAGGATTAAGGAAAGCATGACGACGATTTTGTTTTTGGTATGATGCATCACGCAATCATAGACACATTGGTGAAATAAATATTCCGGTAGCATGAAAAGTCCCACATATAACACAATAGGCTATTCCACCCTATGAATAAAAAAAACTAAAATTATGTTTATATGATAGATCATGAAAAAGTAAACCAAGAATATTAATATCAACTCGTAAAAGTGAAAAAAAAAAAATTTCCATTTTAAAATTCATGTTTTTTAATCTGTCTCCAATTTGGTGAAAACGCTGTAAGCCATGTTGGCTAAAGTTTTGACGTAATCTGTCTTGTAAACAAATAATCTCAGTACTAGTAGTCTACTACATTTACTACAATAATTCGAAAATTCTTAGTTATTATTAACACGTTTCTCGATATTCCGGCGCTATAATATAATTTCATCATGGAAGATGGTTTTATGAAAGCAGAAAGCACTAATCTTCCACGAAGACATAACCTATGAAATATTAGTTTTGCAATATTGTGAATATAATTTTGCAAGTTTTGAAGGTCTATTAAATTGCATACTTACATCAAAATGATCTTCACAAAAATAGTATTTACTCTTTGTGGACAATAACTTCGGATCTCTTCGTGCTATCTTTAGCCACGTATTTCTTATTTTTAAAGCTGTTGGCACTTGTATCCATAACTTTTCCGGCGTTTTAGCACTTATTTTCTTACATTCAGACACAAGACACCAATGATATGGACTATAGTTCATTTTGTATTTGCGAAAATAACTTTAATCTCTCAGTGAAGCGTGATGTTTACTATAAGTGTGACGTAAAAGTCACGGCGGACAAGAGTTGTGCTGTTTTCGAGCAAGTAATAGAATTGAAAAATTAAAAGTTGTTTTTCTTTATTATTTGATATTAATAAAATATATCTCTATTTTTCCGTGGTATTTTATCACTAAAAGATGCATTTGAACTACTTTTTGAATGAGACCGGAATAGCCTATTTAAAAATTTATGTTCTTAAATAAATGTATGAGTCGTGAAAGATGTATGTTTGGTGGCTATATAAAATTTGCGTGTATGTCATTGGTTTCATATCAAAATGTGACATAATGCTTTATTCTTTCAAATATTACCAAAAAGTTATTGAAACAGGCTAATTTTTAAGGCTTGATAAAATATGACGGATATGCAGATTGAATAACAATAAAATTTTAGTTAAATAAGTTTATGTGAAAAATGGTCTAATAGTGGTGTTCTTTAAACCATTATAGTATAGGATACATTAAAGGTAGGATCGTCGTTTATTCACTTATACCAATTTGGAGTTAAGTCGCTAATTTATTAAACTTGCGGGCAGACTTAGATTGTATTTATATTCATCATCATCATCAGCCTATTGCAGTCCACTGCTGGACATAAGCCTCTCGAGTTGTTCGCCACTTAGAGCCAACATCTGGAGGATATACCCATAATCGCCACGCTGGGCAGGCGGGTTGGCGATCGCAGGGCGTAGTTTCTCGCTCACTTTTATATTGTTACGTATAAATCAGTAAGTAGGTTATGTTAATTCACAAAGCATTGCTTCCAATATTAATTTCATTATTCACAATTAGGCTTATTGATTATTGAAGACTCGTACATTCAGGACATTAGTAGATTTTAATCATTGTGTTGATGTAGTAGGTATACGAGAAATAGCTAGCATTTCATTGAAATAATTGACTCTATTGATACACTCGCATCAATACAAGCAATTATTTAGATAATGACTATTTATTAAGCCAATAGTTTGTAGCCCAATAATGTATTATAGACTAGCAACCCGTCCTCGCTTCGCTTCGGGTATTTTAGATAAACATTTCATTGGAATACATTATTGGCGATTAGTAAAGATCCCAGATCTTTTCTGGTAATGTATATGTCGCAGTCATCTGGTTGAATCTCCTATTCAATTGAATCGCTAGCGCGTTCATTAAATGACGACATTCAATTGAATGACTAGACCGAACGTTGACTAAACACGCGTCACTTAACGTCCAACTAGGTAGCGGATTGAAACAGCCCTTTGAAAAGAGCGGACGTAAAAGCAGTCAAGTGATTGTAATTTAGTTCATTTTTTTCCCGCGCGGCGTTAGTAGTCACTAAAACAAATATGGCGTCGAACATGATCACCTGAGTGTTGATATTTTTTTGATTAGATTTACTTTAAACTGACTTATAGGTAATAAAATAGTGGGACAGCATGGATTTACCTATTAATACGCCGCCTCCGGATACTTTTAAAGAAAATTTAAACATTAAACAGTCGTATTTTAACCATTCAACGACTATGCTAAAATGACGTTCAGTCAAGACGTTGAACGTTTCATTCAATAACTTGACGAGTTGTCCTTTAGGCATTCAATTAAATGTCGTCATTCAATGAACGCGCTAGTCATTCAATTGAATAGCAGATTCAACCAGATGACTGCGACATATATAGCCTTTGTTACTCAGGGCTATGTAGTTTTCCAATGGTGAAAGAGTTTGTGATGGCAGAGTTTATTTATTACAAACATCATCATCATCCTAATTGCAGTCCACTGCTGGACGTAGGCCTCTCCAGTTGTTCGCCACTTAGGATAAACATCTGGAGGATATGACCATGATCGCCACGCTGGGCAGGCGGGTTGGTGATTGCAGGGCGTACCTACTCGCTCCGGTGACGCTGCTGCCCGTCATTGACCTGTAATATTTAGCTATGCCTTTAATTATGATGGTTATACCACCACCAGTCGGCTGCCAGCGCCTCGTGTGTTATTCAGCAGGATGCACCGCGGACAGGTGAGGTTGGCTTGGAGCTAGAGGGTGATAGGTCCCTTAAATCCCAAATTACAAACATATACGCACAAAAATACAAATATTTCCTCTTTATAATATAAGTGTAGATGTAGAAATGTTTATTAATATAGACAGAACTGCTTTTAAGAGCGCGCATACAGAATTCGACGTATTTGCGGCGAAACTGGTATTTTCGGACGAGCTATTATCATAGAAAACGATTTTTTTAAAATAAGAAACATAGTTTTTTATATAGATAAAGTCTTCAAGCAGTGCGTAGGCTAGATAAAATACAACATTTACTAGTATATTTTTGTTTATCAAAGATCTCCCGTAAGCCGATTCGCAAAAATGCGAGTCAGAGTCAATTTCGAAAGTCTTAATATCAATTGCATTACATACATATGTTTTAAATATATGTTTATACAATAGCTTATATGGTCTATTAGTGCACTAGACAAAAAAACTTTCAAAAATGTGTTATAAAATTGCCCAAAATAATTTTTCAAAATAAGCTCAATTCACACTTTTCAACAGTGTTTTTCTAGTAGAAAACACTGTTTTTTTTAGTTGAAATTTTGTGTAAATGTAAAAGAAGTCTTTCTTAAGTGCACCTAATTATTATTTTATTAATATTCTATGCCTCTTATTTTATACGATTTTTTTAAAAGTGACTATAAAGCCACGCGCGCGACGCTTGCCGATTCAGTCCAAATCGGGTCATCCCAGAGGGAGGACGTGCCGCTCGCTGCTCCGCTCACGCACACATACGCACAACCACTTTTATGAGCGTATACTTCTCTGCGCGCGTGCAACTCCACGAGTTTGATACTTTGTAATATTATTTTTGTATGGAAAATTTATTAAGTTAAAATAATATACATACTAAATTAATGAAATGATTTACCTAATGTTTAGTCATGAGTATCAAATACAAACATCAGGATTATTATAATTATTATTATCTACAACCACATTTGCTAAATATTTCAAAAAATTAATATGATATTTGTTTATTAGTTCACTAATGAAGTTACAAAGTAAGGCTAGTCCAATGATTATTAATATGCTCGTTAACATCAATGGTCAGAAACAACTTCCATGAAGAAACTGATAAGGAGATTCATTTGAGTTGGGAGCATTTAAGGAATCTACGTCACATGTTCACGACTATAAATAAAGGCATACAATGAAGCTGAAAGTCATAGAAATCCCATAGTCGAGTTATTATTAGTAAAATTATATGTGTAAAGATGGATGATAAAATGTTTGATGGTATGCACGAAATTGATATATTTAGATTTAGATAAATCGATCTTCGAATCCAATTTTGAAATTGTCGCTTAATTGTTTAGTGTGAATAAGTGAATCTTTGTGTCACAATAATAACAAGTATCTACGATTAAAATTAAATCGATCAAAGTGGTCAACAATGGGAGAGGCCAATGTCCAGCAGTGGCCTGTGAGAGGCTGATAACGATATGAGATTACTACTTTCATTCAGATAGTATTAGAAAGAAGTAAAAATTATATTTTATAGTTTCAAAATGTAAAACAAAAATGCAATATGATAGTTGTGAAATGTATGGCCATTACGGTTACTAGGGGTGATTTTAGCGAAAAGGCTGGTAAGATACGGATATGTTACGGTAACTTATTTACATACATTACGTTAAAATTACCGGCTACGTATGCTGAATGGTAGTATGGCGACGAGCAGGGCGAGCATGTAACTTGCAGTATGCAAGTCGCAAGGTGCAACGTTGCCAATGAGGGCTACCGTTTTTGTAATCACCAGAGGGTGCCACTGTATAGTGAGGTCTTCGGGCATAGCTGTTAAGGGTTGTTTTATGCATGTGATGACTGTTTGTTCGTTATAAGAAGGAGGCCATAAGTTTCCAAAAGGCAAAACTGTTTGTTAACGGTTAATAAACAAACCAGTGAACTAGCTTTTCTTTCATACCGCTAATTTTTATACCTCATTTTCTCGGTTCCGCTTTTAAAGCGCAGATAATCACTGAGCCGTGTCTCATATTTTCGAAAATTAATGCCAGCTATGCCAAAATTGCACAAAATTATTTAATTTTCCGAAATAAACTCGTTTAACCCACAGAACCTATGTAATTTGACATTTCGGATACCTCACGCTACACTAGCACCTCTGGTGGCGAATTCACACGCGATATGGGCGCCCTCATTAGTGCAGCAGTTTGCCATAATAGGTATTGTTATTTCTTTTATTTGCTTCGTCGCCGTCATTGGAATTATGTTAAATTCGAAATATTATTAAGTAATTAATTAATTCAGTTTAATTTCCAAAATGTCGATTTTGGGGGAAAAGGTAAGAGCCAAAATTGTTCGGAAATTGACTCTCTAGAACTTTGTTTCTTTTCATTCATGCCGTAAAAAGTACAACATAGGAGATAATGATACAGTTTTGAATATGTCGCGGTTTGCGAGTTTTATTTCCAAAATATCGATTTTAGAGGAAAAGGAAGGAACCAAAATTGTTTAAAAATTGATTTCCTACAAGTTTAGTCTTCTTAATTTAGACCGTAAAGTAGAAAATAAATGAGATAATGACAACATTTTTTACTTGCTGTTGTATTTAATTTTAATTTTCAAAATACCGATCCTAGACAATTTTTGAATATATACAAGAGGACTCACCATACCTACCTATTCAGATAGCTCGCTTTTGTAACCTGTCCATTGCATCTTAACTATAACTAATATTATAAAGCTGAAGAGTTTGTTTGTTTGTTTGAACGCGCTAATCTCAGGAACTACTGGTCCGAATTGAAAAATTATTTTTGTGTTGAATAGACCATTTATCCAGAAAGGCTATAGGCTATATAACATCACGCTGCAACTATTAGTAGCGAAGAAATAATGGAAAATGTAAAAAAAAACGGGGAAAAATAACTATTCCACGCGGATGAAGTCGCGAGCACAGCTAGTCATTTATAAAATTGCGTAAAAGCAGTATTCTACGCAAGATTTGTGCCTTATACAAAAAACAGCGCTGGTCAGTCGTGATATATTCTTTCAGAATCAGGTTCAGGACACCTATTTAGAGAATGCTGCAGTAGTCAATGACTCCTTCAATGTAACCTTTAGGATTCGGGTCATGACGAATATTCATCCCGAGAATAAGTGATGGATTGGTCAAGCTGGATAGGAACCAGACTTTAGTTGTTGTAGGCCATTTGGGGTTTCTGCTACGAAACACAAGCACAACTTTCAGCACAAGCATCAGTGATACATGCATGATCTCTGTGATCAGTGCATAGAAGACTTAGGACCTTAATTCAAATTGACAAATTGTTTTCAAACTAATCTTTTTTGAATGATGGCAACCAGCCTCTTTGTGAGATCCATTTCTGCCGAGTGAAAATGAACAAAGTAATTTTTACAAGTTAAAATATAAAACGGGTTAGAGTTATATCGTGGCAACCACGGAGACTGCTCTTTCCTTAAATAATAATACAAACACCTAAACACAGAACAAACACAAATGTTCAGCACACGAATGTTTGTTCTGGATGGGAATCAAACTCACGACCTTTGACTCATGATCAGAAGGCAAGGAAAACACAGTAGGGATTATTGATTTTTATCAAGCAACATTAATAATGTCAATCACTCACACAATACCTTTGGATAGGTATGTACCTGGTACATATAAAGATAGAAAGACAAAAATATTGTTATATTTTTCTTAAACCTTAATTAGTAAACACTTAAGAATAATGTACTCTAAAGTGTTTAAATCAATTTAATAAGTACGCACCTATACTACACTAATAAAATATTTAGCAATAAAAGAATGTTCAAATAATTTAGATGAATAATAAATTGTTAAGTATCAAAATATGTTCGTCCGTCGGAGTTAGCGTCCGACACGCCGCTCACCCACACAGACACAAATGATGTCTATGTGTGTTTCGGAATCGGCTCCCGCGTGCGTTTCGAGTTGCTTAAAATTGTATGCGCGCTCTTAAACACGTGGCTTAATCTTGCCTATTCACATTGATTACCTACGCATACAAACTCGGTGGCGCAATGGTTATAACGTCAAATCTAAAGCGCAGACGCCCCCAAGGCTTCGGGTTCGATTCCCGGTCGGATTAATTTATGAAAAAAGCTTTTCTCATTTGTTAGTGACTCCTGCCTCTTGAACCAATGATTTTGGTTTCGATTTCCACCCAGGACACGTATTCGTGTGATGAACATTTGTGTTTGTTTCGTCACTAGGTGTTTGAATTTGTATTTTTAATAAAAAGACAGGATGACCTCACTCCACCTGATGGAAAGCTGTCGTTAGGTCCAAAAGTTAGGTCGACAGTCATATTTAATCTTAACTAATATTATAAAGCTGAAGAGTTTGTTTGTTTGAACGCGCTAATCTCAGGAACTACTGGTCCGAATTGAAAAATAATAAAAATAAATAAATAACAAGATCTTGTGAGTCCACACAATTCTACTACGTCAATCTTTAATAGACAAGGTGACGTTATGCAACTTCGTATTAGTGACAAAGATAGCTTTATAACGATTGTAAACATAAGAGTGAATAAATTTATTAATTTAAATAAGCTTTTAATAAATCTAACATAATGTCTCTAGCATGCCAAGGCTACGTTATCAATAGAATATTATATCATTTCATTCTTGTTAATAAGTTAAGGCTTTTAAAATTGTTAATGTTTTTTAAGCTGTTTAAGATGTAATAAAGTGTGACGAACCATCAGTATTAAATAAATAATAATAAATAAATAAATAACCCAAGACATGCCACGCTGGGCTACACAGCGCCACCTAGCCCCAAACTAAGCCAAAGCTTGTACTATGGGTACTAGACAACTGATAAACTTACTTATATACTTTTTTTTGTAAATAAATACATATTATACATAGAAAAACACCCAGACCAATACAAACAGACATGTTCATGAACACAATTAATGTTTGTACTGTGCGTGAATCGAACCCACGACCCTTGGCTCAGAGGGCAGAGGTCACTACCAAATGAGCCACCGAGCCTGTCAAGTATTGCAATGGCAACAGGGATGTTTCCAGGCTCAAAATAATTACATTGTATTTAGTCTGTATTTTAGATAATAAAAATAATATTGGACACGTATTTTTCCTTTTTTTATTTAAACAAAAAATAACAAAGATACAATTTCCCACAGTCACTATGCTTGGCAGGCGGGTTGGTGACCGCAGTAGATTTTATTTTTGTACCCAGGTAAGGCCTGTTACGCATTTCCTGATGATCAGGAGATCATCTACTACAAGAAGTAGTCGTCTGTGACACCCATGGGATGAGATGGGACGGGGGTCTCTTCTCGGTATACTTGTTTGATATTGTACTTCGATGGACAAATAATATACATATCAATTGTAATTTTTAAATCCTGAATATGTTTATACTAATTATATTTTAATTCTGTCTATCCCATTAACGAACTAAAGAGAAATGAACCGTATACGTTTACTATCAAAACATCCCAATTCCCAATGCATGACAGCCCAAGGAACTATCGTGGACAATTGGTTTAGACAGTTGGTCGGGACTTAGGTCGGCCGCCCACGGCATTAGCAAGTCTACAGAGTGGATATACCACACTCCGTGAAAAGAACAGTAACCTAACCTGGAACGAAATATATTAACACTCTATAAAATGACTTCCCTCAAATATGAGATATGGCATCATATTCCGCGTTAGAAAATCGGCTGCTGGATAATAGTCATCCTCAATGACTTTAAGAGAGTTGAGCCGCCCGTCCGGGGAAGGACCTATTATAGACCGCAGCCAAATGACCTCCGGGTCGGGTTGGGCCGACATGGCGGTGGCAACTGACAGGTAACTGACGAGTTACTTGCCCGTGGTCACAATGACTTGGGCTTCTCTTCCGTTTTCCATCAGGAGTAGAAAAGCCATTAGGCCGTGCTATTATAAAAAAAATGCTGCAAAAGTAGCTTGATCGTGGACTATAGGACACATTATATTTTGTTGCAGTCAACATCTTGTAATGTGTCCTACAGTGTGTGTATGTTTGAAAACCGAGACAAAGCAGAAATGGCAATTTCGTTAATTGATGCGACCGGTAATCGGAACTTTATTCCGATCCCCCGCCCTCAAGATCCGTTAATTGAATAAACTAATTTTATATCGATTACTGCCCTCAATATCCTGGACTGTGGTTTTAACTAACTGGACCAGACTGTAAATGCTTACCTTCTATGCATTTGGCATTATGTAAGGCTTCTAATCAGTAGATATAGACGTCTTAACGGCTTATGTAACGTCTGAACTGGAAAACTGCAATTAATTATCTTTGTTAATGTGGACACGTGTACTCTTTACTGCGTTCTTTGGTAAGATAATCGAATTCACGGATTATGAAAACAAATTAAATAAATAAAAATAAATAACCCAAGACATGCCACGCTGGGCCACACAGCGCCACCTAGCCCCAAACTAAGCCGAAGCTTGTACTATGGACAACTGATAAACTTACTTAGATACATTTTTTTTTGTAAATAAATACATATTATACATAGAAAACACCCAGACCAATACAAACAGACATGTTCATGAACACAAATGTTTGTAATGTGCGGGAATCGAACCCACGACCCTTGGCTCAGAGGGCAGAGGTCACTACCAAATGAGCCACCGAGCCGGTCAAAAATTAAGTAAGAACATGTCTAGTTATACCTACATGCATTCCTACAATTATCATCTTATTTGGGGGGATTCGCTTAGTCACTACGCCTTGGCAGGCGGGTTGGTAGGTTTTATCTGTACCCAGGTAAACGCTGCTACCCGTTTCCTGATATTCCCTTAGTTTACGACATCCACAGAACACTCAAATTTTTCCTTCCTCCACTCCAATTATATAATAATTGTATAAAATATAAATTGAGTTTATATAATGCAAAGATTTATTTCGATAGAAAAGAGTGATTGCTATATGAAGCAGAGCAGTCCAGGAGATAAAGTCGTTGATAAAGTCTATTTCATAGTACCACTCTTCTATAAGTAACGATTTTATAGGTATAAGTAAACAGACACTCGTAATCATTCATAGATAGGGGGAGTCCGGGAGACTTTATCAGGTGGTTCATCCACATTTGAAAAATCAAAATAAATTGGTACACCGCGGTTCCTATCGTTATTAACCGTCTTGGCGTATCGTTATGGCAAAATTTAAGTTGACATTTCATTGATATTAAATTTCATCTCTCTCACCTGATAAAATCTCCCGGTTTTCCTAGTTGTAAAAAAAAAATGCACATTTACATAAACTTCTGAGTACCTACACACTGTGAACATTCCAACTTTGATGTAAAGTATGATTGCAAGAAATACGAGAACACTTAAAGCTGAACGTTCTTAAAGTATATTTGTGTATCAAAATCTTGGAACAAGCGTATTTTCCCGTTGCAGTAAAGTATTACGCTGTTCTGCCATATTTTCTTCTCGCGACCCGAATTGCTTCGCTTATACGGTGCCTAGGGAGTGTTTGATTTGGCGAGATCCTATCGCGAGCTTATCAGCCGCTTGTGGTATGAACGGGGATGTTATATGGACGGAATCATATATTTACCGTCATAACACCGAGGCGCAGTATCAATTTCTCGTGTTTGTGATAAAAATACTGGCGGTAGGATCGTAGATGTAAGCACAACAAAATGTTGCAGGGCTATCTGTGACTGTTTTTCCATACTTTATGACATCCAGCCATAACATGAAGCTATTGGATAAAAACTATTTAACCGTGCGGTGACGGAAAATAATATAAATCACTGACTCATTTCGTTCAGTGGGTGAGACGTACTTAAGCGACTTCTCGATTTCAACTTTTCAGCTGGTATTTTTTTTTATAGTGGCTCGACATAATGGCTTCCCTACGCCTGATGGAAAGCGAGAGAGAAGCCCAAGTCGCTGTGACAACGGGCAAGTAACTGTTTAGTTACCTGTCAGTTGCCACCGCCATGTCGGCCCAACCCCAACCCCCCACGAGCTCCGGAAACCCTACTCACCGACAGGAACATGACGCGGAGGTCATTTGGCTGCGGTATTCTATAGGGTGGTCGTATGTTGTGACTAAAGTTTATCCTCATGAACATGATATTAGTAGGTACAATGGAGAATGGAGATTTTTTATGAAATTCATAATCCAGAAAAAAGTACGTAGGAGGGATTAATTACATAACCTACAATTTTTCATCATCCCTTCATGTGGGGTTTTCTCTTGAAATTACTTGCAATTCTTATTTGAAAGATGTTACAAACAAAAATGTTATGTGATGTAAAAAACAAAAAATATAACATTCATGCCATTCTAAGAACCAGGTTCATCTGAACTACTTACTTCCAAGGAGACTTAAGAGTAAGCTAATGTGCCTAACTAGTCCCAAAGCTAACTTGAAATTAGTACTAATGACACTTGCGCTACAAATTGACCAAGGAGCGCATTTAGCGGTGAAGTATAAAGTTTTACATAAACTTTCCGAGGTTCTGGACTAATCAAGTGTAGGTACTAGCTTCCCATGACACGGGCACAATAGGATTTCAGTTGAAAACTTTGTTAGCGGAAGGCCAAGATTGCAGATTTCCCTGCGGGCCTACACCAGTTTCAAGTTGTACGACTATATCGATAACTTATACTGACATCCGTTTATATATTTATCGTCAATGTTAAGGAAGTGTTAATTGACTGGGAAACTAAATGGAGACACTTGAGTTTCCGTGTTTACTTTGAGAAGTAAAACACAGAAATCAAACATATCAAAGCCGGATGTACATACATTTTTTTTAAGTTAATGCTATTACTGATACGTGAAATTGGTAGGTACACTGTCTGCAAGGCTTCAGATTATAAAAAAATATTTACGGTGGAATTGAGAAATCATTTTCTATTTTCATCATCATCATTTTATAGTCCACTGCTGGACGTGAGCCTCTGCAGTTGTTCGCCATTGGCCAAACATCTGGAGGGAGAAAACTGTTTAAAGAAACAGTTTTTTGATAAATTAATAAAGAATTTATCAAAAAACTGTTTCTTCTGCACAAAAAAAAATATACTTAACTTATATATACGCAAGTATTTATCGTACAAAATGCTTCAACGAAGTTCTGGGGGTATTGGCTACAGCCTAATCACCCCTTTAGAAGATCCGGCCCTGCAGTGACGGTCCTCAAACTATGTACTTGCTTCGAACTGTCTCACGTACCCAGTCACCTGTTCGCACTTTAAAGAGATAGAGTTTTGATCTGAAATTACCTATATTTTTAGTAGTTTTATCGTTGACTCGAGAAGAAGAGTCTTTCTATCGATTTAATATAAATGTTTTTCGAATTAAATTATGAGCGTATGTAGGTAGGTACCTAGTGTGTAGAAACCGCATCATACTTCCAAAACAAAACAAATAATCAAAAGAGCCGACACTTCAGCAAAATATAATAAGTTCAAAGCGAGTGAGAACAGCGCAGCGGACGTAAAATTGAATATTACAAGCGAATCACGAAATTCACTTCGGTAATTTAAACAAGGCCGTAGATGCAGAAGGACTTAATTTCGGAGACGGAGAAAAATGTTATGCAAATTTGTACAGCGTATTTTTTCAACCATTAACCTCCAGGATTGTAAGGGACGGGACAGTACAAAAACAGGCTTCTATTTTGAAACTGTAATTAGGAAATTAACGACTCGGACTTAGCAGTAACAAATGGTGTTTTTGGCGGTCCACGTGGGTATTTTGCCGCATCCGCATTTTAAATTAAAAAGAATAAACAACGCGAAGAGGTTTAAAGGGCAGTATGGGGTTTTTGTTCGTCCTAACAATGTAGCTGCCCAGACGATTTATGGTTAAAAAGTATTCAGCATTTTTTATGTCTACAGCATGAGAGAATTACGAGTAGGTAACATGGTTAATAAAAGTGAGGAGAGTATTTATTTTCTTCTCTTGGAATGATCTATTTCGATCTAACTAGTACCTACCTGTAGTCCTCTACCTGATTATTGTCTGGAAGAGATCGCTTAATAGCGATATGACCACCTAAATTGTAACCCCACGCTCTGTAATATCGTTTCAGTAAATGTTTGTATTTTATGTAATAAATATTATAATATATTTATTATTTATCCTAATACCTTATCAACATGGTGCAATTAAAATTATTCTACCTATTACTGTCGTTTTCTTTGTAAAAGCAATATCAAAATGGCTAAACATATTGCCAATTGGAAGTTATCAGGCGCTTCAGACATCCAGTATGTATTACAAAAAGTGGTACCTACGGTGATTCACTTACCAAGAAACTAGCTTTTTATAGGTCTTTACAAATTAGGTATTTAATATGAAACAAAGCGGCAATTAATAAGATGTAATGACAAGTGAATGACAGTAAAGTTACAAGCAATTTATCTCTTTGTGATACAAATGTTTTAGAAATCAGTCAAATGTCGCAAGATACGGCGCTCAAACATTGAGTCTCAAAACTTTTGCCATCTTGAATATCCCAGTTTTTCACATACAAAGGAAATGAAAGTCGAATTGACAAAGATAAATGAGTTGTAACAAATCAATAATTCATTTATATCTTTACTGTTTCCATTGGACTGCCATTTTTTAAATTGGGTAGGTAAAACGCCAAAGGAACTCAATCAGGAGTCGGTTATCTTCAAATATGGTTTCTTGAACGACTGTGATGATACTCAGCACTGGACTAGACAAATGGACATGATAATGGTTTGTTATTGATTAATATTTATTTAAACTTATTGCACAAAATGACACAAAGGTCGAATTTAATGTTAAGGGCATTCTCTACCAACCAGATTATTGATTAATAATAGAAAAGTGCACGATCTTCTAATTGTATTGTTCTCGAGTCTTATTCTATGTACGTATTAAATAAATCGTAAAATGATCATCTATAAATCTGTATCCATCCTAAAACTTTAAAATTTTCTCTTTTATATCCTCAAACGCCCAGTACACTATAATATTCTATGTAGCCCGTCTCTATTGAGATTAGGCGTAGCTGCTAAATTTCTGTTGCGATATTATTATCTATTTTTCCCACTGGCATCCCCGGTGGAAGTTTGGACAGCGCTCGCGTCAACCGCAGCCCCCGCGGCCATCCATCACCCGACAAACTGCTCCTGTTTCCAACTTCCCACTGATTAGATACCAATTTGAAATTATAAACTTGGCTCCAGTGATAGCTGTTTTGTCTTTGTATTGTGTTGGACACTGGTTTTGTGGCGATATAAGTCGTGGTGATTCGATAACTGTTGCTCGAATTGCTACGGTTATCTGAATCAACACGTGACTCATGTTCACGTCGATTCATGTTCTCAAACGAGGAATTATTTGTGTAAATATTAGGAATTCATTTAATTCAAAGATCATTTACTTCTAATGCGGCAACAGCATGTGCATTATGTTTATTGACATATTTGATTACTTATAAAATAAGTTTCATCCAATAAACGTCTCGGTGAAGGTCGTTATATGGCGGGATCTTCTACTAATTGTTAAGCGTAAGGTATTCATCCAAAAAGGCTATCACTCAGCATGACGTGTTGTGGTGCGGAATACGGCGACCCTGGTTTTTAGTGATGGTATGGTATCCTTTTGGCATCTATAAATTCAGAATACACTATAGACTCATTAATTACTCTCTCGCCACGGCGTAGCTTTCGTACTTCTTATAAAATTTATGATACCAATATAAATACTTGGACTAACTTGATCAACGTAACTTATTTAATCTATGGTACAATGTTCTCAAGAGGTGCGGTGTTGTACACAACTGTTGATACAAAGCTATGAGTACAAAGTGCCAAACTTCCTACGAGGCTCGTATATTATGCGAGCTCTTCAGAACTACATAATAATCCATGATGATTAATGGGTTTTATTTCAAGCAAATTGTTGTGAGCCAACTATTTTCGCTATCCTTTTAATGTACTAAGGATGTGCTTAAACTTTTGCTCCTTTAAGTTTGATGACAGGTTGGAAATTAATTACTTTTGAGAGCAGTTTGGAATTAGTTTAGTCTTATTTAAGGTTTTGTGTGTTTTGCAAATTTGCAACTTAAAGTTTTAAGCTAGATACCTACGCCGTTTTATTACTATCTTATATGGAAATCTTATTTTCAGTATCTCCTGATTGCTTGGACGTGTTCCTTAAATGTAGTTCAAAAAAAGTACTGTCTTTAGATAGGCAGTGGCTAGGATGTGCCCACGGCATTGATGTGTCTATGAGCGGTAGTTAATGACCGTTTAACATCAGACGGGCCGAGCTCGTCAGCCAAGCTCAATAAGTACTGAGAACAGTTTACAGAAATTAATAGGCTTCTAGTCTTTTTGCCTTGTGAACGGCTCATGAGGCAAAAGTGAGATTTAAACCATTGATAACAACTCTATTTACAACACTTCAGGAACGCATTCTGGTAACTATGCTGTCAATATCAAATCCGAAATGAGAATACCTACAAAAAACGAACAAACCGATGTAATCATTTTCGATTCCCTTTCCAAAGTGTTGTAAATACGGGGGCAGATAATGGATTAACTCACTTACCTATGTATAATTCAAAATGACAGATAAGAAAAGTAATGTTTACGTTCGTTGAAGAGTTAATGAGTTTAGTAAGACAAGACACCAGGCTATTAATTGAATTTGCACATGAGCATCGGCGAATATTGTACAAGCAAGCACCGACTAACCGCAAACATAATACCGATCCCATAATCTCGTACCGATTGAATGCCTACATATCGGTACGTGTCGCACAATAATCGGCTTGCAGTTAGCGGCTAAGTGAACGCCGAGTTGTCCCTATAGACGGGACAATGCGCGTCACAATGACCACTCGAGCTAGCCAAAGCTGATTTAGTTCTGGGGCCGTTCTGAACTCTGCTAGCCCATAGTTGGTTGGCAAATAAATGATACAGGAAACTTGCGTGTAAAGTTATTGATGGACACAGATAGATAGATATTCTTTATTTCATACCAAACATTTGATCTATAACTAAATACAAAGATACCTATATTGACGTACAAGTTAGGAAGAATGAATACTCTCCGCGCCATTCCAAGACACATTTGATCGAGTGCATGTGTTCACTTTACTCATGCGAGTTAATAGTGAATTTGTGAAGTACGAAACATTCAGATAGTTTCTGGAAAAAATCCGGCTTATAAAATCCGGCAAAATACCTGCCTCTTACTTACTTCTTTGTAAAGGTGCGATTACGGAGCAACAAAAATTCACCAATGATATTGCTCAAACCACACCGTATCATCACCGCTCGCTTTAATCGTAAATTATCGTCAAATTTTTGTTAGCTCCGGGTAACTTCTCTGCTATCCTTATACCCATTAAAAGGGTTAACCAAAAATTACTACAAATCATCAAGAAAAATTCTGCTAATGACCTTGTAAACTATTATTATAAATGCAATATTATTTAAACACTGTTGTTTACACTAGCAGCTAATCCGCAAACATAATAGTAATCCCATAATCCAGTGCCTACAGTATGCGTACATAACCGTACATTGTATGTTTATGTGTACGTAGAAGGCTCGCAGGCGTTTAAGTGTAACGGACCGGAAAAAGATGAGGTAGAGTGTCTCTTTAAGTCTTATAGTACAAGTAAACTAGGAAAATGTGAAGATATACTCACATTTTTGCGCTAGTATTCAATAGACAGTAATATTAGCTATGGTGTCCTTCACTGAAATTTGTAATGCCCTATTTCTCGAGAAAAGTTACATGTATTTATTATTACATTTACACCTATTATCAAATGTAGTAAACGTATGTGTAAATACATGCGTGTGCTTAGGGTGTGATAAAGAAAAGCTGATAATGATGATGACGTGTCTTTTCATGGCATCATCAGATGATGACGTGACAAAGACACGCAGTGACAAAGTCCAGCAGAGTGTTGGACTTAGGCCTCCCCCAATTACAATAGTCAATGGCGGGGATTTGACTTAGTCTAGTCACCACGTTTGGCAGGCGGGCTGGTGACCAAAGTATGTTTTATTTGATATTTCATTTCATCCATTTCATGATATTTCATTAGTCATCATCTACGAAACCCTATGTGGGTTCTACTCAGAGACACGTAATAAATTTGTCACATTATCCCCACCAATCAAATAAAGAATCAAAGGCAGGATCGGTATAAAGACATAAGTTAAAGAATGGTAAACAGGCGGCAGTCTAAAGGGTATTCCATATTAATTAACGTCCATTCGGAAGGCGACGAAGACAAATGTTGGAGGCTCCGTAATGTATTTTTCCGGACCCTTCCGTCCCGGATAAAACAAATGATAATCGGGAAAGAATGAAGTCAACATTAACGACCACAATTAATTACGAAGAATGTCGCTCGTTCATCGCTTATGTTTTGTGTTAGCGTCGCGAGATGTCGTTGATGGTGTGATATTATTTGAAAATTAAAATAAAGATTCTATTTACGATTTTTTATGTCATCATCAGCCTAGTACAGTCCACTTCTGGACATAGGCCTCGCCAGCTATTCGCCACTTAGGGCAAACACCTGCTGGCCATACCGATAATCGCCACGCTGGGCAAGCGGGTTGGCGATCACAGGGCGTAGCTTCTCGCTCCGGTGACGCTGCTGCCCGTCATCGGCCTGTGATATTTGGCTACATCTTCAAGTGTGCTGGTTATACCAGTCGGTTGCCAGCGCCTCGTTTGTTATTCAGCAGGATGCACTACGGGCAGGTGAGGTTGGCTTGGAGCGAAAAGATGATAGGTCGCTCCCTTACATCCCAGCTCTCTTAAAATCCACATTAAAAGTTAAAACATCTAAACCTAAACTTATTGTTGAATTTCTGAGCATTTTTTTATAGACCGAGTCTACTGTTCCTTAGATATGTAACAAAAAAATATTCGACCTTTTCTACAGACACACCACAAATAAAGACCTCTCTGTAGAGAGCACGCAGTTTTTCTTTGTTAATTTTATTTAAGTCCATAGGAGAGAATTGCACGAGAAAGGCAATAACATATCCCAACGATTTTTCAAACCGTGAAAAATGTACAAAATTAAGCAGTATACTTCACTTAAGCGTCTAAGGATTAAGAAGTGGTTTCGCCCGTCAACCGCACTTTCCGTTAAATCCTTAAATTCGTACATGTTTGTTAATCCCGGATAAGTCGCGCTTCGTCGGACCGACAGTGACGAAGTGTGGGTCGTAAGGCCGACCACATAGGCACAGACCCTTACGACCTTATACGACCACTGTAAAGGCCAAATTTGCTCAACAAATCAACAGATACAAGTGACTGAGTATAGAAGATTATTCTATCAAGGCCGAATGTCGGTCAGTAGCGCCTTCGTCCTTTATTATAGCAAACATTGTTTTTTTTTTCAGAAACGGAGGACAATTTTTTTTTTATTTCGTATGAACTATATTACCCTTTATATCTTCCTATTGAACTTAGATCGCCTAACTTGTAAAACAATACGGATGATGACAAGGTATGAAAATGAAGAAAATAATTAGTCCGTCTCTTAGATAATAAAAAAATATAAGACCCGTATTTTTTGTTTTGTCGAAATAACAAGAAAAGACTTAGATATAGCGCATTAAAGTTACGGAGTGGGGGCTAACTACGTCACGTTAGAGTATATTTTGTACTCTAACGTGACGTCATGTGACATTTAAAATCAATGTATCTTCGTAAGTTTTTGAACAAGAGGCAAAATAAAAAATACGTATCCAATATTTTTCATTAATCTATCTGATGGACATTAAATTATTTTTTAGTCATCATCCCAATTGTACACTTTATCTAGTTCTAAGTAATTGTTTGGTGTAATAAAGAGTATCTATCTATTTATCGTTAGCACGTGGCTAATGTGACATTTAAGGGTTTATTTTAACACGGGCAATGTCAATTGATTGTGATTTTTGAGATTGATCATCAGTTTGCTTCAAGCCACCGTCATCTGCCTATCTACCTCCGTGGTGCATCCTACGCAGGCCCCTCTTCCCCACTGGGCACTATGGGCACGTGCCCAGGGCCCCGCGATCGAATGGGGCCCCTAGTATAATAATAATAATAATAAATAACCCAAGACATGCCACGTTGGGCCACACAACGCCACCTAGCCCCAAACTAAGCCGAAGCTTGTACTATGGGTACTAGACAACTGATAAACTTACTTAGATACATTTTTTTTTTTTTTGTAAATAAATACATATTATATATAGTTCCTGCCAGATTACCAAATGATAACCAATGTTTAGCTCATGATCCTAATGTGCCCAGGGCCTCAAATAGTTTAAAGACGGCCCTGATCCTACCGAATAACGGATCGTAAGATTGCAGTATAACCATCACAATTCCCTAAACTCAGTTAGAGCTGCGGGTGTCCATGGGCGGTGTCGACTGCTTACCATCAGGCATCACACTTGCGCGTCTGCCGCCTCTCGCATAAAAAGAAAAATTAAAGGTGTAGGCGAATACCACAGGCCGACGACGGGCAGCAGCAGCAGGGAAAGCTTGCAGATGTGTGACGATAGTAGCAAGCAGCTAGATATTATGCAGTGGATTGAGATAGGCTGATGATGATGATGATGATGATGTAATAATGTTAGAACTACACATGAACAACATGCTATATTTTATATCTGTTAAATTTCGAGCACTTTAACAGTTTTATTCAGACATTTTAATTTTAAAGACACAACCGAGACGTTAAACTGTTTTACTAAGGGCATTAGTGACAACTTTAATGTTTATGCAAAGACTGTGCGCACTCAAAACGCCATTTTCAAAGACACAACAAAGTCGTCTGAACGTCTTATTTAATTTGTTCTACGCGAAAAACTTCAGTTTATTGAGTCTCCGGACAATTAATGTGTTGGATTTGCTTTGACTAGCTTTCTTGCAGAATTTGGAATTTTTTTTTCAAGTCATGTCAAGCATCAGTTAATGTCACAAAAATTAATGGATTCCCAACGTTAAATGTCCAAGCACTTTCTTGTAAGAATAAAATATGTTAGCAAACACAATTAAACAAACACAAATGCTTTTCTCGCGATTTATTATGTGTTTCTAGGTGTGGTCCACTCAATAAGGTATTATATAATTATCTATGTATGTAATATTATAATTTGTTTTCTTTCTTTCGAAATCTGCTCGCATTTAATACAAGTGGATGCTTGTGTGTTAGGATCCACATGCGTTATTTTTCATTAGTCCAATATTTCTAACTTGCAATTTAACCCCTTGCGAGCAAGAAAATAAATAAGCACAATTGCTTCTGACTACACAACGAGTAATTAACTAAGGAGATAAGTTGAAAAGCCCGTTGCAATAAAGTTCTGATGTAAATAACATAAGCAAATCTTTATAAGATAATTATAAATTATAAAAAATAAAATAAAAAGATATTCGTTATAAATAAAAAGATATTCGTTATTTCACACCACACATCTCCTGAGCTAAGTATAGTAAGTAGCCACTTGTTGTACTAGACTTTACTACAAATGTACGCAGTCTCATTGCTGTGATCTTTTCCAGACAACCTTTGGATAAAGGATAGTTAGAAGAAAGGGCTAGAAAGCTCCAAATAAATTGATTTGAACACGTATGAAAAATGATAAGTTTTAGTTTTAATTAGCCATCTTGGATAGGTACATGTGATGAAATTTGCAGACTCCATTCATGCATGCAAAACATTGTGGAGTTCACAAAATACATAGCTGTAGTTGTGCGAGCTATTAAAGATGAGTGGCTCCCTTTGACCGCTCAAATTGTTGCATGTACGACGATATTGCTCCGTTGTCCAAGTTACTGAAGCACTATGGCCCTCAATTTTACCAAAGTGTTCATGTCTTGTGGCCGTCTTGTTTGCTAAAGTTGATCCATTTGGAGAGGCCGCATAGCCACAATTTTGGTAATAAAATAAAAGCTTTGGTTACTAGGCACATGTCATGTTTCTAGAATGTAGGTATCGTCGGTAATTTGCGAAGGGCACAGGATTTTTACTGTTATGTGAAAGAGATTGCGTAACAATCTTAGATAATTAGAGATGAGGCAGACGAGTAAGTATGATGCCTGATGGTAAGCAGTCGACACTGCCCCCATGGGCGATATATCCATATACCCGCAACTCAAATCGAGTTTAGAATATCAATGTATTGTATATGGCAAAATCTGAGCAGGAGAGTACTTATTAACTACTAGCTGTGCTCGCGACTTCGTCCGCGTGGAATAGTTATTTTTTCCCCGTTTTTATTTTACATTTTCCATTATTTCTTCGCTCCTTATAGTTGCAGCGTGATGTTATATAGCCTAAAGCCTTCCTCGATAAACGGTCTATTCAACACAAAAAGAATTTTGCAATTCGGACCAGTAGTTCCTGAGATTAGCGCGTTCAAACAAACAAACAAACAAACAAACAAACAAACAAACAAACAAACAAACAAACTCTTCAGCTTTATAATATTAGTTAAGATTATTAATGGCTTCCCTACGCCTGATGGAAAGCGAAAGAGAGGCCCAAGTCGTTGTGACAACTGGCAAGTAACTGGTCCTGTCAGTTGCCACTGCCATGCCCAACCCTAACCCCCCACGAGCTCCGGAGACCCTACTCACCAGCAGAAACACGACCCGAAGGTCATTTGGCTGCGGTATTCTATAGGGTGGAGGTCTTCCCCCGGACGGGCAGCTCAATACGAGCGAAATTCGCTATGCCCTTGATTATGTAATATGTAATAAACCCCATTAAAATGTCAAAAAATAGATTAAGAAAAAGATTTTTCCCAGGAATTACGCTGCTGGTTTATTACGCATATTTGTCTTTGTCTTTGCATTTTAACGACAAAGTGAATTTATATGAGCGAAAACTGCTGTGTATAATATTGACTTTCACATATTTTGTTGACTCCTGTTTTAACAAATAAATGCTGACTATGCAAATAAGAATGTAAAGTTAACTGAATTCATGTATTTCCTTTTAATAATTTTTAATCTTGGATTTCGTACTCGTTTCCTAACATAATTATAACAAGCGTATTTAAAATATAGTACAATAGTTTAGTGGTTTAACTAAGAACAACTGGCTACTAGGCCCGTAAAAAAATATTGGTTTCCTTACTACGAATTAATTTAGAACATAAAAAACCTTCAAAGCATCGTTACCACGGCAACCGGCCGCTTGCATTTCCCAGTGGCTCAGTCTGCAGTTCTTCCGACCGCAAATGAATGGGAAAGCAATCTTCTCGCATCCCACTTTAGCTGGCAGGCTTGTTAGTGTGAATTAGCTACGTATTCCGCAGCGTTATTCACACCCGACCCGCTTGAAAATTTCGCCGCTGAGAGAACCGCGAGCCAAGGAAACGTGAAATTGGGTAACACGTTAATGTTTAGTTTGATGGGCACGCGTCGTAATTAACGCTTTGTCGATAATAATGCTTGCAATAATAGAGGTTGGGATGTAGGGAACGGCCTATCATCATTTCGCTATAAACCAACCTCACCTGTCCGTGGCGCATCCTGCCGAATAACAAACCAGGTGCTTGCAACCGACTGGTGACGGTAACACCATCACAATTGAAGGCGTAGCTGAATACCACAGACCGATGACGGGCAGCAGCGTCACCGGAGCAAGAAGCTACGCCCTGCGATCGTCAACCCGCCTGCCCGTGGCGATTATGAGCCAGCCATCAGCCTAACGCACTCCACTACCTACTGGAGATAGGCCTCTCCAGTTGTTCGCCACTTTTGCCAAATACCTGGACTGGAGGCTTTACCTATAAATCAGGCAGGCGGGTTGACGATCGCAGGGCGTAGCTCCTCGCTTCGGTGCCGCTTTTGCCCATCAAGTTTCTGTGGTATTTAGCTACGCCTTCAAACGTGATGGTAATACCGCTCTCAATCGGTTGCCAGAACCTAGTCGATTACCAGACCCTCGTCCGTTGTTCAGCATGATGCACCTCGGTCCGATAAGGATGGTTTGAAGCAAAAGGGATGTAAAGGAGTGACCCATTATCTTTTCAGTCCAAGCCAGCCTCACCTTCCCCGTGGTATATTATAATATACGCTTCTATTATTGAAATAGTGCCTTACTCACTCACATTTTTAAGGTAACAGAAATCCTTAAGTACAGCCTTGACTTGGCTAAAATTATAAACGTATTATGTACCTAATAATTTCAAACAATTAATTTAAAAAAGCAACTACACAGGTTTCTTGCCGGTTTCATTTCGGTAGAATACTTACTGCTTTCCGAGCCCGCGATAAATTAACAAATGGTAAGTAGGTATTTTTTAAAATCTTTTACGAATAAAGATTATTTCAATTTAAACTCTTTTTGAGTCACCTGCAAAAATATCACTTTCAAAGCTTAATTTAAAATTAGAATAGAAACATCTTAAAAAAGACCTTGGTAATTACCTAGCACAAAACGAAAGTTAACTGAAACATTTAGATACTCCAAAAGGGTTGGAAATATTTGCATAAAAATGAATAAAGGCAAGAACAAAAGAAGTAAGAGGGCGTTAAATATCTATTTTACTATCCGTACCTTAACAGAAAAAAGGAACAGTTAGGTTGAAAATCCCAACACCGCAAATCCTTCCTCTCCAGAAGTTCACTCACTCAGAGTTTAAAATGCGCATTCATTAATCTTAATAAAAGCTAATGGGAGCCCAGGGACTACTATACAAAAAGATCAAAATTTTAGTGAATTTTACTTTTTGAAAGCGTCTTTCTTGGATACCGTCTATACAAAATATAGCTAAACTTGTCTTAGGAATGCAATTTTAATGAAACAGTCTAAAATTTTAGCTTAAGCTTTTCACTTATCTTTCACAACATGCGGAATGAACACAGACAAAGACATTGCACCTCTCAAAATCAGTGAGTAACGATTGCTTTCAAATTTTCATTTCTTTCAATAACATTTCAATGGTCTTTCAATTTAAGGAATAAAGACTGTCTGAGGTAAAATCTTAGACAACAGCCTGTGAGGACGTCGAATATGTAGATGTGATGGATGGTCTACTGTGCTCTTGAGTAGGTATTTAGTACTTACTATTTTAATTTCATAATCGTCTCTGTTTTAGTAAATTGGTCCGACAATATCAAAAGAAAACCTACACTTGGGTTACATTTGGGTATCCATAAGACAATTAGCACTAGTGATCACAGGTTAGATCCATGGGAAACATATAATATATGGACATTATAAGTTTGTATAGGTCTGAGTGTTGGTTATGTACTTATCTATAATATGTATTTATTTATGAACATTAGCATCAAAGTAAGTTCATCAAGTTGTCTATAGTACCCATAGTACAAGTTCCGGCTTAGTTTGGGGCTAGATGTGTCTTAGCGTGGAATGTCTTAGGCTATTAGTTTACTTTTCTCTAGACGTGGAGAAAATAATGTTGCAAAATCTAAGTGTGAAATTAGAAAAACAATATCGCTATCTTAGCACACATTAGGCGATTCCTCAGAACCACAGATAGGTAAACACAATTTGTTTCCGCCCATATTCTACGTCATCAATCCACGCGGTCTGGCCTGCGCATTTGTGTGTTAAAAATGCGTATCTATTTGTCTTAATAAAGCGAATCGGTCGGGTCTCGGGGTCCGATAGCGTAATCCAGGCGAGGCTCTCAGTCAATGTCGCGGGCGGCCCGCAAACCGGCCGATAGCCGCTCAGATTAGCCAACACATGTCCGGATTTACTGACGGTAAATTGACTGGACCGGTAATAGAGCGTAGTTTTGGTTGCACTAATGTTCCGGACTCTTGAATTATGAGGTGCCCACATCCTACGAATATTTTATGCGTGAAAGTTTACGTCGAACGCGCGAATTCAATGCGGGCTCTTCACCACCAGCTAAGTTATTTAGCTACAGCTAGCTTAACTAGCGTATACTTGAGCCAGTTTCTTTCTAAGAAGGCATTTGACTACAACTACACTTGATTTTGAATGATGTTATAGTCTAGGATGGAGTATGCTTACTTAGATTAAACCTATTTCCAAGCTGTAACGTTCAGGAATAAACGCAAGAGTGCTAACTGTATGAGACAAACTTGACTATTTTTTAAGATGCCACTATTTATTTTTATTACCTTTTCTTCTAAAATATTCTAAAATGTTAATATTGAATAAAAAAATATTACCATAAGATAGGTAGGTTTCATTTGAATAAAATTAAGACTGATGAAAATCTTTACCAAACCAAAAGTGAATTTCAAAAGCAACCTAAATAATAATGTTTCAATTTGGACAAGTCTCATTTCCAACTCTACAGTTAAGTCAGTGAAATCATCAACTCGATCCTAACAAGTCGCCATGTTTCTCTCGAAATTCGCTGTCTCAACAGAAAATAAAGCATTTTGTGTATAAAGAAGCGTCGGTGCGAGGCAGCCACAAGGGCGTAAGTAATATACTCGTAGAGGCCGAATATTTGCTGGAGACCCGTTTCCGTGGACCTCTTAACGCATGAAATTTACATCGCCAAAGGTATTCAGGACGGTAGGTTTATTTGTTGACAACTATAGAGGTGTTTGCGGGTTCGCCGGTTTGGTATCGGTTTTTCAAAGAAGTTACACGTGCCTCGAGTGTATACAGTCGTATGTAAAAAGAAATCGTGAACATTTTTGGATTGATTGGTAAAACAATGACGTTACCGTTATATATCTGTACAGTTTTATATAACCCTCATAAACGTAGGTAGAATCGTAAAATTTTTGCTTGATCGAAACCATTTGAAATGAGCACGTCTAAATAAAATTACATGATTGAAAGCCTAGATAAATACCACAGGCCGATGACGGGCAGCACCGCCACAGAAGCGAGGAGCTATGCCATGTGATCGCCAACCTGCCTGCCCAACGTAGTGTATTAACGATTATGGGTAATGCCTCCAGATGTTTGCCCAAAGTGGCAGACAACTGGAGAGGGTCCAGCAGTAGACTGCAATAGGCTGAAGTTGTAAGAAAAGCTTACTCTTTCAAAAAAAAACATTGAAATTAGCAAAAGATCTTCAGTATCCAGCTTATTTACCATTTTATCACTTAACACGTACACTCGTAGGCGGAACTAAAACTTGGCACTTCGTTACAAACTGTTTCATATTCACTGGCAAAGTTCGAGAGAGCAAAGATATCTAGTTTTATCAACTCCGCTGTGGCTGGAAGTACTTTCTGTGTTCAACTGTACTTTATTCTGTTGGCAAATCGTGGAAGCGATCATGTGGCAAAACACTCTTATAGATTTGGCCCGAGGCAACTTTGACTTGGTAGTTGGCTGCGATACGATGTGTTTGAGAGCAAAACGATGTTCGGATGTTGCTAAGATGCGGATGTAAATGCTGTAGCTAAGAGGCTCTAGCGATGCTGCGACTAGAGTGCTTTAATGAAACCGTGAACATAGTTTGTGCCTATATACTTGGTACATTATTGGTAGCTATTTTGATTTCAATGTGCTTCCAGACTGGGGAAAAATAATGGATTAATTAGAAAAAAATATTAGAGTACTTACTCTAAGGCAATTTACACTGATAAATTGCATAGTGGTTTCGGACAAAAATCTCATTACTGGGTTTTGCTATCAAAAAGTTAATTAGCTGCCTAGATCAAAGAAGTTGGTGCCTACTGCCCCAGTTCTTTGGGTACATAAAAGCACAGTAATAATAGGTTACCCATCGACTGATCTCTTCCATCACCGATCCCAGTTGCGTCGAACTATCGTCCCATTAGATTATGGGAACGACGAGATGAAACTGCACCTACTATTTCACGTGCACTTTTGTGCTACAATATATGTTATGTATTTGACTAGTCTCTTTAGAAATTTACGGCTGTGACTGAAACTTGTATAATTCAGAAAAAAGAAGGATTTATTATTTTTTTGATGGGTTAAATTGCTTAAAGGTTTAGTCCATTCATATAGTCAACTATTACTACTTTTACGCATCAAGAAAGATGTCGTAATTTAGTTTCAGTGACTACAAAAGTTCTTTAACAAGTAAATTAAAACGCCAATTGCTATAAATCAACGTACAAATTGCATTCTGTTCAAAATAACCCGCCGTCTACAGAAACGTTACAAAGATTTGAGCGCCATTAAACTTCTCCCTCATAAAATCAACTTGTGCCCAATAAAATGAGAGCAGACGAGAGACGTCTAGGTACCTACAGATAAGCGCGATTTAAAAAAGTTAACTCCATACCATGCACCTGGACACAAGGAGCGGAAAAGTAGCGAAATTAGGGAAGACAGTGAAATAATTCCGACCATAAATTCAAGTTTTATAACCGCGGCGGTAGTTACGGCGGACGCCGGCAGACGCCACATCGACATAATTTAACTTTTTCCTATTATCTTTATGCTGACGTCGTTAAGTGCCTCACTCACATATTGCGGGGCGAGCGTTTTTTATTATAATTTGGAAATCCCAACCTTTCGTCCCTTAAAAAGTCTTTAATTTCGGAAATCTTTTTGGGATTCTTACTGAAGTTTGATGTTTCCCCTGCCCCGTTTCTGAAATAGAAAGAAACTTTTTATAAAGATGTACATAGACACCTTTTGAGGGCATTGAACTTTGTAGCTGTATTTTATTACAAAAGAATATTGGAATACCTACCATTCCGAACGAACTTCTGGGTACATACATATTTTAGGAAACATCTTACGATATAGATATCATTGTCATTAAAAGAAGTAAAAATTATAACAATTATTTTATTTATTTAACAAAAAATTATTACATTTTATGAGAATTTTAAAAAGCAAAATGAAATAATAGAGATCTTTAACATTATTTTCTTTACTATCTGTGTATTTTAATGAGAACCTTATACTAGACTAGCCTGAAGATATCACGTTGAGATTGATATAAAATATTATTATAGTTAATGAGCTTTTGTTTTACTAAAATAGGATTACCCTTTCTACAACTCTAAAAACATATTAGACGATTCCAATATTATATGCATGTATACCTATTTAATTGAAAATGTATCTTTAAGAGCCAACAATCATCATCATTAACATCATCCACGTCTGCCTGAAACGTCCACTGCTGGATAAATGCCTAACATAAGATTAGAAATTGTCATTTGACCGGATTTGCCTAAGTAGGTGGTAGGTGGTTTGGTGACCGCAGTATGTTTTATTTGTACCCAGGTAAACTCTGCTGCCCGTTTCCTGATATACACTTAGCCGGGATAAGATGGGATGGTCCTATTCTAAATCCAGAAACCACAAGGAGCTTTATTTAGTCCGTATTTTAGATTATAAAAATATATTGGACACGTATTTTGCCTTTTTTCATTGAAATAAAAAAATAACAAAGATACAATACATTAAAATGTAGGAGTGGGGTCTTTGGCGTCACTCATTGGCGAAAAAACTCCCACTCTTTGACGTCACGCGTAATTTTACGGGCAATATCTTTGTCATCTTTGGTCTAATTTACAAATGAAAAAATAGGTGTCTTTTATTTTTGAACCATCTAAAAGACGGACTAATTATATTTTTACGGCAACAGGCCTATTACTCAGGTGTGGTAGCAGGCAAATATCTTATCAATACTTGTACGAGCTCACATCCAAAATGCTTTAGATTTTACTTGACTAGATCGCTGTCAAACACTACCAGATTAAATTAAATTTGCACTGAAAATATTTAAGTTAGTTGGTAAAGTACTTTTTATTTTTATTTCTCCTGCCTATATTTGAATGAGAAATCTATTTATACTCCGGCACTAACAAGAAAGTTGTCTCCACTTTGACGCAGTTTTATTTAAGATGGCGATGTAATCTTTCTTTTTTGTAGACACGGCTATGAATACAAAAAATATTTGAGCATTAAATTAAATTAGACTTTCTGTGTAGTTTTATTTGACAGTTACTTTTTATTACTCCGAGCGATTTTAATTCAAATAATTGTTAACTTTGAGTTCTTTTTGTTTTTTATAGCACTGTTTTATTCTTTGTTGTTTGTTTTAAAGATTTCTTACCGAAATTCAAATACGCACACAATTATAAGGAGACTAGCGAAGTATATGGAGATTATTCTAGTATAAATAAAGTTCCTTTCCATGATTCGATGAAACGACAATTCTATAAGATTGTAGAGGTATATGATGAAAGGATGGACGTGGTCTCTGCCTACCCCTCTGGGAGAAAGGCGTGACGGTATGTATGTATAGGAGCGACCTATATTTTTCCGCTCTAAGCCCTCTCCTGCCCTCACCTGCCCGTGGTGCATCCTGCCAAATAACCAGTTGGGCCCGCGTAGGCGGGCAGCGCTTATTGTGTCGCGGCAGTCCTAGTCCTTCCAGGTCCTGTGACATTATCCCCAATCCTTATAGATCTTTGACGGAGGACCTTAATTTTTTTTAAAAGCAACCTATGTAGAGACCCTTCACAGTACAAACATTTGTCAAAGATGTCTGTTTGTATTGTATAATAAGTACTTATTTACAAAAAGTTGTTTAGTAGGTACCCATAGTACAAGTTTCGGCTTAGTTTGGGGCTAGATGTGATGTGTGGGGTGGTATGTTTTGGGTTATTTATTATTATTATTTACTAATATAAACAGTCTTGACTTTCTTAGGTTCTAGAACCTAGGTACTAGTAGTAACTGGCTCGGTGGCTCAATTGATAGTGACCCCTGCCTTCTGATCCAAGAGTCGTGGGTTCGATTCCCACTCGGGACAAACATTCGTGTGATGAACATTTGTGTTTGTTCCGTGTCTGGTTGTTTATATTTGTATTTAAGTATATATTTGTGGTACCTTCGTTGTTCTGATACCCATAACACAAGTGCTTAGGCTACTTACTTTGGGATCGGTATGACATACATCACAATGTGATGTTGTATGATATCACTAGTCAATAAGGAACCCATAAAGAACATTTCTATATGAAACTTTTCCAGTGCCGAGTATTTTTCGGCTACAAACAGTCGGCGTGTTGCAGCTGCGGCGGTTCGTGTTGGCGCGAGTAGAAAATAATCTCGCGGCGGTTTATTACGTTCGCAATAACTTGCGAGCCGATTCGATTGCTCGCGTTCCGTGCTAGCCGAATTGATTTCTAAATAATGTCGTTTCTCATCTCTTGTTGTGTAAACTTAGACGAAATTTGTTGCTACTAGATTTATCATGCTGATTCTGTGGAAATATCTAGATGGATAATTATAGAACTGTTCCACCTTGAGCACCTGTGCTTAATCGCCTAGGTGATTTGACCACCGCAAAAAATTGATAGAAGTGTAGTTAAGTCACCTGGCCAGGTGATTCATGTCGACTAATTCTCCGTTCGTGTGCTTTACGGATTTAGAGTAGGATCATCCCATCTCACACCATGGGTGCAGAAGGCGACTAAGGGAATATAAGGAAACTGGAAGAATTTGCCTGGGTATAAATAAAACCTACCACGGTCACCAATCGGCCTCATGGCATCCAAGTCATATATGCTGGATATTCCGCGTCCACTGCTGGACATAGGCCTCCCCCAATGACAATTGCCGTTTGGGGAATTTGCCATAGTCTTGGCGGGTTGGTGACCACAGTAGATTTTATTTTTACTTAGGTAAACGCTGCTGCCCATTTCCTGATATTCCCTTAATCGTATTATACGACACCGCCGGGATGAGATGGGGTGGTCCTTTCCTAAATCCGAGAATCAATCGGACGATATTTCCTTTGCAATCTATTGTTAACTCACGTTATAAGCACTTCAATTTATCAGTGTGTATATCATAATCATTAGCCTATCGCAGTCCACTGCTGGACATAGGCCTCTCCAGTTGTTCGCCACTGGGCAAACACTTCGAGGCTTTACCCATAATCGCCACGCTGGGCAGACGGGTCGTCGATCGCAGGGCGTAGCTTGTCGCTCCGGTGACGCTGCTGTCCGTTATCGGTCTGTGGTATTTAACAATGCCTTCAATTGTGATGGTTATACCGCAACCATTAGTGCAGGTGAGGGTGGCTTTCAGCGAAAAGATGATGAGTCGCTCCCTTACATCCCATCAGTGTTATGTACACAGTATATTTTAATTAATAAAGCATACCTAAAGCGAGACAGCGTCAAAAACAGCTCGGAAAAAATTCGCATTACCCGAAATAGAAAGCTGGAAACTATTTTCATAATCTGACACCCACCCAGTTACACTCGTCGCCGGTCAAAGGGACCCTTCCTGTGTGGTTTTAATTTGAATATTTGCACCGGCACGGCACACGCTTCGTTATCATCACAGAGGATCACGGCTCTTTATAACGTAACAGGTAAATAATGATACAGGATTTTCAACCTTATTTGGATTTCGTATGCGGTAAGGGGTTTGCGGAAAATGGAATAGTGTTTTCTCATCTACATTTGCATTCGTTTATCCGAACTGTTTGTTAATTAACAGTTTTGGTTTGTTAGTATTAAGTTTTGTGTAAACAACTGCTTGTAATATACCTGAACAGTCAACGTCATATGAGTTGATGCTACTAAATTCGCCGTATTAATTTGTGTTGCTTGTTGGTTTGCTAATATACACTTATCTGAATGCTGTAAGCATCTAAGTATTTGACTGGCAGTTTAAGATCCAGTTATATCCGTTCTGAACTGGTTATTGAACTAAAAGTATTTTATATTCAATTAAATATGTTATTTACCTAATGTAAGGTACTTGATACAAATAAGGCCTATGCTCAAATAAGGCCTATACTTCGAAAAAGTCGTTTAAAATTATATTTACGTCAAAAATAGTTCACACACACATATACGACAGCATTACGACTCTGCCAACAGTGGGCAAGAGCCCCGGTCGCGCTCACAACGACAGCAGTGGCCAGTTGTTTGTCAACGATGGGTGTTTTCATTGCGCGTTATTAATTTGTCGTCATCTGTATCGAATTTTAATAAATTATTCTACGAAGTTTTGTTTCAATTAATGTTTGCGGATCAAAATATAACTCATCAAAAAGGTAACTATTATTTTAAATTGTAATTTTTTGAATATGCGAATTATTTACTGCTTAAAATATTTATGAAGTATGATGTACTAAATAAAGCCTACATTTTTAATAGGCCTTATTTCAGACCCTAGGCCTTAACGGGAGACCTGCTGAATTTGGACTTTATTATGTTTATTTACAGATTGATCATCTCAGTATGTCTCCTCCAAGACTCCTCTAACTACTAGTACTTATTATCAGTAAGACTGGTTAATGTTCCTAAGGAAAATATGCTGTTTAAGGCCTTATTTAGTTACCTTGCTTTATTAAGGCCTATCAAAATATTTTTTACTTTTAATATTTTATAATATTTTTTGGAAGACATGTTCATTTGCTAATTTTTGTTTGCATGGATAAGTTTTTTTTAATATTATTCTTCATTTCTTGTTGATATGACTTCAAGTCCGACTAGCAATTGAAGCAAAATATTTAGTAAAATAACTTATAAAGTTCTATAAAGATCTCATGGAAACGCTTGATAAAAGGCTAAGAAAAAAATATATTATGTAATTAATACTCTAATAACAATATTCTAAATTTCAGTATATATTTAAGTATTAGGCTTTATTCCGTCACTATGTTTTTATAAGGCCTAAAGCTAAGGTTCCAGAATTACCTCTTTTTAAGTGATTATTGATAAAAAATTATAATATGTTTTCTTAAATAATCAAAATTTATAAACCAATTAATGATGCCTTGCTTTTATTTTTCACCTTATTCATGAAAACAGTGGTTAAAATTAGGTAGGCCTTATTTGTATCACTTACCTTATTGCAAGTGAATTGCCTTGCAAGTGAAAAATTTCAGTCCAGATACTTGGGGATTTTTAGATTTTTTTTACACTTTTTTCTTCATATTTAATGTTTACTTTAAAACACTCTATCCCCCAAAAATGTTTAACTACGAGGATATCTATACATAGGATTTTAATACATAGAGTTGTTTTTATATAGTATCACAGAATAGTGGCATCCTGTTTAATGAAAAATGTAAGAAAAGACCTAGTCGTTGCGGCAACGAATAAGTAACTAAATGAATCGCTTCTGATATGCCACTGCCTGTAGGTTATTTAGAGAAATTTCAGTACTTTGGTGTGTACAATACCAACTAGGTATTTGTTGGCCTACCACAGCGGTTCTCAATCTTTTTTGGTGACGGAACCCTTTTGGATAGCAAAATACTTGATGGAACCCTACAATAAAACAATGGTTTTTAAGTGTATTTTTTATTAATATTGCGGAACCCCGACAGGGGTATCGCGGAACCCTAGGGTTCCGCGGAACACACTTAGAGTATGGCTCGCCTACCAATTTGTTGGCCTTATTTCTTTTAAATAAGGCCAACAAATTGGTCAAAGCCTTTTGCTTTTGCAAAGTACGAGTATAATCGAGTCGTCTCAAATAACGCAAGGAATCCAGCTCCACCTGTTTAAGTATTTATCAAACACTATTAATCTCTTTCTGGATGCACTCGTGGAAATCGACGTGAATATTTTATTTCGGATATAGAGGCCCGCCTCGTTTCGTCCGCATTCAATGAAGCATCGCGATTCAGACCGAAGTATTTCATATTGCAATCTCTTTCAATGGCAGACAATGTGAGACGGGGATCGCATCACTCAACGTCACAGCTAGACATGTATTTTTGCATCCTCACAATACTAAGAGGGGAATAATTTCTATTGTCGGTAAACATACCACCGCTTTGAGAGCGATGCCTCACTGGTCTTTGTCTATATTTTTCCCGTTCCGGAATTTCCCAATAAGCCAACGGATATGTTAAAAGGAGTTCCGTTTACGTCCGCTTTAACGTAAATTGTGATTTATAAGGTCTAGTCAAGACTCGAATGCTACATACCTTTAATCGAAATCATTAATCAAGTATAGGGAAGCGTAGCAGAAATAAAATATGGCAATTCGTAGTCCGCGGAGGAATACTGTCAGGAGATGATGTATTTGAACGTTTTCATGGAAACCAGTGGGCGCTTTGTCAACGTCCGATGTTAAATATCATCGCTCATGGTAGGCAAGTATAACCCAAGATGCTCTACTTAAACCTTATGAACGCTATTTGTAATAATAAAAAAACTCAAAGGTATTTCCTTGGCAACGATTTGGCTAGTAATATTTTGTAGGTAGTTCATATTTTGAGCTTTTGAAGAGATTAAATAGTTCTTTGACTTCAATAAACACAAAACCGGGGAGATTTTGAATTTGGTTACATTTTTTCATGATATTATTTTTCACTTGATAAAAGGACTTCACTTTTACTTTAATTGCAAAGTTAAAAAAATATTTTTTAAGGGTGTAGTTTGGCTGATGAGCCTAGAAGAGCTGTTGACATTAGCTGGATGAAGAAGCCCGAGATGAGAATAATGTGGCCCAAATTAAAAGGGGGCCTACGTTCAGCAGTAGATGGACAGGACTGTTGGTTAATTGATTGATTGAAACCAAATTAACAATAAAAAGATTTAAAAATGACGCTGTTGCCTGAAAACGTAGCAATCATAAAGATTTATTTCGCATTTATACCAATTCTGAAGATTTACATGTTTTTCAAGTTAACTCAATTATCTGTACGCATCTAAAATGCTCACAAAGCCTATTATGGTAAAACGATAATCCTAAACTCATCTAAAATTTACACTGATGAGCTAATTTCTGGCGAATCTATTTGAATAATTTATATAAACAATTTGATTAATTTAATCCATCATGTAATAGTATACGTATTATAGTTAACACTAGCTGTGCTCGCGACTTCGTCCGCGTGGAATAGTTATTTTTTCTCCGTTTTTTTTTTACATTTTCCATTATTTCTTCGCTCCTAATAGTTGCAGCGTGATGTTATATAGGCTAAAGCCTTCCTCGATAAATGGTCTATTCAACACAAAAAGAATTTTTCAATTCGGACCAGTAGTTCCTGAGATTAGCGCGTTCAAACAAACAAACTCTTCAGCTTTATAATATTAGTTAAGACTAGCTGTGCCAGCGGCGTCGCTCGCGTGGATATCGGGTTTCAAAAATAACGGACTTCCATATAATACCCATCTATACCTTGTGCCTAAGTTTTAAGTTAGACCTCTAGCAATACATTGGTGAAAACCGCATTCAATTCTATGCAGTAGTTTTCGCGTAACGCGCGTTCAAACATACAGGTTTAAATTTCTCGCGTTTTCCCAACACTTCCCGTCACTGCTCCGCTCCTATTGATTGTAGCGTGATGAAAAGTATCCTATAACCTGCCCAGGAGTATGAAGAATAATTGTACCAAGTTTCGTCAAAATCTGTTCAGTAGTTTTTTTTTCTATAACGAACATACAGACAGACAGACAGACAGACAGACAGACAGACAGACAGACAAAAATTTTACTGATTGCATTTTTGGTATCAGTATCGATCACTTATCACCCCCTGATAGTTATTTTGAAAAAATATTTTATGTACAGAATTGACCTCTCTACAGATTTATTATAAGTATAGATTTAATGATGAAATTGATGAACAGCTAGCTAGCTGCTTCTATCAGCAACTTTGCTTGTATAGGTAATTAAATGGATTTATTGACAAAAAGATTCTTAATTTTCTAAATAGATGCAGTAGATCCAATTTGTGACGTAGTTTTTAAAATAGATTTATTGGGAAAAAAGGTTCTCAATAGAACCAATTGGATCTTGATCACTGGATCTACATAGAGTAATGTTTTTTTTCTAATGCTTTTTATGAACTATTTTTTGATCCCTCTCTTCGCTTGATGGATAGCGAAAGAGAGGCCCAAGTCGCTGAGGAAACCAACAAGTCACTAAATCTATCACTTTTTAGTTACACAGGAAATGGGGCGATTATTTGTATTCATTTCAGTTACCGCACAGAAAGTTCAGGACAATGGCTTCCCCACTTTTGATGGAAAGCGAAATAGAAAAGCCAGGATCCAAACCAGTCATCAGTTGCCATCGCTATTGCTGGCTCGTAAGAAAAACGCAAGGACCCAAAGGATATCGAAGGCTACAGATGATAATGATGCCGGCAATGCCTTTTAACATTACTATGGAAAACTGGAGACGTCATCGTAAATAGCCAACACTTACATATGAACAATATGAACATGAAAGAGGCCTACGTCCAACAGTGGACTGTTGCAGGGCGCTAATGATGATGATGATAGGTATATGAACATAATTATGTATTGTACAAATTAAAATAATATTTGAGACCCGGTGTTTCATATGCATTAACTGGCTTATTTGTGGGTTGTATTTCATTAAATTTTAAATGTTCTCAACGCTTAACTCAAGTGCTTTACTGAATTAATTCGTCTTTAAATCGACTTTGATATAATTAAAACGCTTGTTTTAATACTGCTGGAGCCGTGAACGGTGAAAATGAGATTTGGATTTCCGTAGCACGCACAACAGCTGTCTAACACCTGTCGTCTCCAACTTTTGCTTTCAATAATTTCGTTTTAAATTCATTGAACCTCCCGTGTTTCAGTAAATATAAGTAAAAAGTATTTATTTTGAATATTCGCGTGACTATTATTACAGAAGTATTTTTTTTTCATTGCTTAAAATGAGTTGAGAAAAATATCTTTTTTTTTAAATTTTATAGTCGTTTGAGATAATTATGATAATTGTACTCTTTTGACGATACAGGTTTGAATTTATCCTATTATTATAATTTAAATGAAAATTTTTATCTGTTACTTTCTCCTGATACAGTTTATTTTATTTAATTTTATGCCAAATTCCCCTTCTGGCAACTATTTCCGGACATTTGTGTGCTTGTGAGATTTATGGAACGGATATTAAACATTTATTTGCACTTAGGTACACTTGCTGAAATAAATATAATACATTAATTTATTTTTAGATATAAAATGCAATTTATAAGTCCAACTTTTTTTTGATAGATCAATATGCAAACTTAAAATCATTATATGTATAAATTGAATTAGTATTAATTAAACAACAAAAAATAAATTTGTAATCATTGGTAAACGAGTAGCATAGCATAGCTTAAGTTCGTCTAGTTACCAGCTGCTGCTGTGCTAAACAATAATAGGGGACACCGGGTACAAAAGTAACGCGGGTCGAAAGTAACAAATGCTCTCTAGATTTATCCAATGGGCGAAAGGTCGCTTTGCCGCCTTCAGATGATAGTCAGGACATAGGACCCGCCGTTACTTTTGTACCCGGTCTCCCCTATAACTCTCTTGACTGACTTTTGACCACAGCAGCTAATCTCCAAAGAAGTCTCCTTCCAACCAAGTACACAGGAGATATTAAAATACACTCTCTGTTCTCTCACTCTCATAATCCAATTTGACGATAGTTGTACATATACGGAGATATAAGGCGCAACACCAACGGCATATTAATGTTAAATTCTCGCACAACATATAAAGATAAATACATCTGAAAAGGGTAGTAAAGTTCTGACCATTAACGTTTCCATCTATTGGTGTTTTCATCCCTTTTTGGGTTGTTGCGTTCAGACGCATGATATAAATCAATGTCAGTACCCATCCGAAGCGTTAATTAAAACCAAATTTAAGTCATTAGACAACGTAACGATTACGTACATACGCAACCCGCAGCGTACAATAGAAAAGTTGATTGCGATGCCCCAGAGCGAAGTCAGTTCCCTGTTAGGCGTTAAATATTTGCCGAGAGAGTAGCAACGTGCGAGCATAAGTAAATAATGGGGTATACAACCTACATTTCGTGCAAGACGAATGTTTGCGGACCACCAGGGAAAGTAATTAAGAGTTTAACAAGAGTTACGGAATAAGACACTTTTGTCAAAAACTCGAGTTGAGGCCGCGAGTTTGCGAGCGTAATTGTGGTACCTACGGGGTTTTGTGGAATTATTAATTTCCAGCATGTTCGTAAAGATAGGTGTTACATGTTTGTTTTCTTGTTATGACGAAGTAAACAGGGGCTGTCTGTACAATCTAATAGTCTTAAATGCCAATTTGAATCCTTGATCGAATTAAAATTGGTCATCGCGTTATTTAATCTTGTAAAGAAAAACATATTATAAATAATAAACAAATTTGCATGACAAACATACTGTCCACCTGGTCTCAAATATGTACTACTTAAATTATTTTTTTACTTGTGATCAAATTAATTTAATTGCAAAGTGCAATCGAAAGTTAAATTGCGATAAATTTAATCGTAATTACTTTAATTGCAATTACTTTTTTACTTGACAAATAATTGATTATTGCCCAACACTGATACCTACTAATCTGAAACAATTTGATAGCAAGATTGGCTCATTCTAACTCTCTCTCTCTCTCTACCTAGCCTTAGTCCCATCATTTGGGGTCGGCTCTCCTAGTCATTTTTCGCCAGGACGTTCTGTCCTGGGTTGTCGCAGGTGTGATATTTGCACCTACCATGTCTCTACCAATAGCAGCCACCCATGTGAGTCGGGGTCTGCCGCGTTCCTTTTTAGAGGCTGGAAACATTTCTAGTACTTGTCGCGTCAAATGTTCTGGTGGGCGACGCATTACATGTCCATACCATCTGAGACGACCCTCCCGAAGTTTTTCCTGTATGGTTCTTACTCGGAAGCTACCACGAATGTAGGTGTTTCGGACCCTTGGCCTTGGTCCCGTACAAGGTCATATTGGCTCATTCTAACTATACTCGTATTAACAATTAAAACGAATTTTCTGAACAAAGCTTTGCCTTGCCAAATTTTAATGCCTTTAATACATTTTTATATAATCACATAAAAAATGGTTTGACTGTTTCTGATTTTTTTAATTTAGAGCGAATTTTTACTATTAATTTAAATTCTCGTGACAAACGCCAAATTAATAATTAAACAACAAAGCCTCGGGCTTAATAAAGTCATAAATCGAATCGCGAAAGAGGCGTCGCAAAAAACAAAGACAATAAAAAAGCTAACGAGTTTCAGATCATATCACGCGTTTAATATTCCCACCCCGTGCGAAAACAAATGTATGATTTACAGTGGAGCTTCTACCGTTATCAGAGTAGGGGCGGTGATTTACAAGAGCCTTATCTCGGCCGGTATCGTGATACTCAAAATCTATAGCCAACAGCAAAAGAGATGTTGAAAATAGGTATAATACAAAATAACATAGCACCTAGTTAATAAATGATTTTGGTTTTCTCGTTTTTGGAATAGATTTAGGGTGTTCCCAGACCAATCGATCGATTATCGATCTACGGCATCGATCGGTTAATCGACTGGTCTAGTAGCTTTAATTGATCGACGTAGACCGATATTAAAAACCTCATTTTCTGGTTTCATTTTGTTTGAAACGTTCTTTTCATTTTAGTTGAAATTTGGGACTATATTTGGGAGGCATCGGTCCAAACTCATTCCGATTTTCTACCGACGCCTCTCACATGGAATTCAACAGCTTTAACCACGAAGCTACCGACGCTCTAGCTTTCATCATCATCAGCCTATTATAGTCCACTGCTGGACATAGGTCTCTTTAGTTGTTCGCCACTTAGTGCAAACATCTGGAGGATATGCGCATAATCGCCACGCTGGGCAGGCGGGTTGGCGATCGCAGGGCGCGTGACGCTGCTGCCCGTCATCGGCTTGCTGTAATTTTACCCGTCAACCATCTATTGTAATAATCAATGAAATATTATCTTTACTATTTCTGACAGAAGCATTGGGCCTGTTCACTAGGAACATAGAATCTAGATTCTTGTATGTTTTATAGTGTAGCTTCTCCTGTTATCAGAGTAGGGGCGGTTGATTTATACAAGCCTAATCGCAAACACTATCGCGATACTCAAAATCTAGTGCCGGGAAACGAAAATATACAGGAGGAGGATTGCCTACCGTAATGTTGGTTAAAAATAGCTTAGTAATGCTATTTTTGATGTTAAATGTTGCACCTGCTGTACTTAATCATCATCCTCCTAGCCTTTTTCCCGATTGTCTCAGGGTCGGCTTCCCAAACTGAGAGATTTTGGCGAGGGCTAAGCTTTTACACAGAGCGACTGCCATCAGACCTCCGCAACACTTAGGGTAAGCTATACCCATTCCCAGTTTAGGCGTCAGAGTTATCATCATCTCTGATATGATGTAACGACTGCTATCTGAGTTGGTAAAGATAGCACCCGGGACCAACAGCTTAACGTGCCTTCCGAAGCACGGAGGAAATCGGTGTCAAATTTTGGTCACCCATCATCGGATTGACCGCGCCAATGGTTGCTCAACATTTGCGATCATTGTTAAACGAACAAGACCGCGGCGCCACCGAGCACCTGCTGTACTTAATATTTAAATAAATAAATGCTTTAGACACTAACCAGTCACGCCAACAATACCAGTGTCTATTCGGAAAAGTTTGTTTCCATCATTATGATCATTAACTTGACCTAAAACAACTACTGCTACTAACATGGGTCTCTCCAAATGACAATTGTCATTTGTGTGATTTACCTCAGTCACTACGCTTGGCAGGCTGGGTTAGTGACCGCAGTAGGTTTTATTTAGTACCCAGGCAATACTGCCCGTTTCCTGATATCCCCTTAGTCGTCTTTTACTTTTACGACTCCAGAGATGAGGTGGTTCTATTCTGAATTCGGAAACCACACAGACTCTATTAAAATGTATACTACTATATAAAAGGACCTAATCTAATGAGAGTTCCGCAAAGTTTCCTGAAATTTCCCGAGCAATTCATTTAAAATTACGGTCGTCCTCGGCAAACTTCCTTTTTAGGTACAGTATATTACCTAATCTCTTAAATTGTAACCTGAATCTTTTTCACCTTCGTCATCTATTATCCTCCGAACAAACGAAAACAGCGTAAATAATCGCGACCGGTTATCTCGACGCGCGTACGAAACAAAACAAGCCCGTACAGCAAACGGTCCGATAAAAGCCTACACCGTACGTAAGAAAATTAGCAACGTCTATAAACAAAGGGAACAATCTCATTCCACGATAAAAACAGCTTTTAAAACACTGTTGCCGAGTAATTATAAATGTAGATAAAACTCCACGGGAACCTGTCTCTGGCCATTAATCTTTCGCTACAGAAATTGAAAATCAAGGATGGCAGGTCGAGAAAAAAAAGAGAGAACGTTTTTTCAGGACGAATTAATTAGCAAGACGGTCGGGTCGTATATTCAATTTTTTATACCGCGTTTCCATTTGAATCGAAAGTGGGTGCAGAATTTCTTTGTAAATGAATCGATTCTTCTTTATTACTATTCAATGCACGTTAATCGGAATAGAAGAGGTTCAACGAAAGATCTTGGTACATAATGACAACTAGGTGAGAAACGTCTAACAGCCATATTGTGAACCAAGTAAATTTCATGGTTGGAAATCATACCATAACTTTGTTATTATTACCGGCACTAGTTAAGTAAAATTACAAAGTAGGCATAACACGTCTATAAAGCACAAACATTCTGTAGTCATCATCATCATTATCAGCCTATATCAGTTCACTGCTGGACATAGGCCTCTCCCAACGTTCACCACTTTGATCGATCCTGGGCTTCTCGAATCTTGCACTTGCCAGCCGTCCTTCGCAAATCGTCACTCCACCTGGCCTGAGGGCGTCCTACACTATGTTTGCAGAGACGCGATCTCCCTTCTAGAACTCGTTTACCCCAACGATTATTTATTTATTTATTAGGACAACCAACAATATCATAATGTAATACATTATTCTACAAAAATGGTATGATGTCAATGGAAAGTTGCTTAAATGAGAGTTGTAAATTATTCAATATTTTAAATGACATAAAGATTAAATCACTACACGTATGGATGATGAAATTAGAATAACGTTTTTTAATTAAATAAGTATTAACGTGTAATTGAACGGCTGATTTAACCAGCTGGCCACGATATTATACGAGTAGAACATGATTTTAAGTGCCCTCGAATCAGTGAACCGTGTTGAATGTTCTCCGAAAACATAGGATTCCTATTCGACATTCTGACTAATTTACTCAATGATTTGCAAAACATGGCACAAATCAATTAGAACATCAGACAAACTCATTGAACAAAACTTTTTATTGTAATTTGAAACGGAATATTTATCCCGATTAATCGCCTCTTTACAAGTATAATGTAGCTAAGCTGCTTAAAATTTAATATGAGCTATTTTTCAAGCGTTTGACAGTATACTACTCTACTACGAGTATATTTCTTAGCTACATAGCTAGTTCAGTAGCTTCTGGTACTAATACTCGTAATAAGAATATACTCGTTCCAGTATTGAGTATATAATCACTATATTTTCAACTAATATTGCTTGCATTTTGAACTTTCTCTTTATAGTCTAATTAAACTATATTATTTTTATGTCGAACTTTTAGAACTTGGATACTACAAAGGTTTAATTGCTACCTGACTTTCAAAACTCTGTTACGTAACCACGTAACTCTTCTCGACGATCTGGAGAAGATAGCATCACCACTTTGTCGGTCCATCTAGTGAATTCTTCTCCACGGTTTTGTCTGACCTGTTGAAGGTCTCCATTCCAGAACTATTCTGCCCCAGGTTCCATTATCTCTGCAACATAAATGTAGTTTGCTCATAACATGTACGAGCGTATAAACACAGAACACTCTATCTCACTCTTATAATCTGTGCCGCTAAGATAGTCAAATTAACATAGACTTTCTGTGTCAAAGTTATTACAAGCGGAATACAAATCAGGCTTGTTGCGATCCAGGCGTTAGCAAAATTAAATAGGTCAGGCGGAAAGCAGACTAACAGTCTTAGCGCTAACCTTCGATTGGATTAGCTGAGTTTATTAACATTGGAAAAGACAGGGATGCTACGAGGTGAATAAAGGTGCCACTGAATGATTCTAGAGTAAAACACTTTATAATATGGAGTATGCTGTACAACATATTATTTGAATACATATTGTTTTTTAGAAATGTTTTTTATGTAGTACAGCATAGTGACCTTTTTTTTTTTTATAAGAAGAGCTTTCAGGATGACCTCACTCCACCTGATGGTAAGCGGTCGTGAGGTCCAAAAGTTAGGTCGACAGGCACAATAGAGCCCATTGCGCCTGTCGCCCTCAACCTGACCTTCTGTAGCCTGATGGATTTCGCAAGTGGGATCCAAGTCACTGCGGCAACTGACCAGTAACCAAATCAACCTGTCTGTTGCCACTACCTTGGCTGTAAGAGTGTTTTGACTATACGCTGACAGATCCCGTAACGCCACTAAAGTCACTTCAGGGGTTGATGTATCAAAAAGTGTATCAACCGACAAATTATTAATCACTTAATTCGAGAAAATCTGACAGAACTCTCTCATGAAATTCAATAGATTATAAACTCGGACGGCAATATGCTCACCAAAATCGGTTTAAATTTTAACACTTGGTATTGTTCTAATTGCAATTAAAAGCGATTTCATAGGGAAAAAGCTCTCGTTATCACGTGGCTTATTTTTGCCATTACTTTAACAGCGTCTTATCAACCTAGGACGAGATATTTGTTATTGTGTAACAAACTTCAATTATAGCAAGTATGTTAGTATCGAATGCTTGTTATTATTACATAATAAAATAAAAATAGATTAAGCTAAATCTGTCTACACGTAGGTACGTATAACGTTACGACTCACAATAATGTCGTAAGTGGCTGCTAAAGTATTCAGAATGCAGGTTCTGCTTCACAATGCCTACGCCTAAACCATTCTGATCCCATTGTAGTAGGATTCAAAAGGGCCCGAAATTGAATAATAATCTGTTTGCCCAACGTCTCAGGGATGCCTTAGGATTCCAATGTTGATTTCTTAGGGCGTCTTTTGTAAATCGACTTGTGTTTTTGGCATTAAATATTTTTTGAAAATATCATCATAGTGGTAAACTGTTATATGTACTTGACTGTTAGAGTGTAAAACGGATTAGCTTTCACTCGCGTAATACTCGTACTTATTACGATTAGAGGTCGAATTCTTAACGTCGAAATATCGCTTTATTTTACTAACGGATTTCTTATACCTACGTGTATCTGATTTTGAAACTCTGATATTTCAGGACTGTTGCAAACCAAAATCACGGAAATACTCTCTTTTGTTATTCTGTGATCATAAATAGGTCCGAGGTATATCGATGATAGTGACTTTGAAAGCAAAATCGCCATTTTTTTAAAAAATATCTTCGAATAAGTATCTAATTCATCAATTTCATAGTCTATTATCCTTTTAGATTTTGGGGAAATGGGAATGTGAACTGTTAAGTCAATTGGTATACTTTGAATTAAATAGCTGTCAAAACATGTTTTGACATTTTCGTCAGGCTTTAGAAAGACGTGACGTCACAAATTTTGCTAGTCAATTGGCTTATCAGATTTGTTTATTGGCTTATTGGTAGTTAGGTATATCAGAAAGCAATTTAGGTGTCTCGATATTACACGATGCCCTTTGGCGATTGTAACGGAACCAACCCGAACCTATCACATTTTTTTTTCTATGGTAACGGTTGGTATTTAGGAAATTATTGTCTAGTTTGATCACAAACCAACACGTTATATTGATTCTGATATTTTTAAACACTTTTACTCATTACTGAATCACTGAACTCGCCTTCTACGAAATCAAACCCCCTCGACTGTTTGAAGCAACATTTTTCATAGATTAAACTAATTATGTGTTTAAACTCCAGGTGGAAATTTGTCAGGTTGCGTGCATTTTTGGAGGGTTCACGTGTTAGGGGTGCATTACCCTCTATTATTTTTCAATTAAGTGCTATTAGTCTGATAGCATGCGGACGTTGCGTTTTCTGCCACTCTTCTAGATTTTAATTCAATAAACGCTCCACTATTTTTTTTACGAAACAGTGGTAATTTTTGTTCAGAATGTGTTAACGACAAATTGGAAAGTGCACTTTGATTATTAAGAGGGTGATGGTTTTATTAAAAATAGTTTTTACCGGATTCATTTACTTATTCGTTTACTAATAGATTTATAAATAGAAAATTATAGTTGATTAAAATATTGTCTCATATGACTGACCCAATGGCTCATTCGGTAGTGACCTCTGCCTTGAGCCAAGGATTGTAGGTTCGATCCCCGTACAGTTAAAAAATTTGTGTGCATGAACATTGTCTGTTATTAGTATTGGTTTGGGTGTTTGATATGTATAATAATGTATTTATTTACAAAAAAAAGTATCTAAATAAGTTCATCAATAATTGTCTAGTACCCATAGTACAAACTTCGGCTTCGATTGGGGCTAGATGGCGATGTGTGTTCCAACGTGGCATGTCTTCGGTTATTATTTATTTAACAAAAAAAAACCAATAAAATTAACAATTTCCTTACAAATTGAAAGTCGCCACACGTACTGCGAATATCATAACAGGCACATGCAGCGATGCATTAGCATGGCAAACAAAACACGCTCAATCTCATTTGCATGCGATTATAATAATTGAGCTCATAGCAGCCAACATCGGGAGGCAATGTGTCACTGTCGACTGCGGCTCGACTTGACATTTACCTTGAAAAATATCATGCAGCATGAAACGGTCTGCGAACGTTTTCCTTTTTACAGTACTGTGGCTTGATTGAAAAAAGGAAACGTTTAATGCTATTTCTACGTGTAATGAAAGGAGACATGAAAGGCACGGTATGTTTTGTACGTGCGGGAGTAATGGTAGGTAGTTAATGTGGCTTGAATGACAGAGCGGTAGCTAATTAGGTTGGTACCTAGCTTTTTGCTTGAAGGTCACAGTTTTTTCAAAGGCTATGTCATCATCGACATCAGCATTAAGACAACCAATGCTGGATATAGGCCTCCACTAATGATTATTTTTTATTTGCCTTAGTCACCACGTTTGGCAGGCAAGTTGGTAACCACAGTTGGTTTTATTTGAACCCTAAGCTACCTAAACGATACTGCCCGTTCCGTGTTATTCCATTAATTGTTTTTATGAAACTCAATCTGGGAACCACTCGAACAAAGACTATATACTTACTATATAATATGTACCGGTATGTTCCTAAGTAGGTACATATTATTATCTATCACGCATAAAACTACCCCTTGCTGTGAAATTCCCCTAAAATTATCAACATTTTGCTAGAAAAGCTTAATGTAAGGTTGCGTTCGCTTAACGACGATACAATTTTTTAACAGCACCACATTATTCCCCTCTCCGCAATATTAAGAGATCTCTAAGGATGTGACGTCTACTAGACGAGAATTAAATCATCATCATCATCATCAGCCCGTGTCAGTCCACTGCTGGATATAGGCCTAAATATAGAATTAAATATTTCTTGAGAACTAAAAGCATGAATCAACTCAACGTCTACCGTAAAAAAAATACTTAACCTCTTGGTCTGTAGTCAGCACTAGACCGACTAAAAATAAACAACATGGGAAAAAATAGAAGAAATTAACATGAGTTGTACGATGTAAGGAAATGTTAGTTATAATGACTGCTATAAATAATGAGACAAAGAAAACGTTCAACAAAGGGCAATATTTTTAAACCAAATGACATTCCTGGAAGCCGTTGAATCCAAATTATTCAAGTTAAATAAGGAAAAAATAACGAAATTAAGTTTTCAAAGTAAATAAATTAACATCCCTGGTTCCAAGAATGAGAGATTATTAAAAATCTGTATTGTGAATTTTCATCTTGTCACAAATTAAAAATACATCTTACCTACAACCGATGCGTGTTTTGCATTTTCTTCTTTGTAGGGGACATTCTAATGGGACACAACGGAACTTTTTTGGTTTCGATGTCCATCACTAGGGCCCAACGGGAAGATTTCAGTAGCGTTAGCAACTTTTTTTCCTTATGTCCACCAGTCTTGGACAAATAGTGGGGGACATCGAGAATAAACAGTCATGCTTCTCTAAGGTGGATCTATTCTAATACATTTCCCACTTATAGACAATACAATTAAACTTATAACACCCCATTTCGATGGTCGTACCCTCCAAAACAAAAATGTAGACCACGGAATTCGCCACAAGCATCCGGTGGACTCTTTTATTACATTTTCAATAGGCAGCGGACATCGGATGATGCGATTCCGGGGGAGCTGGATTGGAACGATCGATGGAGCACGTGGTTTATAGGAAATCTTTTTACGGAAACTGAAATCTGGCAACCAGAGGTCATAACTCTTGACTAGGCGCTAGATGCTGTGGATTTCAAAAAAGCGCCTTTGTGATAAGTGGATTTAATAATGAGGCTAATTGACAATATTTTTAAGGTCGATCGATGTAACTTCAAATTATAGAAACAATCAATCCGTTAGTGTAGATAATTCTTAAGACACGGAAATTTCAATAACATAAATACGGACTCTTACAAACAGTGATATCCCACTTGTGTACATGCCTCGTGTAAGAACTTTGTTCGACAACAATATATTCAGTATTGCATTTATAGAAATAGAAATAAGAAAAACTGTCATAATAGTAGTATAATAATTAGTAGTTGTTATAATAATAAAAGATAAGGCTTATAGGATGATATTTACTCCTATTGGGTTAATTTCATACTTTTGAAAGTAAATTTCAGCATAAAATAAATCCATTACATACTCTATAACAATCACTCTTAGATATAGCTAAATTTGTTCAAAAGACTCAAACTCTTCAAAAGACGATTAAACAACGGATTAATACATACTTTCATTCTTTAATACCATAAGCGTAGAGCTTGGATATATTATGCGTAAAAAGCCTGAAATTTTAAAATATATCAACATGTTAACTTAGGTTAGGTATGCCATCCTACTAATGATACGAATGATAAATAAACAAACAATCTTGCTACGAACAAACGAGAACCATTTCAAACGCTGCAAGTTTTCGAAGTTTCGAAGCCGTGCATAAGACGGCACCTGCTAATCAGCCTGAGGCCGTTTGTGCAGCCACAGCAGTTTTAGCTAAGTTCCTTCTTAATGAAATACTGTTATTGACAGTGTTATGTCTAGTGGTAACAAGGAAATACCGCATGGTTTTATAAATAAAATTAATACGATCTTTTATTGTCGGTGTCGTAGAACACGACGATGATTTTGTAAAAAAAAAACCGCTTAAAACATATGTTGGCAATCAGTTCAGAAGGAGTGGGTTTGTGAAAATAACAACCAAAATACTCAAGATTTAATCACTTTATATTCACTATATTCACTATTTTCATACAAATAATACTTCACTAGTATACAATCCTAATATCCTAAATCCTATCCTAACCTAATCCCTCATCCCTCATAATTCATATTCCTATCAATTCCTACCAATTCAATCAATAATCCTACCAATATCCTACCATCCTACCAATCCTACCAAAAATATAAATCTATTAACACTTACTGGTTACAGGTAATCCACATAATAATAATGCACATAATCCACATAAAGCACTCTATACGTCCGTTCGGTCCGGCGTCTCGTAACAGAATGTCGATAACTGACAACTTGTCTGCCTTTTATACGCTTGGACGTCAGGTATCAATTGAGTGACTATTTAATTTAATTTCCTACTCGCACGCCGGATTTCAATTGAGAGACTATTTTATCAGAAAAATAATAAGCTATGCAATGTATTACCAACTTAAAGGTGTAAAATGTATTAATGTGTATAATAAACGCTAACAGCTCGGCCATCCTGTTCGAAGCGGGTCCTCACGCTTGCTACTAGAAGTTTCAGCTTGGTGTCTTCTTCGCCATAGTCTTCGCCTTAGTTTCAGCTTGGTGTCTTCTTCGCCTTAGTCTTCGCCTTAGTTTCAGCTTGGTGTCTTCTTAGCAGTTTCTTGAGATGTCCTCTTGTCCCATCTGTCCGGTCCGGTCCAGTCCGCTCCAGTCCAGTCAAGTAAAGTCTAGTTTGGCCCTCTAACCTGGGCTCTAGTTATGCCCTCTAACCTGGGCTCCAGTCCTGCTTTACCTGGACTCTACTCCTGCCCTGCCTGGGCTCCATTCCTTCCTCACTCCTTGCCCTCGACTGTCCATCCATATCCATCTTCTTCCGTAGTAGTGGGTATCTGAAAACCTTTTAAAAGCTTAGTATTGTTATCGTAAAATACACATTCATTGTTGCAAACATGGACTACATGTACGTATATAGATACTATATTTAGCACCGTACTCGTTTGAATCATCATCATCAGCATCATCATCAGCACCACCATCAGCATCATCATCAGGTTCATCATCATCAGCCTGTGTCAGTCCACTCCTTTGAATATCTACTTATAATGAATGTTTGTTTTTATAGTTTCAATTTCACCTGTACCGTGGTTACCTATAACATATAGAATATTAAATAAGTAAAATGTAATTCAAACTTTCGCCACTTCGTACACAGTCATCTGATCTAATAAGTATTTTGAATCATCATCATCATCAGCCTCTATCAGACAACTCGTTTAAATGTCTACTCATAATGAATGTTTGTTTTTATGGTTCCAATTTTACCCTTACCGTAGCTACCTTTTATAACACATGAAAGCTGTAAAAAGTAATTCAAACTTCCTCCACTTCGTATACAGTCATCTGGTCTAATAGGCATTTTAACTTAAGTATGTAAAGAAAAGACAGATCAGGTGTTGAATAAGATTCATCAAAAACATCGCGTCCTACAAAATCAATTATTTCAGCTAAACATTTCATACATTGTTGGTGTTGTGACGAGTTCCAAAACGAAGAAAAAGGAACACACCCTGGCTCTAAAGAGCCTCTCACCTCAACCATCTCATCGACATATTGCAACGACCACCATAGTGAATGCAACCAGAACTGCGATCATAACTTATAGGGAAAAAAAAAGGCTTATGAAGTGCCTTCAATGTTCAAAATCCATTAACCATTCAAAATGTTACAATGCTCGGACTGACCCACAGTGAGTGTCTAGCACGGACAGAAATCAAAAATTGAAATAATAGGTAATTTCATAAGAATGACTGCAACTCACTGACACTTAATGTATCGAGAATCTATTTGACAAAAGACATAATATTCTATTCATCCGATTTCAATAGGACAAATAAGTAGTAATATCGCTATCACATTGTATGTGTTCAGCTAAGAATCTGGCCACTTAACCCGCTCTTACCAAGCAGAAAAAATCACATTGAGAACGCAAAAGTATTCCATTTTTAGGGTTCCGTACCTCAAAAGGAAAAGACGGAACCCTTATAGGATCACTTTGTTGTCCGTCTGTCCGTCCGTCCGTCCATCTGTCAAGACCCTTTTTCTCAGGAACGCGTGGAGGTATGAAGCTGAAATTTCTCAATTACTCAAGTCTACTGTCCCTTGAAGCTGTGAAAAAATCAAACTTCTAAGCCAACGCAATCAAAAGATACAGCCGTTTATGCCGCAAATTTTTCGACACTTGCAAGGTAATCAAAACCTAAAGGGTACTTCCAGTCGGCCTAGAATCTTGAAATTTGGCATAAAGCAACGTTTTATAGCACACATGAAGGAAAAATTCCGAAAACCTTAAATTTTTAGTTACATTACAAAATAATATATTTTTTTAATAAACTTTTTCCTTTTTTCCTCATGAACGCGTAGAGCTATAAAGTTGAAATTCATATCAAATACTTAGATCTAATTGCCTTTAACCCGTGAATAAAATGACTCGATTGTCGTAATGAACGAACTTTGTAAACCTTGCAGGTTTGTACGGAACCCTCGGTGCGCGAGTCCGACTCGCACTTGGCCGGTTTTTTTTTTTTAATTCCTTCACAAAGAAATACAGGACAACTCCGGCAATGTAGACATTATGTCACCAAAGGGAAAATCTAACCAATAAAACACGTCCGTTCATGAAAATATTCAAGGCCTTCCCGACGAAGATCATAAATTAGAATTATATTTAATTTTTTTAAGGCATGTATGAGAAGAAATCCAGTTCTTATAAGTTTCCTCCAAGTCTTCCTAATCTCTTTGTCCTCATCAAGTACCTACTTAGTTTTGCCTAGTCGTTGTAGTGTCAAAATCAACTAACAGTGTCCAAGTTCTAATGTATGGAATCACTACTTAGTGTACCAACTCCCAAAAATATTTATTATCCCTAAACTTTTCTCAAAAATCCCTAAAATCGCCTTCATTATATAGTTTTCTCCTAAAAAATAATTTTGGCATCATTGACACATTTCTTGTCGACATAGTACGACGTAGATAGTACAAAATCGAATCGTTGAATCACTACTCAGTGTACAATCGTTGTACAATTTTTTCAAACATTTTTTTTTTGTCGATTCATATCTGACATAGTTGGAAAATATGCACTAGATGTTGTTTTAAGACACTAGGTCAAGAAACTAGTATTGTTAGGATAAAATTCCATTTTAAACAAAACATTTGAAAGAGTCAAAAAGTTCCTGTATATACTCCTAAAAATTTCAGACGCCCAATAATAATCTCATTTCACCTATATAGCCTGGGAAGAAAACCCTTAATTGTGAACCCTGTCCCTACTATAAGAGTATGTTATTTTATTTCTTTACGTATCGCATTTACATATTTATCAACACTAATGCCAGAGAGTAAATTTGCCCACACACCTAACAGACCCTAAAAACACTGATCCGATTTGATATCTCCTTCATGAATCTTATCCTGAATTTCGAAAACACTATTTCAACTAGAAGTCTCTTCGGACGTACGATGATTCCACAGAACACTGTTTCGACAAATCACATATTCGACAGTCACATCACATTATTAGACAGACAAAACACTAGGTACTCCGACAATATTCTATTTCGACAAGCCTTTATTTCGACAGAACACAACTCACCTATTCGACAGAATACCGTTCAGACAAAATGTTAAATCTTTTGTCAAAACCTAATCAGTAGGCCTTTAGGAAGCTACAGTATCTTTGGCATACACAGGTCATAATTTTTTTAATATGGGATTCATAATAGAATTTCACTAAAGTTACCCAAGTTTGGATTTTGCATTATATAAACGCAACTTTGCAGTGCATAATAACAATAAAACATTGTAATACAAAAATTGCCGATAGAAAAAGAGTAACATCTTGTTTCCTGCCGGTTCCCCCGGGCAGAATCCACTCTCCGAATATGGCGTTAGCATAACCCTTCCATATTTTACTTGGAGATTAATAAGTACCTCTATTTAAATCTATGTAATTAAAGCTTCTATTTTCATTTCAATTCGAGATATGAACAAAAATCGTCAAAACCCTTCTCTCATCGCGTGCGCAGCGAAACCCATTGATTATAGGACCAAAAAAAAAAAGTGTACTATGACTCTACAAAAAGCATGTCCGTACCGAATACTGCTATCTGTTCATCTGTTACAGCGTGGCTGTAATAGGCAACCTTAAATACTCGAAGGGAGGGAAGGTCGCTTGCTGTTCACATTCATCAATCATCAATTGTAATTCACTCAGTTGATAGATCACCTCATCCTCATCTTTTAACTATCCTCTACCCCAAGATTGTCTGGAAGAGACCGCTCACAGATGCAAGACCCCCTAAACTGCACAACAAGTTCACCATCATCAACATCAGTAGTGTCCACCAAATCACCCGTATAGGATACAGTAATGAATATCTATTCTAATCACAAAATCGTTAGGTTATTAGATCATTCCCTAGGAGCACCGCAGACAGAGACGGGCTACTGATATCAGTTGAAAATGGTTCAAAGTCAAAAGTTCGTAATAATGTGATATATCATCGCTCTTCGTTGAGTGCACCAGGCTATGCTCAGAGCTTGAGCAGCACAATGATGAAGTAGACCATGATTGCCTATATATAGACCCCGACCTCCGATAATGAAAATTCATCCGAATCCACTATTCTCTCAGACTCCGACCAATTTCCAATGTTATCCATATCCCCTGACCCTTTTGATGGACCCACTTGAATATCACGCACTGGCCCGAAAATATAAATTTTTCTGTTACCTCAAACCTATCAGTAAGTCAACAGCAATAGACATTATAAACCCGGACCAGAGCGACCAAATGGCAGCACCTGGGCGCCTTCACGGGCGCAAACCTCACACATCGATCTAGCCTCGAAAATCGGACTGAGATATAGAAAAAATTGATTATAAAATCCCTCAAGTATCCCACACAGACAATGTTTTCTATCCGACACCATTAAAAATTAATTAATCCTTTTACAAATACTGCATGTATGTATTTACTAAGAAATAGGCCAAGGCAGACGAAAGTTAAATCTTTGTGACTGGGTCACTCCAGGCATTCACATTATTAACAGAAGGAAATTATTCGAACCTTGTGCAACCCAAGCCAGATCAAAGGATGAGAATATAATGTTTAAAAGTATACGAAACCCCTTTTAAAAAGGCTTGTATAGTGGCGAAGACAAATAACAAGTACTTATCTAAAAGTAATAAAGGACATAGAACCCCGGTTTATTACCACAAGATCTCTAAAGAAAGTGACAATCGTCCCAATTCCGATGCTGAAGCAGCCACTCAATCCAAAACCCACTTTTCTAACATACCTACCCTGAATAACGAGCAAGATAAATCCTTAGCCGAAAACCCTAAGCCCAATCTCCTCCAAAAGCAAATGTGAAAGAATGTCTTCTTAGCCATTCCAAATCATATTTATTGTGTAATAGCGATTCTACAAACCCTCAATGAACTTCATTTATCAAAAATATTTGTAAGGAAATTTCAGCAGTGGTATAATTATTGTTTCACAGAATTTTGCAATAATATTTAACAAGTGTATAGACAGTTACAACGGGCGGACTCAGTTGTCATAACGTTACCTAATTAAAAAAACTAGGGAACTGACATCGATACCTCAAGGCTAATTCAATCCAGTCACTTCCACAGCATCATATCCCACAGTTTGCCCTTATGGGAATCAGCCTCACAAACTAACCCTGTATCACAGAAGGGTGCTCCGGTCTACATTACAGACCCCAATCCCGTAAATCACTTAAAGAATTATCCAAAGAAATAAAAATCCTAACCGCGGTGTCTAACACGTTTGACCGCAACATATTGTTGATCTAAGTATTATATCGATTTAAATCTCGCACAGAGTCATGTACAATTACCAATGGCTACCACAAAGTGTAAGATTACCTAGATCACCAAATCACTAGATCATTAAAGAAAGCCTAGCAGACTACACGTCGAAACGCGGTCATAAAAAGTTATGATATACATTGCGAATCCACTTAAAGAAACACGAGTAAACCATTTTATTTTTCTTGCATGACCAACCTAAAAATAGCTTTCCAGTGAATACATATTTAGCAAATATATGATCATTTATCCCTATATATCATTTATTATTACTTTACCAAATCCCGTAATATATTTTGAATACTACTGATAACCGTTAAATTTGTCCAAGCTCTTTTACTTATATGATTCCTCAATGAATATTTGCACACGACGTACCTATCACTAATTTTTGTTGTCTCCTATTCAATTCTTATTTTATAATTCTAAATTAGCTTATTAGGCATTCATTCATGTGACATTTTACCTTAAAATCTGTAACAACGGTATTTAAAAGCTACGCCCTAATCCCAGACTCCAACGACATGTATTCGTTATTGCGTTAAGAGTACATCGTATACACGTTGGGCGATAGAAAAATAAACCTATGCAAGTACAACTCAACAAGTCTATAATATTGAGGTCCGTTTCAATTAGGAATCTACCCCGACTCCCATAATACGTGAAACAATATAATTTAATCTGTTATTTATTTAAGGAATTAAGGATATTACACAGCAAGCAACGAAGTATTGAGTATTTAGTTCCATTTGTGCTAAGAAAATGACTTTATTACGAAAATAAAATAACTGGGCGTGGTCAAAGAAAAAAAAAATATTCAAACATGTACCGCTTTAGTTATTCTATTATTCACTACTGATTTTACTTCCATTTGCCAGTGGTAACTGAACAGCTATTCACTTTAAAGCCGTACATTATTGCTGAAAAAAAAAGTTCGCCCATTCTCGGTTATTGTGGACGTGAAAAGAAAATTAAGAGAATTTTCTTACGATCCCACTTCTGAACTGTTGGCAATCAGTTCAGAAGGAGTGGGTTTGTGAAAATAACAACCAAAATACTCAAGATTTAATCACTTTATATTCACTATATTCACTATTTTCATACAAATAATACTTCACTAGTATACAATCCTAATATCCTAAATCCTATCCTAACCTAATCCCTCATCCCTCATAATTCATATTCCTATCAATTCCTACCAATTCAATCAATAATCCTACCAATATCCTACCATCCTACCAATCCTACCAAAAATATAAATCTATTAACACTTACTGGTTACAGGTAATCCACATAATAATAATGCACATAATCCACATAAAGCACTCTATACGTCCGTTCGGTCCGGCGTCTCGTAACAGAATGTCGATAACTGACAACTTGTCTGCCTTTTATACGCTTGGACGTCAGGTATCAATTGAGTGACTATTTAATTTAATTTCCTACTCGCACGCCGGATTTCAATTGAGAGACTATTTTATCAGAAAAATAATAAGCTATGCAATGTATTACCAACTTAAAGGTGTAAAATGTATTAATGTGTATAATAAACGCTAACACATAGTATTTAATTATAATATTTATTAACAACATTATTTATTTTCTATCTAAGTATAAGCAATTACTTGATAGCTTACCCTTCTTTACAACTATCCTCTACCGAAAGGTTGCCTGGAGGATCAATATCCTATCCTATATAATACAATTATTATAGCGATGAGACCGTTTAAATTGTACATTTAATAAAAATCTATTATACCTATTTCTATATTAATTGTGCAAATAAGATTTTTTTTATAAGAAGAACTTTCAGGATTACCTCACTCCACCTGATGGTAAGCGGTCATGAGGTCCAAAAGTTAGGTCTATATCTATATATGATCTATATCTATAGGATATCTATCTATTCATCTATTCTTTCAAGGTATCCTAATAAAAAAAATTGTTAAATTGACCAGCAGCGACGCATCTTGAAGCCCGTAGCCAATTCATTGAAGAGGCCTTCCTGTTCTCTAAATTTTAGGGTCATTACTGAACTGATGGCCTCTTTGGAGGACTCTCTCGGATCAGAGGTACGTGGTATTAACACAAATTACACTTAAACACAAACAAAGATAAACATACAAACATAATACACACAACAATTAGACCGGACACGGCCGTTGCGACGCGACGTCCAAAATAAAAGGGCCTCACTCAGCATTAGGCCAGTTTTTTTCTGGTTACCTACTAGCTACGCCACTGTAGATCATAAGGCAATACTGAGAATTAATTTCATTTCTTCTCCGTTTAAATTTCGTCTCCCAATTCCGTGATCAAGTTAGAAGCCCTAAAGAGTTACAGAAAGCATCACGAAAAGTTCGAAGGAACCCAATAAATTATTCGCTCCGTCAGTTTGTGTGAGAAAGGCTGTAGAATAGTTGGAAAGCAGGAAGTAGGGCTGATTGTACAAGTTAACTAATAAGAAAAACTCTGAGAGCAAACACCACGGGCCTCGTTGCAAGAGGTTACTTCTTTTTATAGTTACTGAAGACGTGAATTGGGATAATCATTCGGATATTTTGGTAGATCTAGTTGCTTTATTAAGACGTAAACTACCTGGATCTAATCATGGGTTCTAAATATTTATTAAGTAGCTGACTATATCGTTGGCGGATACGAAAAAGGGGCCTGATAATATTGACTTTGACTTTGAAATGTAGATGTTATGTTGATGTTATTGATTAAGAACACATTGATAAAACAATATCCAATACCTACCTCTTTACACGAATTAGGTCGCGTGTAAGAACTTCTTTTTTATTGCTAAAGATTGCAGGTAAGCAAGCGGCTTGTCTAACGCGAAACAGCGCCCATGGATATAAGCAATGCTGAATGCACAGCTATGCCGCCGCCTACCGTGAGGAAAAAGTTATCTTTAAATCACATTTAAAGAAAGATGTGTCGCAAGTTTTCCTTCGGATGATCCAAAGATTTAGAAATTTGGTACCTTGTCGTGTCTTTCGTTTAAATAGAATTCGAACCAGATATCTTCTTAGAGCAGGCGCGCACTACGAGTTTAGTGGCCTCAGGCTATAATTTAAAGGTATGGATTAAGAGACTTCAGCAACGTTAAAGTTCACAAACATAACACATAAAAAGGTTTGTTGTTTAGAATGTTTGTTCATGGTGGGTTTTTTACTAACAATCTTCGACTCAAACCGAGCGTTCGCTTAATAAAAGTAAGGAACGAAACAGTCATAACTTTTCCTTGTTTTTAAATAAGCTAGTGAAAGAAAACGCCTACATTCTTCTAATTAATGTTTGTGAAATTGCTTACGTGGGCGTACTGTTGATTTCTTTATTCAGCATTTTAATATGGAAAGTACGTTAACAAATTATAGTTTACACAAACGGTAGCTACATAAAATACTACTACTTAATTATGTTGGTAACTTATGTTCGTTGTAATAGAGTAGAGCCATTTATTTACCTAAAAGAATTATAGCGGGTCATATCTCACATACTTAGGTACACAGTTTTAATTCCACATATACACGAAGCTGAGCCTAAAGGTGCGTCCAGATTACTAATGACAAAACATGATATAACCCAAAACATGTCACGCTGGGCCACACATCGCGATCTAGCCCCATACTAAGCCGAAGCTTGTACTATGACTAGACTAGAGTCACTACCGAATGAGTCATCGGGCCAATCAAAATATATTTATAAAACAAATTAGTATTAAAAATTAAAACGTGAAAGAGGAACAAACATCCATCCAAACAAACTTTCGCTTTTTAAACGACTTCGAAAAAGGAGGAGGTTCTCAATTCGTCTGTATGTATAATATTTTTTTTTTTTTTTTTTTTTTTATGTTTGTTCACCGATATTTCCGTCAATTATGGATGGATTTCAAAAATTTTTCGACAGTTCGACAGAGGACACTTCCGAGGTGGTCCCATTTTCACCAAGTCAGGATCTGATGAAGGGATCCTGGAGAAATTGAGGGCAACAACCGAAAATTGTATGCTCATATGGTGTTTTTGTTACGTAATTATATTTTACTCAGGTATATGCTTCCGGGCGTCAACATCTGGTGCTGATGATGAAGCCACAGAACTCCTTAACGGTTAGGAGTTAGGGGACAGTACTGACATTGGTCGATATTAAACTAGGTAGTAGTATGTACTTATGCAGGGCTAATAGGGCAGGTGATTTGGACAAGTGATTTGCTTGATTCTAGATCGCAAAGTCTTCACTTGACTTAAAGCAAAATTTTTCATTCCTAAGTAAAACTCTTAAGGACATTAATTAGCCTTTATTCAAGTTCACAGCACATTAACGCAACTAAAAATAGAGAAATAAAATTATTTTTTAAAAAAAAATTAAACCGACTTCGAAAAAAACACAAACGACCAAAACTAAAAAGCGATAAATAACGTAAGTAATTCCATCCTTAATACATAATTATTTAAATATTACAATTATCACTTATTTTTGAAGTCGGTGCCAAACAAATAAATATATTGTCGTGTTTGCCGGCCGCGCGCGTCATACAACAACAGTCTACGTTAGGTAGGTACCCAGAAGCTGGCACCGACTTCAAAAATAAGTGATAATTGTAATATTTAAATAATTATGTATTAAGGATGGAATTACTTACGTTATTTATCGCTTTTTAGTTTTGGTCGTTTGTGTTTTATAATATTAGTAGGATATACACTTTAGAACTTTGTCACAGTAAACCTGTAAAAGTTCCCGCTACATGTTATAATGTTAACATTTCATATTTATTATTGTGACAAGCTTCTAAATTATTGCTTTCGACTACGCAAAGACGCTTTAGCACGTATTAGGTATCCCTAGCGTCACCAATAAACTGTAGGATCTTTAAAAAGTACAATTATTAAACCAATTGTCACTTCAAATAACATTCTTTCCTACCCACCTTTCAGAAACTTCCATTTGTAAATGACAAAAATATTTCGCCATAGACCAAGAGCTCGCAGCAAGAATTAGTGATAGTCAGTAGTAATAACTCATCGGCCCTGTTGCCGCTTAGCGAGGCATGCTCGGACCCCGTGAAATTGCCCGCACATATTTTAAAATAACCTCCGTCTACGGTTCATCTCTGGGAACTCAATTACTCTCCCATTTGCCACATTTTTCTTCCGCGAAATGCTTTTTTAAATTTCAGTTTCGGCGATTCTTTTTAACGAAGGCCATGTTAGAACGGACTAAAACGACTACGGGTTTGTTAGATTAAAAAGCACCTTTATAAATGTTTTTTTTTCGTCGATGGCTTATTTTTATTATGTTTCTCTTCGTACACTAACAAATAATTCATCCTAGAAGTTATTTCTGCATTATTTTTAATAAATCTTGTCGTTAATTGAAAGTAAAGACTACCTACCTATTCTTTTCATAGTAAAAACGATTCACTTTTAATCTAAATTTAAGTCATGCAGTATACATATACTTACATAAGCCTTTACCGGTAGGTTTTATTATTTAAATATAAACTTTACCTGAATAAGAGACGGTAGGGCATAGCGAATCTTTGCTCGAATTGGGCCACATGACCACCCTATACGTATAGAATACCGCAGATAAATGACCTCCGGGTCGTGTTTCTGTCGGTGAGAAGGGTCTACAGGGCTCATGGGGTAAGTGCTGCATCGCCAGCCGGGTGGTAGGGTAGGGTCGCCATGTGTTGGCAACTGAACAGTTACTTGCCCGTTGACCGTTGTCACAGCGACTTGGGCTTCTCTTTCCATCAGGCGTAGAGAAGCCACAATGTCGTGCTGCTATAAAAAAATAATACTTGTTTTCTTAAAATGTGCTCAATAAACAGACTTAATCCTGAAAATAAAATATTTAAAGCAACAGTTCTAAAAAAATACAATAAAACCGTCCCGTAATCTTCAACAAGTCACAAAATAGAATGGTAGAAAGTATAATATTTGGTACATTTAAATACAAAGCACAAAATAAACAAGACGTGTGCCTATAACAAGGCGATTCTAAAGTCACCGCTCGGGCTTCAGTACAAATAGTGTACCCGCCTAACGACGTAGAAAACTTGTTTTCAAATAGGGAAACAAACGGTGTTAGAACAAACTTCTCGCCTGATGAAAGGAAACATAAATATGCACTAGTCATTGTAGCAGAAAATGAAACTAGTCTGCCTGCTTAACAAGGGTCGTTAACCCCGTCTGTAGGGCGGTACGCCCTCCAACTTTACTCTATTATTAATGACAAGCCCTAACCCCGCCCTTCCTAGCAAGTGTAATGCAAATTGTTGCGTTTCGCGATGTTTCGCTGTTCCTAATGCAAACGAAGCTTTGGAATTTATGATTTGCATATTTTTTTTTTGTTAAGTACCTACAGTTCTTAATCTTCGTTTGAGTAATAATAACCCGCCGGGGTTTGCATTGTTAAATATTTGAAATTTAAAATGCATTAGCATCATAAAACATCAAATTACCACAAAACGTGACGGCTTATAAATTCAGTTATTTTGAAGGAGTCTACTTCTACTTCCTGCCTATTGCTAGATTGTTGACTAAAGATAATGCGTTAATGAAAAAACGCAAGTTCTGGAATTACTTTGTATGAAATCGTGAGTAGAATCGATTCTACTTACAGAAATAACGTTAGATTTTTTATCAATAAATATTTTAATTACGATAAGACTGCCTAATTTGAACGTCACTATAACTTTGTATTTAGTTATAAGACAAATGTTTGGTGTGCAATTAAGTATATCTATCTATTACGTCGTAAATATTTAATTAATTATTACACTGTGACACATACAATGTGTACATCAGATTTTGTGTGTTTTTGGCTAAATTTATTATAGTTTAAAATATATAGGTTTGATTTTGATTTTGATGTGAAAGATTACTAGATCGTGTGTACCTAATTTTTATAGACTTTTATAAACAAAACATAGCAAAATAACCTATAACAGTATTAAAATTCTTTGACAGCTGACTGGTTTGGCTACCAGTCCTTTGTCGCAGCGACTTAGGAGACTTGTCTCCCAAGCAAGAGACTGAAAGCAAGAGACTTGTCTCTTGCTTTCCTACAGTCGAAGAGAGGCCATTATGCTGTGCCACTATGAAAAATACTCCCAAAAATTCGCATTAAAACATGTAACTAAACAAAAAAATACCTGCTTGAAACTCTCATGGAAGCTAAAATGTAACTGTCACGCGAGCCAAGTTAACTTTTATGACTGTTATTAGTCCGCATATAGTTTAGGGCCAATGAAGTTATTTGCATACCGATTAAATAATTATAGCTATTACGTTCCGAGTCAAGTCTCGACTTAGCCGCTTGTCAAGATTGAATGACCCGTACGAAACATAATTGGCTTAACTGGGTCAATGTGTGATAGCAGTCTTGGTCCAATAGTCCGATGGAACCACCCATCGGAGGCATAACGGATATAGATGAGGGGTGAGTCCCACATACTCTGCTGCACCCCCGAACAGTGGGGATGGGTAAATGCATTTTCCCCAGATGCAACAAAAAAAAGTATGTGATCTGAAAATAAATTATGCCAAAAAATGGTTTTATATATTATACTTAGTTATAGTTGTAAAACTAGCATTTTTTTTAAATGCCGCGGCAAAAATAAGAATTGCGGCACTTTTTATTAGGTACGCGAGAAATTGTTTTCTATAGTGAAACTGTGCTAGGTATTAGTCTTCTTCTTAACCTCTAATACCTCAAGCCGAGGGTAAGTCATTTCATTGATAAAGAACCTTTTATAATGTTCATTAAACTTGCATTTCTTTGCTAAGCTAGATATATAATTGGATTAATAATAGAACTGGTTTGCAATTTATCAATATGGTGTCACCATTCCCACGGTAAAATAAACGAGGATAATGTAGACACTTATTATGGTACTGAATCAATAAACCGGTTTTCTTTGAAACGCTACAAATAATAGGCTTATGATAGGAAAGTAGCATTAAATCATCATTATTCCATTTCTAGTTCACTTTGATAATAGGCACTGTTCTACTTAAAGAAGTTGAGCATCGATCTTTTTACATGTAATTTTCGTTCTTTGAGACTTGAAGGTATATCGTTTGTGGAGCGAGAAGCCTCATATCATAAGTAGACATGCAGCAATTCGGTTTATTTTATTAACCAATTAAAGCATAATTAATGTATTATGTATCCTTTGTTAGAGATCTTATCCTACATACTTAGGAAATTTAATTATTAATTTTCGAGTACAAGAAAACATCCATACATCCATGTTTTCTTTTATTCGAAAACTAGTAAATGGATTTGGATTAAACTTTATACTCTTTAGAGCTCATAAATATCCGATTAACACATAATAATAATATAACTTATAAGGACTTATCATTTCTTTCTCATGTACCCGCACAGTACAAACATATTTATTTACAAAAAGAAAACAATCTAAATAAGTTCAGCAGTTGTCTAGTACCTACAGTACAAGCTTCGCTTAGTTTGCGACTAGATGGCGCTGTCCACACATCTGGGCCACGCCAGTATGGCATGCCTTGAGTTATACATTATATCTCCACGTGAATGTTTTTTTACTGGTACCAGTTCCCCTGGCGCTGACGCTGGTATAAAATAAACAAATACATGATCATCTCCAAACCAGACGAATAAAGCGCGAGGCTGTTCGCGACATAAACGCCACAACTTATTCAGTAATGAAAAACAATGAACAAATCCACAACCCTTCTATCCTCAACCAATTTCATACAACAACACTCGTCATATTTGTGGAACCATAATGGAAATGCATGCTTGTTTTCGTTTGCCCTTGTTATTAATTCGTAACGTACAGAAAGGGCGGAATGCAAAATGGTTTATTTTGATTGGATTTTATTGAACGTATTTCAATGTTCAGCGTTGTTATGTATCGCTCAATAGGCCCCTTTGATATCAATCCGCGGATGAAAAATTGACGCCGTGAGCTTGCGGAACGTAAAACGATTTCAATGGAGTGGGAACGCCGGCGTTTTCCAATTTGAAAATATATTTTGTTTAGAGTAACTCATAGACAAGGGATAACTTTTATCATTAATAAAATTATGCAATTATCAATAGATTGATGAAAATTGTTCGTGAAGCTTATACTGAAGGCGAATATGTGTCTAATCGTAAAGTTTTCAAGCTACGCACTCCGCCGGGGTATGTACATAACTTTATTTAACTTTAAACCTTTGAGTGGTAAAAGTTCGAAAATCAAAACAATTTCAGGTTACCAGGAATTTTTTGCGGTATATTTTAATAAATATCATATTAAACAAATAACATCACTTATGTACATACAATTTAAATTGAGGACCATAATTACGTAATTATGGTCCTCAATTTAATACGTATTACGTACATAAAATTATATACCTTAAATAGTTAACAAGTCTGAATGTTCATTTAAATTGTTGTAAATGTTGGCGGGTTGGTGACCGCAGTAGGTTTTATTTGTAATAAACGCTGCTGCCAGGTTCCTTATTATTCCTTAGTCGTCTTCTACTGCACCCACGGGATGTATTACAAGTAATCATTTTCATACTGAATAAGCAATGATCCTTATTGATCTATACTTTCCAACTTCCAACTTTTTCCTCAAGAAAACAAAACACTTTCCGTCCGGCGCAAAGTTTCCATTGACCAATCCGACCTTCGCACCAATTCCTCACCAATTTACTCGGAGTTCAGCCCTTACATAACAGTTGCGTTATCCTAACAAAACAACTGGCAACAATCAAAATTGTTAGAACGGACACAGCCTATCTACCAAACTTACGTAAAAATCCCCACAGACAACTTTGTTTTACGAAACGAATCTCTTTTCTTTTATATCTGGGAAAGCGGATAAGTCATTAAAAGTGTCGGTGAACCGTAAGACTGAGGCGCAGTGGAGTAAGTGGCCGAACCCAACGGGGCCTTATCGAAAAGTTGGAACTAGCATCAGTCTCAACCGGCGACCACTTATTAAACTTTCCTTTGACTATTGTGACGTCAGCCAATAGTCGAGATGTTTCAATGAAATAAAAAAGCGTTAGATTTCGCACACCGATCTTAAAAAAATCGTGGTATTGAGTAGAGTTCCCTTGTAGTATGACATGATTGAAAGCTTTTGCAAAACACCAAAATACAAGCCCAACTAGAAACGAGAGTTTCCTAAATTGACCCGACCAGGAAACAAACCTGATTTGCATGGATTCGAAAATGATGGCCCATTTTCTAAAGCTTTTCTTAGAAGATTGACTATAAAATGTACAAACCGTACATTTTGAAGGATGGTTTCCTGATGAAGGGTGATCATTTACCGCGATTTCTTTATTATTGTCATATAGGTTAGTTTGGGGCTAGATGGCGATGTGTGGGCCAGCGTGGCATGTCTTGGGTTGTTTATTTATTATTATTTATTATAGTTAAAATTTGTCGAATGTGGTACAAGAAAAGATGTAACTACCTAATTTTCATCTATTCTTTAGTTTTCGTTAGGATGGTATGATATCTAATGTTAGTTTAAGGAGAATTAATAAATTCAACGCTATATTAACCTCCCTCTAATTTATTTATATGTTATAAGGTGTCCTTCCAGGAAATTTTATACCGCAATAACTTTGAGTCCCTTTTATATGGTTGGCTGAAGCAATAGCAAGTACTTACATATTATTATGTCATGCTTATAAACATGTGCCGCTTTTGAGGACTGGTATATTCAGGTTTCGCTAGTTTCAGTTAATTTATAGTAATAAAGATTGTAGATTGGACTCCGGTGACTCTTAATTCCGATAATGTGATTAATAAAATCGAAGTTGGAAGCCATTGCCATAAAAATAGCAAAATGTGACTAAGTAAATATTTCAAAAAAATCAACTACACGGTAAGTATTCTATCGAGAAGACGACGGCAAGAATGCCGTCGTCTTCTCGATAGAATACTTACCTACTGGTACTGCTAATGATAGATTAACTTGTGACGATTTGTAAGTGTTCGTCTTAAACTAACGCAAATAAAGTAATTTTCAGTCTACCAAATAGGTAAAGGTTTTTCAATTGACGGCAAAGTGCAAGTGATGCCCCTGGTGTTGCGTTTATGGTCTGTGGTAACCGCTTACCATTGGGCGGACCGACAGCCATTTTGTTAACCTCAGAGATAGAAAAGAAATATGTCTCCTTATAATATTTAAACCATTAAGGTGGCAAACAAGTCTACGGTCCGTCTGATGTTGAGCGGTTACCCCAGCCTATGGGCCCATGCTAAACCAGGAGTATCACACGCGCGTTTCCGACCCTTTAAAAACCTTTTCACAAACCTTTTTGAAGGATACTGTAATCTCGGGGAAGAGCCTCGGCGGGGAGCTCATTCCATAGTCTTAATTTTAGTCTTTAAACAAATATAATAACAGGAGAAGTCCGCCCGTCCGGGAAAGGGCCTCCATCCTATAGAATCATCATCATCATCATCATCATCAGCCTATTGCAGTCCACTGCTGGACATAGCCCTCTCCAGCTGTTCGCCACCTAGGGCAAACTTCTGGAGGATATACACATAATCGCCACGCTGGGCAGGCGGGTTGGCGATCGCAGGGCGTAGCTTCTTGCTCCGGTGACGTTGCTGCCCGTCATCGGCCTCTGGTATTTAGCTACACCTTCTAACGTTATGGTTTTACCGCCACCAGTCGGTTTGCCAGAGCCTCGTTTGTCGTTCGGCAGGATGCACCACGGGCGGGTGAGGATGGCTTGGAGCGAAAAGGTGATAGGTCGCTCCCTTACATCCCGGAGCTCGTGAGGTGAGTGCAGCATCGGCAGCCGGAGGTTAGCGTTAAAGGTTGGAAACGCATCTGTGACTCCCCTGGTATCTATAGCCTGAAGTGATCACTTACTATCAGGTGACTTATATGCCCGGTTGCTCCCTCTGTCATAAAAAAATAACCTTATCTACTGCAATTCCTGTACTGTGTCCCTCCTACCTACTAATACCCCGTTTTTCTCAGCTCACCGTATAATGAGTCGTCGCACTGCATCGATTGACCGCTTCTATCTCAGGAACCCTCTGGGCCAATTCACTCGCCTTTATATTCTTTTAAGCTTCCCTATCTCGGCTTTTTAAAGAAAGTAGTACGCTTTGCCGTTCGGCTGAATACAAAGTTGAATGTCTGGCGCACATCTTTGTATACAGGATTACCTTTTAGCCGGGTTTTGTATGGTGCTGTAATAATGTGCTCGTTTATGTAAAGGCTAAGATACTTTTGCTGTGATACTTAGAGGAAGTTAGGTAAGTCTGTTGGTAATTCATAAGGATTCAGTGTAGTTTAGCGCGAACTAGACGATTTTGTCATCTTAAAGTAAAGGAGATCTCTGTAAATAAAAATAAATTGATAACCATATCCTTAAAATATTAATAGTTATTTCTTGTGTAAGGAATTAATTGAAATTTAGTAGGTAATACAGTAGGAGCTCAGAATAGTGGTAAGGTACCCCTCGCCTACTAGAAAGCGGAAAGGAACCCAAGTCGCTGCGGTAACCACTTTATAGTTGTCACGGCCTGTAAAATAGCTGGCTTTATGCAGATTGATCACACTTCACGCGTATTTCAAAGAATGTACGGTGGTCGCAAGTAGGGCGGGTAACACCAACTCAGAAGCTGAAATCTTAAGAAGTACTTGGTCAATCCCCACGACAATTAGAACTAGTCAGATATATTTGAACACCTTACCTGAAGATACAATACATCAATTTAGAAATTAACATTGTAAATTGCTCTTGTACTCTTGATGGTATGCCATTTGAATTTTCTTCAGCTTATAAAGACTACACAATTACTTGAACGAAATATTCAACAGGGTTTAAAATACCTGAGCACTCAAAAATACTCAGCAACAATTGTCTCAAAAAGTGCTAAAATTAAAGCGAATCTCCCACAGCGAAAACAACTAAACTTGTATTACCGCGCTCACCTAGTGCAACAACCGCCTAATATTCCCGTGAGCCTCAAACGGGAAGTTTCTAGAATTTTAACCAACGCCCGCCAAAAGCCTAATTGAAAACTTGGGGAACCAAGCAAATACGTGTCTAGTCCAGTCGAGCTCAGTTTGCTCACACGTACCGCCCGTTTTGAACAAAGTTGTTTATTACGCCGTCTGCGCAATCATTTGACGGGGGAAATGAGGCCGTAGCCGTGGATACTCAAAGAGGTTGCTTTGGGGTGAACCTACATCTATCACGATTGACAACATAATATTTTATGGGTAGGTTGCGTGTTTTCATTAACCAATTGGTGCAAAAAGTGCGTATGGACTCTTGTAATGAACGATTGGGGTGATAATAGTTTTTACTAAGTTGGTTTAGCGACTGTATAGAATAATTTAAGTTATAATAATAGAATAATTTAAGTTATAAGTTATAATACTTTATAGCCTACTAGGTACTTAAATAAACCCAAGACATGCCACGCTCGGCCACACATTACCATCTAGCTCCAAACTAAGCCGAAGCTTGTACTACGGGTGCTAGAGAACTGATAAACTTACAAAAAAAAAATTGTTCACACATAGTAAACGCCCAGAGCAATACAAACAGATATGTTTATGCTCACATCTAACCCACGACCCTTGGCTTAGAAAGCAGAGGTCACAACTAAATTAGCCATCGGTCGGGCTAGTCTGAAGCTCAGCCACACGTATTTTTTCAGATAAAACAGCGGTATTCATTATACCTTTTCTTCTGTTCTGTATATCTTTCTGGGGACGTTTTTCCTTCTTCAAGTTAGTAAAATTTACTTGATAAACTATTGTCTATTGAACTAATGATGCCAGCGTAGCCCTGACATTTTCTCTTCGGTCGTCTGTCATCTTGAAACTTCAAGGCAACAAGCTCGATGACTTGGGGGCATAGACTGCTGTACTTAGCTTGGTTTGAAGAGAGTTTTTGTCAGTAGTATGTCAGATATTACCGTCAGGCAGTCTTGTAATTTTTGGAGACCATATCTGACCCTGTAGGGGAGACCGGGTACAAAAGTAACGGCGGGTCGAAAGTAACAAACGCTCTCTAGATTTATCCAATGGGCGAAAGGTCGCTTTTCCGCCTTCAGGTGATAGTCCTGACTATCAGCTGAAGGCGGCAAAGCGACCTACTTTTGTACCCGGTCTCCCGTACTTACATTTTCTTAATTTACAACAGAATTATCTTGAACTGATGTTTGTCCGATAGTTCTCTAGTTATTAGACAAAACATGAAGAATCATTGAATTATCTCATAAAGAGATACTATGAACCATTTATTTTTACCATTATTCATTATAAACTCGAATACATAGTTTTATTTATTCAAACTAAACTTAAATATGAGAAAAGAGTACTGATATAGCCTAACAGTAATTTCTGTAAGTTGCAAGTCAACCTTAGTCCAGCTAATTCCCCTTTTCATCCCGTCTAATAGACACGAATAGGCAGTTTCACCTCAACCTCTGTCATTTACCAGCGGCCTGTTTACAAAAAGTTAAGATAACAAGATTTAGCACACACTTTCACCCTTCATTTGGCACAGTTAATAGATACACCCAGACCAATACAAACAGACATGTTCATGAACACAAATGCTTGTACTGTGCGGGAATCGAACCCACGACCCTTGGCTCAGAGGGCAGATGTCACTACCAAATGAGCCACCGAGCCTGTTATATTATAAATATTATTTCTAAAAGTACGAATAAATACAAAAAAAACTGTTACCGTTAATTAAAATACCCAGACGGTTCCGCACTCGGTGGTCCTCAAAAAAATTATTAACGCACCAAATGATTGACGAGTTGTGTCCCTTTGCGTGGAAATAAGTGTATTTTTTCTAGCTTTTCCGTTACATAATATATTTTTTATACTTTTTTGTTTGCATGTGTGTTAATATTATTACATAGGTATGTAAGTAGCTAATATTAGATTTATAGGGTAGACGTGTTTGACAAAATGCGGAAATTTCAAGAATCCACAATATTCTTATATTGAAGGTACTTTTTTTCAAACAATTCAAAAGATAATTTGTGTTTTGTATTAATTTCAAGGCGATAAAACTAATCCGTGTACAATTTTGCACCAGAAACCACCACCTAGTCTTAAATAAGGTTTTCCCTTATAATAATAGTACCAGATAACGACGGGGGTATCTCTCAGAATACCCCGACCTGAGACAATTTATAAATGTTCATTTCCTAAATTGGCCTAATTGAACCTGAAACCTTCGGATCGTCCGCGCTATATGCTTAAAGCTCTAGCCGTTGCACCAAGGCTGTCATATAAGTATCAGCCACTAGGGGATATAATTAAGCTTTATAAATATGTATATAGTTATAAACGTAAATCGAAACGCTAGTAGCGTATATAACGTATGTCAAAAAACGTAAAGCTAAAAGCTAAGCCTACAGTGTGCCTAGCACGAACATTTTCGAAAAAGTATGCGTAACGTTACCGTAAACATTTATATGAAACTTGATACAGCGCCCCTATCGTGCGTAAGAGGTACTACGTTTACGTACGTTAACGTAGTTAAAATTATCGCCCTGTTTACGGTTACGTTACGCATACTTTTTCGAAAATGTTCGTGCTAGGCACACAGTTCTCATAAAACCCGACGACACTCAAACATGCCATCACACAGCACGTCACAATGCATATTACATTTTCTAACGGTAACCCTAGTATGCTTTTGTGCCTGTGTGTAATTTTAATGAGTTTCGCGCTAGGCCGACCGGCGACAGCGCCCCGAGTGCGGATAGCTATATTAGCGACGCGCTGAAGAGCCGGAAATCCCCCGCCTACACCCTTCCAGGCCTCCAAAGAACATCTAGGGATGTGCTTGAAGGATAAATATAGATGTCGATAAACGTAATGGCTGATGCGATCTATAGATGGAAGACTTATAAGTCAATGTTTGGCTGCGACGAGCGTATTGAAACAGCAGATGCCGTGGAGAGAGGAAGGACGTATCACACGCGTTTAACTAGCAGAATTTTATTGTTTTAGTTCACTATTTATACTTGGGCTACATAGTTATCTACATGAGTATAGTCTCATAACATTCATACTATTAAATAGCTTAGTTCACATAGTAAAACTAAATGGTATTTGAATACTGTTTTGAGGAATAGAAAATTTATAATTATATAGGTGTCGAATTCGAAACATTCGGAACCCGCGGAACATCCACACTTTGAAGTTAACGCTTTAACCTTTCTGCCGCCCAGGCAGTCAGTCAGATTTGGGAGTTCTTACGTAACATACCTGTAATAAAAATGTATAATCATTATTTCTAATAATGTGTTTACCCTTTGCATGTTTTTGTTTCAGGTAATGTGAAGAGTACGTAAGTAGTATACTCTTTTCGGCCGAATCTGGAATTCGAGTACATATTACATTTACATTGCGGATACTATTTTATAAGCTCAATTGTATAATAACCTCTCCCCAATCAATATTTCATACGGTCCGTCTAATGTGATATGCCACTCATAGACTAAGCAATGTAGAGCCAAGCTGCCGACCGTGAGGACAGAACCTTTATATCGAGGAGAATCCCACCGACCCTTCACCACCTGCCACAGAGAGGTAGACGGGTTTGTGCTTTGCAAGTCAGGTAAACTCTCCGAGGTTGTTGCCAACTTCATAGTTCTGGAGGAGTCTAGATGCGTAGAGCGACTCGACACGTAGAGAACAAAACTCTCTTTAATCCACGTTTAAAGAAGTATCGTAGCGATCAGGGATCCGTGGAAGCTCGTTTCAGTAGGAATGACATATTTAACGAATATCGATATCGACATTTAAAAAACGCACATCCTTATTCCGCTATTAATTTCGACAGCAGCCGTAAGCGAGGCAGTTGGCGTTATTAGCCTACCCTTTAATGCGTAATAATTTACTGCAGTTTATATTAAACAAAACAGAATTAAAACTTTACTAACTAGGGGTTGTTTGGCACTCATACACCTACATTATCCATTACTCACCAACTTTCTTCATAGACTGAGCGCTTTGATACTTAACAAATTATGCGGTTTATGAAATTTCACTGTAACTGAAATTTTAAGGTTGGAACGGGCTTGTACCGCAGCTCGCTGTCAAGCGCCTATTTTGTGTGAGCAGGACTACTACATTACCGTTAAACCGGGATACCTCGGTACTGCAGGAGTATATGTTATGCTGTTTCTTCTTGTTCTCCATCTCTCTAAAAGGCCGAGTGCCGTCATGGCCGTCACAACTTGTTCCAGTTGCGTTATAACTGACTCTGGTCTAATCTCTGAAGTTTCAGAGAAGTTGAAGAGAAGAAGAAGATTTAGAATAGGAGCAACCCATTTCATTCATGGATGTTGTTGAGTCAAAAAACGGGCAGCAGGGTTTACTTGGGTACAAATAAAACCTAGCGGTTATCAACCCGCCTGCCAAGTGGTTTTGACTATGGCGAATCCTTGAGGGATGCCATTAAATACCAGTTATTCCGCTACCTCTTACTAAATACAGAAGTGATTAAGCATCATCACATCATCACCAGCCTATGACAGTCCACTGCTGGACACAGGCCTCTCCATTTGTTCGCCACTTAGGGCAAACATCTGGAGGATATGTACCCATGAACTGGCGATTAAAGCGCTGGACAGGCGGCTTTGCTATCGCATGGCGTAGCTTCTCGCTCCGGTGACGCTGCTGCCCGTCATCGGTCTGTGATATTTAGCTACCCCTTCAATTGTGATGGTTATACCGCCACCAGTCGGTTGCCAGCGCCTCGTTCGTTATTAGGCAGGATGCACCACAGATAGGTGAAGTTGGCTTAAAACGAGAAGATGAAAGGCCTGCCTTACATCCCATTTTGATTGAGCATCATTTCATGGAATTAGCTAAGCAAACTCTCACACAGAACAGCTTTCGATCTCCAATGATTTGCTGACCCACTAATTTGACAAAGATGCCAATAGTACTGCGCATTATGTAAAATAGTGTCGTCGTAAATCAGACTGGACCTGAAGGAATAATTGATGGCGGGCAGCGCCGGAGTATCACTACGGACATAATTAACATGTTCAGATAGCTATTGTGGATGCTAACAATGCACCAGGCTGTTTAGTGCCGAGTGTCCGGCGCATTACCGACCTAATATTCTGTTATGGGTATTAGGTGCCAAATAAATCCTTTGACTAGGTCGTTACTTTAAAGCGTTAATAGAATAGGCGAACGAGTGTAATATGGTTGGATTTATTCCTTTGACTTGGTTTTAGAACTAAAATGGTGAGTTCCTAATTCTCGCATTATTACTGTCAATTTCAAGACTTAAATGTTTATTAGCTTAGATTTTCAATTATTAATTTTTTTTTAGAAATTACACAATTAAACAAACAAAAACACGTTAAACTATTGTTTTTACACCTGATTTCTCGCCAGTATTTTCCATTGATTGTGAGAAAGAAACAGCGTAAATCCGTTTTTGGTTACGCTTTACCATTGGTAACATTCAACCTGACCGGTAACTGAATCCGCAACCTTTTGATCGTTCGCGCTAAGTTTAAAAACTTGACGCTCTTACTATACCACAGAGGACGTCAAGTAATATATTTCAAGTAGAGATCATATTTTTACTCCGTTCTTTCTTTCTTTTACTCTATTTAAAACAAAGAAGACAAACTTTGATTCGATCGGGAGACGAACCCGGAAAAAGTTCCAGGTACTTGACGGTCACGCATCTAAAGGGTCCTTACTCTTTAACAAACAAAAGAGTAAACACTGTTTTCTTACTCCTTATTCTCTCTCTTTCTCCCTATTCAAAACAAAGTAAACGGACCCATACGCGAGATAGCCGGCACCAAACAAGCGTCCCTATTGTGCCAGCTATCTGAACACGCAATTACGCCCTGAGTGACGGCACGTCGCGTCAAACGCACTACCCTCGATTGTTCCCCCTTTCTATTGGCAGATTTATGACAAACTAGCTTATGATACAATTAATTATGAAGTGGTCGACTGTCTGAAACTCGATGACCCAATTAGAGTGATTGTAGATATGGTAGGCATTTGAATTTATCATACACTAGCTGACCCGTGCCCACTTCTTTAGGCATAATTATATAAATAACTTATGAGCAATAAAGTCGCTTTCTATGGGTGAAAGATTACCCCTTACAATGTAACAAATATACATACAAATGAATTTTACTTCTTTATAATGTATTATTTTTAATATTAGTATAGACTAGCGACCCACCCTCGCTTCGCTTCGAGTAGCTCATGACATTATATTAGACCTCTTAGGGCTTACCATGGGCTGGCTGGCTTATCAGTGTTTTTCCACTACATTATGCATGCATGTATTATACATAAACCTTCCTATTGAAACACTGTATCTATTTAAAAAATCGCATCAAAATCTGTTGCGTAGTTTTAAAGATTTAAGCATACTTATAGGGACAGACAAAAAGAAAAGCGACTTTGTTTTATACTTTGTAGTGATCATGCCCTGTACAGACCATACATCAAATTGGGATATACATATTTTTATAAGGATTCTAGCTGTAGTCTGCAAGTTTGCCCATGTGATACTGCACACTACTTTGTGAAATGATGATAATTATCATTGTAAATTACATTTGATGTATACCTAAGCTTTATGAATGGTTCCATTCAGTGGCTAGCTCGTGAGGTAATAACAAACATGTATATTTTATCCATCCAAACAAGCTTCCGCATTTATAATATTAGAAATATAGGTAGTCCTTAACTTATGCTTAACTTCCGGGGACCTCGCCTGAAGTTAAGCAACGTTTAAACATACGATGGGACGCACTCGCTCACCCAACAAAAACCGATTCACTTTCGCCTTAAACATCTGAAGGTTATTATCTATCGAAGAACACTGACTCTGGCAAAGAAAATGATAATTTGACATCTTTAAACTAATCTGTTAATGAACTTATCTTTCGTAAGGTAGTGCTGAATTTCAAATTCCTTAACTCATTTAGGAGATTTCACCAACGTACCTAAGTGAAAAAGACTCCTTTGAAACTCGCTAAAACACGGCTGCTTTTCCATCAGAATCAAGCTGCCAGGTAATGTCGCATGAAGCGACTTGCAACACTTTACCTAACTAACGTACGAAGTCGCGCAGGTCTTTTTCGAAAAAAAAAATCATACCTCGTTACCGCGTAAACGTAAACGAAAAGGACTGACCTATTTCACGCCGTCAAGAGCAACACGTTTTCGTGATAAAAATAAATAAAAGAGGCTTACCGAAGGCAGGCGTTAGATCACACGTTGGTGATATACGACCGGGTTAATTTATCACCGGTTCGCGAAATCGTGATTAAGCCGCCGGTTTTGGACACACTAGCACCGTTTCCTGCAAACGAATGGGGATTATCCACATTTGATCGGAATTGGAACTGAAAATATTGGAATAAAAACTAAAAGTTTAGAGGTTTAACCAATTCAGCAATCGGTATTTTTGAAAACCGATTTAAATGGACCGGGATTAACCGTCTATTACAGCTGTGATGGTATTTTATTGTATTATCAGATTTCCGTTAAACTAATATTGACTCTATGTCACGTATTAGGTATACTTATTTAAACTTCGAAAACTTAAGAGAACTTTTGGGACTTACAGATAGCTTTCAAAGCCTGCCACTTTATGTAACCCTCAGAGCAGCCAAATCTGTGTACAATGAGTTACACATCCATGTTATATGTTAATTGTTTTTATAGATAAACGGGGAACGCTTGACCCCAACTCGCAAACAATAACTATTTGATAAATAAATATTCTTTATTGTGCGCAATAATAAACCTTTGTAAAAATGATGACATAACAAGCTTATAAATTGTTGTTTGTTGCTTATTGAACTCTTCTAGGTGACTTTCAGGTAGAAGATATTTAGTTTTACATACCTACTGGAGACATAGTATTAAATTAAACGCCCTTTTCTTCGATTATAATACCTTTTAATCGCTCTTGAACTTTTTCACAAGTTACACTTACAAGTGACAGATACAAAGTATTCGAACCCGCGCACCGGCTCTTTTTTTGCATTTCGGATATCCACTCACAATCGTCCTATCCGTTCGGAAATCCAACCGCGAAAAAATGATTAAATAATAAAACTTTATAGTTTTTTTAAAAGATAAAGACATGAATTAGAAAATAATCTAACAATAGGTAAAGTCTTGCTGTAAAAGTCACCTATAAAAAAAACTTGAAGATTTTGATACTAAAAAATTTGAACTTTAGTTTTTTAACATATTGAGGCTAGTAGTCCTTCTAAAGACGCCGTAATACCGACTGCAACTTCGCATGATAACCGGTCGCTTCGGAATTGGTATTCTTATCGCCCCTTTGGTAGCAATTCTGTATCTGACTTTAATTTGTAAGGCTTTTGTGTTGTTTCCTACCGATTGTACTTCTTTCAATTTTGATAAGGCAATCTTATTTTTAAATAAAACATATCCAAATGCGATTAATTTATTCTTAAAAGAAGCATCTATAGATTTTACAAGTTAAAAAACTATTTTTATGTTTAAAACTTTGTGTGCAATTTATGTATTCTAATTAAGACTACACTGTTCTACCTATCTACTAGTTCTCTGTTTCTGTACCTTGTAGATAATATTATCTGACACAATGTTGTAATTCAAATTCAAATAGTTTATTGCAAACATGTGGTAGAATACAGCATGGTATTAGAACTGTGTGTACAGCACATGCATTGCTTATCAATCATCATCAAAATCATGGCCGCCAAATTCATAACGTCACAATCACAATCAAAAAACTTCACATAATTAATATATATCAAGTATATTATTTTCCTTGTCTCATTGATAAGTTGTATCGTTTAATCCTTAACGATGTAATATACTTACTACTCAGCTAAACCATGTTTGTGGGAAAAGGGAGAGTCATTCCGTGAAATATGGCCGCTGTAATATGGACAGACGCAACTATGAATAATACATTCGTGATGCCAGTAATAATCTGAGAACAGCTCGGCGGAATATGTGATTTTTGTTTATGTCGAAAACATTTAATGTGATATTGATGGTATTGGAAGTATGTTATCGTAGCAGTGATAATTTTTGCAGTGAAATATATGCAATTTCAGTATTTTTTATAGTAGCACAGTGTGGTCTTCGGTTGCCTAATGGAAAGCGAAAGAGAAGCCCAAGTCGTTGCGGCAACGGATAAGTAACCAAACCAGGCACTTGTCAGTTGCAACCACCATGCTACGAGTATACACTGACTGATCCCGTAATCTGACCGGTGCCACTTCACGGGTGTTTCCTGTACATTAAAGTTTTTTTAAAGTACTAAAGTGATTAATAACAAAAACAGTAACCATTATTGCAGATAGATACGTTCATGGACTTTGAAAACGAGAAAGATGACATGAACCAACATAACATCGTTAAATAATCATCATCATCATCAACAGCTTATCGCAGCTATAGGCCTCTTCAGTGGTTCGCCACTTTCCCTACGGTTATAATCATAAGCTAAAAAGTATATTAATAATATTATGGTTTAAAAAACATATCTGCCATGTCCTGATCTTTTCTTAATTCCAGCATTTCATTAAATTTAAATCAGCCATCCGACACAAGAACAGAAGATAAAACGCCATATTTATAACTACCCATTACCTACTAATGCACACCTAAGTGTCTCATAAAATTAAATGTAAACTTTACGAGAAATAAAGCCTCTAAAAGGTAAACTTAGCAAAGACCAATTAGTGCGGAATGCGTCCGAAATATGCAAAAGCTACATTAATTTAAAACCGTGTAGGTGGAAACACTTATTTTATCAAAGTCGTCCTGCAGTTTTTACGTGACGTGCATACCTAAACTGCAAACAAACAGCTTGCATTTTATGAAAACTAACACAACAACAAAAGAATTTTGCTTAGAAATGGCTTTTTATTTTTTGTATGAAATACAGAAGATTTCTATTTAGTACTCGGTGTCACTGAGATAAAAATATACATCGATTTATCATCACGTGACAGACATCAGCACGTGGTCCGATTCCAAAATAAGTAGCTTAAGCACTTGTGTTATGGGTATCAGACCAACATACCTATTTAAATACTAATATTAATTAACATTTATTGATTTAAAAGTACTTGGTATAATAATGACCGAATTTCGGCCACAGCGACCAATAGCCAAGGTATCTAGACATTAAAGGGAGGCAGGAGATGTTAAAATGAACAAGTGCATGCGCAAACAGATAATTCGAGAAAAGTTTTAGGAAAATTTCTCTGCACAAGATAGTTATTGCAAAATATTCCTAAATCATTATCTTCTAATCGAACTAATGTTAAATATTTTTATAAGACCAAGTGAATTCCAGTTGATAACTATGAAGTTGAAATTAACGTTAAATATTTAATTCAACTCAGTTATCCCTTGGAGCTGTGAAAAAATAAATTTCTAAACCAAGTAACCGAAAGATACGGCCGTTTATGCCTCAAATTTTGACGTCCACAGGGGAATTAAGTATTACGGGAAGATTCTCGCTGAAAACCTCAGTTGCGTATTATGTTAGGTAAGATTAGCGTAAAAGTCCTAAGAGTTCTAATAAAGGTTCGTTCACATCATCAAATCTGTTGCTTTTTTATCGTATAATGGACTATAGTATAGAAGCCGATCAAAACCTGTCTACGGGATGTCAATCATCTATTAAACATGCATACTGAACTCTCGAATAACATAACACCTTTTCTGTAGGTGAGAATAAATTACATTTTTGCGTTTGACATTTACCAAAATGGCAATGAGGCAATAAAAAAGTCAGTGCGACATCTTCTCACTTGGAGTCGAAACTGATTTAGGGGATATAAAATGGTGGGTTTCAACAAAAGCTTTTTTTTATAGTGGCACGACATAATGGTAACCCCCCACGAGCTCCGGAAACCCTACGGCAGAAACACGACCCAGAGGTTATTTGACTGCGGTATTCTATAGGGTGGAGGTCCTTCCCCGGACGGGCGGCTCAATTCAAGCGAAGATTCGCTATGCCCTACCTCTCTCAAAAAGTGGTGCTACTCGGATGTAACAAAATTTAGCAATGATAGCTCATCTCTGCCCCACTTCAGTTGAACAATTTTCAGGTTACGGTTCCTCTGCGGACGAGCTGTGCCGCAATTCACCAATCAAATCCATCCATCGTCTCCACTCTGCATTGCTGCCCCTATCTTTTTAGTTCAATGTAGCCCCGCTCCTGTGGCAATGCACCCCTAAGTAAACAAACTTGTACTTGCTCTTTTAGTTAGAAAACTAATCAATCTCCTCAGTTAACAATCCATACTAAATCATATCACGCACTGTCTCCTCAACCATAGACGTACGTATGATATCTGTATGCCGAGTCACCCCACGCTAGCATTCCTACTGGGGCACTAATGAAATAAAACTGTGGCAATCATCGGTGCACGATAATCGTGTCATCTCCCTTGCAATCGTGCTGGTGATCGGCCGTAAACGCAACCCTAAGCTATCATAGTATGGAAAGGATCTCTTTGTTTGAACTTTATTTTAGTGTGAAATAATAATTCTTAGGTTTGAACTTTCTCCGCATACTCGTAGAATAGTGGTAGGTATCCTAGTATGGAATGGATAGCTCTGTATGAGTTTAGCCATAGACTTTGGCCGCGCAGAAAAGTGTCTTTGAGTAGTGTGAAAATAGGGCAAAAGTCTTATAAAATCACTGGACTTTAAAACAAGGCATGCTTTATTACGGAAAGCAAACCTAAAAAATAAATGATTGTTTATTTTTAATTATTTAGGTCAATTAATTTACAAATTCTTATTTATGCACAAACGTTGTATGCAACAGTTGTATATAAATTTTTTTACGCTACTAATGATATGGGAGTTTCAGGAATGACTTTATTGTAGACTGCATTATTGATATTTAATGCAGGAACCCTGACCGTGGTCACTTCTATTGGGTGCGAAGAGGATGCAGTTTGTGATAAGATGCTTTATCGTCTATCTGCTAGTATCATCGCAGGGGCGAATTAAGCTTTATCGCCACCGTAGCATAAAATAGGCTTAGTGAGGACATAATAAATGAACTCTTAATATGAAGACATATCCTTCAATAAACAAGATGCGACCATTCTTATCAAAAGTGATTTTGTATAACAAAGTACAACATGGGGTTTATTCTGCAACACGCAGGAGACAGTTACGATTCGCCGTTTAATAGTAAATAACGTGACAACACAACGGCTAAGGGGGTAATTGCGTGATATCGCGTGTTTACACTCAGCGCGAACCGTGGACAGAATCTTTACGGCTATCTTTAAAGCTTTCAGTTGTAGGTATTACAAGATAGACGTAAGTAATTGTTTTCACGGTCGTTGTAAATGTCAAGGCTGGGGCGAGAACTTTTTAGGTTCATGATCACGGAAATATATCGTAATGGAACCGTCATTTTCTATGTGATATTTTCAAACAATCGATCGTGTCAACTGCGCAACACGTGTAGGAGTGGAATAATGGGTACCTACGCGTACGTTAAAACCAGATTGTCGCTTAGGCTTGATCGACAGCTTGCTATCAACGTACCCGGCTGATATAATTCACTACCAATCCATACCAAAGTAATAATAATCTTTTTTTTTTTTTATTCAAAATGAGTTTGCGCTTGACTGCGATCCGCCTGATGGTAAGCGATATCGTAGTCTACGATTGAACGCGCTCACCCAGCAAAAACACCTCGCGGGAAACAAGGAGCCCGGCAAAGAGTTCCATAATTTAGCCGTTCGCACTATGAAGGTAGAAACGAAACGCGCTGTGCGTGTCCTAGGAACTTGTACCATGTAACGGTGCCTATTCGCCGTATCCCTGCTCATCCGATAATATCAGGCATCATCACATACATTGCTTCAATCCCAAAGTAATCAGGTTGAGCACTTGTGTTACGGGTACAATAATGAAGTCGCCACAAATATATGTTATAGCCACCAGTGACTGTTCAGAGCGAGAAAAATCTTTCCATGGGTTCCGTAAGAGTCGGCTAAGGGCAATTATCTGTGACTTAGGGATACCCGGCCTGGCTAACGACCACCGTAAGCTCAGCGAAACACCAGTGAAGTGACTTCGGCGTACCTAGAGCTATCTCATTGGCTGGCTTGGGGTGTGGCAACTGACAAATTATTGATTTAGTTATTTTCCGTTAAAGTAGCAGCTAAGGCTTTTTTGCTTTCCATCGTACGAGGGAAATCCACTATAAACAAAAAATATATAGACGAGATATTTGCAAATATCTTTATAAATAATCGCGTGCAGCCACCCTTTGGCAAGTACATACGGGCAAACTTGAGCGAGCGATGCAAAACACGAAGGTACACAAAACAGCGAATAAACAAGCGTGAACTAAGTAAATAATAGGAAAAAAATGACTAATGCAGTGCAGACTTTACACAGCTGAACAGAATTTGCGAAATGCGAATACTTTTTACGATGACAATTAACAAGTCGACGAGTGTAGTACAAATAGAGGACTCGAGCAGTAAGATACTTGTATGTTCAAGTAACATCAGGGTGCGTAACATTTGCCCTGACTGGGCCGATGGCTCATTTGGTGGTGACCTCTGCCTTTGGTTTTGGGTTCGATCCCCACACAGTACAAACATTTGTGGGCATGACCATGTCTGTTTGTATTGGTCTGGGTGTTTACTATGTATTTATTTACAAAAAAAATGTATCTGTCACCGGAAAATAGCAAGAATCGTAAGTTGATCAATTTCCTAGGTAGTTGATTAACTTCCGGAAAATAATAAACGGCAGTTGAAATGTATTATTTAACGTATGTATTTTAGTAAATTGATCATTTTACGAGGTCTTGCCGTAAAATCATCCGACGAAGGTGAGGTGAACGTTGATTGGTTCAATGGCTCACGTGGCGTTATCCCGGCAACCAATCAGGGAACAGTGTATTAAGTTACGGGTAATAGTGCACCGTTAAATAGTACATTGAGCAACGATAGGCCCATTTGAGGACGATTTTACTTGTGTCAAAATCGTAAATTATTAAATGACTGTCAGGCTGCCGTAAATTGATCAACTAACTGAAATCCATTGCGTTAAATAATACATTTCAACTACCGTTTGTTATATTCCGAAAGTTAATCAACTACCTAGGAAATTGATCAACTTACGATTCTTACTATTTTCCGGTGACATATCTAAGTTTAGCAGATACTACCAATAGCTACCTACTAATAAGCTTCGGCTTAGTTTAGAGCTAGATGGCAATGTGTGGCATGTCTTGAGTTATTTATTAAGTACTAGCTGTGCTCGCGACTTCGTACGCGTGGAATAGTTATTTTTTCCCCGTTTTTTTTTTACATTTTCCATTATTTCTTCGCTCCTAATAGTTGCAACGTGATGTTATATAGCCTAAAGCCTTCCTCGATAAATGGTCTATTCAACACAAAAAGAATGTTTCAATTCGGACCAGTAGTTCCTGAGATTAGCGCGTTCAAACAAAGAAACAAACAAATAAACAAACAAACTCTTCAGCTTTATAATATTAGTTAAGATTATTATTTATTCATTTGGTAGGTATCTTGAAGGCCATGTTTCTAGGACACTCAACACCACCCTAAGGTATTTAGCGAAGAGGCTGGCTAGTTTTCAGTGGATATCTCCCGCCTCCTCACCGTCTTGAGACAGAGTGCCGTCCTACAGTTCTTGAGGGTGGCGAGAGTCCCACATAGCTATTCCTCACACAAAATAATAACTTACAGTCATGATAGATGGATATTACATAAGCCAATACTGATACGCAGACATAACTTCTTCTTTTTCTTGTGTCAATGGCAATCTACCTAAATTTATTACCATACCATACAAACTGCCAGCAATTTTTTCGCTCATCTAACGTACAAAGATAAGCGAGGACCCTTTTTCCTAGTTTTTGTCAAAGTACCTGATCCTAGAGACGTCGGTACAATTTCAGGTACATCAACATCGCATTAAAAATTTTCGACAAACCAATTGACAAATCTATGCTCAGTATCTAAAATGAAATAAAGATTACCTATCTAACTTCAACTTCGTAGAGCACCCACAATTTATTGAAACATGCTGTTTCACAGTTTATTAGCTCGTGCTAGAACCAGCGATGTGTCACAAATAGGCCTTGCGAAGAGCGCACACAGCGCGCTTTGTTGAGCGAAATCAAAAACAAAACGCTCACAAACACTGCTGTAGCATTTTGTATGATCATTCGAATCATTTATCGCCAATGTTGTTTATCAACATTAGTTGGTTTCTCTTTTTTTTAATTAGCCCTTATTGTGCCACTGCTGAGCGAAGAGAGGTAGGGCATAATCTTCGCTCGAATTGAGCCGCCCGCCCGTGGTATCTAAGTGGCCCAAATACCTCCTAACCTATACAAATACCGCAGCTGAAATGACATCCGGGATCGTGTTTCTGCTGTCCTCAAAACATATAATGACAGTGACATTTACATTCGTTATTTTAGCATTATTTGTACAAGAAAAAAACAGCTATCAATTTTCACTCACCGTTGTTCTATAGAAAATTAATAGTCCAACCACTCAAAACCACCCTTTATACCCCAAATAAGCCCCAAAAATCAGTCCAAATTACTCACAATACTAATTATCTAACAACCTGCTTCTAAATCATACTAAAATCAGCCCTACGTAAATTAACGAGCCACCAAAACGGTCATCGTCCCGTCCCCCCCCCCCCCCCCCCCCCCCCCCCCCCCCCCCCCCCCCCCCCCCCCCCCCAATCTGGCGCACATCATCGGCAATAAACACTCCACTACCCACGCCTACGAAAACTCCGGATTATATTAAAAACCGGCCAAGTGCGACCCGATTCGCGCACTTAGGGTCCCGTACCTACCACTGACTAGATTTCAAGCCTTTACGGTGGTTCTGATTTTAAAATCGAGTAAAACAGAGAATAAAATCGGGTTTGTTTGCCCAAAATGTTTTCTTTTGTATTTTAATTTTATTATTTATTTATACAGTTAAATTACAACCGTATTTTGTGATTATGGCTGCCTATTTAATTGCTATTATTGATGTCTAGTATAAAAGGGCCCTAGGCCTTCAATATTTATTTTATTTTGTTTTCAGTATTTGTTGCGGCAACAGAAATACATAAGTTGAGAAAATTTCAACTAGCTCTTGTATTTCTGGACTGAAGGACACCTGATAATCGAAAAAAGAACACCAGGGGAGTCGCAGGTGCATTGCAGGCTCTTGAGCCTCGTCTATTGAAGGTCACTAAAATCCATTCTGGTGACAGACAGACGTGGTTAGGGTTCCGTTTTTACCCTTTGGGTGCGGAACTCTAAAAGGAATTGCCACACGCGATCTAGGGTGGCAAGTGAACCTGAAGTAACAATTACTTGGTCATGCAACTTGGCGATCCATCAACCACTTGGCACTGACCACTCGGTTCCTACTCTAGGCAATTTCCGTTCCCTTATCGGAGTTCACCTGCGCGCATTTACTTTGCATGGTTTGTTTAACAGAATTAATCCAGTTGACAAGAATCTCGAGTAAGGCTCGTGTGACGTTATTTCTTGACCCAATTTTGTCTGGTGTTCGGCTGTTAAGTGGGGCTTTTGGATGGATTGTTTGGCTCAACATTGGTGGATGGTTAGGTAAGAATCTTGAAACTCCATACGTTGTTAAGCTTAAGGGATGTAAAGGAGCGGCCTATCATCTTTTCGCTCCAAGCCAAATTCACCTGTCCGTGGTGCATCCTGCCGAATGACAAACGAGGCGCTGGCCACCGACTGGTGGCGGTATAACCATCACAATTGGAGGCGTAGCTAAATAGCACAGACTAATGACGGGCAGCAGCATCAGCTGAGCGAGATGCTGCTCCCTGCGTTCGCCAACGCATGGCAGGCCCCAGCGTGGCGATTAAGGGTATATCCTCCCAGATGTTTGCCCTAAGTGACGAACTACTTGAAAGGCCTATGTCCAGCAGTGGACTGCAATAGGCTGATGAAGATGATGTGTTTCTATAAAGAACCGCAATGTTACGCTGTCAACGGCATATGATTGACAGCATTGCAATGCAGTGTTTCAAAGAACTAGTGTAAATTTGTACGCTCGACCGATATCAGCGACTGACGTCAGCGTAGAAGGAAATCAACCTTTAGTCTTTATCGAACTATTAGACATAAGTCTTGCCCACGGGATCATATAAGGAATTTGCAATGCGGACGAAATAAAAAATAAACAAAAAAATCCATGTCGTTTGACCACTCAGAACGGTTGCTATTTAGATAAAGATAAACATACGAATAAGAATCCTATAAATAAGTAAAATATGAATTTCTCGGGTAAATGTGGACTGAACGCTAAGCTCTCCCTTGTATGCATAATTCTTTAATAAGCAATAGCCTTTTGAAATACGGCGACATCGACCATATTTCCTTTAAAATTTATAGGAAGTTTCACCGCGTTACGACGGCACGTTTAATTATTTTTCTCGTGTTTACAATAGATTAAGATTGTGTTATATATTGCAAATGGAATTGCGGTAATAAATGAGCATAGTCAACGAGTAAATCGCAATTTTATTGGTGATTATAAAGGATTTATGGCACAGCATTTTTAAACGCTTCCGATTTTTAATTACGTGTTTACCATTTTTGCGAATTATAGGTTACGTGGTTTACTCGCCAACCTGGGCAGGTGAAATCGTTTTTTTTTACATTTTCCATTATTTCTTCGCTCCTAATAGTTGCAGCGTGATGTTATATAGCCTAAAGCCTTCCTCGATAAATGGTCTATTCAACACAAAAAGAATTTTTCAATTCGGTACAGTAGGTAGTTCCTGAGATTAGCGCGTTCAAACAAACAAACAAACTCTTCAGCTTTATAATATTACTAGCGACCCGCCCCGGCTTCGCACGGGTTCAATACTATTTCTCCCGCTAACTCCCGTTCCCGTGAGAATTTCGGGAATTCCTTTCTTAGTGCACCTCTACGGTACCTAAGCTACGTCCCTTCCAAATTTGAAGTGCCTACGTTTAGCCGTTTAGGCTGTGTGTTGATATGTCAGTCAGTCAGTTTCTCCTTTTATATATTTAGATATATAATATATATAGTTAAGATTAAGATGTGTATAAGTATTATGTGATATGTGATAATAATATGGCACCACAGGCTTAGTAGGCTAATTTCATAGTGTAGTGGTTTCATATCCATATTGGTTGGGCATATCCAATATCACATCCGCACATCGAAATGTTCTTATTAGCATGGCATGCAACCAAAACCTTTATCTACATACACCCGCGAAGTCAACCGTTTGCGTTCGGAATCACCCCATCGTTACAACAACTTCGGTGATCGAAAACAATAACAAACGGAAACGACTTCCGAACATTCATTGAAAAGGAAAGTTTGTCTGCAAATGGACGCCGGAGAGGCTAAACGGCGGCAGGTGTGGACCGACGTGGATCCGTTAAAATTGGATGCTCTATTTCTGAATATTCGTGTAGAATATGTATAAAAAAAGGCAAAGTACGATAGGCGTAGCCAAATATCACAGACCGATTGTCACGTTGTGAAAATTTATTAAGAAAAACTTATCCTATTTAATTCCAATCCCTAATTACGTTTTAAAAAAAAAGAGATCTATTCCTATTTATGAACACATTGATACAAAAATAACTTCTATGCGGAACCATTTAAGGTCGTAAATTGAATGGCTATGCGTTTTCTGCCTACAATATTCACTTGCAAGAATTGATTTAAATATGGCATTACTGCGGCCGCGCATCCAGTGCTGACTGAGCCGCGAGCGAAGAAATTGGCATTACACGCAAGTACTACTCATTCCGTGTATTATTTGACCTACGCCTAACTACCTACCTCCTGTGACGCCTAAAAACGTCACACGATGACGGGCAGCAGCGTCAGCGGAGCAAGAGGCTACGCCCTGCGATCGCCAACCCGCCTGCCCAGCGTGGCGATTCTGGGTATATCCTCCAGATGTTTGCCCTAAGTGGCGAACAACTGGAGAGGCCTTTGCCCAGCAGTGGACTGCAATAGGATGATGATGATGATGACGAAAGTACGTGTCGGACTCGCGCACCAAAGGTTCTGTACTAATAACAACAGGCATTTTTTTTTGTATTGGAGACCCTGATTCGATTCCCGATCGATTAAATTTGGAACACTATTCAAAATTGGTCTAGGTGTTTCCTCATAAGGTTTTCCTTGATATTCATAATACAAGGCAGCCATGGGACCAGGTAGTTGGCTTGTTTGAAAATACTTCCTGTAAAATGCAACGACCTACCTCAGCAATCTTGTTACAGATTCGCAAAATAAGACGAAAGGATAAACGCCGTCAATTTGACGCCAGAACTGGATCAACGAGTATCTGAGTAGGCTTTTGACAAATCGAACAATTGACATTCTTTTTGACATTAAATTTCATTACGTCAACTTGAATTCAAACGGGGTTATTTCTTTCAATGTTAAACAAGCAGAATTTTCACTCCAAATCATAAATTTCACGGGTGACAAAGTTTCGCTCGTTGCGCCTTATATTGTTTGCAAGAATAATGAGGAAGTATTCTTTTGTTTTGGCTGTTTAAAAATCGTATCAACTTTTCGACACATGCTATCTCAAGAAACAGTTGGAGAACCGTCATTCTTGGATCCAGGCAGTACATTTTCAAAATGACTTATAAAAAAAATGCCTTTTTATCAGCAATAATAGTACATAATCATAACAGCTCCGTCGGTCGATATCATATGCTGTGAATATGTACAATATTGTACATGGGATTGTATATATTTTATTTGTACGCTCTTTCTAAGGTCTATAAGTAAAGTTTCCGAATGTGAATGAAGAATACAAAACGGCACAAAACCTATCTACAACTGAAATATTCAAAACGACAGATAAATCATACCCTTAATAATAACATAGTGCAAAATACATTCTAATTTCAAAACAAAAAGCGTAACAGATGAGCGTCTTGTGTCTTATCGCGCAAAACGTAGAATATTATAAAATGTCGCAATAAAGTAAATAAGGAGACAAATGTACATATTACTGAGTCAACATCACTCAATTTACTGGCTTAAATGGAGTACGGAAGGTTTCAAATTGTCTGCATTTGGCAAACACATAACGCTGAAGCGGCGCGCGTGAGAAATATTATGAAAACAAATTCGCGTTGAGCACGTTCAGTGTGCAAGTAATAAATAAGAGAGCAAAATTACCTACTGGGCCACTGCTTTCTAAACTTTTGTTCTGATTCTAGTGGTGGGTATACGTGACATATCTAGGGTTGTTATTGTATCATATTATTATATGATCATTGATCATGTATCATACCCTATTACCTATGCACGCGTAATCAGTAGATATTATAATTCGAGTGAGCATTTTTCACAAATTGCCAGCATGTATTACACAAACACTTTGAAATGGAATTTGTAATGGCAAACGAATTGTACTCCAGGCGTCTTACACTTCAGTTTCCAACACGGTGGAACAATGACTTGAGAAGGATGTCTGAATTAGAGTGGGTGCAGATTGCCCAGACCCAGAATCGTCATGGTTGGTGTTCTCTGGGTGAGGCATACGGCAATGGGCTGATTGATTAACTAATTACACAAACTATACAATATTAAGCAGTGTCCAATAACTCAGATAACGTTAATGATGATCTCACCTTGATTCAACCCGATTAGGGCTTGATTAAATAGGTTTTACATGAGGTTAGATTGGAGCTAACCTGATATAACGCTGTAAAAACACTTTCTTAGAGAGCAAATTCAACAAGCCTCGAAAATCAGTGCAACATTTAAAAGCTACCCAGATAGACGTTTCATTAATATTCAATTGCCAAATTATGATTCTAATACTGTACTACTTAGGTACCTGCAAGAAAATTAGTTATAACAGAACTGTATGTGGGCTGAAATGAAGGTAAGTAACAATGAACATTGCAAGTGAACAAGAACAAGTTTCTGAATGTCTGATGGGGGCCCACGAGTACAGTTTGAGATACAGTGTACACGAAGCAAGCGAGCCGCAAAACGGTATTGTTCGAAATTGTATTACGGAGTTAGCCGTTGCACTGGAGCGGTGTTCGTTTGGTACTTTTGATAGAACTAAATTAACTGATTACTTCTTCCCCGTAGGATTATGACGGGTCTAACTTTGCCGCTGCGAAGAATGATTGTGGCATATGAAGTTTTAATGCAACAACGAATGTGGAACACATATAATTTCGGCTTATACTGTGCCTGGCTGGATGGTGGTTTTGTGAATTTTGAAGGTAAAACTCAATTCACTATAACTTTTCTACAAATGTAAGTAACTCTAATCTAATCAATATATTATAATAAACTTATTCGTTAGTCCAGTAGTCGCAGGTGTCACTTAGAAACCGTAAGGTCCTCGCTAAAAGCAAAATGGTGGGGCCTTTCTAAAGAAATTACTCAATGTAATGAGGGTTTTGTAAAGAAATTACTCAGTTGCAGCTCCAGAGTCAGAAAGTCTGCCGTAATATGTTACGGCATGCCCCCATGCATCGGAAAGCACGCTAACCTTTGATCCTGAACTCTGTCCAGTCCTGTCGAACTATCTTCCCACTAGATTATGAGAATAGAGTATTTGAGGTCTGCATATTATTTCTGAGGTCTACATAGCGACAATTTCTAAGGAGACTAGCCACTTGCTAATTCGCTGTGGCCGAAAGTCGGTCAGAAGAGGCGTAGGTAACTATATCATTCGAGGCCCGTGGCAAATCAATTCATAACACGCAAAATAATTGTTATTACCAAAAAAATTAAAAATAAATTTTGAGAGATTGAATTCTCATCTGACCCGAGGCCGGGGCCCGTGACATTTCCCTGATTTGCCACCCTTTGGCCACTGCAAAGCCATTGCAGAACAGTCTTATCATTATAAGTTAAGAGAGGTTGGGCATAGCGAATCTTCGCTCGACTTGAGCTGCCCGTCCTGGAAACTATCTCCATCCTATAGAATACAGCAGCCAAATTACTTCCGGGTCGTGTTTTTGCCGGTGAGTAGGGTTTCCAGAGCTGTAACTGACCAGTTACTTGCCCGTTGTCACAGCGACTTGGACTTCTCTTTCGCTTTCCGTCAGGCGTAGGAAAGCCATTAAGTCGAGCTAATATTTAAAAAAATAGCTACATAAGTTACATATAAACAAACTCTATGGCAATACTATTCCGCTACGGTCATTCACCTCGCAGCGTTTCTTCTAAACAACATTTACTTAACCGTTTTACCGTCAAGCATATAATGTTTTTATGTTATTCCCATTTCAGAAGAGCAAAATTCAAACCCGCGACGTGTGCGAAGTCGTTACGTTAAACGTAAACGAGACAGAAACGAAAAAATATGTTAAACAAGCAATTCACGTGAATCGGAAACACCTGAGGAGGCGCTGGGGGTCCATGGCCGGATCACTCGTTATTGTGGATATAAAAATATCATTGTTAGCCTTTTGTAGTACACTGCTGGACAGGCCTCTCCAGTTGTGGGTTTAGGCGCAAAACGTCCCATTCGCAAAATGTCACCTGCCGAAAAAACGTCGGATTCACACAATGTCATATTCGCAAAACGTCCGATTCGCAGAATATGTCCTATCGCAACGTCCAATTCGCAGTATGTCCGATTCGCAAAACGTCCGATTCGCAGAATATCCTATGGCTTTGATGACTGGCTTGATTACCTGATTTAAAATAAGTAACAACATTTTTAGCAAACAAATAACCCGACTTCAACCTGATGACAATGGAACCAACTAGAAAGTACACCTTTTCCAACAAAAACAGAATTTTTCAAATCGGTTCACAATTCTCGTAAATATAGTGGTAGCAAACATACAAATGGAAGTGGCAAGCTATTAAAGAGGCCTTCCAGAAAGGCTGATGATGCGCTGTTTAGATTGCGTTCTGTGGCCCACTGTGGCATGTCTTCGGTTTATTATTTATTTTATTTTTTTGGTAGAGTAGCTGTTATGATCTGCCGTGACGCATAGCAACGAGCAAGATTCATCAGGCGGATGAATCTTGCTCGTTTCATCGAAAATATTCAACAAAGTCGAACGAAGCCCAAGATATCCCCCCGCGAGCGTCATAACACGTTCACGCGATACAGTGTACGTTACCCCGAATTTCGTCGCGTCACAGATGATAGGGAGGGATCAAGGTAACATTGTCTTGGTGCGTCAACGCGGCAAACTCCCGACATGATGTTTATTGTATTGGAGACGTAAAAGTACACGTGTTTTGTTTTGTTTTCGTAGTTCGCGCAGGTGGTGTGGGGGTAATTGATTAGAAGTGTTCGAGCCTGTTCATTTGCGTGAAAACGAGTAATGTATAATAAATTAATAGAATGTATTGAAATGAAATGCACTAAATATATGGGTAAATAATTATAATTGAAAAATCAACAGTCCTTTTCAACAACAATTTAACAAGTTCATAATAAAAATTGTATATTGAAATGGCCAGTTATAAAAAAGGTTGCTAAATGCGAGAAATAATGTAGTTTCAATAAGATGCATAACGTCTATAACCACGACGAGTATCTCACAGGCCAACAGTGCGATGGGAACTGACACACTACTGCTTCAGAACACTACAGTAGCGTAGTCCAATTCGATCTATAATTTTTCTAACCTAAACAATTCATGAGGGACAAAGCATAGATTATATCGAAATCGTTTTCGTAGGTTTATGAATAGAGGGTAGATAGGTATTAAATAAATAAAATATTAAAAAGATATTATACAAACAGAAAATTTGAAATACTGCCTTTTGTAATCATCTCAACAACCATATTATGTTCAAGTGTACCTTTCACACCACCTTCGTTGTTGAGATAATCAAGATTATTTTTCTGGTTATTCTATTTGGCAACTACTTGTTTAGATTAATTTGATGCATAGTGTACCACAGCAGTTGCATCTGTACCACATTTTGGGAATTAACCGAAAACACTGGCATCAACACGGTTCGCTCTGACAGCCGCCTTGTCAAACGATGACCGGGGGTCTTAATTAATAGTTTGGGAGGAGCTGACATGCATCGGATGCTGCGGCTGAAGCCGGCACCCCTTGATCACCTCATCATTCCACTTTGACCCTTGTGTCTAAGCCAATAAGGATGCGGTGATGCCGTGATCATTAACGCAAGGAACATGGTGTGTGTAGTAATTGAGGGGCCGAAGGAAACCGTCTTGCTAAATTGCGGGAGTGATAAGGGAGACCACGTTAAACTTGTGTATCGTTAACGCGTCTTGAAAATCGACTTTAGTTGTCCTTAGTCTGAACTCGTCACGATTAACAGTTACGGTAGCAGTTTGCTGTTCTCAACTTTGAGCTGAAAGAGTTTAAACTTGTTGAATGCTGCAAGAAGAATCTTCTATATCTATTTTTTTTATTGATTGTAAAATAAATCTTAAATTAAGAATAAAGACGGAATAAAGTTTATTCCATCAAGTTTTTTTCTGAAATTCTGTCTCAAATGTTTATTTGCACAAAATGAGGTAAATTTACACTTTGATCGGAAGTCTAGACCCACTTTGGATCGCTGAGCCAGCGAAGTAAGTAAGTAGGTAAGTATATGGGTATTAGTAGGTATTATTAAAATATTGGTCGTTCAAGTATTCCAGTAACATTTTCTAGATCTAATATTTTCTACCAACATTTATAAAATACTTACTATAGTTCATTCGCGTTAAGAAAATAGTGACTCATCACCGACTGCCGGCCGCCTAGCCAATTAAAACGCTAGAATTATAATGGCCGATATTCGAGTATACCGGCAGTTCGAGTATATAGGCGGCCGGCAGTCGGTGATGAGTCACTATTTTCTTAACGCTTATGAACTATAGCTGTGCTTCTGCGGCTTCGCCCGCGTTTATCCCCTATTTTACCCCTTTAGCGGGTGGATTTCTAAAAATCCCTTACACGCCTACGTCATAGATGTAACTGAGATGTATGCAAAAATTCGTTGCATTCACTTTAGTGGTTTCGGCTCTGCGTTGCTCGTTCAGTCAGGACATGTTCTTTTATATTATACAGATTTTTTATTAGATTACGTGTATGTTAATTAAACTATACAATAAAAGGAAGAAAATTAAGTTATCCTTTTTTTTTTGTAAAATCTTGAAAACTTATAATCGCTGCAATGTGTGAATTAATCATTTACGATTCTTCAGTTGCCATTTTAATGTTAATAGCTTAAATTCATACTATCCACCAAAAAAATAGACCAGAGATTTCTATTTACCTAAGTCAAAGTTCGAGTATACCTAGCTAGCATACAATAAAAAATGCATATTCAAATTTTCTGCACCGGACTAGGTATACCACCATTTTTGATTATAACATGACCCGCAGTTTCGTTAAAACTATTCGAGTAATTCGATAACTACGGCGCAATGGTTTTATTGGGTAACGGGGGGTTAAAAGCTTTTCGGAACAGAACAAAATATTAAAGTTACCTCTGCGTGTAGATTTGATTTTTTCGTATTCTGTGGCTTTTTCTAAAGCTAGGTTCCTAAAATCTTTGGTTTTATTATGAACTTATTATTTGGTTTTCGATAGTAGGTACAGTAATAAAAAGCCAATACAAATTTTGTATGAATATCATCATCATCATTATCATCATCAGCCTATTGCCGTCTACTGTCTGCAGCATAGGCCTCTCCAGTTGTTCGTCACTTTGGGCTAATATCTGTAGACTTTTCCCATAATCTGCGGGCTGGACATGAGGGTTGGCGATCGCAGGGCGTAGCTTCTTTCTCCGGTGACGCAGCTGCCCGTCATCGGCCTGTGGTACTAGGCCTTCAATTTTGATGGTTATACACTACCACGGGCAGGTCAGTTTGACTTGGAGCGAAAAGATGGTAGGTAGCCCCCATAGATTCCTAATGGCTAAAGTTCCATTATAATAAAAAACCACGTGGTGTAACACGTTAGATGTACAGAAATATGCACGCTAATATTTGTCGGTTTCTCGCGAAGCAGAATTGACTTCAGATAGCAAAGTCATTACAGGATGCTCGTTAACGCAAACGCATTACTCAGACGGCCATCTACAGGATGTGCCGATATCTGGGGCATCAATTCCACGGCTACGATCGTTATACAAGAACTGATAGTTATTGATTGCCTTGTGAACGCCTCTACGCGAATAACCTTAATATTAAAATAGGCTGTCATAGTGTGATGTCGTAGATAGCACTGTCTGTGTGATATGGACCGCTTACATTTCTTGGACTTCTTAGTCAGCTTAGGCGTAATGGAGATTTTTTATATTTAAATAAAAATGTATGGGGCAAATTACGCGATCCTTCTATCAAACGATCGTTTTCGATAATTAAAGAAGGGCCCCAGATTTCGAGTATTAAGAAATAAATGCTGCTATATTTTCATATCAATAAATAATCAGTAACGGCCTCGAAGTCAGGATGTTGTTACACCCCGTATCTACGTTGCAAAGTCTGTCAAACCATTGGGTCTAATCTATCATTTACTGGGTAATAAAAACAAATTACTAATACAAACCTAACTTAATATGTATTTATTCACTAAATAGAATGAAATCACGTCTTCATAATATAGAGTTATTTATTTACAATGACCATACAAATCCGTCGCTATGGCAACGTTGAGAGGACACCACATAAGTAACTAATGAAATTGCACAAAAAAATACCTTGAAAGTTAGTTAGAATTGATCTAGCAATATAGTTTAATCAATTAATTTAATGTTCTTATTGAAGTAAATTTACGAGAAGTAAATAAAATATTAGACCTTGTCTTGAATGTTACTTTTATCTTTCATCTAAACAAGAGCTATTTTCCAAATTGTTTTCTATATTATAAGTACACCTCTCCACAAGTAATGTAATGTGACGAACTGACGACAGACGTTAGACGGCTTCGATTAATTGTGTTTTAATGCTAATCTAATAAAAAAGATCGATTGGCTCGATGGCTCTATCTTTCTGAGCCAAGGGTCGTGGATTCGATTCGCGCACAATACAAGTAAACATTTGTGTTCATGAACATATTGTCTGTTTGTATGAGTCTGGGTGTTTACTATGTATAATATGTATTTATTTATTTACAAAAAAAATTTAGGTTATTAAGTAAGCTTATCAGTTGTCTTGTCTACCTACTACCCATACTACAAGCTTCGGCTTCGTTGGGGCTAGGTGGCGATGTGCGGCCCAGCGTGGCATGTCTTAGAACTCTTGGATTACTTATTTTTTACGAGTAGGTACGTATTTATTTATAGATGAAACAGAGTTATGGTCGTAGTTTTTCTTGCTAGTGCTTACTTAGGTATAGACTTTCTAAGACCTTATGTTTATTTTAACTTGATATCCCTCTACACCTTTCTAAGAAAAAGGGTCTTGACAGACAGAAATAAAACAAAGTGATACAAGGGTCCATCTCTTCCCCTTTGAGGTACGAAACCCTAAAAAAATATCTGGTACACAGAAATGATACTTAACACGTTGAGCGCCATGACGGTCACCGGTGACCGACAAACAATAGTTTTTCTATTGTGTCTAGTTTCTCGGCAGTTAAAGTATTAATTATCATCCAGTTCCTTTTCAAGATCTTCATCAAAGCTGTTTCTTATTACGGAAAATACTGTGTTCTTGCCAGGGCCGTCTCTCCCGTGACTGACGCTACAAGTGACAATTAATTAATCACGTCATGTAATAACGTCTTGTTGTCCCGTCGATGAGCAGATGCTACTGAAAGGTTGACCAGCGGGACTGATGGCCCTTTTTCTTAGACGACAAGTGTCATGTAATATTCATTCATAGTATATTTGTCATGTGAAGTGTCCAGACGTATTAGGTGGAGAGATACTCAGTTGATGTATTAATATTTTTGTTGCTATTTTTGTATTTCTAGGGAGTATTTTTGTATCGTCATAGAGTTTTTGTAGTCGGGTACCTAGTTGTTATTTTGAAACTTGCCAACCAAGTGCAATCTGGGATAAGACAAATATGGGAAACTATATTTATTTATTACTATGAAGCAATTATCTGACTAACAGCTTAGTTTAGTTAACTAATCAGTATATAGAATAGACTATGCTAATTGATAGGCTTTCGCGTTATGGGCTAGCATTTAAAAATAAAACTGCAACTGAATTTTTACATTATTCTAACCACTAATAAGTGCGTCTTCAAGACATTTCATTCAATGTCGTTGTAAGAAAAGATGTCGTAGAATTTTAGCTACCAATTTAAATCTGTTTTTAAATAATAGCAAAAGATCCTGAAAAAAAATGAGAGAAGAGCCATTAAACTTTTCTCTTATAAATTTTGTGGAATCAACTGGCTTAAAACGTAGTAATTAGTATTTTATAAGAGAGACGTTTTTAATTGCTTTGAATTTACAATTTTACACTGTAGTGAACACAGATGAGTAGGCAAATAATTATCAAACAAAAAATGATGTGAAGGGTTGGAGTTAATAGTCCAGTTAACAGTCCGTAGGTAATGTTATTATTCCTTGACCTTGAATATTTTGAGGGTGGATCTTATAAAACCCGATCCAATTTGTGAAAGATTTTTTCTGTTTAACCGACTGTAAATCAAACTGGACTTACTCGTATTACGTTTCGGTCGAATGAATGCGTCATTGAAATAGTTAATATAAAAAGTTGAACAACCGCTACAACTTTTTTATTGAAATCTGCATTGTGACTTCTCTTAGCCTGACAGAAAACGAAAGAAAGGGCCAAAGTGACTGTAACCACACAAATATCCAATCATTACTTGCCAGTTGTCGCTGCCATGACGAAAAATTAAATGTTTATCTGAAATAAATAAATATCACACAACATCACATACAATGCTCCGATCCCAAAGTATGTAGCTTAAGCACTTGTATTATGGGTATAAGAACAACAAAAGTACCACAAATATATACTTAAATACAAATATAAACACACAGACACAGAACAAACACAAATATTCATCACACGAATGATTTTCCCGAGTGGGAATCCACGCCAACAAACCCACGACTCTTGGTTCAGAAGGCAGGGGTCACTACAAATTGAGCTATCTCAACCAGCCATTATATTGAGCCAGCTATTGAGCCAGTCAACTACCCAAAGCGAAGCGAGGGTAGGTCGCTAGTAAAAAATAAAACAAATTTGGAATTTGATTTTTATAAGTTAACGTTATGTCAGAAATAGCCAGTAGTGTTCCAACCGACTAATCGAGAAACGTTGAAGGTATATCAAAGAAAATATTAGACTATATACTAAGCATCCATTTTATAAAAGTCGACGGCAGATACGCTAAGGGAAATGATTAATGCGTTACTAATGTCGTGCGTTTGAAATCATAAATCATTGCACATTTTTCACGCAGTAGTGGATTTCAGTATTATGAAATACAGTTGTGTAAGATTTTCACGACAACTCTGTATAGACTTCATAAAATTGAATAACGATTCCATAATTTAAAATATACTTTTTGTTATACTCGTACTTGTTTATAGTCTTGGGACCATGCTTGTAATGTTAATTTTTGAGAACCTGATATGATAGGAGTTTGACTGACGACCGACGAGTAGCTCTCCGTCTGATGAATCCTTTAATAGCCTTTGAAAGGTTTTTATAGGGTCGGAATGTGTGTGCCTTTTTTTTATAATAGCACGTCAAAATGACTGCGTCCTGCCTGATGTTAAGCAAACGACGAAGTCCAAAATGTATAAGCGATCCTCATCACACATGGTTAGTGCAATGTGGATCGATCACACTATGACGGCCTACATAAGTGCCGCTTCACGCCCCGTTTAAAAGACCCAAGACTATAAGAGGAAGTGAACACGTGTGCTGGAAGAGAGTTTCACAGCCTAATTGTATGACAAAAGTAAGATTTACTGTGCTTTATAGTACAATTGACTGCACAGTATTTTTGTGCCTGGCTGGTGTAGCAGGCGTCCATAGGCTTGTTTGCCACCTTAATGGTAAAAAAAACAGCGGAAAAATGAGATATAATAGAAAAAATATTGTTATAGCCGCATATAAGTGCTGTGTGTGATGTCCAAAGCGTTAACGAGCTAAATTGGTGAAATCTTTTAAACGAAGCTTGAAGAAGAATCTTGTGGACTAGTATGGCTGTGGTGAAATTTGTAACTAACCGGAAACTGAGGTTTCCAGCTCGTTATCATATCAACTCGGGCTTTCTTTCCAGCTTCCCATCCAAATTATATGAAGCCAGTATGCTGCGCCAATAAAAAACAATAATTGACAAACTACTACTTCTCCTTAATATTTGCGCGTCATAAAGAAAAACATTAACAAAGCGCACATTAACTCCAAATGCTTACAGCGAAATGCATGACTCATAACAACCAAGTTCATAAGCTCGACAGCAATTTGCTCATAGAATCATTTGCATACTCTGCCGCCCGTTACATTACAGATGGTGCACCGAACCCTAGAAATTTATCAAGAATAGAACATAGAACATCCATCACATGTTATTTTCAAACAATCAGATCGTGGCAACTGCGCAACATCTATACTCGGGTTTTTTTAGAATTAGCAATTGTGTAAACAAGTGGCCATAAACCTGTTTCTGAAGTAAATACAACAAATTACAATAAAAGAGTGATTTTGAGGTGTCAAACTAATAGGTTTCGTGCTTGCAACTCTTGGTTGTTTAGTTCTTTTAAAGTGCACACATTTCACGATATTTGTTACTCTTAACTCGTTCGCGACCTTTACAACTACTGAACTTTGAACGAAACTTTACAATTATGTAGCTTACACCCATTGACAGATGCTATGATTTATTTTTTATATATCGCGCCGCGAGTGTTACCGCGATAATTGCGGGCTCCAGCTAGTAAGAAAAAATAATCATTTGATAAAATAAGGCCGTTCTATCCTTGTTACACATCCGTGCACAGAACCTCACTTCCATCCCAGTTTTTCCGGGAAACTTCTCAAATATGTGCGCGCAGATAAGGGTCCGCACCTGCATCAGTTACGGACGTAATGGCACATTAAGGCAGACAGTTCTGTGGGGTACGACGGGCACACAGGAGTGTCGTCCCGCCGTACGAGGGTAAACGGCCGGCGACTTGTGCTTTCAATTAACATGCTTCTCGTACTTTACAGATGGAAAAATTTGTAGTTATAATAAAATAGTTCGGGGGACCTTGCCTTTAAATTTTAAAAGTTAATTAAACTACAGAATTTTATTTAGTTATTACTAGCTGTGCCGGCGGCGTCGCGCGCGTGGATATCGGGTTTCAAAACGACGGGTTTCCAAAAAATGGTATCTAAATTGTAAGTTAGACTTCTAGCAATACATTGATGAAAACCGCATTTAATTCCATGCAGTAGTTATCGCGTGATGCGCGATCAAACATATAGATAAAAATTCTCTCGTTTTCCCAACACTTCCCATCACTGCTCTGCTCCTATTGATTGGTGCGTGATGAAAAGTATACTATAACCTGCCCAGGAGTATGAAAAATAATTGTACAAAGTTTCGTCAAAATCCGTCCAGTAGTTTTTTTTTATATAACGAACATACAGACAGACAGACAGACAGACCGACAGACAGACAGACAGACAGACAGACAAAAATTTTACTGATTGCATTTTTGGCATCAGTGTCGATCACTAATCATCCCCTGATAGGTATTTTGAAAAATATTTAATGTACAGAATTGACCTCTCTACAGATGTATTTATTATAAGTATGGAATTCAACCTATAGAAGTTTGACAGGTTAGTTGTTTTTATGTTTAGAGTTTTATTCTCGAAAAATACGACAAGTCATTTTTTTCAACTAGCAAACGCACCTCGAATTATGCTCACTGGTTATATTGCCTTAATTACAAATAGATATTTCTTTATTGTGCACCATACAATTAGCTCAAAACTAGGTACGAATATAATAGACACTTGTTGTTCAATTTAGGCGGCCTTATTGCTATAAGCTATCATTCCAGACAACCTTAGGCTAGAGGATAGTGAAAAATAAAAGAATAAACAAATATTATCCTGAGACCATTATAACTTAAGTAAAAATATGTACTTATAAAATATATCTTACATGTCGTGACGGTAGTTTTTCTGTGTCGTACAACCGTCTTTTAGCTCTAAAGAAAAGCTTTAAGTTTTTTTTTAAGTCAAGTATATACCTAAATTACGCTATACCTAAATTAAAATCAGATTTGTTATTAAATGCTATTCTGCTGCAACCATATTAACGGCTGAGAAGCTGAAATCTCAACAAATCCTTTAGTCGTAAGAAATCTCTTACGATACCCATGCTAAAAATCAGGCAGTGATTTGTATTCCTTTCCATCACCCCACGGAAGAAATATTTAGCCCGTTTTCAGTGGAAAAATAGTTTGAATTAATGAAACAGGGGTAGCAGGTGCGTAGAACACGCGTGCAATTTGTCAAGTCTGGGCTAAAATCCCTTTTGCAATGTGACGCTCTATCCCACCATAATAAAGGATTCTAGGGAAGGTCCCTGAAATTAGTAAAGATATAAATAAACATTTGCTCTGTTGTTTGTACGAAATATTTTAAACAAAATTAAACTCTTTACGACGGATACCTACATACCGAGGTTTGTTATAATATAATTTATTTTTTAATCCTTTTAACTGGCGTGTAGCCGGACGCAACAGTAAATGTAAATATTGTTTGAGGGTCAAAGAGACCCCCATGGCAGGTAACATGTTACAAATTGATAATTTACCTCCATCCTCTGAATGTCCACTATTCTACTAACAGCGTTTGATACACAAAATGTCTGTATCACTTTTGTCTGTATTTATTTTGTGTTTTGTGAAATAAATAATATAATATCTATCTTATGAAGTTACTATTTAAGTGTGAAATTTTCGGTATTTAACGCGCACATAGCTTTTTTGGCCCGACAGACGTTTCAACCATGTTGCAACGGCCGTGATCAGGGACAGTCCTGGAATTACCATTTCTGGTAAGAATTAACTCACAACGGCTAATTATAGCACTACTGAAACATCAAGCTGTCTGTGGAGCTTAAAAAAGTCATGTGTGAGTCCCGTTGATCTAAGTTTTTATAGAATGTCCATCATCATCATCATCATCAGCCTATTGTAGTCCACTGCTGGACATATTCCTCTCCAGTTGTTCGCCACTTAGGGCAAACATCACCTATAATCGCCACGCTAGGCAGTCGGGTTGGCCATCGCAGGGCGTAGCTTCTCGCTCCGGTAACGCTGCTGCTCGTGATCGGTCTGTCGTATTTAGCTATGCATTTAATTGTGATGGTTATACTGCCACCAGTCGGTTTCCAGCGCCTCGTTTGTTATTCGGCAGGATGCACCACGGGCAGGTGAGGTTGGCTTGGAGCGAAAAGATGTTAGGCCGCTCCCTTGTATTCCAATAGAATGTACAATACAGTATAACAGAAACCTACTTCATAAACATATAATAACATAACAACTTTTAGCAAATCTTGCCCCCATCAAATCACGGAAGTATAAAATAGCAATTATTGCAAACTCAGGAGATATCATAAAATTCCATCATACCATCTCCCAATCTACACCATTTCATTTTATAGTGACCGATATCAAAAGTCGTTTTCCCGTAGAAAATCTCGTTTTACGAACGTGTGCCACCGTCCTTTATTGCGGGGCTTTTGGCGGGTAACAGCGATGTACAGAAGGTCAACATTAAGTGGGACATGACAGACATGAGTTAGCTTCGGAAAGCTATAACCCTATAGTCTAGTGACTAATACTTCTGTGTTGATTTCACGGTGAATACTCGTAGAATAGAATGAAAAATATTATGTTTATTCATAAATATTTATAACAAACACTTATGAATCGTGAAGTATAAATAAATATGATTCTACCGGTCGGTTCTGAATGTGGTTTCAACTTAAAAAACTGCAAAAATCTCTACATTACCAATTAGGTGTGTAAAAAGTTTTGATTGACAGGCTCTGGCTTTAGACAAAGAACTATAAAAAATTTGGGGTAGACCTTTGCCCAGCAGTGGGACAGAATAGGTTGAAAAAGAAAGAAGAAAGAAAGAAAACTAAACCAACTTTGTTAGGATAAAAAACTATGTATAAAGCAAATAGTATCTTACAAAATAGTTCGCCGCACCCTCTGTAAGATATTCTTCCGTGGTTTCGTCGTCGTAGTCTACTTATAAGCTTGGACGATGATTACCCTTGGGCGGTATCCATCACGGCCGCTCTTATTTTTTATTTATTACCCCTGTTGCTGGAATGTCTTGTAACGTGAGCTAAATAGACCAGGTCACCTTTGGCATAATATCTAATTTCAGCTTTTGTATCTTGCGAAATTGTTGAGTCACTGTGAAAAATTCTTCGCTCACTTTGAGATCGTCTGTTGTGCCTTTGTAAAGACATGTTACAATAATTTGATTAGGAATTCCTTAGTGTTTAAAAAGCGTATCACAAAGGTCCAGAAGACATTTTTTTTGCGGAATGCTAAACAATAAGCTGGTGTTTTTTCTTAAAAATGTACCTAACGATACAAAAGATTTATCCTTCCCCACCGTAGTTCTTTTAATGAAATGAAAACATTCATACTTGTAGTTAGTCTGTAGTTAATAGCACTTATCTCGACTATATAAAAAAGAGGGAAAAAAATCTTGAATAAATACTTCAGAGAGTAGTTGAATAATTATGTCGTTATTTTGTTATATATTTAATTGCGTCAAGCGCCTTGTCGCGTGGATAACACGCTTTGTACATGATGACATGAAACGGGCTTATAGGAAGAGTAGTCTCCAAAGAATCCCCAAAAACAATGTACCTAATACCCGAGTTGCTTTGTGACTGTCAAGTATTACATACTATAAAAAAATATTCACTGGCATAATGGCGGAAGTTAAAAAGTCATTTCAAACGAAAAATGAATTTTACAAATCGGTCCACATTTTAAGAAGATAATTATGTGGTAACAACAAAAAATGTAGTCGAATTGAGATTCTCCTTCTTTTTTTGAAGTCGGTTAAAAAGAACAATTCGCAAGCAATATAACCTACAATTATAATCAAAATGCCGACCGCATAACAAACTAGAGAGTCAAGTGTTGACCGTCGCATTAATTAGCACTGTTTAACTTTGTGATTATGCCACGTTTTACAAGAGTTTAAATAAGTTCTGCTGATGTTTTCCTCGTTGTTCCGAATTCAACAGGTTGGTACTATTGATTATCTTATCTTTATGTTTATTAATGAGAATAGCACAAACATTATAGTTAAATATTGCACAGACATATTCATAAGATTGTTCTTCTATTTTAATTATTAACTTATGTTTACATACAACCTTTTAGAACAAAACCCATAAGCTGTTTAGATGAAATAGTACCACTTTAAGGCTTTGTAATACATTGCCATGTAGGTACATATTACGATTTTGAATGATATTAATTAACCAAATATTAAGTTCATTGGAACAACCCGACAGCCGTTACGGCTATTCGCATCGGAGAGTATTTTCGGTCGGACATTACATGAATATACACCACGATATACACTATCAAGAGACTCGTTGACTCAAGACCTTATTGCTTTAATAATAAAGACTAAAGTTTCGGTGGATAGAAAAGTTTGATGAAACGAGGAAGTAAAGTGGTAATATGTTCGCTTGATAAAATTTGAAGAGATTTCAGAAGAGTGGTTATTTTTGGTTTGATATCAAGTTCGACTGGCTTTTTGGCTTATTTTTGAAAACCTGATCTTATGTAGATGCCATTAGAATAGTTAGTCAAGAGATGTGGGTTCGAATTCTTTCCTGGGAAGATTTTAAACGTGGCTCTTTTTCGCTATAAAGCTGATATCATCACCATCAGCCTACAAACGCCCACTGCTGGGCATGGGCCCTCAATGACAAATTGCCATTTAGAAGAATTTTCTTTAGTCACTAAGTATGCTTGGCAGGCGGGTTGCCAAGTTTTTTTTAGGCAGCAGACGAGCAAGTGTGACGCCTGATGGTAGGTTAGTTTTCAGTCGGTTGCTACTAGCCTGCAAGTTGCTCCATGCTTCCTGTAAATACTCGAGAGAGACTTTTTTCTTGGAAAGACATAAGCTGGCGAATATTTCCAAAGGCGAAGGTTTCTTTGGTACGGCACTAGTAGAAGTTGTCATAGACAATATTACGAAATGATAACGCAAGCTTTTGGTCCTTAAAGCCAGAAAGCAAAATTAAAAGTGTTTTAAAGCACTCGCTTTATACGAGTACAATATAAGTAGTAGATACCAACAGCCCAAAATATTCCCAACCATTAGTAGAAGATGTATCACAGCAAAGCAAGATTAACGTAATCACAACTCCTTTGAGTCGCGACAAACAACACGTTACTCACATCGTAAGCCGAACAAAGACACCAGAGTGAAAAAAGAAGGTGTAATTGTTTTCTCTGTCAGATGCTGAAAGCGATTACATTGTTTCAGGGGCGTTCGAACTTACTGTCTACAGATGCGGCTTAGAAGCAAGCGGGGAGAGCCTTTCTGTGAACATGGCTTACTAACCATCAAGTTCTCTTGGTAGCACGAGGTCTATTTTCTCTTTCCTCGGTATCTAATGAAAAAGATGCAATTAGACGGTACTCAAGGCAAAGCACGCCATCGTAGATGATAAATATTATTGCTTAATATCAGTTAAATTCAGGTCAGTTGAAAGTCAGGCGACAATACTTTTGCCATTCAATGCACGCTTAAAGATGGTTTTATCGTTTTCACTTTAACCAACTTAAGGATTTTTTATGACGTCAAATTATACATTAAAGCCTATTTAAAAGAAAAATCGTTAATTTAATGTATCGTTCAACAAATCAGACATCAAATCTCAGAATAAGAAACCTAAAACATTACTTAAATTGAATCGGGTCTGGATATTCTGAGAAACATTAGCTATAATCATCAATTGTTAATAATCAATTTTTGACTAACTATGAAATTAGTACCGGGAAACTCTTGGTCCTTAGGAGCACTTGCTACTTGTATGTATCATTAGACCATATATCATTGCCGCTCATCGCTACCCCCTAAGCCCTAGCTCTTGCTTTGTTAAGATAATCTTGGTGTAGCCCCCGGGGATGTCAACAAAGAAAATTGGATGGGCAGTGAGCCAATGGCTTTTAATCCTGTACTCTTTTTGACCCTCCTTATCTGCTTGTTATAATCACGTTATATTAGCGGAGAAACGTTATGAGTCTTATTAGAGCTTAGATAGTTTCTTATCTATCTCCTGAGGAATGAAGATTAGCAGAAAAAGAAAAAGTTCAGTGAATGTAATAAGGTTCTAAATGGACACTCTCTGTGTTTACGCCAACACCAGAGTTTCATATTATGTAATATTCTATTTTGGTAAAGCAGCTTCATTTGTTGGTACAGATACTTACTTGTGTTTTAGCAGAAATCTCTGTTTTTGCAGATTCTCTCCGAGGAGACAAACAGAACAAAAAAAACAGTACCTAGATGTAAATATGAAAACTGCATTACCCAAGTGCATTATAAGCCCTCAATCGCTGTTTTTGTTGTATTCTCAGTATTTACTGGCCCGAAAAAATCTCCAATGTAGATCTGAGGAACTCTGCGGTAAGGTTCCTGTTGACCAGCAGATCAAGCGCCAAAAGTGGAATTGGATCGGCTACACTCTGCGAATGGACTCTAACAACATTCCGAGGTAAGCCCTAGATTAGAATCCCTAAGAAGAAAGGAAACGCGGATGCCTTAAACAATTCTGGCGGCGGACGAGCACTGCAGAAGCGCAGGCGATAGGAATTACCTGGAGTGAAATGACGCGCAAAGCACGACAACTTTTACTACTACTACTAGTATATAATTCTAGATAGCTACTGGTTTTCCAGTTAGTAGTGCAATCTTTAGGCGGCGTTTCAAAGAAGACCAACGCGATAATTATGAAACTTGTTGTAAGTAAAAAAATCAATTTCATCGTAATTTGTTGAGATAAGAATAGATAAGAATATTTTTCTGCATTTCCGACGGCGATCGCAGTACACGTAAAAAGACAAAAGATAAACAACGACAAAAGAAAAGAGACGATTCATCGTAAATCTCGGTGTTATCATTTTTTGTGAGACAACTTATTGTTGCAGCATTAAACTTGTTTACATTTGACAGAGGACCGCAAAAAGCTAAACGTTAATCTTCGTAGTTTTAATACGAAAAATTATATTAAACTTACACTCGTACCAACTTTTTTAGTTGGTCCCATTATGACCTTTTCGTACAAAAAAAAAATAATTTACCTAATCGGTTTACATTCATACAAAAGAAATCATTCTAATTGAGAACCTGAGAATTGAGAATTTTTTAAAGTCGATTAAAAAGAAGATCCATCGCACTCAAGTCATTACGTCATTACTTGGTGTATGTTAATTTCGACAAAGTCTGAATTCCACAAACACAATCAAACCTCAAAGCGGTCAAGTAAACGGGGCACCATCAAACCGCCTGCTCGTAAAACGCTGTCTAGAGTAATCAAATTTTAACCGTTTCATAAAACGGCTACTTATGTTACCAACTAACGGACAGTTGAGGCGTTTGTACACGCGACCGACGTCTTAATGGTAAGTCCTCGCCACGATATGGGCGTGGCGAAATGACGGCTGCAAGACGTTTATTTTTTTAATTTCATAATTTTGTGCGCAAAGACAAACAAAACTGGCATGCATTGCAATTTGCATCACGCAACTAAATTTGTATGCAAATTGAACTAGACTTTTATATTTTTTAACACTTTAAATGTGGGTCTTTCAGAGACAATAGTTTAACAATGGATTTCAAGTAGATTGGTCATAAAATATACTAATAATGATTGTTGGGAGGATTAGGAAATAAGAGTGACTAAGAATTTTACTTTAAATTAATTATGTAATTCATTTAAGCTCACCGAACTCTGTGGCTAAAAACACCTGTACAAACATAAGTATTATAAGATAAAGAAACCATCTAATAATCAATATCAATTTAAGAAAAATAAAAGTTGGAAAGAATGCTTAATCTATGGGTATAATGGGGATATTTAAATCAAATCAATTGATTAAACGTGTAAACTAGTACTGATCATATCCCAAAAATGTCAGCGCACCATAATGATAGCATGATATTATTTACCGGCCATAGCTTCAAAAGACGTTTCTACTATGACAAAATAGATACGCTCACTGTGAGACGGGACTTAAACGCTTACAGCTTTGTAAATGGCGAAAGTCATTAGTAAATAAGGGCTTCTCATAAACGCGGTGACGTCATCAGTTTTCCTATGCCGTTGCTGTGACTTGGCGCATACTTGCATTGGACGGGTAATGTTCGAAATTTCTAGTGAAAATTTCACCACATAATGAGAACGAATTCCAATATTGCTATTATTTTAAAGTTTAGACCGGTAAGCTTGTTTGAGTTTTTGTCTTACAATTGTCAAAAAGGAGGCCCGTTTACTGGTCGTGATAATAAAATTATTCCCATTGAAACTGTCCAATACATACTTAAGGAAAATTGTTATTAATAATTCTTCTATCATGCGGTCTTCAAGATCGCAGACAAGTGGCGTTATAGAGTGGAAGCTAGAAAGTTCCTCCTTTGAACTTGGAAGAAGTATATTTAGAAAACCAATTGGAAATATGCAAAGGAAAGGTCCCAGAGACCACGCGGATGTTGCATTATTACTGATATTATTGTTTTATATAATATACTGAGGTATAATACATATTTAATTACATATAAAATAAGTTTCATCCAATAAACGTCTTGGTGAAGGTCGTTGTATGACCGGATCCTCTACTACAATGTGAATTACCTGAAGAACCATTTTTAAAGCCCATATTTGAATTTTATTACTTTTGCTGGATGCAGGGCCGTAAACGTGAGCCAGGATCATATTTCAGAACATCACAAAAAGTTCCGAAATTGACGTTCCTCTTAGATCATACGTCACCGAGGTCTCAAACTTAACCAATTTGAATTTAGAATATGAACATAATAATATGAACGAAGTACCCACTAAAACTTCAATCACGCAGATTGAACGGCATTAATCGCTCACACGTCTCGCGAACTCATCGAAGTCCAATTGGTGACAAACAGTTGAGCGGTAACTTGGGTGCCGAACAGACATTACATTAGATGGCAATAACTGTCACCGAGGATCGTGAGTGCACGCCTTATCTCGTCGTCGGCGTTCGAATTGATGCGTTTAATAACGGAAACGCTTCTTAAAACGGAATTAGAGGCACTGGATGTGGCATTGTGTACTCGTCCTTATTTATACGTTTATTGTATTCGGTCACTCACAAAATTTCACTCATGTCATCTGTTAATAGTGATACAGATAGGTAAGATTATTTTTTGAATACGACAAACAAGTACATAATCTTCTAAAAAGTCATCATAAATTAAAGTTTTCCCTTGTGCTATATCCACTATCCAAACTTTGAAACTAGTTCCAAATTGAAGTTTTCTCCTATACTGTCCACACTAACCAGATAATGGCTGATACTACTTAGTTGTCCAGCATAGGCTTGAAGTAATTAGGAAAAGTTCGTTTCTTAAATTAGATGTCGATTCGGGATCGTAACCGATAAAATCAAGAGTACCTATTTGTATTGTGTGTGTATGTAGTTCGTCACTCTAAGCTTTAACAGGTAACCGACTTTGGCATTAATTGAATCTTAGAATATCTTCAAAATATTTAAAAAACAATTTTAGTTGCAATAGACAAACAACACATTCATTAACCACCATTGGTAAAATTTTAGTAAGCGATTTTAAACTTAATGTTTAACGCATAGAGTTCATTATCCTTAGATAATTGACGGTTACATTATGTGTGCCTGATTGTCCACTATAATGTCGCATCCAGTCCGCCAAAGCTCCTTGTAGTTCAGACCAACAGAACTCTATTAGAATGCCTGCGGGGACGTAACAGTCGACTGAGCGGTTCTCTAATGCCCTCCACCTCCCCCGCTCGTGAACGATTCCTCTGATCTAATATGAAAAATCACGAGTTATGATCGACCATTGATAGATCTTTGATAATGGCTTCCTATTTCTTTGAAAGTTTAGCGATAATTTTTACATTTTTGATTGCTGTTTAGTAATTCTATTTGACCCACATCTCAGTACCTACATAACTTACAGTTTTTATTAATATGTAATATATGTTTTCTTCACATCACAGTAACTTACAGTTTTAACCAATATGTAGAACTAGTTACATGGCATTAGGATTTTCAGTAATCTTTATGAGAAAACATCGGGTTTCATTTCCGATACCATATCTACTTTTCGTTTTTTTTAATGGTCATGTCCACGAAGCAAGTGGTCATGTCACTTTTGATTTTTTATATACTCGTATACATATATTTCAACCTCTACAACGGACGCGAGGATAAATAACGAATTTAATTACGTATTTATTGTAACATAACTCGACTTATCATTCTATTAAACAACCTTAACTCACTCTCAAAGTCAAAACAATATTATGAAGTCGCTTTATGTTTACGACAACATTAAATTAAAACTTGGCAGCAACCGCTCAAACCTTTCTCTCAATATTAAGCGTGTTAACGACATCAGCAATTCGGAAAGATTTATAGTAACTTACCCTATTAAGAGCTTATTCAGTAACCTAATTCTAAAACAGTAGGTACAGTTTTATTTCTTCCAAAGCAATCAACTCCAACTAGCATGAAACATTTATTTTTGTTTTATAGCTCCCAAGGACATTAAAAACTAGCTTTACCCGGGATTCAACCAGAAGCCGATCCCTGTTATTAGCTATACAAGGATATAGACGCCATGATAATAAAATTTTATTACGTTGGTATAATAATGTTAAGTTCAATATGAACTGCTGGGTTTAATTGGTAGTTTGAGAAGACTTCAATTTATAGAGTGTCCTAGAAAGTTCCTCCTTTGAACTTGGAAGAAGTAAATTTAGAAAACCAATGGGAAATGTGCAAAGTGAGGGTCCCTGAGACCACGTGGTTGTTGCATTATTACTGATATTATTATTTTATATAATATACTTCACTCATATATAGATACATTTCTTGATTATTGTTTAAAGAACCAAATGAACATCTAAATAAACTCACCAAACAGTGCACACTTACCAACTAATCGCAAAGAAAAATACAAAAGTACAACTTATGCAATAATAATAATTACTAACAGAATTTAAGAACATCATAACACAAACAATAAAATTCAAATTAAGTATTCCGCTTTAGACAAATTTAAATTGGCATCATAAATTAGCAGACAGCTCACTGACAGCGATCTCCGCCAGACTGCCCAGTGCCAATGTGTTATTATCTAGAGAACAAATTTTAAAATTCTTATTTGAATTTTATTATTTTTCCTGGGTGTAGGGCGGGAAAAGTGAGCCATGATCATATTTCAGAACATCAAAAAAAGTTCCGAAATTGACGTTCCCCTTATATCATACGTCACCGAGGTCTCAAACTTGAACATTAATCAATTTAAATTTGAATTTAGAATATGAACATATGAACGAAGTACCCACTAAAACTTCAATCATGTAGATTGAACGGCATTAATCGCTCACACGTCTCGCGAACTCATCGAAGTCCAATTGGTGACAAACAGTTGAGCGGTAACTTGGGTGCCGAACAGACATTACATTAGATGGCAATAACTGTCACCGAGGATCGTGAGTGCACGCCTTATCTCGTCGTCGGCGTTCGAATTGATGCGTTTAATAACGGAAACGCTTCTTAAAACGGAATTAGAGGCACTGGATGTGGCATTGTGTACTCGTCCTTATTTATACGTTTATTGTATTCGGTCATTCACAAAATTTCACTCATGTCATCTGTTAATAGTTGATATACAGATAAGATTATTTTTTGAATACGACAAACAAGTACATAATCTTCAGTAGGTACATAAGCTTCTAAAAAGTCATCATAAATTTAAAGTTTTCCCTTGTGCTATATTATCCACTAACCAAACTTTGAAACTAGTTCCAAATTGAAGTTTTCTCCTATACTGTCCACACTAACCAGATAATGGCTGATACTACTTAGTTGTCCAGCATAGGCTTGAAGCAATTCAGAAAAGTTCGTTTCTTAAATTAGATGTCGATTCGGAATCGTAACCGATAAAATCAAGAGTACCTATTTGTATTGTGTGTGTATGTAGTTCGTCACTCTAAGCTTTAACAGGTAACCGACTTTGGCATTAATTGAATCTTAGAATATCTTCAAAATATTTAAAAAACAATTTTAGTTGCAATAGACAAACAACACATTCATTAACCACCATTGGTAAAATTTTATTATGCGATTTTAAACTTAATGTTTAATGCATAGAGTTCATTATCCTTAGATAATTGACGGTTACATTATGTGTGCCTGATTGTCCACTATAATGTCGTATCCAGTACGCCAAAGCTCCTTGTAGTTCAGACCAACAGAACTCTATTAGAATGCCTGCGGGGACGTAACAGTCGACTGAGCGGTTCTCTAATGCCCTCCACCTCCCCCGCTCGTGAACGATTCCTCTGATCTAATATGAAAAATCACGAGTTATGATCGACCATTGATAGATCTTTGATAATGGCTTCCTATTTCTTTGAAAGTTTAGCCATAATTTTTAAATTTTTGGTTGCTGTTTAGTAATGCTATTTGACCCACATCACAGTACCTACATAACTTACAGTTTTTATTAATATGTAATATGTATGTTTTCTTCACATCACAGTAACTTACAGTTTTTTAACCAATATGTAGAACTAGTTACATGGCATTAGAATTTTCAGTAATCTACTTTTCGTTTTTTTTTAATGGTCATGTCCACGAAGCAAGTGGTCATGTCAATTTTGATTTCATATATATACATATATTTCTACCTCTACAACGGACGCGAGCATAAATAACGAATTTAATTACGTATTTATTGTAACATAACTCGGCTTATCATTCTATTAAACAACCTTAACTCACTCTCAAAGTCAAAACAATATTATGAAGTCGCTTTATGTTTACGACAACATTAAATTAACCCATTACCGCCCACCGTACACAAGCAGGTACACCAATAAAAATCGCGATAGTTTTTGTAATTGGCAACAAATCGATAAAAAACTACTTTGACGGTAAAGACATAAGTACAGGTAAATAATTTAGATAAAATTTAACAAGTTGATATTTCTAATTTGTGAGGGTAAGTGGCTATTTATTCAGGGTTGAATTGAGAGCGCGAACTGGTAAGTAATTTAGTTATTATTTTTAGATTAATAATGATCATACATAACAAAACTTTTCTAAAACAATAGTTGATATACTATTTTATCTAATAAGTAACCAAAACCCAATGTAAAGTATTTAATTTACAAAAAAAATATGTTTTTCTTCTACTGTACCTGAGCAGGTACAATGGGCATATGTATTTATTATTTATTTTTATTTCAGGAATAAGTATTTCATCAAAATGACCCGCAGACTAAGCTTTTCAGTACAAAAACATTATATTCAATGAGGGTTTCCTGAAAAAATTAAATCTACCAGTTGCCACCACATAGGCAGCAGCCGTCCAGTAGGTTCAAATGTAACGTAATTTGTCCATTTTGTCATGTCACTGACATTTACATGACACCATCTATCGGATATTTCATTTTGAAACACCCTCATTAGAAGAGGCAGTTAATTATGTCATTGCTGCAGAAGATAATGATATTGATTACGACTTTCTAATTGTGCCACTAGAATCTGATGCAATAATTGACGAAGAGGAGGGTTCCAAAGATGATCTTGTGACACAGGTACTGCTGAGGAATGTTTCAGGGACTGTAGAAGTAGTACAATGTGGAAGAGAACTCTCGGACGGTGATAGCAGTGATGATGAACCGTTATCGACATATACGTCGACTTCCCCGTTAGAACCCCTTCGAATGTCTGGCTTCAGTTACAGATAACCCTGTTTGGCAAAAAACCTTACCAATTAACTCTATGACGCATAATATAAGTAATGCCATTGAAGTATGGTTGAATAAATCTGTATACCGATATAAAAGGATGCATGCTAATGATGCTCTTCGAGTCGCTTTTCGACAAGCAAGCTTGCGATTTGATAGTTGTAACAGAGTCTTTTGTATGCAGGTCAAAATAATAGGCATGATATGGCAGTTTCGGATGTTTGGCGTTTTGCAATGCAGAATCTTTTTTCTTGAAAGAAAAAAGATTCTGCATTATAGACTAGTTGTCATACGAAGCATCGCTCAGGCTTAGTGTCGAACAAAACCTTCAGGAAACCGTTCTTCATCGAGCTAGGAAGTGGTTATTGATCGTTAAAATAATGGTCATGGCCCGAAAGGACCACAAATCTACTAAGATGCGTCATGTGCCCCAATAATGTGCGTTGGAGTTGTCAAAAATACTCAAAAGCCCTTTGTGTGGTAAAACCAAGTTTGGGCATATTTCACACTTGATCTGCCCATTGTACACGCTTGGGTACACCCCTCTAACTTGCTGAAAAAAACTTTTTTCAGATTTTTTTAAATCGTATCATTCTTATTTGATGTTTTTTATTACATAAATAAAGCAAAAACTTTAAAAATATTCTTAGTATTATTTTGGGCGTTAATAGGTTAAAGCTTGGCAGCGACCGCTCAAACCTTTCTCTCAATATTAAGCGTGTTAACGACATCAGCAATTCGGAAAGATTTATAGTAACTTACCCTATTAAGAGCTTATTCAGTAACCTAATTCTAAAACAGTAGGTACAGTTTTATTTCTTCCAAAGCAATCAACTCCAACTAGCATGAAACATTTATTTTTGTTTTATAGCTCCCAAGGACATTAAAAACTAGCTTTACCGGGATTCAACCAGAAGCCGATCCCTGTTATTAGCTATACAAGGATATAGACGCCATGATAATAAAATTTTATTACGTTGGTATAATAATGTTAAGTTCAATATGAACTGCTGGGTTTAATTGGTAGTTTGAGAAGACTTCAATTTTGGCCTTATTGCCAATTCATGAACTAATTTAATGCTTGAGCACAATATTGTATGTTATAATTCGTTACATTGGATATTTCGGGAAATATTTTATTTTAAAGTTATTCCGACTGAAGTTAAGAAACACAAATGTTGCTCCCTATGCCAACAATGTACGTTTTTCTGTTCTTCATCGCAAAAGGTGTCGGTACCGAGTCTTGGCAAACGTAGTGTAGGACGCCCTTCAGGGCTGGTGGAGTGAAGATTTGCTAAGGACCGCTGGCAAGTGCTGGATGCGAGAAGCCCAGCCCAGGTTCGATCAAAGTGGCTAACATTGGGAGAGGCAGTGGACTGATAAAGGCTGATGACGATTTTGATGATGATTGCTGAAGGCTGTCATATTATAAGTCGACATTAGGTCCAGCTTAAAAGACCTTTGTGGAATTGCGAAAGATATATTGACGAGCAGCTTCCACACCACCTTGTGGTAAATTCAGCTGTTTGTTACCTTAAGACTCTGTCGTTGAATGACCGATTATAAAATTTGGTTTTTGGTCGATATGACATACCTACGGGTCCTGACGTACCTTGGGTCCCATTTTTATCAACATGTAGACCTCAAATTTTGTAGGCAAACATATACCGATTTTTGATACCAGGATTTATAGTTGTTCAAACAATATACACACTTTCAATCTAAAAAATTAAAGTTTACTGTGCTTCTTGAACGATTTGGTTCACAAGTTCACAGTGTCTAGTTTCCAAAATATCAAGGCTAGTAAATTTAAAACATCAACAAAGTTCACTAACCCTCGCGTGCATAAGTACTTAAATTTCTTTCTTAAGTACACAAAAGCAAGTACTTGTACAGTCGCACCAACACAATGCATTTCCCGATCGCAGCGACCTTAATCGTTCGTCAATAGTAACCCGTATTGAAGCTTCTTGAAAGCAACGCGTTCAAATGTAGGGCACCATTTAAACGCTCATTCTGATTCCCTCCCTCTAGCTTTGTTCGGCGTCTCTTTTTTCCTATAGGATGTTCGGTGAATTGCAAATCTGTTCGGTTCAGTCAACTTCAAGGGAATGGTTCGCCCGAGACTCTGTAAATATTTAATGCATATTTCATGGCGACCCGACGTTTACTCTGTAAGAGATCGGATGAAACAACTACTCGGGTGTAATGCTTCTTGAATGGCGCTTTTCTAATGAATACCGTGAGTAGAATACTTGTGTGCCACTTTTGAACTAGATTTAGTGCCGATTTGTTATCAAAGATATCTTGAGTTTGCTGAAGATAATTTTACCTAGTGATTGGTTTTATTAATTTAAATTCATTTATTTTCCCATATCCGTCTCAAAAATAACTTTCGGATGCAAACTTTCGGTTTATTGTGGTATTAAAAACATTAACTTGTCGACTTTCACATGCACACGTGATGAAAAATATAAAGTAAATAAATAAATATCAAACAACAACACGTACATTGCTCCGATCCCAAAGTAAGTAGGTAGCTTAAGCACTTGTGTTAAGGGTATCAGAACAACGAAGGTTTGTACCACAAATATAAACTTAAATACTTAATATAAACACCCGGACACGGAACAAACACAAATGTTCATCACACGAATGTTTGTCCCGGATGGGATCAAACCCACGACCCTTGGTTCAGAAGGCAGGGGTCACTACCAATTAAGCCACCGAGCCAGACTTAGCACTTCTAAGCTAAAGCTGGTTATTATTATGCAATGCCCATTACAAAAATAAATTTATAAATTAAAATAAATTTATTTATTATTAACCAAACCAATCAGGCTTCAGTTGCCCGCCATCATGTTAGATTACAAATTTATTTGAATTGTAGGTACGAGTATAACATAATATAAAACGCCCTAAAATGCCAAGAGCACAATTAAATTTCCCAATATTAGAAATTTCATATTCTATTTATGTAAATCCTTTACAAGAAATACAGGTAGGACGGAAAACAGCAAGAATATACCAGGCTATAAATATAAATAACAATTGGCAAAAACACAATAGAAAACAAGTACCTAATTGTATCATGAATGTATACGACTTAGGAACCCTCAAGATTTCGCCTACAAATATCTCAAGGGCCAGCTACCCCTGACTTATTCCTACGTTTACCTACTGACTTGTGACTTAGGTGCCTACGCTAACGGAATGTTCTGGAAGACGCCCCAAATAGTCTATTACGTAATCGGGAATCATAACACAAGAAAAGCTAAAATGTCGCAATTGGTCAGTATTTGACCACCCCTCATCTTTCTGTGTCCTCTAATCTGTTCACTTGGGGTACACTTAACATCAGATGTGATTATGATCATCATAAATTTTAACCTTTACCTAATTAAATACGTTGATATTATATGATACAATTGAACGTGATTGATCTAGTCCCTTTAACTGAATAGAGCTCCTTGGATAGATCTCTATCCACGTCGCATCTGAAAAATCACCAAAAAGATCGTACATCTTTTGGACCAAGAGGCTATGAAACCCTCTTACAGTAGGTACACATACATACATAACGTCACGCCTTTCTCCCAGAGGGGTAAGCTGAGACCACGTCTTCCGATTTGCTACGAACCTGGCACACAACTTTTGCTTCGACCATCTCTTCATATATGCTTGTCGGGTACTTACTTTTTTAGGACACTTTCTATTTGGCCATGGAATGTCCGTCTAGATCTTCCCCTTCCAACAGGTGTATATCTTTTAAGAGTCTAACTAAAGCAATGTCTATCCTGGCCATTATATTGCGACTGATCCATGCTACTCTAATTTATACATGATTTATGCTTACCTATGACTTTCACTAATGTTACTGATACCTTGTATAATAAGTATTTTACGATTAAGATTTTGATACATTTTCAAAAATGTTTCCACAACTTTATTGTGGGTAACATTCCCCGCAAACGTGATCGATCGGTAGCATTATAAAAAAGTTATTTATTGGTGTAATCCGAACGCAATTTTTTCACCTATCTAAGCCGAGTATAATGGATGGACCTGACCGTTTTATTTTAGAGCCCCGGGGGAGGGCGGTGCATTCTTAATAAAGTGCAGCCGCGGTATGCATATAAATTTGCCGGCAATGAATTAAATTTTTCACATAGCCACGTTCGGAAACCGTAGACGGAGGTATGACGCGTGTTAGGCGAATAACTACAGATTTAGGTTTGCGAACGTACTCACTTATTTTTCTATTTTTATTTAAAGAGCATCATCAAACAGACAGTTCTTCATTGCGCACCATACTGTTGCCTAGGTGTAAGTAATAATAAGTAAGTAATAGGTAGACATTTGTTGTACAATTTAGGCGTTTTTGTAATAAACTATAAGCGACAACTTAAGCGAAAACTAGCAAAACTACGAATACAACAAATCGTAGAATATACATGGGGGTTAAATCAATAGGACGGTGTGGCTACCTGCTATCTGCTCGCGCAGGCTTGACACCTTAAAAGAAACACCCTGTATACATAAATTAATCATTAATACACCATTTGGCTTATAAAAAGTCGTAGCGATTTTATTTTATGCATTTAAAATTATACTTTCTTTTTCTGTATATGACTACGATGATAGCTAAATCATTACCAACAGCCCGTTGGGGGAACGGAAGGCTATCATCCTTAAAATTAGACTATTTTATGTTCAGTTATATTATTGACTCGTACATTGCCATTCTCTATTAGCCTAACGGTTATATTAAACTAATAAAATTATGCAGCGGTGCTTTACATTCCAAAATGAACGTGAATAAACTTTATTAATATTAAATTAATGTAACATAATGTATGCGTGCATAAACATTTTTCAATCATGGCATTATTTACTTTAAACTAATTTCGAAACGCTCATTTAGAACACACAATTAATCTAAACTCTATTTCGTTCTACCAAATGACCGCCAATACTAAATACATCGAATTAATTCAATTCCCTATGACCATCCAACCGTGAACACAACATAATCGCATCCATTAAACTGTCCCTTTATTTATCATTGTTATTATTTATCACATGTACTAAATAGACGAGGTACCCCGGCAATTTTATCTGTCCATGCGTGAAATGAAAAATTACAGGTGCTCTAGAAAAATATGGGTGTTTTAATCAACCCGTTAAAATCGCGTTCTCGAATATAAGCGAGCCGTTGCCATGCTCAAAGTTAACGAGAGTTATTTAAGCGGCACGTTCGTTCGCATAAAAATTGTTCCGCTTTGAAAAATTTGCACAAATGACGTAAAACTCATATATGAGACGAGGGCTTGAGTACCGGCTGACCCCGCATATTAAGCTCTCAGATGTGTCTGCGGTGGATAATTGCCGGCATTAAAATGTTTTCGCAGTTTTCAACTAGTTAGTGGCCAGTTTGCTATCAAACAAGCCAGGCTATATGCCGGCTGGATGTGTTGCCGGCAATTTCCTTAATGCAGGCAATGCGAAGAGTTTCAGTAGCTACGTTGGTACACAGTTAGATATCCTTTATTACGCTGCAAACATTTAAAACTAAGATACAAAGATATACTAAAGTTTAATTTAGGCGGTCTTATCGCCTTAAATTGGAATTAAAAAAAAATAACTGTAATTATCAAAATCAATCTCGTGAAAATTACAGACTCTGAAATGTTATCTAAGTAAGTAATGCGTCAACGAATATAGATGAATAAGATTAAAATATTTTAAAACCGAAGATGCGGAATTGCTTTAGGTGCTTAGAAAGTAATTTATTAAATTAGTCAGAATCTTGGACTTCTGATCATCCTAATCATCCTAATTTGGTAGTAAAGAGAAAACTTTATTTTGAGGACTGTATTTTTTACACTTACTTAGATTTAGCTACATTGTCTGTTGCATAATCAGCAAAACATAATTATAGTCAAGTTAGCTACTCATTGAAGTTAAAAGATAACTTTGCAAAATTAAAATAGATCGACTATGATTGATTAAGTAGGTAGGTACTCTTAAGACTACTTGGCCTCAAATTGAATTCTAATTTTACTAAGTGAAAGTAAGTATTAATTTGGATGACCCCCCAACACCTCTTGTGTCCCACGAACAAGTCTAAGCCGAGTGAGTTATGACTAAACATAACACTAAATCTAAATTTGGACAGAAGTGCGGGGTATAAATCTATGAGATGTTATGCGTGACTCGTGCGCTACGGCCTTTATATACAATTTATTGCTGGGGAAAAAAGGAAAAACCAACGATTCGGTCCGGCCACAAATCTATCTTGCACCCTGATTTAATAACATTATGGCCACTTTTTTATTTTAGTCGGAAGTGTACGGTGCGATTGGTCGGACAAATTGCATGCCGTATTTTTATTGTAATGTGAGTAAACAAATATATGTACATAATAAAGATAGGTTTAGATTGGTCATTTTTAAAATTAGGGATAAAATTACGGATTTATTTTTTTGTAACTGATAGGTATTACGTATTCTTGCCGGCAACTTCAACAAGAACTTTACTTTGTTATCAAGATAAAATCAGTACCTACCTATTTTACTAGGCAGTTCGTTTAATAGAATAGTAGAGCTATATGTAATATTAGAATTTTTCTTATTATAACCTACCGTGTTCTTTTAATATTCAATTAAATATGCTAATTTGGTTGTGCAATGCACAACTGAATATTTTAAGAATATAAGTTGCTTAATATAACTAATACCTAAACTGCAGACTCCACTTCCAAAAATAACGTTTCTTAATCTGGCTGAAACATCGCTATTCGCAAAGTTGGCACCAAGTAATATTCTAACTGGCAATGCGGTCAGGAGCCAAACCCCGCAGCTCACGGTGAATCCTTCCTGATACCGCACAAATCCGACGACGACCGCACTTAACAACTTAATACCGCACGCGTGGCTGACCAAATAAATTGTATTTGCTTAAAGTCTGCAGAGGCCAACATAATTAAAAGTGTTTATGTGTTCCAATTCCAAAATAAAGCGAGAATTACGTAAACTTGACGAAGAGAATTTTAATTATTGTGGTTTTTTTTTGCCTTATAAATCAAAGTCATTACGCTCAAATGTCGCACGTATGGCAAATATGAAATAATAAAATAAACTGTGTTTGTTTAAAGTTTTATAAATAAGTTTTTGCCAATTAGTTGCTTGAAATACCAGACATGTAATACTTATTAATCTGCAAGATTTACCTATCATACTACAACCGGAAACTGGTTAGTTTAATTTGGCATCGGAGCAATGAAAGTGATTCTTTATTATTTGAATAATAATGTATAGTGAAAGTTACTATATAACAATTACTACTAGAAATATTTACTTCAATTATAAGTTCTGTGGGAACTAACATAATCAAATTTGTTTTAAAAAAATCAATTAAATCTTTCATGATAGTATAAAAATTTTAAAAAAAGACCATTCCGCTCGTTTGTAAAAAATACAGCTACAAAATTAGCAGAATTTAAAACTTCGCCAGCTATAATTTATCAATAATATTTGATTTTAATCCAACAAATCCATGAAAGTCATTATTTCTATTAGCGATGCGGTCACGATCAACACACAGGTGCTCCTTGATTCCGTACAAACTCGACAATGACCGCAACTTAATAACTCCAAACCGCATGCGTGGATCAAATAAATCGTATTTGCTTAGGGGCTGGCTAGCCCAAACCTAATTAAAATTGTTTATGTGTGTTACATATAAACCACGATTTACGCAAAATTGACGGACGGAACTTAAAATGCAGCAGGCGTCGGCGAGCAACCGCCTATATAATGCTCAAACAATTAACTTCTGATTATTTGTTCAGCGTTTTAACAAAACGCAAATTGGAGTTAAACAGGCCTTTGGATCAGTACTCATTTTAATACGGTAACGTAGTGAGTTTTAATTTCGTGGACATCGCAAGGTTAGGTTAATTAATATTCAATGTTTGTATGATTAAATGTTATTGTTTTCTATAGGTAAGTAATTAGGGATGTAGGGAAGCTTTTTTCTCCAAGCCCGTCACGTGCCCGTGTTGCATCCTGCTTAATAACAAACGAAGCTCTGGCAACTGTCTGGTACAAACATCACCATGGAAGGCGTAGCTAAATGCAATAGGCCGATGACGGGCAGCAGTGTCCCCGGTCGACCTGTGATCGCCAACCCGCCTGCCTGGCGACTATGGGCATATCCTCCAGATGTTTGCCCTAAGTACTACTGGAGAGGCCTATTTCCAATTCTTATTTTTCTTCAATATGGTGATAAGGGGACCAACTTGGAAGTACACCCTTTCGAACAAAAAACTCCATAATTCTCGGAGATATGCGATAACCAACATACAACAAAAATCATTGGGCACCTCCTACTTTTTAAGTCGGTTAATAAATGGAATAAGTTAAAGTACCTATCTACAGATATTCTATCCATTTTACCGGCTGCATCTTCAACAAAACAGTTCTCTGATCAACTGCAGCAATACCTATTACAGGAGAACGAGAAAACGACCGAAAGCGTTTGCCCTAATGAAACAAGATTGTTTCCACCGCGCACCTGATGTCTGCTGCTCCATTTCCAATCTTTCCCCAACAAGAGAAAACCGGATGTATATGAAAACATTGCTTTTTCGGCGCAATCAACAAACCGTTAAAATGCCACTAACACAAGCAAATTTTTGATGAAAAGTGTAGATAAAATTCTTATATCATTTTTCTATAGTTAAGGAAATAAATAATAATACTATTTATATTATAGCCGTTTATGCTATCATAATGAAATATGAGGTATCGTCATCTACCTGTAGAGGTCCACTGCTGGACAGAAGCATCCCCAATGACAATTATTGTCATTTGGAAATATTTGCCATAGTCACCACAGGAGCAGGAGGATTGGTGACCGCAGAAGGTTTTAATTGTACCCAGGCAAACGCTGCTGCCCGTTTTGCTGATGTTCTCATCTTCTGCGATCCATGGGATGACATGGGGTGTTCCCCTTTATACATAGCATACAAACATAGAATAATAATTCTACTCAAATAAAAAAATAATATTAATTACCCAAGACATGCCACGCGGGGCCACACATCGCCATTTAGACCCAAACCAAACCGTTAGTTTGTACTAAGGTACTAGACAACTGATAAACTTACTTAGAGACTGTTTTTGTAAGTAAATTTAAATAAGGTGCGGTACGGAGAGTGGCTACTCAAGACATGCTCCAGCAGTGGGCCGAGGGTATTGCCTCCGTCACATATGGACGGCGCTTTTTAGACGCCGTGGGTCCGGTGCTGCAGCCGTGGCTGGAGCGGCCGCATGGATTCCTAACATTCCGATTGGTGCAGATATTATCCGGACATGGCTGTTTCGGAAAGTATCTGCATCAAATCGGGCGGGAGGAATCTACTGCGTGCTGCGGGGGTGTGACACAGCCGATCACACCCTAGCTGTTTGTCCGGCGTTTGCGGCACAAAGAGCCGGTCTGATCGGCTCGCTCGGACCGGATCTGTCGCTCCCCGCAGTCGTGTCGGCGATGCTGGGGAGCCGCACAGCCTGGACGGCTATGGCCTCCTTCTGCGAGACGGTCATGTCCCAGAAGGAGGCCGCGGAACGGGAGCGGGAAAACGACCCGAATGCTCCTCCGCTCCGCAGACACAGAGGCGGTCGAACACGGCGGCAATTCCGTCGCCTGATGCCGCCTGACGGGGCCCAGCGGGTGGTTGGTGCGGGGGCACCTCCACCTGCCTTGCACGGGCCCCCGTCTCTGTCGGACGGGAGTGGGCTGTCCCTTCGGGCCCCTCCCGTCGCTCCCCCCTAGGGGGGTGAGCTTGTGGGGTCTGCCGCTTAGGGCAGACAGCGCTGGCGGTGTCATGGTCGTATGGGTCACCCCAGGCCCCTTGACACCGCCCCCATAGGCGCACGACGATGGGTCCGGTGTTTTTAGCGGGTATTTCCCCCCTCATTTCCATCTCCCCGAGGCGGGATGAGTCCCACATACGCCGCCGCTCCCCCGAGCGGCGGCCATGCCTCAACGCATTTTCACCGGATTAAAAAAAAAAAAAAAAAAAAAAGTAAATTTAAATACATAATAAATATAGAAAATACCCAGAGTCCCAGACCAATACAAAAATACATGTTCATGCAGACAAATGTTTGTACTGTGCGGGGACCGAACCCACGACCCTTGGCTCAGAAGGCAGAGGTCAAAATGATCCATCGAGCCAGTCAAATAGATAAACATTCATTGCTCAGTTTATGTAGGTACATTATGATAACTCAATTCACATACGAATACTTCAATATCTCCAAAGTTTGCTAAACGCTAACGAACTAGTTTTGAAACAAACGAAGTAAATATTCATGACACGATTGGCGATAAATAAAATTAGTCTAATTGCATTAGTGCTGTACCCATGTAAATCACAAGAGCTTAACATAATAGACAATGTATTAGTATGAACAACAAAGCGTTATAATAGGATTTAGGCAAATTGTAGGTATAGAGTATCCGTAAATACGCATAGGTACGCAGGCTTCAATATCACTTAACAGCAGATGAATTGTGGCTAAGCGCACACCCAGAATAAATAAAAAAAAAATGCCAAAACAAGGTGTCTATTCCAACACCCTCCTACTACATTCGAGCATATTACTATGTAGCATTAGAAGAATATTCCTAGTCATAGTACCTAAGTCACGGACTCCGAAACAAAAGCTAGGTCACAAAATATAATATTCTTGAATTCTAAAACTATTAACTGCAAGTAAATACTTGAATTGAATCCGTATTTACAATAGAAGAAAGCGTTATTTTGCGTTCCACAGTTCTCTGTACATTTATCTCCGCTTGTCAAGTGAACAGCCTTATCTGAATACAAATAGGCAATACAATAATGTACCTATACGCACTCATGGCAAGACTGTACGAATAGTGTTATAGGGGTTAAAGTTCCCAGAACGGATAGGTCATGTGATAGATCGCTCCCATGGGCAAAGATCGCGTCGTATTTACTCTGAAAAAAGCTACTGGCTCTGCGAACTAAGCAACTCAGATTTATGTATTGGAGCAGGGAGAAAAACTACTTGAAGGACACTGATACAGCTGCTTTATTAAGTAGGTTCAGGTTATGGCGGCATGTTGGGTTTTCTATACTTAAATTATAAAGAGGAAAAAATTTATTGTCTTTTTGTTTCTTTGTTTGACTAATAGACCGATTTGAATAATTCTTGCACTATTGGTAAGCTATTCTTCTTAACTATCTCACTTAACTATAGAGATATATCTATGTATATAGATAAAATCTATGTTCACCAGAGGGTGAACATAGATTTTATTATATTTTCAAAAAAGTTAGAGATCTGTACTAAAACTAAAATAATGTAATCCACGGTGTGAAAAAATAACAAAAAAAATCTTTCATCGCGTGCGTTGCGAAAACGATTGATTATAGAACAAAATAATGTACCACGTCTTTGTAGAACATACAATTATCTACAAAATTGTGACAACGGATATGTCAATCTGTTATAGTTACGTCGCAATAATCTTAAATAGGGCCTCGAATGGTATACTTAGTTAGGAATGCAACTGATATTATCTGCAAACATATAAATTTTGTTTCCATTTCAAATAAATACATGCCTAGTTACAATTAACTTGGCGAAATCTACTTTCTCATTTCAAAGGGACCTCTGTTGACCTATATAGAATTTTTGTCGGTGAAAATTAACAATCCTCATAACATGAGCATAACCCAATTATTTTCATTTAAAGTTCCGGCTTAAAAACACCTGCTATAAAACTGGCATGTTTTTAAAATCAAATGGAATAACGTTTCATAAATTTTACGTAGGCACGATACATTTAATTAAGTACGTTGCTCGTATGAGTGGTTGACTAACGATTCTAAAGTTAAACAACATGCTAAGTTATATTTGCAGTTACAGTCATTTCTTTCATTAAATCAACTTCAGGTTTTCGCTTAAAATTTATGTTCAAATAGTTAAAACTGTAATAAATAACAGCTTGTATACGCTGATCATGATAATGATATGCCGGCGTACGTACGATCATATGATCGACGCCCTGTTAGACGTTCTAGATACCGCTGTAGGTCGAGAAGATCCTGCGCAAGCTCGGAGTGGGCGTGCTGGCAGGAGGTGACAACATGTAATAGCAGTAGCCTAGACTTACTTGGACCCGCTGCGTTATCATAATATTATTAAGTAAGTAAGCATTGCAATACTTTCCATCCAAAAATAATTTTACAGTAAAAATAATATCAAGAAACTTGACTGGTCTATCCAACGACCAATGGTCCCGGAGTCCTTCAATGGTTGGTAAAATGCTAACATTCGACGTCCATGGACTGTCATAACCGCTTACTATTAGGCGGCTTGCAGCCATTTTATCCTAGTGGTATAAAAATGTGCTAAAAATCTGTCCACTCAAGTTAAATATGACCTTCAAGAAATAAATTCAAAGAGCACCCTCTTTGAAATACAAACTGTAGGCAGCAATAGAAAGTAAACGCTGTAACATTGTCACGAAATGGAGATTTCCTCACACTAAATTAATTGTGAAGACAGTACGCCCGTACAAGCGAAATGGACTCTTAACAGGAAGAAATTAAACTTGCAATTTTCGTACAAATTAATTTGACCTGGAAATATTTGAACCCTTTATTTCAGCTGTAGTTACGCTGTGAATGCTAACAATGTAAGGGTTGGCTTTAAATTTATGGAATAATTAAAGTTAATTCTCGCGACTAAATTATGCAACGGCATAATTTCGTTTATTGTTGTAGGCATTTTAAATTTTTACACTACCTCTTTATCCGTGAATGGAGAGGGTTTCATTTTGTTAAATTTTACCGCTGATATTCTGAACGGAAAGCTTTTCAGTATTAACTGATGGTTTTTATGCGAATGCATTATTATTAATAATTTTCATGATAAATATTGGTATCTTGTTATTATTTACATAATTACTCGTAAGTACTCAGTATTGAATTATTTATGATTTAATTTCCAATATGACAACTTATTTTTTTCCGTGTCTAGGTGTCCATAATTTGTATTTAAGTATATATTTGTGGTATCTTTGTTGTTCTGATACTCATAAAACAAGCGCTTTATTTTTATTTTTAGACTAAACATTCTTATTCCGAACTACCTATTTAACTTTTACCAAATAGGCCTTGCTATCAGTCGTATAACTGCTGTAACTGTTACTTTTTGTTAATTTCTAAACTACGTTTGTTTCTACTAAATTATACTACGTTTCTAAAAATTTACATTTTTATAAACTTATTGAATTAACATAAATTTATTGAAGTTTTTGCAACAACAAAAATATTCAGGCAATTGATAGCAGGAAACAATCGAACTTGAAGCGTAGAGCACAAATACCACAAGCTCCGCACTGAAAGGGGAATGTTGTATGTCGCACCACAAAATGTTTGAACTGTTGTTGAAAACTTTTAGCCGTACGGATCAACTCCGGCCTTTCTTCTACACTTTCAAGAGAACCATGTCCTAAAACGTTGAATAAATGGACTTGCTCCGCTTCTCCTCGAATACCTTTTAGTTCGCCTCGCGTCGACTTTAGTCTTTTTTGTTTCAGTTCACAAGTTCACTTTGCATTTCAAATGTTCTGAGCCAATATATTTGAATGATGGATGCTATTACATTTGGGTTATTGGATTCTTTTGTAATAAATGTTCCAGAATCGCTGTTATTTGAATACTTGGAGTAAATCACACGAGACCGTTTTCTTTTGAAAACCCCAAAAGTCGCAAAATTATCAGACGTGACTAAGCATGAAAAGTTTTTCTCGAGCTAAAATAACCTTAGCTTAATATTTCTGACTGCAACTTATCACCAGTTTCAGATTGCGTTCCTTTTTAAAAATATTTAAAATATCAGAGACGCCAATAAATGCATAGACGTAACGTCTATTTATCTAGCTGCTAAAAATCTGATATTTGTTAATTTCATGGAAGTAATAAGTAAGTACTTAATACTTCCATGGTTAATTTAGACTTATAACAAGCACTCGTCAATAAAGAGGCTGAAATAAAAATCACTTTACCGTCAGGTTCGAAAGGTGGTTTCTACCGAAAAGAAACTATATGAAATTACGAGTAGTATATCATAAATAATTAAAGTTATACAAGGCAAAGCTAGGAATTTACTTAAAGAAAAGATGGATTTTAAAAAGTAGTCACTACAAATCAGCAGTTAAATCTTCAAATTTTAAATAGGATCTAGTAAAATCAAACTAACACACAAACAATATTAGTTTACTCCCCAAAACCAAAGTTTCTCCCACGCGCATATTTTATTTAAGTGGAACTATATTAACCAGATGCAAAGTAAAGTCAACTGCTCACAAACAAAGCGGTCGCAAAGCCAATAGCACCATTAACCATCAGATACTTTAATCAAGGACTATCCTGCAGGGACGGGAGTCAATTGACACAGCTAACATACGTAGTTGTATTCTTGTTGACTCTTTAGATAAATAGAAAACTCGTTCCGTCCGCTCGTTCCCGCTCGCGATCACCGAAACCAATAAAATACGTTTGTGGAACTAAAATTCTAGATGGGAGCGTTTTTTTTTTATGAAACTTTCTTACCCAGTATTAGGTATTGTTTTCTTTGAGTAATGGTGAAAACAAGTTTTTTTTAAATCTTAGACACAAAGAGTTTAAGATCACGATCATGATAAAACAAGGACCTCTGTCCCGATGTTTGCAATAAAATTTGTATGACATTTCCTACTTTCCTTAAGGGTCCCTAAGTTCTGTGAAAATATAATGTTTTCGAATATCTGAGGGCACGGTCGTGCCCTCGCCAAGACGAGCCAAGCGAAGCGCAAGGGCACTACCTATCTTTTCTCGAAAGGCTTCGCCGTTTTTTTGAACCCTCATAACTTTGGTTTGAATGATGCTAAATAGTTAAAATTTTCAAGATAGAATGCCATCAGTAAACTTATTACACATACAAAGTTTGATAACCGTAGCTTTGATACTTTGGTTTTTATTAACATGTAAAAACCTCCGATTTCGTCACTGACTGACTGACTGACTGACTGACTGACTCACTGATCATCAAAATTATAGGGTACTTCCTGAAGTCTTAGAAAGCTGAAATTTGGTATGTATGCTGCTATTAGTATACAAACAAAAGAAAAATTATAAAAATTTAAACTTTACCCCCCCAACCCCTAAAATTAGGGGATGGCAATTTGTATGAAACAAAAATTCTTAAGTTGGTCCCTGAAGGTCTAGAAAGCTGAAATTTGGTCTATAAGCTGCTATTAGCAAATAAACAAGATAAAAATTATAAAACTTTAAACTTTACCCCCCCGACCCTTAAAATTAGGGGATGGCAATTTGTATGAAACAAAAAATTCTTAACGTGCTTCCTGAAGTTCTAGGAAGCTGAAATTTGGTATATAAGCTGCTATTAGCAAACAAACAAGAGAAAAATTATAAAACTCTAATCTTTGCCCCCCCAACCCCTAAAATTAGGGGATGGTAATTTGTATGAAACATAAAATTCTAAGGGTAAGTAATAATGTAAGCTGATATTAGTATACAAGCTAGAGGAAAATTCTAAAATTTGTAAAGTTTACCACCCCAACCCCTAAAATTAGTCCGTTTTTTATCGGTTGTCGTATTTATTTAATCTTTATTGCTCAAAGAAAGTACAAATGGCGCACTTAATGCCGCGTGGCATTCTCTACCAGTCAACCATTGGGCGAGCTAGAAAACTGTAACATCGTCATCATCATCATCATGATGATGATTGAAAGTACAAATGGCGCACTTAATGCCGTGTGGCATTCTCTACCAGTCAACCATTGGGCGAGCCAGAAAACTATAAAATCGTCATCATCATCATCATCATCATAATGATGATGAAAGTACAAATGGCGCACTTAATGCCATGTGGCATTCTCGACCAGTCAACTATTGGGCGAGCCAGAAAACTATAACATCGTCATCATCATCATGATGATGATGATGATGATGAAAGTACAAATGGCGCACTTAATGCCGTGTGGCATTCTCTACCAGTCAACCATTGGGCGAGTCAGAAAACTATAAAATCGTCATCATCATCATAATGATGATGAAAGTACAAATGGCGCACTTAATGCCATGTGGCATTCTCTACCAGTCCATAATTATATCAACTAATATACAAGTTTCAATCATCGGTTATCGGTCCCGACATCCGACAAATGTGAACATTCATATTCATAGGCGAGGCTATTTTTTTCCGGGCATAGAGGGCTGGCAAAACACCCATCATTTCTTGTCGGGCCCGGCAAGAAATCGGATTCCAACAAGTGTGAATAGCTCCTTATAATATAAATGTTCTGCCACTGTAACCTCCGATTAAAATCCGGACCCGACACCCGACAAATGGGAACGGGCTGTAAATATCACAGGCCGATGACGGGTAGCAGTGTCACCGGAGGGAGGAGCTACGTCCTGCGATCGCCAACCCGCCAGCCCAGCGTGGCGATTACGAGTAAAGCCTCCAGTTGTTTGCCAGAAGTGGCGAACAACTGGAAAGGCTAAGGCTTAAGAATAATTACTAAAAAATAGGGAGAATAAGTAAAAATACAATACTGCAATAAACAAGCAACCTACAAAAAGAGGTGAAATCCCCTCAAAAACATTTTCATGTAAAATGTAGCCAAGACGAGGGCGAGACCACATTGCGTGCACTGTCAAAAAGTTATCAGATGTCATGAAGGGCCAAGCTGACTACAACTTTACACGCCCCCAATTATTCTACAATCACAAACTTAACATCTTTGCCAAAATATGTGGCTTGGCCGTTGAGCTTTCGTAAGAACTATTGTGGAAACGAAAAAAAAATTACCCTCATTATTATGCGAAACGGCCATCCACATATTTTGGCAAAGATGTTAAGTTTGTGATTGTAGAATAATTGGGGGCGTGTAAAGTTGTAGTCAGCTTGGCCCTTCATGACATCTGATAACTTTTTGACAGTGCACGCAATGTGGTCTCGCCCTCGTCTTGGCTACATTTTACATGAAAATGTTTTTGAGGGGATCTATTTATACAAATCAGTTGATGGATAACCAACCGCTTTTGAAAACATACAGGTTAAACCTAAACCTCCTTATTTTGAAGATTGTTCAAAAATGGTTATTATTTTGCTTACCTGCTTATAATAAAGTACCTATTGTCTTTTGAATAATTAAATAGCGCATATTTTATCAAAATGTTCACATATTTTATGTTGTAATTAATAAATTATGTGAAAGATCATGCTCATGTAGCTAAAATAGAGATACTTTTGTCTTTGAGTTAACTGTTATAACCATGTATCAAATCTGACTGCAAATTAATAAAATTAAAAAGTAAAATATCCCTGCTATAATTTATTTTCAAAGCACGCTAAGTCAAATACAGCAACGGAGTTTTTACAGAGTTGCGCTCACTTATAAATGTTTTTTTTTGCTATAAATAAGATCTAAAAGATATTAGTTCTACCATTTCCAGTTTTAATTTCTCTATGTATGACGAACGAAGTCAGTAGTGCCAAATCTTGAGTTGTGTTGGCTATCAGAAATTGCGGCCAGTCGGGAGAATTGGCTTTCTAAAAGAACGAAACTTTAGTTTCTTACTTCACCAGCTTTAGTTCTTTTTAAGGTTACCTATTCTTCTTCTTCTTGTCAAGTCCACAGACAAATCATTGGAGGGATTTTGCTTTTGTTATTTATGTATAATGACCAGCTTGGTTCAGTAGTAGCGATCGCTGCTTCTGCCACAATGGTCGCTGGTTCGATCACGGTAAAAAACATTTGTGTGCCTAAACGTATATATTCGTATAGGGGTTTGCTATATGAGTGCTGTATAATATGTCATATAAAAGTATCTAAGGAAGTTCATCAGTTGTCTAGTAGTCATAGTACAAGCTTCGACTTAGTTTGGGACTAGATGAAGCTATGTGGCCCGGCGTGGCATGAATTTATCCTTATTGATATTATTAATGTTATATTAACTTCATTTATCTGTCAAGCTTTCGTACCAAGACAACTGAAGCGATTTAAATTAAATTTGGTGCACAAGTAGTCTAGGACTTAGGAAACATATAGGATTGTAAGTTGTAAACGGTTAAAAAGGGCGAAAGAAAGGTAATTTTCAGAGCTAGAAACTTGAAACTTAGTCTTAGTCTGTTGATTATAATAAATATGATATCCAAAATTTATACCATACCTTATTTGTAAATGAGCCACCAGAAGAATAATCTTGCCAATTCGAATCACCAGCACCATTGCTACTTACGCGACAAGATAGTTGTTCCCACATTGAGCTGAAACTTCTCGCATCAACATTTCTAGCAGTGCTAAGTTTGCGTCCGATGTGTATGTCGGACATAGTCACCATTGCTAAATCCTGAGTTGCAGCATACGCCGCTCGACCGCAGCGACCCAGTGCTAATCAGAGTTTGCACACTACGACACCATTGATCCCACAGAGGAGCGACTAACGAGTGTATAGCGCTCGATTTTGCTCTAAGCGCTCCGAACGTTTCCATGTCCAGAAGCCGAAGTTGCCGGAATGAATTAATCAGACGAATCGAAGTTCCCCCAAATGAATTAATTCAGATCCGAGTGGAGGAGCGGCAAATAACTCTTGCTCGGTTACAGCAAGTAACATTCATTTTGAACGAGGAGTTCGCGCCATTATTTGCTACTTCGATTAGAGTCATCAATGACCATCGCTTAGCCATTATAAGGCTGAGCGTATGCTGAGACGTAGGCGACGCAGCTTAGCATAGAACAGCGCAAAACAGGGCAGGGTAGTTGAGGCAGATATGCACAGACGCAAGTCTGCGTCGCTCGTGGCTGGGCCACAGCCTACATTAGGCTCGAATGTTCCATGTTTTTCAAAATCTGCTCTGCCCTGCGCAGAGGGTTAAGAGTTACTCATAAAAGAAAACATCTTATTTCAACCTTCCTCCCCGCTACAGTCAAGGTCGCCTTGGTTATCATCGTAGACAGTTAAGAAAAAAGATGTACTGTTAGATACTTAGACAATAACAACAAGTTAATTAATCTTTATAAGTATAACTAGCTTTTGCCCGCGACTTCGTCCGCGTGTTTAGATTTTTACATTCAAAAGTTTTTTTCCCAATCACTTCCGGTCCCGTTGGAATTTTGCAATATCGCGTTGCAGATAATCTTAACGTTCATTAATGTACCTTGCATGCCAAATTTCAATCATCTATCTTAACGCGATTTAGATTTTTCATACAAAAGGTTTTCCCGCTAACTCCTGATCCCGTGGGAAGTTTGCAATATCCTGTTGCAACTGAAAATCACTAAGGTACCTGCATGCCTAATTTTAAGATTTTCCCGCTAATAGGAAATGTGGATGACTTTTTTTTATGAATTTAAAAGATCATAGATCTCATCTTTTATCTTTTCGTAGATCGTAGAATTTTTAAACTATCTTTTCTATTAAGTGTGATATAAAGCGTAAAAATTATTGCTTAGACAGAGAGATCCGACGTGGCGGATGACGTCACGTACCGTGCGCGCCATACAAACTCCATAGAAAAATCTGTTTTCGTGAGAGAGACGGATATATTAATTTTCAACGACTCTATCTCGCCCATTTTTCAGCCAATTTTGATTTTGTTTTCACTGTTCATAGTATATTTTTATCTATTTTACGATAAATACATGTAACTATTTCTCATGCATGTCCCTATTCTCGTTCCCGTGGGAATTTCGGGAATTCTTTTCTTAGTGCACCTCTACGGTACCTAAGCTACGTCCCTTCTAAATTTCAAGTGCCTAAGTTGAGCCGTTTAGGCTGTGCGTTGATATGTCAGTCAGTGAGTTTCTTTTCTCCTTTTATATATTTAGATTTAATTTGATCGGTAACGCCATTTATTGAGAGGAATTAGTAGTTTTGGGCTATTTTATTTCTCGGCCTTTCTTTTCCTATTTTATCAAATAAAGGGTCGATATAAAATTTTGAAATTTTATCCCTTTTCTGAGTGGAATTTATCAAAACCCTTTCTTGGCAATATCTACCACGTCATGGTATAGCTTTGTGACATAAAGGGTTGATTTAAAATTTTGAAATTTTATCCCTTTCGGAGTGGAATTTATCAAAACCCTTTCTTGGCAATAGCTATCACGTCATGGTATAGCTTTGTGAATGCAAAGTCTCAGCCCGAACGGTTTAACTTTTATCCCCTATTTTATCCCCTTGGGGCTCGAAATGATCAAAATTCTTTTAAGCGGATGCTTAAACGTCATAGCACGTCGTAGCTTTATACATTCCAAGTCTTAGACCAATCGGCTTAAAATTTACAAAGTTTTATACAAACCTATTTTTTCATCAGCTATTTTATCCCCTCGGGGGTTGAAATGATTAAAACCCCTTTTTAGCGGATGCCTACGTCATAGTAGCTTTATACATGCAAATTCTTCGCCCAATCGGCTTAAAATTGACAAAGTTTTATACAAACTTTCATCCCCTATTTTATCCCCTTGGGGGTAGAAATGATCAAACCCCTTTTTTAGCGGATACCTACGTCATAGTAGCTTTACACATGCAAAGTCTTAGTCCAAACGGCTTAAAATTGACAAAATTTTATACTAACTTTCATCCCCTATTTTATCCCCTTGGGGGTAGAATTGATCAAAATCCTTTCTTAGCGGACGCCTACGTCATTACATCTACCTGCATGCCAAATTTCAGCCCGATTGGTCCAGTAGTTTGGGCTGTGCGTTGATAGATCACTATGTCAGTCAGTCAGTCAGTCAGTCAGTCAGTCACCTTTGAGTTTTTTATATTTAGATAATAGGAAAGATATTCTATAAATACTTCTTAAATGATTGAAATTTGTAAAGCTCATGCTTCCCCTATTACGAAACTGCTTGCGAAAACCAAAAGCGTGTCTACGTCCGTTACAATCATTATCTGAAACTACACGAGTATAATAATAACACTTAATTATCCTCTAAAACTTCCAAGGCATAAATGTAGCAAACAGACGCTTAATTACTTTCAGTCCACTCCGCGGCAAAGCAGTCCATATCACAACACTAACAAATTCGAGTTTATGAACAATGTTTTTTCTTAATCACCCTCTGTACGTAGATTAATTTAGAATACGGGCTTAATGCGAGTAAGTTTCCTAGTCTAATTTGCTCGGGTTTAGAGCAAAGACGTGTTTCCATATAGAGTGAAGATTCCGCGGGAGTTATTTAACTAATTTTACATGCGGGGCAAGTTTTAACCCCGGCGCCATCTGTTTGTGTTACCCCTGTCGGCGAGCATCGTGACAATGCTTGAACACTTGACGAGACGATAACGATACGATTTTAATAGATTTTTAATGTATTTGATGGTTTTTTATTTGGCCTGTCAATTGCTTCTTTATATCCTGTTTCAATCATCAATATCCTGTATAAAGGATACATATAATAGAATATATAAGGAGGTACATATAATAAGCAGAAGCCTATGCTCTACGTTTTAGTAAATTCAAAGTAAGTAAGCTATTAAAAATAATAAAATTTGAATCAACTAAAACGAATAGGAAGCTTAAATTATTTAATAGGTTAGGCTACTAGCATTTATATTGTATTAATATAAAACATTAAAATGTAGGCCTATGTCCAGCAGTGGACTGTTGTGAGCCGATAATGATGATTAAAATGTAAATGTTATATTTTATTTTTAAAAAGGCCAACTGGTGAGTTTCATGTAGCACTTGTTAAGAAAATATGTCTTATCTTGCAATCTATTTCCACAAATATCCTTTTATGTAAAAAAAAATATATAAAATAAAATAAACTCTCGTGTCGAAATTATTAATACGCCAATGTAATTAAATATAATACATACATTTTGTCTGTACTCTATCACGAATACTAAGACGCTAACTACGTCATACGACGTTCGGAGTTAGCTCTGCAAATTCTTACCGATGTTCAAACAATGTTCAACTTGTCTTGTCTCGCAATTGTGCAGAGCAGCTAAGCTACATAGAAGATTGTCGCTTTTATAGAACCTGAATATGAATAATGTTTGTTTGTAGTGTTTTGACGTTACAGCTACTGTAACTTGCTTTATCTTTAACTTTATTTAAGTGGGTTCCTACTTAACGGAAAATTAAATTTTGGAATTATTTGATTAGGAATTGTGAAACTACATTCCTGATCTATTTTTTTTTATTGCTTATTGGTGGCAGACGAGCAAGCGGCCTGTCTGATGTTAAACAGTAACCGCTGCCCATGGACATCTGCAATGCCAGGGGCACAGCAATGCCGCTACCTACCGTGAGAAGAGAGCTCTCTTTAAACCTCGATGTAGCACAAAGATCTAAACAAAGATGTAGCACAAATTTTTAATACATAACCCAACCTGATTGAAGACGTTAAGAAAATAACATAATATTATTAAACAAGCCAAGACATGCCACGCTGACTGGTAGGTACTATGGGTACTAGACAATTTTTTATATTTGTATAGCATAGTGACGTCCATTCGCCTGGCGGAGAGTTAATAAAATGGGAGCCCTAGCCGCTCTGACAAGATAAGCCTCAGTTTCCAGTCAGTCGCCACAACTAGTCTGGCCCACATGCTATAAAATTGGATGTTTGTAATCGGGTTTATTCATATATTGTCGATTCGGATACAATTGTATTGTCATAATCATAAAATTTCCAAAACTTTAGAGGTACTCACAGAAATATGTTATTAAAAGTGGAACAATTTACGTCCGGACAGCTGTCGACAATAGTACACAGTTTGCTATAAATAATCTGAGCGTAATAAAAGCCGAAATAAGGGAAGCGAGAAAGAATGAAATTGTCGCAACAAGGAGAGTATTATTCAGTGTCACTCGCTAGACGCGTTGTAATATATGCTTTAATAAAAGGGTTTCAATTCTCACCCGAACATACATCACGCGAAGAAACCCGAAGTATCAATAATATCGAGAAAGATCTTCAATTTATTATTCATTGAAGTCGCCGGGCGGGGCGGCCGCTCTATAAATCTCGGGATCGCCACTAAATCATCGTTTGCACGGAAGGACGTGTGCTGGTGCAATTTTAGCCCTTTTTTCTTTGTCCGGTTCCATTGACCATTGCAATTTTATTGCGAACTAGCTGTGCTCGCGACTTCGTCCGCGTGGAATAGTTATTTTTTCCCCGTTTTTTTTTACATTTTCCATTATTTTTTCGCTCCTAATAGTTGCAGTGTGATGTTATATACCCTAAAGCCTTCCTCAATAAATGGTCTATTCAACACAAAAAGAAATTTTCAATTCGGACCAGTAGTTCCTGAGATTAGCGCGTTCAAACAAACAAACAAACAAACAAACAAACAAACTCTTCAGCTTTATAATATTATAGTTATATTAGTTAAGATTAAGATAATTGGTAATCGATTCTAAGAATCTGAGTGAGGTGATTATGATTTACATTCAGCTTTTAAAAATCTTTTGATGTACTGTAGTCGTTAATCATGGTACATGACATGAAACAAGTTAATTAGTTTTGAAAATACAACTTTGATGAATTAATTAATGCTGTACAACATTTTTGCTGTGAATCCTTTGATTCACACCCTACATTTCAATTTTTCAGTATGAGTACTAAATTTATGTATCATACATGTGTATTATAGATTAGTATCAGACGTGATTTACAAACCAAAGGTCTTTAGTCAACTCCAAAATATGTTTTTCGGACGACACCCGTGCCACAAGCTAATGAAACCTCGCACTCGATTAACATTTCAAATATCACATTATTTATCATAATTACCACATTTCAATATGAAACTACAAAGCTCTCCGCGCCATTTAGGCAGCTAAACAACGTCACGGGTTGTGACCTTAGCCGTTCCTCGCACCCAGCATTAACAATGTATTCAGGCCTAAACAAAGAGAAGCAGGTGGATCGTTGGCGACGCAACACCCACTGAAAGATTCCATAAAAACTGTAATGGTACCCTCGTCACGTCCGGACATCTTATTTATCTAGTCACGGGCAAAATCATTGTTTCCTTTTTCGTTGTGTTGGTGCAAAAACAGGCCTTATTACCGCCACGGCTAACAGATGAACTGCTGAACAGGCCCATTGTCCCCGATCTTTGTGTGTGACGTTTGTTTCACGCAGGCCTTGGAAAAATATGTTCCGTCGCGCGGAGAAACAGCTATTTATTCATGTGTTTCCCACACTTGTTTTGTGTTTCTAGGCTACTTAAGACTCTTGTTTTCGTCGAGTAGAGTGCTAGTGGACTGTTTCTGTAGTAAGCAACTACGTAGATTATACAACCTTAATTTTTAGTGGCTATTTTCCTATAGTAACCCAACCCAAAAACCCGTAAAACGGGTAAAACGTTACGCACTCAGTAATACTATTTATTTAATTGCTAGATTAATACCATTAACTTGTCTCCCTAAATTTAAAAACAAAACCATCAAATTTAATAGCGATTCAATGGATTCAAATAATAGCTTATTATTACTAGGTACAATTTATATGATGATTTTTTTTTAAATATAAGATGAGACTTAAGATGAGAATACTTATATCTGATTGCTTAGCTTCGGAGTAATGTTCATTCATAGCGTTACACTAATCTAATCTTTATTTGGTTATATTCATATAATTATAATAATCAAGAGTTAGTTACAAATGTTCAATTTTTTGTAAAGAATGATGACATAAAGTTATGTAGATGTAAGCATTAATTAAACAGATTGTTTTATAAATATTCTTTATTAAAAAGCACATTATATAAACATTAAAAGATCAACTGCAAAATAGCAAAATTAGCGTTCTTTAATAAACATTTCCTTGATATGCCTTCTCAAAAGTTAATCAATCATAAATAATTAATGTAAGAATCTCGTGTTCATTCCCAGTGCTCTAATTAAGAAAAAATATCAAGGCGTTGTGGTAATTTGTGCTAACAAAATGTAAGTAGGTACATAATTATCAAATAATGCTTAATTGTAAGTAAGGATAAATCAAATGATTTTTTTTCTAAAGACGTATTAGCGTTTAATTAGTATTAACTTATAATTTATTGATAGAGATTTAAGAGGTTTATTAAGCCCTACCAAATGGTAGGGGTAATGCAAGTAGGTATATAAAATATGAATTATTTTATGTGGCCGTCACATTATGGGTTGTCACGTTTATAGACTTCCATCAGGGGGAGGGAAGCTACTATAATCTGTGCTACTATGCTGAGCCATTATATAAAAAAAAATTCATTGATTTTATCACTTCGAACTTCAGAGCATAAAAACACCTACATGCTAAAAACCTTTATTTATTATTATGATAAAAAGAAATCAATTAATTAAATCGATCATGTCAAAGAATCCTGTTATTTCATAACGCGGACTCTTTTGACATAACTGTTGAATAACATTGTCAAATTAAAGAATCACCGCTATTTACATAACTGGAAAAGTTTACTCATAATTACTTTCAGTAATGATTTCGTCGAAGTTTTTCAATAATTAAATTCGAACGGAAAATTCATTAGCAACTTTTAGCCAGTTTGAAATGTCATTGGGAAAACTAAGTCAGTAATTCAAACTTATTATGTATTTACGAAAATAAATTGTGATTGGTAGCCTAAAATATATATTATAGAAAAGCTTTATAATATATTGACACATACAAGTTTCCACGTAGGTACAGAAGCAAACTTGAATAATAATTTTATCTTTCTTTGAGTATGAGTCTTCTACTCAAGAAAGAATGCGACGGTGAGACCTATAGCTTAAGAAGCTTACTTGATTTTTAGCAAATACCTTGGACGTGATATGAAAGGATAGGGTTTGAACACCACGCACATATTTCATACCAATATACGAGTAACTACATTATCTGTCTCTCGTTTGCATGTGCCGAAGTAGCGTGAAGAATGAGTAAGCAGAATTCATTATCTGAAAAATTAAAGTTTTCATTTGGTTCAGTTTTTAATGACCTCTTATATTATATGGATACGGTTCATTTATGAACCAGAATGAATCAATTTCGAAGTGATTATCATCACTGACAGTCTTATGACATCCATTTAAAGATGTAGGCATCCTGTTTTTTTGTCAGGCCTTGTTGTGCCTGATTCCATAGTTTTGCCGTTCACACTATGATTTGTCTTCGATTGTGTCTACTGTCGTTCAATTTTTTTTGTCGTTATTATAGTAGCCTGTTAGCAAGCAGAAGGGAAGCATGAGTCGCTGTGACAACAGGCAAGCAACTGGTCATTTACCTGTCAGTTGCCCCTGCCATAAAATTATTAAGAGAGTGAAACTCATTATAATATTAGGTATAACTCGAGCACTTAGATCGTCATTTTATGTTCCTTTTAGATTTACTCTTGCTATTAGAGCGAGCGGTAAATACGACTAAGAAATTGCTAGCCGGGGCCGAAATTATGACATCATTAAAAGTGTCAAGTAAGCCTCTATATCTTCCTCTTACGGCTGAAAAGTAACTCGTATTTTCGTAAATAAATATACCAACCGAAGTGAAAGTTTCTAACGAGAGAGGGAACATTTTCCCACCGACAATTGATATTGGATGATTCAGCCTCTCCACGAGGATTCGGAGACTGCTCTTGAAACGTTTTGACCTTGGCGTCCAATCGGTGCTGTAAATAGCTGAGGCCAATAAGCAACTCTGAAAAAAATATACAAGTGTTATGCTGGCCATACACGATTAATTCAGTTTATCATCAAGTACTTGAAACGCCGTTCACTAATTTGTCTGAAAATACATGACAAGACATATTTTTTATATATTATATGTAACTTATTGTAAGTTTTAAGCTTTTAAGTAATAAGTTAAATAAATCATCTTTAACCGTGACCGTACTTGAAGCTAAAATCAAATTTCGATTGTGATTTGATTAAGTTTGTCGTACCTAAGAATTTAAAACTTACTTTATCCATAATTCGAGTTCCAAACCAGCAAGGTACCATAATTTGGATTATCATTATAAACATGTAAGTGGCCAGAAATACATAGTAATCTACTGTTGCGGGCTAAAAAATTTAATTAAGTATTAATATTTCGTTAATGCTTTCATAAATTTTCATTCAAATGCGAAAAATCTTGATTAATAAAATTAACATAATCATAGAGGTCCCAGTCACATATAACACATGATAATTTTTAAATATTGCCATTACTAAAATATTTCCATTTTGTTAATGGAATATTTGTTAATATGGATTATTTGCCAATATTGGTAAACTAATATGAATGTTATTTATTTTGAAATAAAAATAAACATTTTTACTCACTAAAGTAAACCTGAAAAGGCAAACACATATTATGCATGAAGCCATACTAAATTGCACAAATAATGTCACACTGAAAATATCCTGAATCAAATAGCAAAACCTAAAAAATAATGATGAATATGAAGCTAAACTATATTTTTAAGCAACAATTTAACACCTAACAAGAGCATAAGAGACACGCACTTTACCACCTCACCATAATGATTGATTGCTTCATTGAGCTTAAGATTAAGATTCTTATCAACGTCTGTATCTTCAGCAATATTATCTGTTAAACTTCTCAGTTTGATATCAAGGATGTCCAGTTGAGCTATTGCAAATATCATGACGCCCAAAAAGAAAGTATCAATGTTCACGTTGCACAACATATGAAAATGCATTCCAATACCTTGGTAAACAAATATAGGATACACAAATCTCTGAATGGTATCTTCCGAAAGGAAGGAATAAGAACACACTGGTAACTCCAATTTTACAGGCAAAAATAGGTGTACGAAAAATGGGGTTAATACATGTGTAAAATTTGATGTTGTCGAAACCACGGCTACAATTTTCCAGTATCTAACATTAAACTTCTTTGCTTTATTTATTATTTCTACTCCTTCATTAGTGGTTGGTTGAAATATATCACTTTCTAAGCTTGCTAGAGCCTTCGATATTTTGCATCGCTGAAAGAAAAAAGTAAATACTTTTGACGTTACAGCGAGCTCCATAAAGTAAAACAACATTTCTTCAATGAAGCTGTCCAGTTGTCTCGGTAAAAAGTAAAAATTAATAGACAGCAAAAAATCATACAATATGATTACAAAAAAAATTAATAAAATGGAGTAATAATGATAATATGGCCAGATATCGATATCAGGGTACAACCCAAGAAATTTCCAAAAATTTTTATTTCTATCAAAACAATCAATTTGTTTAAACTCCATCGTGTCAACCCAGAGGACTAGATTAGAACGTCGTGTATTTACAATAGAAGTTACATTTAAGGACACTTGAAATATTCTTGCTGTTTAAATAGATCGTACTTACAAAGACTTTGTGATTAGCTAGGCCATTTAATATTGCAATACCTTAATTAAAACAAGTACAAGGTGCCTGCCTGCCTTTGAATTTGCTATGGTGAATTCCTTTGACAGTTAAAATACTATAGTTAAAAATTATACGTTAAGAAGCTCAAAGGTAAAGAAAGTGGAGCTTGGCGTGTGTACATATAAATGCAAATGAATGTAGGTTAATTGCGGGAAACGGCGGTTTTTTAAAATGAGATGCAATTAGTGGAGGTGACTCCATCGAGCCGCAAAATGATCCAGAATTTGCTTTAATTAACAGAGTTCCAGGCGCACCAGTCTTAATAATGATATGTAAATAAGGCTTATGAAAACGCTTGCAAGAATATAGCAAGTCACAAAGTTATATAAAGGATAGAAATCTATTACGATTACGAGTACATATACCTCGTAGAAGTTTTTTAATGTGTTTTGATTTTGAACGTTTGAAAAAGTGACAAGCTGTGGCCACTATATTAATTGAAACATTTCTGTAAGTATAATATTGCCAGAGCAACTTAAAGGACCCAGGCAAAAAAATTTAAGAAGTGTAATGTTTATGAGCTGCAAAATCGTATTAGATTTTAGTGCATTTATTATTATTAACTTTATTTATCGCTTTATTTATTTCTTGTAGGTACTATAGTATTCTGCTCATTTTTAATATTAATTATTAAAAACATCTAAAATTTGTAGAAACTAATTAGGCTAATGTGTCAACCATATTATTGTTTAGTCCATAAGTGTTATATGATGCTGTATGTTTCTCTAATAAAGAAAATAAAATAAAATAAAATCTGCTTCTAGAATATTACACCTTGAAAATGTTATCAATAATCCACAACCAATTTAGTGAAGTTCGTCCCAAAATAAAATACACAAAGAATATTTCCAAACTTTCGAGGTTGTTGTTTTGCTGTTACATAACAAACTTTCCCTCAACAGGTAAAATGGGACCTTAAGAAAATTGTTACCAGCCCGTTTTGCTTTATAAACTCATGGCATTCAGATCTTCGTAAACTTTTTATATATTCCTGCAAAGAAAATGTAGGCGTGAGAAACTTCATTATTGTTTGTCTAGCTTATAATATATCCTTATTTTATCCATACAGTTTAGGAATAAACGTATCGTACTTTAGGATTATATTGTATGTCAATGTATAAAAAACTTTTTTTTGCGTCGAACGAAACACCTAGATTAAGTGCCCCCACTTCACTTAAATTCTATGGCAGTGTCCCGCTACAAACGCTCATGTGCGTCGAATGCCCAGACTTGACATAACCCCCCTCCGCATAGCGCCACCAAAACTGGGCGGCACACCTCGGGAGAACGGTGTGGTGTTCTTCCTGCTCATAGCAGTGTATGACACCAATGATCGCTGTGTCCGAAGACACATGCCGTAGTCTTCCTTGTAAGCCCAATGAGGCCCTTCTTCAAGCGCACGTCCTCTAGTCTTCAAGGCACTCTTAGTCTTCTCTTACGATAAGCTGGGATACCTTGATGGTGTTCTGTGCCACAAAGAGAGCAAATATATGATCCACGTCACTATGCGTCCGTTACACAAGACGACAGCTTTTCGGTTTGGAATACTTAGAGCTTGCTCCTCATCCTTCTCGTAACGAAACAATGAAATCCTTACGCGCATTTCGAGAAGAAACTGATATCGGTAGTTCTATATACAAGTACCTATTCTATATAAAAACCACCTAGTAAATAAGTACAATAAATAAAGTGTTAAGAAGACATCCGATAGTCCCGTCGCAGCCGATCGCACGATAGTGTCATTCGGGACACGCCTCGCCTCGGGGCTTCGTTACGCCGTGCTCAGCCCTCATTTCTACCAACCTTTGTTCCGTAGCGTAAAGCTGACGGCTGATTTGGCGAGGCACAGGTGAACAATTTTGTGTTTTCTTGTAGAATATCTGGGTACATACTGGTTTATTTGGTGGTGCTTAAAATTCGTAATGAAAAGCTTTTACCGTCTTTTCACCCGACACTGCCAAAATTGGCAGAGATAATTTAGAAAAGTTCTTTTCTTAAATTGTCTGACCGGCAATTAAACTCAAAACCTTTGGATTGCCGAGCTATTGGCGATAACGTTTAGTTATTATGGTCATGAGACGATCAAATCATGCATAATAGAGTACCTATCTGAATAATATTATCAGTTATCTAGTTATCATAGTACAAGCTTTGGCTAAATTTGGAACTAGATGGCACTGTTTGCCCCAGCGTAGCGGTTTTACCATTGGTACAATTCTATTGTCACAACACAGTTGATCGTCCACTTGATACCTAATTGTCGTGTCTGCACCATGTGACTCGCGTCTTACCCTCATTTGGTCCCTATCGTAAATCAAAGCAGGCTCTCTTTTTGATACAATCGTATGTCCAAGCATTATACCCCAAGACTTCGTAAATTTTGGTTTGTCAATATAAACTACAATACTAGCTATCGTTAAATTGTTAATTGTAGTTAGTTATTTAGCTTTCGCCCACAGCTTTGCCCGTGAAAACTTTGGCTTCCTCCGGAACAGTATATTTTTCCGCGGCCGTATTCTGTCTATAATGGCCTGATAAGTTAATTACTTCCCTTGGGATAAGATTTATAATTTGCGCAGAATACATAATAATATATGTACGGGTACATGAAGTACATACAATAAAAATAAATTTGATGACGTTGTCACAGTTTACTCGTGATAGCGTTATGTCATCGTGGCGACGACGCGTCTCCGAGCTTCATTAGGCCGTGTTCAGACTTCCATCTTACCTTCTACTGTAGTGACAAGTTGACGGATGACTTACTGCCTAGGCACAGGTGCGCAACGGGAAATGTTCTTAATTTTGCACGTAACAAACATCAGGAATTCTAAAAATAGCTCACATAAAAACAGATAAATGTTATGCGTGTTTCTACGAGTATAACTTCTTCTTCGAGGCACGAAGAAGATGCTCAGAAGATGTGGGTGGCGCGACCCACTCAATTTGTATAACGATTTCGTGGCACACAGTCGCACGAGTTCCGCGTGGGTAAGCATTCCATCGCTGTTCTGAAGCCGGGGGTAGGCATGTTTTCCTGTCCTGACCAGGACTGACCACATAGGGGGGTGACCATACCGACTCCCCGTAAAGGTGGAGGGCAAAAGTAAAGGACCTCTTTTTTCTACGGGAAGTTTTTTAGAAAAAAGAAGATCTTTTTTAACTGCGTCCTTATAGCAAAGCATCGAGCCGGACTATGGTTAAGATTGAGTTCAAGGGAATTTAAAAGTAGGTTGTCTTGACCTAGTATAAAATATATAATTTAATTTAAAAACACTATACTGTTCCAGCTTATCATTCGCGCGATAGGACAGGTTCATCGGGACACTCCGCCTCGAGGATTCGTTACTCTACGCTCAGATTTCGCGCCTTACCGTCCATTGTTAGTGACGTAACGCCTGACTGTCCTACGGCCCAGGTGCGCAATTTTATGTTCTGTGGTGGAATGTAGCGTTAAAAAAGTTTCTTATCTTATTTTGGGTCAGCACAGCACTGATAAAGGATAACTTACAAAGTAAGCCACAATTTTTTTCATATGTGTGTGTCCGTAACAGGACGTAGGTAATTAAACTATTTTTTTTATTTTCATAAAGTTATCAATAACCATCATCTTCATCTACCTGCAAATGTCCAATGCTGAACATAGATCTCCCCCTATGACATTATGTCATTTGGGGATTTGCCATAGTCATCACGCTTGGCAGACCGGTTGATGACCGCAGTAGGTTTTATTTGTACCCAGGTAAAAACCCTCCTGCTCGTTTCCTGACATTCTCTTATTTCATGGGATGAAATAGGGTGGTCCTATTCTAAATCCGGAAACTACTCGTTTAAGAATACAATAACAGTAAAAAATCTTAACACATCAGTGTAAATTTTATTTAAACATTCTCCAAACATAATAGCAATCAGTAATAGTCTATGATATCCAAATAAATTCACGTCGACATTTACGATATCTATCGAAACTCTTCTATATTCCATACTAATCCATAAAAGAAAATCTAGCACTAGTGAACATTAATCCATACTAAGCTCGATCCTCCCGGCTCAGTTTAAGCGGCACAATTTAATTATTAATACCCGCTTCCCGCCTGAAAGTAACCCAGTATAGATAATTTGAATTTTTAAACAGACGGCACGGCCGATTAATCCGCAAACCGCTGGGGATTCGGTCATAATAAGCGATTTGAATTATACACCCGCAACCCGCAATCTAACTTTGGAATACGAAACGGTTATTTTGTGCTAACTTTTTTAGAAACTGAAAATTGTTTGAGCTACAGACTTGAACCTGCAATTTAGTAGCATAAAATAGTACCTAATTAAGATTTTTTTTAATGCAGTGGGAACTACATAGTTCTCCCTGCCCCATTTTACCATCAGACGAGTAGAGATAGAGCCAAAAGGCATCGTTTTATTATTATACTAGCGGTGCTCGCGACTTCGTCCGCGTGGAATAGTTATTTTTTCCCCGTTTTTTTTTCATTTTCCATTATTTCTTCGCTCTTAATAGTTGCAACGTGATGTTATATAGCCTAAAGCCTTCCTCGATAAATGGTCTATTCAACACAAAAAGAATTTTTCAATTCGGACCAGTAGTTCCTGAGATTAGCGCGTTCAAACAAACAAACAAACTCTTCAGCTTTATAATATTAGTTAAGACAAATCCAAAAGACTCGCACGGTGCATTTTGATTCTACTTTCTTAGTGTAAACGGCCAAACAATGAAACTCATTGCCGGACTCTTTGTTCCCCGAGGCACATAATTTTCGGGTATTCAATACGAGAGTAAGTCGGTATTTTCTGAATAAAGGCACTCTATCGTAGGCTTCAATATCACTTAACACCAAGTGAATAGTGGCCAAGCGCAAATCCATATCTAATAAAAAAAAACTAGAATTGGTTTTTAAAACACTAGAAAAGTGGGAGATTTTTTATAGATACACAAGTAATATTTTCTTTTGCCCCATAGTGTTAGTAAGCACGTGCTTAGTTTAGAGGAGGAGTGAAGTGGAGAAAAGAAATTTTTAAAGGTTCTGGGTAGCGCCTGACCCAAGCTCGTCTAATGTTATGTGACATTAAAGTTTAAAAAGTACATATACCTGAATAAAGTGCCCAAAATCTTAATGGTTCGACAAACGACGACAAATGGTATCCACAGTGCGATGTGACAGGACGGAAGCCAGAACTTTACCAACTTTACAAGGCAGATGATAAAGGCAAAAAAGCAGCTCTCTTTGGTAAAAGCGATAAAAACATCAAATTAATCCCAATTCCAAAATTGGTTAATGAATATCATCCCAATAATTTTATCTAAATATACCTACTTACATACTTATCGAAACACCATACCTACATGATCGTGGTACTTACGAGAATACGATTATTTAACGCTGGCATAATTATGTTTACGTTTAATATTTATCTGTTTGTTTTAATTAATGCGCAAATTGGAGTGTAATCTTTGCTCATCGGCTTAAATAGCTAATGATTCTAAAACATCGCGAGATTAATACATAATCTTCATCATCAATTAAATAACAATGCTAACGCCACAGCCAAGTTTGACGCAAAATCGTTAACAATGTTGTGTTAAATATTTACATTTCGTTTTGAGTAAACAGCTGCCTGCATTAATTCGACTTCACTTCCTTTCCTAAACGTAAGGAAAGCTCTGTAACAATAGAAATGTAGTAGTACTAAACTATAAAATATAGAAACTGTAGATGACTATATTTGATTTAGCATGCTACTCTAAAGCTACCAAAAAGAACCGTTAAAATTCGAAGCTATATGAGAAATCAATTTTGTTTTTACTATGAAACCGCAAAGGAAAGTTGAATAGGAAAATTATTGAATAACTAGCTGTGCCGGCGGCGTCGCACGCGTTTCGGGTTTCAAAAATAAAGGACTTCCATAAAATGGTAATAGAATTTTAAGTTAGACCTCTAGCAATACATTGGTGAAAACCGCATTAAATTCCATGCAGTAGCTTTTGCGTGATGCGCATTGAAACATACAGGTAAAAATTTCTCCCGTTTTCCCAACACCTCCCGTCACTGCTCTGCTTCTACTGATTGTAGCGTGATGAAAAGTATACTATAACCACTAATAGCCCAGGAGTACGAAGAATAATCGTACCAAGTTTCGTTAAAATCCGTCCAGTAGTTTTTTTTTCTATAACGAACATACAGACAGACAAAAATTTAAACTGATTGCATTTTTGGCATTAGTATTTTTTTTTTTTTTTTTTTTATAGTAGCACGGCATAATGGCCACTCTACGCCTGATGGTAAGCGAGAGAGAAGCCCAAGTCGCTGCGACAACGGGCAGGTAACCAAGCCAGTTACCCGTCAGTTGCCACCGCCATGCCGGCCCATAAGATGCTTCTTCACGCCCCGTTTAAAGGATCCTATATCGAAAGAAGGAGGAAACACATGTGCTGGCAATGAATTCCACACTTTCACAACACGGCAAAGGAAGGAATTGCCGAACTTTTTTGTACGCGACGGGATGTCCTCGACGGTAAAGCTGTGACAACGGAGGCCAGCACGAGTGGTTCTGTAGCGGAAGAGAGAAGGAGGCACAATAGAAAACAACTCTTCAGAGCACTCACCATGGTATAGGCGATAAAACACACTTAAGGACGCAACATCTCTTCGCAGTTGAAGAGGTTCTAAGGACCCAGTAACTTTATCATCACCTATGATACGAACAGCCCTTCGCTGCATTCTGTCGAGGGCATCGAGGAGATATTTAGCAGACCCGTCCCAGAGATGCGAACAATACTCGAACAATATCGATCACTAATCACCCCTGATAGTTATTTTGAAAATATATTTCATGTACAAAATTGACTTCTCTACAGATTTATATAGTATAGAATAGAATAGGACCACCCTCTCTCATTCTTTGGGTATCATAGAAGATGACTAAGGGAATACCAGGAAGCGGGCAGCAGCGTTTACTTAGGTGTAAATAAAATCTACTGCGGTCACCAACTCACCGGCCAAGCGTGGTGATTAGAGCAAATCCCATTGACAATTATCATTGGGAGAGGTTTGAGTCCAGCAGTGGATTTTTGTAGGATGATTATGATGTCCAGCAGTGATATCGTAGGTTAAAAAACCGGCCAAGTGCGAGTCGGACTCGCGTACGTAGGGTTCCGTACCACTGATTGAATGAAAAAAATAGTTAATTTGATTTATGACTTAAAAAAACTACTCTCTAGATTTCATTCAAACTAATTTCGTTAGTAGTTTTCATGGTTATACACATCATATATTTTTTTCAGTTTTATCATACCCATATTTTAGAAGTTACGGGGGGACACACATTTTACCACTTTGGAAGAATCTCTGGCGCAAACTATTCAGTTTAGAAAAAAATGATTTTAGAAACCTCAACATCATTTTCAAATACCCCACACGTATAGGTTTGACGAAAAAAAAAATTTTGAATTTCAGTTCTATGTATGGGGAACCCCAAAAATTTTGATTTTTTTTTCTGATTTTATTTTAAAATCTTATTGCGGTTCACAGAATACATCTACGTACCAAATTTCAATAATGCAGCTTTTATAGACACGGACGGACAGACAGACAGACATGACGAATCTATAAGGGTCCCGTTTTTGCCATTTTGGCTACGGAACCCTAAAAAGGATCTACCTTGCGGTTTCAGATATAAACTTCATCAAGCTCACTTCTAAAACTATTAAGTATTCTACTACAAAACAGGTTGCTTTGTATACAATCTCAAGTATCTTTAATTCGCATTTTGTTATCTACAAGATGTAACGAGCATTATCATTAGTCCGCCGTATCTCCAAGAGAGTGCTAACGTACTACTCCTTGACTGTATGTAAAGTATGAAAACTTTCATAGTTCACACTTGCCGAATGCAGCAGTATGAATAAAGTTTGGTATTGTATTATACATGAGGACTTAACAACCCTACTATGTTAGTTTGGAACAATTTTGCTCATGAATGTGCTTTTTGAGGACAGTCAGAAACTACTATAAAATATATATGAACAGTTGAACACGTCTATTTATGTTGGTTTGAGTATTTGCTATGTATAATATTATTCATTTATTAATAAAAAATATCTAAGGAATTTTATTAATTGTCTAGTAAGTACTCATAGTAATAGCTTCTGCTTAGCTTGAGGCTAGATGGCGCTGTGTGACCCAGCGTGACGTCATGTCCTAGATAATTTTATAATACATCTTGATATTATGAAACCAATGACATAAACGCAACATTTAAAATAAAATTTCGATTAAGCACAAGACTCCATTACAAATTGAATGTTGGCTTTTTTCTCTGAATTGAACCTCACATTGCCATAAAAACTTTTAATATAAAACCATTTTATTACACCATCAATTAGTAACCACAAGGCATCAATTTACAATAACGTAAGTATTATATTATGCTCATTATGTGTTTAAGCTTTATCATGTTCAATCAGGTACAATTTCACATCATTATTTTAATTAATGAAATAATATAAATCTTTCTCTAAAGCTCAATCACCACACACAGATTTACTTATTAAATCTATCTCTGTAGAGCAAGTGTTAGAGAGCTAAGCTCAAAGCGCGTAGGATTCGAAGGTTTCGGTTTCGATTGCCGGTCGGGTCAATTTGGAAAACAAGCTTTTCTAAATTGTCTCGTCTCTGAGCTTTGCACCCCATTCATTATCTGGTATTGGACAGTTATAGTACCCAGAAGGGAAAACCATGGTTTAAAATCAACTGGTCCGATAAATTCTATGACGCATTATTGTTTTATTCGAGTTGCGGCCGCGACTTCGTCCGCGTGAACTAAATAACCTGTTCTCATTAAAAAGTAATTTCCGCCCTTTCTCAAGCTCTAGAACTCAAGATCTGTGTGTGTAGGTACCATAGGTTTATATACTATATTAAAATCGATTCAATAGTTTCGACGCGAAAGCGCGACAGATAGATACAAAAATTATTTTAAAAAAAAAATTAAACCGACTTCAAAAAAAACACAAACGACCAAAACTAAAAAGCGATAAATAACGTAAGTAATTCTATCCTTAATACATAATTATTTAAATACTAGCTGTGCCAGCGGCGTCGCTCGCGTGGATATCGGGTTTCAAAAATAACGGACTTCCATATAATACCCATCTATACCTTGTGCCTAAGTTTTAAGTTAGACCTCTAGCAATACATTGGTGAAAACCGCATTCAATTCTATGCAGTAGTTTTTGCGTAATGCGCGTTCAAACATACAGGTTTAAATTTCTCGCGTTTTCCCAACACTTCCCGTCACTGCTCCGCTCCTATTGATTGTAGCGTGATGAAAAGTATCCTATAACCTGCCCAGGAGTATGAAGAATAATTGTACCAAGTTTCGTCAAAATCTGTTCAGTAGTTTTTTTTTCTATAAGGAACATACAGACAGACAGACAGACAGACAGACAGACAGACAAAAATTTTACTGATTGCATTTTTGGTATCAGTATCGATCACTTATCACCCCCTAATAGTTATTTTGAAAAAATATTTTATGTACAGAATTGACCTCTCTACAGATTTATTATAAGTATAGATTACAATTATCACTTATTTTTGAAGTCGGTGCCAGCCTCTAGGTACCTAACGAAGACTGTTGTTGTATGACGCGCGCGGCCGGCAAATCCACACGACAATATATATTTATTTGTTTATCTGGCACCGACTTCAAAAATAAGTGATAATTGTAATATTTAAATAATTATGTATTAAGGATAGAATTACTTACGTTATTTATCGCTTTTTAGTTTTGGTCGTTTGTGTTTTTTTGAAGTCGGTTTAATTTTTTTTTTTAAATAATTTTATTTCTCTATTTTTAGTTGCGTTGATGTGCCGTGACCTTGAATAAAGGCTAATTAATGTCCTTAAGAGTTTTACTTGGAAATGAAAAATTTTGCTTTAAGTCAAGTGAAGACTTTGCGATCTAGAATCAAGCATATCACTTACCAAATCACCTGCCCTATTAGCCCTGCATAAGTACATACTACTACCTAGTTTAATATCGACTAATGTCAGTACTGTCCCCTAACTCCTAACCGTTAAGGAGTTCTGTAGCTTCATCATCATCACCAGATGTTGACGCCCGAAAGCATATACCTGAGTAAAATATGATTACGTAACAATAACACCATATTATGAGCATACAATTTTCGGTTGTTGCCCTCAATTTTTCCAGGATCCCAACATCAGATCCTGACTTGGTGATAATGGGACCACCTCGGAAGTGTCCTCTGTCGAACTGTCGAAAAATTTTCGAAATCCATCCATAATTGACGGAAATATCGGTGAACATACATAAAAAAAAATATATTATACATACAGACGAATTGAGAACCTCCTCCTTTTTTCGAAGTCGGTTAAAAACTAACTTTGGCATTTACGAGTATAATTATTACTAGTAAGGATTGTTAGGTATTATATCGACACATAAGCGACACAAATAAATCGCATCGCATTTTGTTTATCAAATCCTATATAGGTAATTAAACCTTCAAGGAGGCTTTTAAATCGAAATATTCATGTTGCAACCATGAAATCGGGTAGACAGTCGGATATCTACAAAGTAAACCGATTTTTCTGGAAAATATTTGGATTATGGCCAGGGAAAACATCTATAAAATATTACAAATATTTTTCTTACATGATAGCTACGTTTCTTATAATTATTTATTACGTACTACTGGTTGTAAATTTAGTTTATACACCTCGGAAGTTTGAAATTTTCATTCAAGAAGTGTATTATATCTTCACCGACGCTGCTGCTATCACGAAAATTGGGACAATTGTTTTAATGCGAGATCAAATTGGTGCATTATTTCAATTAATGGATTGCGAGGAATTTCGAGGATCTGACCCTTATTCTGAACAAATAATTAATAGAAGCAATAAAATATATAACTTCGGTTATAAAGTGTACGCTTATGTATCACATTTTTCATATATTTTTCTCATATTTGTGCCTTTGTATTACTCCAGTCTGCCTATTGTCCAATATTATTTTTTTAGCGATGAAACTAAAAAAGAATACTTTGCGTTCTTGTTTTTTTATCAAAGTATTGGAATGTATATACATATGATGTGTAATGTAAACTTTGACACCTTTGTTGCTGGTTTAATCATGATTCCCCACCATCAAATAAAAGTTCTGAATCACAAGTTTTCACTTTTAAATGACGACAATACCGACATGACAGAATTGAATAAATTGTTGCGGCATTACGATATGATACTAAGGTAAAGGTTCTTCCACGCCCGAAATATTCGTTAAACTTTTTATGGCATGATTTACTTTTGATGTCATTTTATTAAATATTTTCTTACATCATGTCTTTTAAAATGGATTCTTGAAAGGGTGCTTAGTTGAACGGGCTGCACAATCGATCTATGTATAATATTGCTTTATTTTTTCATTGTCGAAGCTTGTGCTATGAGTACTAGACAAAAGATAAACTTATGTACTTGATACTTTTTTGTAAACAAATAGGTATAGGTACATAGCATAACATGACAAGTATAACTTATATTCATGTATTTCAGATACTGTTCTGTTTTGCAAGATACAATAAGTTTTGTTGTATTTGTAGAATTTTATATGGCGTCTTTAATCATCTGCATATCAATGTACGGATTTTTAACGGTAAGACAAAATTACTTTCAAATTACCTAAGTTACAATATTTAACTTTATGTACCTACTTCTTATTTTGGACTCTCTAGATATGTATGTACTAGGATATAAAATCTATAAACCTATATAACACCGCGGCGAATGATCGACACAAACGCTTCTCTTTGAACGCTTCCATACTTCGCTTTAAAACATTATGGTAGTTTTGATAATACGTCTCACATGCTTTGCTCCTTAAAGTCAACAGCCAAATGCATCACCAAAAGAGCTGAATAGACTCACGTTATACAATATCTCGACTCTTCCAGATTGGCGAACATGCTAAACTCCCGGATGCTCGCGGGTTCAGTAGGTTTTGCTATCCCGTGACAGACGGAGTCCCGTTGCTGCTCGAAAAACAAAAGCCAAGAGTTCTGAATAAATGTAGTGTTTTATATTTATTCTTGTAGGTAACATCTACTAACGTTCTTTACGGCATGATATCGTATTTGCTTGTGATGACTGCGCAAATATTTGTGCCTGCATGGCTGGGAACACAGTTGAGTTATGAGGTAAGGCACATAGAATAAAATAGAAAGAAATTTATTGCCAACACAATGTGACACACATCTACATTAAACATACCATAACTTCGCTTTTCTTGAATTGATCAGATACGTAATAGACAGTTGAATTCAATTCAATTCATGGCTTTAGCACGTATCTTCTTTGGAGGAAAACAGCTCTTAGAAGACACACTTGGTGTTACTCCTTATTTTTTTATACTACTCGTGTTGACAATGGTATGTAAGGGAGCGACCTATCATCTTCTCACTCCAAGCCACCCTCATCTGCCCGTGGTACATCCTGCTAAATAACGAACGAGGCTCTGGCAACCGACTGGGTGGCGGTATACGATTGAAGGCGTAGCTAAATACCACAGCAGATACCACGGTAGAAATACCAATACATCTGTAGAGGCCTATGCCCAGCAGTGGACTGCGATAGATGATGTTGACGATGATGTGTTTACAAAAATTGCCGGCCCGCCTGATGGTAAGTGGTCCCCGCAGCCTATGAAATTTGCTGTGGTTATATAACTCAAAATATCCATTTTAGAGTCAAGAGCTGATAAATTCAGCTTACTGTAGCGGTTGGACTTCTCAGTCAACGCCATACAGACGCAGTATATGTCTGTTTATTGGACGCGTTTACACACCTATAGTATTGACTGGGCTGAAAATGTTTCCAATTTCATTGGAGACTTTTCTATCAGTAAGTATGTCGCACAAAGTTTTTTTTTTCTATAGCTGTAACAGAGAAATCGTTCCATCAGCCAAGAGTGATGACTTAAGCTAATCCTCCCAAGTGAGGAATGTCTGTAAGTAAGGGAATATTTAGACACGGCCAGATGTGTTTACCTGGATAATGCTCTATTGACCGATTGAATTATTTTTTAACACACCAATAACATCAATATTGATGAACATACTTACAATAAGAAAAATATAATAATATTTATATCTTTTAATTATAACATTTGTTTACAGATAATGAAAACGGCATACTCTTTTTTCACCCTTCTCAGACAGGTAAAAGATCGTCAACAATCATAGTAATTAAAATCTTTAAATCAAGAACCTTTAATATTATACAGTGTTTTGGGGACTGATACTCGTACTTTATCGATAAAAAGAAATTACTCGCACCCTTAACTTCTCTGGGTGAGAACCATGTTTAAATTTAATTTTGTATTTTGTAATAGTTGTAATGTAGAAGAGTTTAAAATTTAATTTAAAATTCACTTCTATTTGATAGTCAACACCCCATGAAGCTAAAGCTTAGTTAATATATGGTTTAGCATGTTTCTCGGAGTTATAAGTTGGTTTCTAGTAGTACGCACTATATCCCTCAAAGTTATGAATGTATTTAAAAGAACAGTTTAACATTTATTAGTTGTTCTTTTACTTAGTATTTGTAGGTATCATAGATTTAGAGAAAATAACTTTTTCCTTCGTCTTAAGTAGTTTTAATCTATAGATACTTATAATAAATCTGTAGAGAGGTCAATTCTGTACATTAAATATATTTTCAAAATAACTATCAGGGGATGATTAGTGATCGACGCTGATGCCAAAACACCAATCAGTAAATTTTTTGTCTGTCTGTATGTTCGTTGTAGAAACAAAAACTACTCGACGGATTTCAACGAAACTTGGTATAATATTTGTACCAAGTTTCGTTGAAATTAATAAATATAATAATTATTATTCTTCTTACCCCTGGGCTACAATCAATAGGAGCAGAGCAGTGAAGGAAAGTGTTGGGAAAATGGGAGAAATTTGTATCTGTGTGTTTGAATCCGCATCACGCGAAAACTATTACATGGATTTGAATGCGGTTTTCACCAATGTATTGCTAGAAGTCTAACTTAAAATTTAGGCACCATTTTATGGAAGTTCGTTATTTTTGAAACCCGATATCCACGCGTGCGACGCGGCCGGCACAGCTAGTGTCTCATAAAATATCTATCTAATTCGTTATTTTATTGCTTTTGAGGTTATATTACCTAAACGTTTCCTAGTGCGACTCGCCCAGTGTCGGAGCCAGTCAGTCAGTAACAATTTATTGGGTTAAATTAAATCATTTTCTTTGTCTTTAGTAGTTTAATTTCTCATACAATAAATATGTGATTCCTTATTATATTTTTTGCGGATCAATTCCTAATCTTGATCTAGTGTTCTTAAAGAGTTAACAAAATTAAGGGTTGTGCAAACAATCTCTTATTAATGTAAATGCTTGTGGACGTTGAAATTACTTAAATTTTCATATTTCATGATTTACCTACATACTTAGGTAGGTACACTTGGATCAGATGAGATGGTCCTATTGAAAGACCGGAAAGTACACGGATATGATGATTAATATACTTCAGCATATTTCTGTACATTAGCTTATTTCAATGACTACATCTCACATTTAAAAAAATTAAGTGAAAAATACATAGTGCTTTGTCGACCGCACATAGTATGTTTCCAGTATTTTAGTATGATGCTGGAGAGTCTGTCTGCACATGGGTGGTCTGCACTCGTACTCTAAGTACCTACTACACACATACTAGATCTACTTAGACTACTATTAGCAGTAAACAAAATTAGGTAACGAAGTCGAATCAAGTTGACCTACATAAAAATATAATAATTATTCTTTCAATTTTCATTCTGATTCTGTGCATTTTTCAGAAGTGTAAAGATGGAATATGCCATCTTGATTATCTGGAAAAGAAAACATTATTATCATAGCTATACAATTATACATTCTGCGCTAATCGGTCGAAGCCATTCAGTTTATCAACTGAATTGTTCACATAATAAAGACATATACACCTATTAAGCTCACTTTACCCTTTATTTTTCACGATAAGGCCTAAATTGTGCAACAAAGGTCCATTATACCTACTTTTGAGTCAATTGTATGATGCGCAATAAAGAATATCTATCTAGCAATATTACCGCAGCGAAGGTTTCCAGTGAGAGTGTGAACATCTTAAGGCCGGTGATCACAACGGGCCTTTTGGCACGCTCCATGACCAGAAGCAAGCTGCGCTTGAAACTTTTCCAACGCGGTATCCAATCACTGCTATATGCAGCCATGACAATCTTTTCACTCTGAGGAGAATAAAAACGAACGTTGGTAAGTATGTTTATTGATTACTTAGGACAAGAATGTAGCTCCTCTCAAATCGTTCGCAAGTTTCAAGATGCCCAAGTTTAAGACAACGATCTCGTGAGATTTTACAAGGGTCAAAGTCTCAAACTTGAACAACCTAGCTATCTGCACGAATTGTGACGCCAGACTTACCTATCCTCACCTAAAAAAAATATATATTTATAAGCTTAGGCATTCAATAACTTTAATAAACATAAACTTTCGCTTTGCATCATAAGATATGAAATGTTCGGGATTTAAGCTTTTAAAAAGTTATGTGCGTGTTATTTTCCGAACATTCCATATCTTATGCCAACATCAGTCTAAACTATGGTATCCATCTGAACACCTCGTCAATCAACCTGATTTTCTGTCAACGTACAAAAATATTATCAATTAAAAATGATTTAATTCCTATCTGAATACTTTGTATCAGGAAAATTGGATCATTAATATGTTGGAATTGATTATAATGAATTTTGAATTTATGAATAGCTACTGCATTACCATCCTTGAAAAAGTCCATAGTTTAAACTAACGTGCAGTAAGTACATTTGTATACGGAAATAAACAAATTACTAGAAGTAGGTACCGCACAGTACAAACATTTGTGTTCATGAACATGTCTGTTTGTATTGGTCTGAGTGTATACTATGTATCATATGCATTTATTTACAAAAAAGTACCTAAGTCTGTTTATCAATTGTCTAGTACCCATGGTACAAGCTTTGGCTTAGTTTGGGGCTAGAGAGCGATGCGTGGCATGTCTTGGGTTATTTATTTATTTAATTTAAGTACAGAATATTTTTGTTTTCATGACAGTACTACAAAATATTAAAATTTCTTCTACAAGACATACCTCATGAGTTAATTCAGCTCCATAATATGCCGGCAAGAATACTTCAATAGCCATAGAAGTCATATAAGTCACGGAAGTCATAAAATCGTTATTCGTCATCGGCTAAAATATTAGTATTGAAAACAATAATTTAGTAGTTCCTCGATAATTCAAAATCATTACGACCCCTTGAGACACATTTTAATATTATTTACGTTGTTAAGAAATCATTAGGTACATAAGCGAAATGTTATAGTTATAGAACAAACTTTTTACACATCATCATCATCATCATCATCAGCCTGTAAACGTCCACTGCTGTACATATGAGTATCTCTATGACAATGGTCATTAGGGTATTGCTTTAGTCATCGCGTTTGGCAGGCGGGTTAGTGATCGCAGTAGGTTTTATCAGTACCCAGGTAAATGCAGCTGCCCATTGCCTGAAATTCCCTTAGTCGTCTTCTACGACCCACCGGATGAGATGGAGTGGTTCTATTTTAATTCCGAAAACCACACAGAAGAGCTCGGCTCGGTGGCTCGGGATGTAAGGGGGCGACGCATCATCTTTTCGCTCCAAGCCAACCTCACCTGCCCGTGGTGCATCCTGCCGAATAATAAACGGGGCACTAGCAACCGACTGGTGGCGGTATAACCATCACAACTGAAGGCGTAGCTAAATACCACAGACCAATGACGGGCAGCAGCGTCACCGGAGCGAGAAGCTACGCCCTGCGATCGCCAACCCGCCTGCCCAGCGTGGCGATTATGGGTATATCCTCCAGATGTTTTCCCTAAGTGGCGGACAAATGGAGAGGCCTATGTCCAGCAGTGGACTGTAATTATTTATCGTGGTAGAGCCACGCAGCGGCTGTTGTCGTTGCATGAATGGGTCGGCTCGGCCGGAGGAATACCACGACCTCACAGAATACCAGCGTGAAGTGGCACTTGTGCTGCGTTTCGCTGCGTGAGTGAGGCTACCGGAGACCCAAACTTCCCCCTCCCCCCATGACAGCGCAGGTTCAATATGTACTACCCCAGGGGGGTACCAACTGTGATACGGTTGGAGAATCCCCCTCTGGACGTCCACATTCTGGACATGTGTTGCCAGAGGGTGGACGCTCAGACTGCCCCTCGTATTCTGGGGGGGGCAAAACCGCGCTCAAAAACGCCAGAGGCAAGAGGGGCAAGAAAACGTCTGGTTCGGCATCCCTTACCACGCTTTCCGTGGATTTCTGCAACATCAGGGGCTTGCATACAAATCTGAATGCTGTCCACTACCACCTTGAGACAGCACAGCCGGCCTTGCTCTTTCTAACAGAGACGCAGATATCTCCTCCCTCAGACACGTCATACCTGTCATATCCCGGGTACATTTTGGAGCATCACTTTGTTCCTAAGGCCGGAGTGTGCGTGTATGTTAGAGGGGATATATGTGCCCGTCGCCTCGGCTTTCTTGAAGATAGGGACCTGTCCATATTATGGCTGCGTGTAGACTGCGAAGACCATCCCCGCGTCTTTGCGTGCCTTTACAGGTCTCATAGCGGTAATTCAGAGACTGAGCGCCTATTCGACCACGTCCAAATGGCTGCAGACTCTGTGCTACAGCAGATTCCTTCCGCGGAGATCGTGATCCTTGGCGACTTTAACGCGCACCATGCTGAATGGCTCGGTTCACGCACTACCGATCATGCGGGAAGATCTGCTCACGACTTCGCCTTGGCTTATGGGTTGACACAGTTGGTTTCAGCGCCTACGCGAGTACCCGACATAGAAACCCATTTGCCTTCATTGTTGGATCTTCTGCTGACCTCCCATCCGGATGACTACCGACTGTCTGTGGATGCCCCGCTCGGTTCGTCGGACCACTGTCTGATACGGAGCTGTGTACCACTTTTGCGCGCGTCACGGCCGCGTATTGTTGGTTGTCGTCGTGTATGGCACTATAGGTCGGCAGACTGGGATGGAATGCGATCCTTCTTCGCGTCCTACCCTTGGGGGCGGGTTTGCTTCGCACTGGATGATCCCAACACCGTCGCCGATTCAGTCGCTGATGTCGTGCTTCAGGGGATGGAATTATTTATTCCATCTTCTTTAGTTCCCATCGGTGGCAAGTCGCAGCCCTGTTTCAACCGCTCCTGTAAAATGGCGTCTCGCCAAAAACATGAGCGGTTTCAAGCTTGGGCCAATGCTACGGCTGCACGGGATGCAAACACCAGTGCCCTGAAAAGGGAGTATAACTTTGCCTCAAGGTCCGTCAAGAAGGTTATTGCCAGGGCGAAGTCAGAGCACATTAGCAGGATTGGCACGAGACTAATGCGGCTTCCTTCTGGAACTCGCGCCTTTTGGTCTCTTGCCAAGGCTGTTCAAGGCAACTTTTGCAAGCCATCCCTTCCAGCCCTGCACAGGAGTGATGACTCGTTGGCTCATGATGCAAAAGAAAAAGCCGATCTTCTGGGCTGCCTTTTTGCATCCAACTCTTGTTTGGATGATGGAGGAAAAGAACCACCGACCTTACCGCGGTACGACACCCTAATGAAGGATGTTCGCTTCCTGCAAAGCTCGGTGCGTAAAACACTTTTCTCCCTAGACGTCCACAAGTCGACTGGGCCCGATGGAATCCCACCTATTGTGCTGAAGACGTGTGCTCCAGAGTTAGCGCCGGTACTCACGCGACTATTTCGGCACTCTTACTCTTTAGGCGTAGTCCCGAAATCTTGGAAGGCTGCTTTAGTTCACCCGATCCCCAAAAAGGGCAACCGCTCTGACCCGTCCAACTACAGGCCTATAGCCATTACCTCATTGTTCTCCAAGATAATGGAATCCATTATCAACGGCCAGCTCCTTCGATACCTGGAGGATGGTGAGCTGATCAGTGACCGACAGTACGGTTTTCGTCGTGGTCGATCAGCTGGCGATCTTCTTGTGTACCTAACTCATCGTTGGGCAAAGGCGATTGAGACAAAGGGGGAGGCACTGGCGGTTAGTTTGGACGTAGCGAAGGCCTTTGATCGGGTGTGGCATAAAGCGTTGCTCAAAAAGCTGCCTTCCTATGGGCTTCCCGAGAAATTGTGTGACTGGTTCACCAGCTTTCTTACGGATCGGAGCATCAAGGTCGTAGTCGACGGTGCATGCTCGGACTCCAAATCCGTAAACGCTGGTGTTCCACAAGGCTGTGTGCTATCACCTACGCTGTTCCTTCTGCATATCAATGATATGCTGCAAATAAGCGGCATCCATTGCTTTGCAGATGACAGTACGGGTGATGCTGTATACTCCGGCCGTACGAATATTTCTCGGGATATCGTCTCCGAGTGCCGAAATAAACTGGTGTCTGAAGTCGAGACTTTGTTAAGTCAAGTTTCAGACTGGGGTCGACTTAATTTAGTCCAATTTAACCCCTCGAAGACACAGGTTTGCGCAATTACCGCAAAAAAAATACCCTTCGTCGTATCACCTCGATTCAACGACACTCCCCTAACTGCCTCAGCCAGCATCGCCATTCTTGGTATGGACATATCGAGTGACGTTCAGTTTCGCGGTCATTTGGAAGGGAAGGTCAAACTGGCCTCAAAGAAGCTTGGTGTGCTCAACAGATCGAGCAGATATTTCACGTCGGCTCATCGCCTTCAGCTTTATAAAGCTCAGGTTCGGCCGCACGTGGAGTACTGCTCTCATCTGTGGGCGGGGGCACCCCAGTACCAGCTTCTCCCTCTTGACCGCATGCAACGTAGAGCGACTCGAATCGTCAATAACCAGGAACTTACCGAGCGGCTTGATCCATTGGCGCTGCGTCGAGATGTAGCATCACTCTGCATCTTCTATCGCATATATCATGGGGAGTGCTCCGAGGAATTGTTCGGAACTATTCCAGCCGCTGCCTTCCGGCACCGCTCTTCACGACAAGCTTGCCATCCGTACCATCTCGACACCTGGCAATCCACAACTGTGCGCTTCTCTCGCAATTTCCTGCCCCGCACGACTAAACTGTGGAATGCTTTGTCGCCAGCGGTGTTTCCGGACCGATACGACCTTCAAATCTTCAAGAAAAGAGCATACCTTTTTCTTAAAGGCCGGCAGCGCAGCTGTAACTCCTGATGTTGCAGATGTACATGGGCGGCGGTTATCACTTACCATCAGGTGAGCCGTCTGCTCGTCTGCCCCCTATTTCATAAAAAAAAAAAAAAAAAAAAAAAAAAAAAATAGGCTGATGATGATGATGAGGCTCGGTGGCTCAATTGGTAGTGACCCCTGCCTTCTGAACCAAGGGTCGTGGTTTCGATTCCCATCCGGGACAAACGTTCGTATGATGAACACTGTGTTTGTTCCGTGTCTGGGTGTTTATATTTGTTTTATTTGTGGTACCCTCGTTGTTCTGATACTCATAGTACAAGTGCTTAAGCTACTTACTTTGGGATCGAAGCAAGGTATGTGATGTTGTCTGATATTTATAATATTTATTTATTGCACACCAAACAGATAACTAAAACTAGATACAATGATAAAACAACGTACAAATAAGGGCGGCGTTATCGCTTTCAGCGATCTTTTCCAGACAACCTTTGGGAAGAGGATAATAAAAAAAGGGTTTAGGTGTCAATTGCCAAATTGAACCTAATAAAGCGAGTAGGTTACACTTGAGGAGCCGTCTTCAGCGTTTTTACATGGCGTCATGTTTCTAATTTTATTGTTAACCAAAATTACAATAACAATTCTTTTTTTAATTTGCCTTTCTGAAACGTTTAGCATTTGTAGATTGGCGAGTTTATATATGAGATAACGACGACGATGTTATATATTACACATACCCTGAGGAAAGTACACATGGATACACATAAAGTAACTGCTGCTGTTCCAAACTGGGCAAATATTGAATAACTCGTCACGTCTTGTATGATGTTACAATACCTGGAACAATAAATAAATATATTTTGGTACTGGTCAAACCTTCAATATTAATTTTTAAACAAACATTGTTGTGGAATACTTACTTCTGAAGAAGGTCGTAATGTACGAGACATTTTTTCAGTTTCTCTACAAATAGAACTTCTTTGTCGACCATTGTTACGAGTTCTTCGTCCAATGATGAAAAATTTAAATTCGTTAATTTCCAATTCAAAACTCTAAACTGTGTTATTGCCATCATTAATAACCCAATGATGAAAGTATCTGTGCTGATATTACTTAAAATGATCACCACTAATCCAGTAAACTGATAAAAAAACAAACCGCTATGATATTTTTCACGAGTGTGATCGCTTAAAAAATAATATTGACAAAGTGGCAGATCCAACTCAGTTCTTCTGACAACGTAATTGATAAGTGGTAAACATAAAATAAAAAATCCACCAGAGTTATAACACACAAAACAAGCTTTCCAGTACTTCTTATAGAAAATTTTATTTTCGTTAACAATTTTTCTGGTTTCCACGTCATCTCCTTGAAATTCTATGCAGTCCAATATGTGGAAAGCTTCAAATATATACTTTTTTCGTAGTATGATCATTGCTATTTTAGTAACACCGGCCAGTTGCGTAAAATAGAACATACATTGTGATATAATAAGTTCGAGATCATTCGGTGTGAACATCAAACTTAGGGTAAAAAGAAACGTATATATAACTGAATAAAACATCTGAAAAGTAACACAGTAATATTTGTAGTAAATTGTAGAAGTTTCGTGATGCCACATTCCGAAAATTTTCCATAGAAAAATGTTTATATCAAAAACTTGCGATTGAGTAGGTTCCATTTTAAGTCGCAGTCCGTTTTGGTGGTTGCAATGTAGTGAGAACTGGACATTTAAGATTAGATAGATTCTGTAGTTTCCATCCACTGCAGGTACTTGGAAGTATCCAAAGTGGCCAAGGGAAGTGAAGCCAATAGAAAGAATAAGATTCACCAAGCGAAATACGGAATGCACGACCAGCCCTAGCAAAACGTGCCGTCACGACATACAGTATGAGTAAGTCACTTGGGGTACCTACAAGGTTTTTGTTTACTTTCATTTAAAGTCGACAACTATAAAAATCCTATAATCATTTACATTTCTTTTTAAGCTAATGGTGGTCCGTGGCAAAACACACATTTTTGGCAAATGGTCCTTATTCGCTAAGAGGTTTAGAACCATTGCATTAGATCAATATACTGGTGCAATTATATTATCATTGCGAAGTATTAATTTACTATGAACGTAATTGTAAGCTGGTATACCATTATGTCGTTCACTTAATAGCAAATGCACAAATTAAATATGAAAAAGCGCCTAGGTTTTGCGATTGCTACACCAGAACATAGAATTAGGTTAAATACTCGTAGTTCCATTGTTCATAAATTAGGTAGTAAAAACTAAAAATATTATGTCATTACTTTAATATACCTGCTCTACAATTCTTTACGAGAGCTCCGATTAATTTTGTACATACACAGTTTTAGTGAGCAAATACAAAAGTCTAATATAAATAATAAATAAATATCAGACAACATCACATACAATGCCCTAATCCCATAGTAAGCAGCTTAAGCACTTGTGTTACGGGTATCAGAACAACGAAGGTACCACAAATAAATACTTAAATACAAATTATAAACACCCAGACATGGAACAAACACAAGTACCTATCCATCACACGAATGTTTGTCCCGGGAATCGAACCCACGACCCCTAGTTCAGAAAGCAGGAGTCACTACCAATTGAGCCACCGAGCCAGTAGGTAATATGGGATACAAAAATTAAAAAAAAGAAAAAGAAAGGAATATAAAACTTAACTAATTTTCTATAATATTTTCCATCAGATAATCTTCTAAAATTTTCTAATCTTGAATCTAAATTATTATGATGTGTACAAAAAGCAAGAGAGGTAGGGCATAGCAAATTTTCGCTCGAATTGAGCCGCCCGTCCGGGGAAGGACCTCCACCCTATAGAATACCGCAGTCAAATGACCCCTGGGTCGTATTTCCGCCGGTGAGTAGGGTAGGGTTTCCGGAGCTCGTGGGGGGTTAGGATTGGGCCGGCATGGCGGTGGCAATTGACAGGTAACTGACCAGTAACTTGCCCGTTGTCACAGCGGCTTGGGCTTCTCTTTCGCTTTCCATCAGGCTTAGGGAAGCCATTATGTCAGAGCCACTAATTTCTTGTTTACCATTCAATGGCTAACATTATACAAGTTGTATTAATTAAGTTTAAATATATGTATATTTGTAGGTCAAGGTCTATCCCCAGCTCCCCGCCCTAACCTTAATGTGTCCAACATTTGTGTTTGTTCTGTGTGATATTGTATTTATGTACCTACCTACACATTCTTTTTAGAAATTGTATCAGCATCCGCTGCGACTTTTCCGCATGGATACGACTTGGGGACTTTCAAAAAGCAAGCCTACTTTTTCAAGCGTCAGTAACGTACCGTGAGTCCTCTGGTGTTGCGGTGTCTAAGAGCTGAAGTGATCACTTCATAAAAAATGGAAATTTTGTTATTTTGTAAGTCAAATAATAATAGGGTTAATAAAACAGCTGAATCACTTCCACCACTTATATTGTCTTTTATTATTTGTTATTACATAAAATTAATGAATACGGTACAACACAACCGGCAACGCATAACATCGAAATTGAATCGAATGGTTTAAAAACCGGCCAAGTGCGAGTCGGACTCGTGCACGTAGGGTTCCGTACCACTGATTGAATGAAAAAAATTAGGTAATTTGATTTATGACGTTTAAAAAAAACTACTGTTTAGATTTCATTCAAACCAACTTTCGTTAGTAGTTTGCATAGTAATACACATCATATATTTTTTTAAGTTTTATCATGCCCATATTTTAGAAGTTACGGGGGGGGGGGACACACATTTTACCACTTTGGAAGAGTCTCTCGCGCAAACTATTCAGTTTAGAAAAAAATGATGTTAGAAACCTCAACATCATTTTAAAATACCTATCCATAGATAACCCACACGTATAGGTTTGATGAAAAAAATTTTTTTGAGTTTCAGTTCTAAGTATGGGGAACCCCAAAAGTTTTGATTTTTTTTCTGATTTTATTTTAAAATCATAATGCGGTTAACAGAATACATCTACGCACCAAATTTCAATAATGTAGCTCTTATAGTTTCGAAATAAACTGGCTGTGACATACGGACGGACAGACAAACAGACAGACAGACATGACGAATCTATAATGGTCCCGTTTTTGCCATTTGGCTACGGAGCCCTAAAAACGAACAATTTAAATTTACAAGTTAAGCTATTTAAGTAGATTCAATATTATTTCTTTTAGATAAACACTTTTTATGTCTCTTTATTGGTACTCATAATAATACCGTTTGTTGTAATTAATAAAATCGCAAATTTGGAGATTCGATGTTATACGACGCGGACGTCGATTTTCATTCTATACTACAAATATTATAAGGTATAACAATAATGGTAATTATGAACTAAAATATCAGAAAAAGTACTTTTGTTCGTAGTGTAATAAACAATTAATGTAGTAGGTATTAACTTAATGAAAAGAAATGGTCTTTGCTAACCCGTTAAGCTTCCACTTGTGAATTTTTAAGAAGCGCGAATAAAGAATACGCCATTTTCATGATCTGTAAAAGTAAAAGTCATATTAAAACATTGGTACCGCATCACGTTATGACAAATATACGGCGAAGTATGAAGACTGCAACGGGAATCGACAAAAACGTTGCTCCTTGTACGACATCACGCATCATCATTGGACGTTTTTCCGGAGGCATACAAAACACTACGCAATACTAAGTCGTGACGTCACGCCTTCGTGTCAGTTTGCATGAAGCGTTTTTGGGCGAGTTCATATTTGTGATTTTGAAATTGTGATAGCTCGGGGACTTTTCATACAATTGGTGAAAGAATTACTTCGCATTCTTTCACCAATGTTTCTATAATTGGGTGATGCATCAATATTAATCCAAAACAAAAATTAGTCATCATGCCTGTTGTCATGGTTATACCGCCACCAGTCGATTGACAGCACCTCGTTTGTTATTCGGCAGGTGAGGTTGGCTTGGAGCAAAAAGATGATAGGCAGATCCCTTGCAGCCCCTCCTTGCACGCTCAGAAATCCGAAGTGTGAGATTCGTAGAACGTGCGCGTCTTTTTAAATCTCAGAAGGAAATGTTTGCGTTACGCGTCGAGTTAGTGTTAAACTTGTTATGCTCGTTTTTGGATAGACGCTTCGATGCGTTCGACTCTGCGCTAGATTAAATTGGCTCATAACAGACTCACGAAAATACGTTAACGATGCTAATATTCGAAATTTCTTATTATTACATAATAATGGACCTTATTATCATTACCGAAGTAAAGTTTTCCAAAGACAGTGTGAACATCTTGAGGCCAGTGATTACTATGGGTGTCTTGGCGCGCTCCATGAGCAGACCAAGACTTCGCTTGAAGCTTTCCGACCGCGGTATCCAGTCGCTGTTGTACGCAGCTGTTACTATCAATTTACTCTACGGAGAAGAATAATGAAACATAAAACAAAGACAAGTAACTTGCAAGCTTTGGCAAATTCTTCGCATTGACTTTACATTCTATTGATTTAAAAAAAACCATTCAAAATCACGGTTAACAATCAATATTTTTCAACAGCCCAGAAGTCATAGGACCTTTCACAGTCTGGAGCCATTAAAATCGAAACCTACTCAAATCTTTACGCTCCGACCTATTGTGAAAGTTCCTGTGACCTCTGTGTCTTCGGTATTCGGGTAAAAACACTTGCCTGCTCAGTTAATTCCGCTCCTAAATATGTCGGCAAAAAAATTTGAAATATCATAGCAAGCAGGTAAAACGTAGTTATAAATAAATCTTCATTTGTCATCGGCTAAAACATTATAATTAAAAGATATGTAACAACATTGCAGGTATTTAAGCGCATTTAGCATTGCATATAATATATTATAATAATAACAGCTTGTAGATTCAGCTGGTAGATTATAATTTTTGAAAAGGACTGGCAGGATCTTAGAAATATCAACTACAAACAATCATCATCCAACTTTTATTTATTGCCAGGGTCAAAGTTGTTTTTGACCATACGATTATAATTATACTACCCTGAATAAAATCGTTTATTTAGTGACACATAATTTAGTTCAATATCAATAACACATCGTAAAGCTAACCTTAAGGAAAAAGCACATGGAAACACATATAGTAACTGCTGCAGTTCCAAATTGACCAAATATCGCAAAACTCATCACGTCTTGTATGATATTGCAATATCTGAAATATTAATAAACATTTCGATCTCCAAAAAAATAAATTCAAGTGTATAACAAATTAAAAAGTAAGTGGTTGTAGGATATTTACTGCAAAATGAGGTCATAATGTATAAGACACTGCTTAAGTTTATCTATCATCAAGATTTCTTTATCTTTTTCGTTTATAACACCCTGATCCAACGATGACGAATCCAAATGAGCTAATTTCCAATATAACACTTTAAACTGGGTTATTGCCATCATAAGGAACCCATTGATAAAAGTATCTGTGTTGAGATTGCTATACATGATCATTATTATACCAGTAAATTGATAAGCAAACAAAACTTTATAATATTTTTCCCGTATATTGTCGCCCAAAAAATAATATTGACAAAGTGGTAACTCTATTACAGTTCCATTAACAAAATATTTAATAATTGGCAAAATAACGATTGAAAAGCAACTAATATGATAATACACGCAACAAGCTTTCCAATAGTTCGTATATAAACATTTATTTTTGTTCACAATTTCTGTAGTTTTTATATCAACTCCTTGGAATTCTAAACAGTCCAACATATTAAAAGCTTTCAATATATATTTTCTTCGTAATACAAGCATTGCTATTTTCGTAATCTGAGCTAACTGAGTAAAATAGAACATGCTTTGTGATATGAAAATTTCGAGATCAAATGGTGTAAACATTAAATTCAACGTGTAAAGTAACGTAAACATTCCCGAATAAAATGCTTGAAAAGCAACAGAGTAATATTTGTAATAATATCCAGATGTTTCATCTGACCACAATCCCAAACATTTCCAAAAGAAAATGTTGTATTTAAACACTCGCGAGTGAGCGGTCGTTTCCATATCGATAGGTAGGTATGCGATATGACAAAAAGTTATAACTTTTAATGAATTCGATCAATACACTGATGCAATTATGAATTGCCAAGTATTCATTTATTATTGACAAGCTGGTGCAACTTCGTTCGCGTGGACTTAATCATAATGATTGGACTTACCATTCAATCACAACCTTTACATCAATCAATCTAGGTCTTTGATTTTTGAAGACTCAGTAAAAAATGCCCATCAGGTAGAACATCTTTTGCTAAAGAGCCATTTTTATATCTCTTGTAGTGTAGGCTATAGTGTTACTGCATAATGTGTTCCAGTTTCAAAGTCACTTTATAACATCATCATCATCAGCCTATTACAGTCCACTGCTGGACATAGGCCTCTCCAGTTGTTCGCCACTTAAAGCAAACATCTGGAGGATATATCCATAATCGCCACGCTGCTGAGCAGGCGGGTTGGCGATCGCAGGGCGTAGCTTCTTGCTCCGGTGACGCTGCCCGTCACCGGTCTTTAGTACTTATTTAGCTACGCCTTTAATTGTGATGATCATACCGCCACCAGTCGGTTGCCAGCGCCTCGTTTGTTATTCGGCAGGATGCACCACGGGCAGGTGAGGTTGGCTTGGAGCGAAAAGATGATAGGCCGCTCCCTTACATCCCCCCATCCCACTTTATAACCTATTATATCTATTGCTTAGACTTATCAGCTTATAACAAAAAAACTTTTGTTCAAATCCGTTCAGTTTCCGAGATAAACACAGACAATTTTTTTAATCCCTGCTCCATTAATATTTCACACTGTTCTACTTTTTTATTACAATTATGTATTGATGAGGTTATGTGTTCACAATTAAATGCAAATTTTCTATAAGAGTATTACAAAAGACGTACCTATCTTGTTATTGGGTTCACCAGCTGTGCATTATAATAAAACTAGCTGTGCCCCCCAGCTTCGCCCGCATAGAAATTTACTTCAAAAATGACAAAGTTTCATATAAACTTTCAACCCCTATTTTACCCCTTTAGCGGGGGAATTTCGAAAAATCCCTTCTTAGCGGATGCCTACGTCATAAATGTTACATGCAAAATTTCGTCGCATTTGCTTCAGCGGTTTCGGCTCTGTGTTGCTCGTTCAGTCAGGAAACATAAAAAGAACATGTTTTTTTTTATATATAGATAGATAAAAAAATATATGTACATTTAGCTACACCTTCAATCGTGATGATCAAACCGCCACCAGTCGGTTCTCTGTTTGCTCATATAGCCCTAATAGGTATATAAATTGTAACATGAGTTACGATATCCACTCCACTCAAAGGCAGTATGACTCTAGAAATTCAAATCACTACAACAATTTTATATAAGTCACAGCAATTATCACGGTGTGCCCACGTGACTAGCGTCGATATAGCCCGCATTAATTGACGACGATTTCAGTTCGCCTGCTAATGAGACCGTGGTGCAGGTGGCGCCACCTATTAGCGGGAATACACGACATTTTGGGCCAATCAGTTCTGGAGTTGGTCCCGAGTTGGCCCAATTAGTATCGATCATGACGAGTAACTGAGTAGGTGCCAAATTGGTATGTGACGTCCGCGTTTGGAAATCGTTAATAGGCTTGTTGGGCTAAAAAACTGTAATAAGTTCGTCTTTTAGCTTATTCAAAAATAAAAGACACGTATTTTTTTATTTGTAAACTAGCTGTGCCGGCGGCGTCGCACGCGTGGATATCGGGTTTTGCTATTTTTAATTGAATGAAAAAAGCAAAAATACTTACGTGTCCAATACATTTTTATGATCTAAAAAATACGGACTAAATATAATTTGATTATTTTGACCCCCAAAACATCCCTATTTGCATGAGTTTATTGCCCGTTAAGAAAGCGTTGGAATAGATCAAATGCATTCCTTAGTACATAATAATGTTCAGACGTTAACCGCGAATGTTAAACGCAAGTCATTACTTGAAAATAGAACCTGGAAAAGCAAATTTGTACGCGAAGTGTGAATGCCATTATTATAGATTTGAGTTGGTCTCTATTTATTCATAATAAAATAAATCTCTTTATAAAAAATAAGTATTTTAAATTAACTAACATTCTTTTTACATTTAACACTTTTACTACTTTTAGGTACCTATTACACTAACACAATTATGTCGTTACAAAGTGCTAATTTGCGTTGGCCGTAATTATTAGACCAATGTATTATTACGTTTTACCGTTAATTTATCTGAAGGATAAAAATTTTAATAAGTGTTTTTAGGGTTCCTTATACTGTTAAAAAATATTAATTGTCAAATGTTTTTTTAAACTAATGGTCTAATTAAAATTTGAAAAAATATTATCCTTGCTTACGCTTCTGCATAAAAGCAATTAAAGTGTATGTTTATAGTGTAATTTGTATGTGTATAGTGTATTTTGTTCCTTAAGTGGACAAAAATTTTGCATATAGAACTAAAACCAAAGCGCTTGACTATTCAATGGATTATTTTAGTATGATAAGATGTGATTTGTCAATTGATGAATAGATTTAACATACAGATAAAAGATAAGTGAACTTAGTGCAGAAGAGCACAAGTCACGATGTATTCGCTAAGGGATAATAAATACTAAATGACGTCTCGTCATAGCTATCTTACATTTTATCATTAAACTTTATCTGGCGATTTAAAAATCTATATACCTATAATACAGAATATATCCAACAGATAGACTTTACTGATTTTGCAATCAGATGGGCTGTTGGTGAGCTCCAAAAGTAGCCTCAAATGATGCTTGAAACTTTTCCACCGCGGAAACCAATCAGAGCAATAAGTGGAGGCCTTCACGTTCCGACTCTAAGAAACAGAAGATTGAAGTTAAGAATCTCAAACCCAAAGTTTTTAACAGGTTTTCACTGGAAGTAATTTATTTATTTATTTGGTGTGCTTACACGTTACACATAGTTTCTTACAACTAACATATGACAACTGTGTGCGTGAAATCCAATTATAAGCAAATCCAGCATTCAAAATACTAGTTACATTATCGTAGGTTCACACTAGGTAGCATACCTATTTTTTCCTATTATCCAGATGTTTGCCCTAAGTAGCAAAGAACTGGAGAGGCCTATGTCCAGCAGTTGACTGCAATAGGGTGATGATAACGATGAAGAATTAGTTCTTCTTCCTCTAATACTTCTATGCTACTTCCTAGAATCCTACTTACTATCTTTCTATATATAAATGTGAAAGTTTGTTTGGATCGATGGATAGATGGATGAATGTTTGTTAATCTTTCTCGCGAAAAATACTCAACAAACTCAAATGAATCTTTACTGTAATATTTACGAGTAGCTCATACATCAGATTGACATGTAGATTATCATTTAAACGGTCTCCAGCTAGTACATTATAATTAATATTAACTGCCTCGTTGATCTAGTGATAGCGAGTGCCGCTTAAAGACCAAGACCTCACGGATTCAAATCCCAGCTCAAGCCAAAAATTGTTACTGTGTTTCCTGTCCAGAAATAACACAGTAGTCGCCCCAAAGTCAGGAAGGTGGCTGTGATAAGCCCCCTTGTACTAGAAAGTCTATGATTTACTGTAACTATAAGTAAGTATGGTAGACTTTTTTATTTTCTGTTCTGCGCCTAATCTCTTCTTGGTGATGTTGAATTATGAATGATGTCTCATCGAATTATGAAATTAAAGGAAAAGAGAGTGAACTTGTGCTTGTGCACACACTTATCACTTTAACATCGCCTAGATAAGGACATTTTATTGTACCTATTAGTAGTCCTCTAAGTTAGTATTCCTAATTGTGTACATTTAAGAGAAAATATTGGCAATATTGTGTCTGTGTCATACAAAACTTGACTGCATTACTTGAAAACAACATAATCCCACACGTCCCGTTTCGGACCATCTGGCAACATCATGCGCTGTTATACGATATTATTGAAAATACCTGATGTGTGCATCAGTTGTACAAAATATCCCATTCTACAAATATGTCGTAGCATTCGTAGATCAACGTGGCATATCCGTAGTCTTCGTAACAGAGCGCGTCGTAGCTCTGAGCTTATGATCACTCAAGAGTGTATTCAAAGTCACATATTATATCATTATAATAATATCGAGAGGGTATTAAGTTAGTTGGTTAAAATCATAAATCAAAGCACGTTACAATCGATTTGAATCTTTATTAAATTTTTCGCAGTAAAACTTTTTTACATAACTAGCTGTGCCAACGGTGTCGCACGCGTGGATATCGGGTTTCAAAAATCACGGACATACATAAAATGGTGCCTTAATTCTAGTTAGACCTCTAGCAATACATTGGCGAAAACCGCATTCAATTCCGAGCAGTACAGGTAAAAATTTCTCCCGTTTTCCTAACAATTTCCTTCACAGCTCTGCTCCTGTAGTGTAGAGTGATGAAAAGTATACTTTAACCTGCCCAGGAGTATGAAGAATAATTGTGCCAAGTTTCGTTAAAATCCGTTGAGTAGTTTTTGTTTCTATAACGAACATACAGACAGACAAAAATTCTACTGATTGCATTGTTGGCATCAGTATCGAGTACTAATCACCCCCTGATAGTTATTTTGAAAATATATTTAATGTACAGAATTGACCTCTCTACAGATTTATTATAAGTATAGATATAGAAAGAAGATATAGAAATAGATTAATTTTATTTCAATTTTAAGTCCACTTAACGATCTTGTACCTTCCGAAGAAGAGTGAACAGGGAATACGCCATTTTCATGATCTGAAAAAAAAAATTGAAATTAAAAGAAACTACAGTACGTAAAGAAGTAATCCGTTCAGATAAATTTTTCTATTGATTTATTAAATCACTTAATATCTTAGTATTTCCGCCATTGTACTAATATAGTAAAGAAATATTAGACCTTAATATTAAACCTTCAGTGCCAAAAGGCACGTATACAACATTTCATCCGCCTGCCAAACGTGATACTACAATTGAAACAGGGATGTACAATTACTACGAGAACGCTAATTTTTTTTCGTGTTTGCTACTACTACTACTAAAACTACAAAAAATCGTAGAACATAGGAGTTAAATCGATAGGTATGACACGGCGCCGGCTTAACACCTTAGAAGAAACACCCTGTATGTAGCACATAGAGATACATACGAAAAATATCTAAATTGAAGTTTTGTACTAACTCTAAAATGCTAAGTTAACAATTATCCACTTACGGACATAAAGGTTCCCAAAGATAACGGAAACATTTTTAGTCCCGTAATTACTATAGGAGTGTTAACACGTCCCATGAACAGGCGTAGACTACGTTTGTACGACTCTGTCTGAGATATCCAACTGCTACTATAGGCTGCATTCACTAATTCTCGACTCTGTAATAAAAAGAAAACAATTTAGTCCTTCTCGCTTCAGGCCACCATCAGCTGCCCGTGGCACCAGGGATTTCTGCCGAATAACAAACGAGAACCGACTGGTGGTAAAACGCATATTAACACCATAATCACCAGCCTATTACAGTCCACGCTGTACGTACAGTTTACATAGGCCTCTCCAGTAGTTCGCTACTTTGGACAAACATCTCGAGCTTTTACTCATAATCGCCGAGCTGGGCAGGTGGGTTGGAGATCGCAGGACGCAGTTCCTCGCTCCCGTCATCGACCTCGGTCTGTGATATTTAGCTACGCCTTCAATTGTGATGGTTATACCGCAACCAGTCGGTTGCCAGCGCCTCGTTTATTATTCGGGAGGATGCACCACGGGCAGATGAGGTTGGCTTGGAGCGAAATTATGATAGGCCGCCCCTTACATCCCGCCTCCTCCCTTGCATCCCTTTTATCTGCCTAGCTGGCGACTACCGTGCATTCGGTGAAATATCTGTAAAGTAACTTTGGTCGCATTTCGGGGTCAGTCGGTGTATAGCCAGAATAATCTTACAAGCCAGCTTGGCAACTGACAAGTGATTTGATTACTTGTCCATAGCCGGACTTTAGCCTTTCTTGCACATTACATTAGGCGAATAATGTACTATAAGTTGGTCCCGCCATTCCTAAAAAATGGCACACATTAGCATACAATACCATAGAAGTCGATTTATTTACACTTACTTCGTAAGCCAATTGTGATCCCAGCCATCCTGGTATAAATATTTGTAAAGTCATAGCAAACAGGTATGAAATCATACCCTGTAGGATACTAATTGACGATACCTGCAATAATAAATAAATGTAACTCCAATCTGGGATTGTTTAGGCAATAAATTCACTGAACACTTGATGCATTCTCAAATGCGTACCAATAGTCGACTAATTCCTAGTTATCTATAATAAATATAACATTTCAATTAATTACGTCTTTAATCGACCATGAAATTACTGAAAATATTACTGCGTAGCTTATTATAAAATACTTAATTTAAGTAGATTAATTGACAAATATGGAAATTACAAATTTTAATAACAGAGGTATTGTATGTGTGGTGTGAAATGACCATTATAATAAAACATCTTTGAAGTGAAATTAATTACTCCATACTCTTAACATTTGTGTATGAAAAATACATTTATTTTCTTACCATTAGAAGTCCACACATTGACAAACAAATTATTAAAGATGCCATACAAAACTGTATGAAGATAAACAAGCTCATCACTTTTTGGATGTCGGAACAATACCTGAAATATACTTACGTTAAATTAAAAAATTTAGAGAATATAATAAAAAATTCGACTTTCACATCTAATTCCTTATACAATTAAGAATTACTTACTTCACTATTACATCATAATGACGCAATAGTTTATTCAGTTTCGATATTGACAAGTCCGCATTATTGCTCACATTCACACCAGAGTTCTTTTTCATTTGCGTATAATTGTAATTGAGAACTTTGAGTTGCGTAATTGCAACCCAAGGTAGTCCAGCAATAAAAGAGTCGATATTTATATTGTACATCATATGCACGTACATACCAACTGACTGGTATACGAAAGAGTACGTAAAATACTCTTCTTTAATTTCATCAGTTAGAAAGTAGTATTTAGCAAAAGGTAGGCTAAAGTCTTTGAATAAAATCAGTGGCAAAAAACCTAATGTGACATATGCAAAGTGTGATATAAGAGTGAATGTTTTCCATCCCCACTTATATGCTGAATGGCTCTGTTCAATGATTTTTTTTCCAAAGTCGTCTGTATCATGAAATTCGGCACAATCCAAAATTTTAAATATAGCAGAAATTTCATCCCTCAAAATAATAATCAAAAGAACTTTAGCCAACACTGCAACTTCAGTAAAGAAGAATATTCCTTCTTGAATCAAAACTTCTATGTTTCGGGGTGCGTAGAACAAACTCACAGTTAAAAGCAAGACGTATAAAAATGTTAAAGATGTAATTAATATAAATGAGAAATATTTATAATATTTCGTATACGTTTTTCCAGGCCATAATCCAAATATATTCCAGAAAAATTGGTTTATTTTGAACATATCTGATTGTCTATTTGACTTCATGGTTAGAAAACGAATGGTAATATCACCCAGTACGTATGTCCCCAAAAAATATATTAAAATTTTCTTAGCAATAATTCATTTAAAGGTGCTAACGATAATTTGGACAATCGGACAAGTAAGGGTAGCTCCTCATAGAATAGGGTTTTGTATTCCCGATTAACTCTGCTATAATATGGATATACTATTTATAGACATCAACCTACCGTCATGTCGAATTTTCCCAAAAATAATATCTTTATTTATTGCTGAGGATGGCGTAATACCGCTTATAGACTCTGCAATACCAGGGGTACAGCCAAACCAAGCAACTGCCTACCGTGAGGACGATCGTAGGAAACTAACAGGTATAATATAAATCTAAGCGCAGCAGTACACAAAATTCTTTTGGGTAAAGACAGAATCTGTTGAGGGGAGGGGACGACGTCGATGTATGTATTCGTCGTCGTCGTCATCGTCAAACCGCCATAGGATAGGATGTGATTGTTTGAAAAAATATGAATAAACTAGCTGTGCCCGCGACTTAGTACGCGTCGAATAGAGTTTCATCTCCTATTTTATCCCCTTGGGAGTAGAATTGATCAAAATCTTTTCTTAGCGGATGCCTACATCATAACATCTACCTGCATGCCAAATATCAGCCCGATCTATCCAGTGGTTTGGGCTGTGCGTTGATAGACCACTATGTCAGTCAGTCGCCTTTAAGTTATACATATTTAGAGAGATATGTTTTTTTTTTTCGAACAATCACATCGTGTCATTTGTCACTAATTACCTCTAAAGTAAGAAATTGGACTAGATGTGGTAAACGATATTAATTGGTTCATTTTTCATAGTCGAAATTTGCACTTGATCCCTAGAATCTTTAATGCGTGTATTTAATTACAGTAATTTTAAGTACCCAACTGTTACTGGTTAACGATTGGGTTGAAGAGAATAATCAACCCTTTTTATAGGAAAGTAGCTATATGAATATAGGTTTCTTGCGACTTTAGGTAACTGTTGCATATTTTATATTCTACTTTACACCATTTACGAAGAAAAATCAAGAGCAGGTTTAGGCAAACATAATTAAAGAGAAACGGGCTATGAGTATAGCCTTGATTCAATGAAATACTTTCATACCTACTCATGAGCTTGCATTGCAGTAATCTTTGTAGGGCAGTTAATCTTTTTACATGTACTCTGCCTTTAATGATTTGAAATATAACGAATAACAATATATCTAAATTAAGTGATGTCGAAATAATGATTTAGGTAGAGCGTCATTCAAGAATAAGATGGATCAGAAGATATGTTCAGACATAGGCAAATGCATGGGTATTAAATAAAGTATGTTACGGGATCAATTAAAATCTTTATTTGACTATTTTACATTCAAATAGATCCATCAACTAATTGAAACGATCAAAAAAGTTTGCTAAACTTCTACTTCACGATCTTGCACCTTCCGCAGAAGAGTGAAAAGAGAGTATGCCATTTTCATTATCTGAGGAAAGAAAAAAAATGTTATGATGCATATAATAGACTGGCTCGGTGGCTCAATTGGTAATGACCCCTGCTTTCTGAACCAAGGGTCGTGGGTTTAATTCCCACTCGGACAAACATTCGTGTGACGAACACTTTGTTCCGTGTCTGGGTGTTTATATTTAAGTATATATTTGTGGTGCCTTCATTGTTCTGATACCCATAACACAAGTGGTTAAGCTACTTTGGGATCGGAGCAATGTATATGATGTTGTCCGATATTTAAAAAAATATGTAGGTATAAATTTTTCACGCGAGGCTACGCCCTGCGATCGCCATCACGCCTGCCTAGGCGTGGCGATTATGGGTAGAATCTTCAGGTGTTTGCGACGTGAAGCTACGCCCTGTGGTCGCTATCGTGGCGATTATGGGCAGATCCTCTAGATGTTCGACGAAAGTGGCGAACAACTGGCCTATATTCAGAAGAGGACTGCGATAGGCTGATGATGATGGTTTGAAAAAAGTGGTCCTCTAAAATTATGGTTAAATGAATACCTACTTACAGACATAAATGTATCTAATGAGAGCGGTAATACTTCCAGGCCCGTAATTACTATAGGAGTGTTGACGCGTCCCATGAACAGGCGTAGACTACGTTTGTACGACTCTGTCTGAGATATCCAATTGCTGCTATAGGCTGCATTCATTAATTCTCGGCTCTGCAATAATAATAGCAACAAAGTGTAAGCATGAAGCCTTCATAGGCTCTACTTATGTGTAAGAACGCTGCGTTATTAAATAACCTCTTTGGAATAGTCCAAAGAGGTTATGGGTACTATGGCAAGTACTCTGAAGAATTATTTTCCTGTGCTTTGTTTTATAAAAAGAGCGTTCAGAATGACTTCACTTCACCTGATGGTAAGCGGTCGTGAGGTCCATATGTTAGGTCGGCAGGCACATTAGAGCAAACCCACCAGTAGAGGAAGTGTAATTTTCTGAAGACAGGGGCTACGTCGTGCAAACTATTTCAATAAATATATAAGTATTATATACAATATAAAGGACTTGCATGAGCTCCGTGCGGACAGCTGGCAGGAGGTTGCGCAAGACAGACCTAGATGGAGGCTCTTATTGTTGGAAGCCAAGACTCGACTTGGGTCACTGCGCCGATCTAGTTAGTTAGTTATATACAATATATAAATAAATAAATAGATATTCCACTGGCCAGGGGAGGAGACTGGGTGGTGATTTTTATCCTTTATCTCGTCTGTTGCCTGTGCGAAGATCGATCAGCTAATCAGTTTTGCATTTCATTATATCTGTAGGGAACTTCTTCAATACTATTTGTACTTCAGTGGCTTTTTCTACGAGTATATTATCTTTAATTCAGTGTATGTATCTACAGTCGTAGGTACCTATTTATTATGATAAGTGTAAAACTTACCTCATAAGCTAGTTGCGATCCGAGCCATCCCGGTACAAATATTTGTAGAGTCATAACACCCAGATATGATATCATACCCTGAAGGATACTAATAGAGGAAATCTGCAATTATAAATAAATGACTTTTGGCTGGCGAACATTTGGAGAGACCTATGTTCAGCAGTGGACTGATAAGGACTGATGATGATGATTTTGGCTGGACATTTTTATTTCGTTGAGTTAGACTTTTTCACTGACCCGGTAGCTCATTTGGTAGTGACCCCTCCCCCCCTCTCCCTGACCTAAGGATCGTGGGTTCATGTACAGGTAATAAGCTACTTCGAGATCAGAGCAATATACTAGCTATGTAATGTTGATTTATTATTAATATGCATCATCAGCCTATTACAGTCCACTGCTGGACATAGGCCTCTCCAGTTGTTCGCCACTTAGAGCAAACATCTGGAGGATATACCCATAATCGCCACCCTGGGCAGGCGGGTTGGCGATCGCAGGGCGTAGCTTCTTGCTCCGGTGACGCTGCTGCCCGTCACCGGTCTTTAGTATTTAGCTACGCCTTCAACTGGGAACGATCTAAGCCCAAGAAACAAACTAGTTTCTAAATAGACTTTAGGTAAGTAGCTATTTCCATTTTATTTGCACTATAACAAATCTTTGATGTTTTCTTACCATGAGAAGTCCACACAATGATAAACATATAATTACAGCCGCCATGCAAAACTGTATAACAATAAACACGCTCAACATTTTCTGGATGTCCGAACAGTATCTAGAATATATTATAAAACTTAATAAAAATTCGAGTTTAACATAAAATTTCACGAAAAAATTATTAAATTATTTACTTCACTATTAAATCATAATGGTGTAACAATTTATTCAGTTTCTTTATTGGTAAATTTTTATAATCATGTTTATTATGACCAGAATCCACTTTTAGTTGTGAAAAATTATGATTGCGAACTTTCAGTTGCGTAATTCCCAACCAAAGGAGACCAGCAATGAAAGAGTCAATATTAGAATTATACATCATATGCACATACATTCCAACATACTGATAAACTAAACAATAAGTAGCATACTCTGTTTTAAATTCATCGCTTAAAAAGTAATATTTAGCATATGGTAAGCTAAAATCTCTGAATAAAATCAGTGGCAGGAAACTCAAAGTTAAATACGCAAAATGTGATACGATAATGATCGATTTCCATCCAATTTTATATGTCGAATGACTTTTAGCGATGATTTTCTTTCCGTAATCATCAGAACCGCGAAATTCGTCACAATCCAGCAATTCAAACAGCGCACAAATTTTATCTCTCATAAAAATAATAAGAAAAACTTTAGCTAGCACTGGTACTTCTGTAAAAAAGAACATCCCTTCTTCTATCCAAATTTCTATGTTCGGAGGTGCGTACAACAAGTTTACAGTTAAAAGCATGATGTATGTAACCGTTAGAGTTGAAACAAAAATAAATGAGAAATATTTATAATATTTAGTGGACGTTTTTCCGGGCCATAATCCAAATAGTTTCCAGAAAAATTGGTTCACTTTAAACAAGTCAGATTGTCTATGTGACTTCATGGTTACGAAACGAATGGTAGAAGTTCATGCAGTATGTCTCAAAAACAAATTTTACCTAGATGTTAAGCCTTTTCCACACCACGTGCGTCTCGATACATTTATTATTGTTGATATTAACAATATACGATGCTAATTATCGTTAATTAATCATTAATTAAAAAATCTAACCTTTTAATTGTATAACCGAAGATAGAATGAGATCGTGAATGTGATACTTACATTTTGACTACTTACAGAAAAAAGAATGTCCGAAATAATAAAATTAACAAATTGATGAAATTATAAGACTATATCATTATATAGATATTGGTATCACAGTATAGATATTGGTCTATACAAAAGCGGAGATCCGGATGACATTATATTTTAATTTTTGTCATGTAAACACTTTTCACATCGTGTATCTATCTAATAGAATATCTGTCAGTATCCTAAAACCTTATTTTCTACCTGATTATTAAGTACCAACGGTAATTTGGAAAACCGGACAAGTAAGTGTAGCAAACGAGTAAACATCTGAATAATAGAGAATTTCGTATTCCGAATAATTTAACTAAATGTCATCTCATCTTTATCATCATGTCAGCCCATAGGCTGATGATGATGAAGATGATGATGATATTATGATATCAGTCCTGAGCATCATCATCTGAGCTGGACATAGGCCTCTATAGTTGTTCACCACCTTATCCAAACACCTGGAGGATTTAGCCATAATCGCCACGCTGGGCAGGCGGGTTGGGGATCGCAGGGCGTAGCTCCTCACTTCCTTGGCGCTGCTGCCCGTCATCGGCCTGTGGTAAGTAAGCTAAATGTAAAATAATAGATTTTACATACACTGCAATATGACAAAGACCAACAAACAACCACGCTATCTGAGTATGGATTGGTCGACACTGCACAACCTTAGTTTGTTTACAATTTCGTCACGATGTTTTAAATGATGGTGAGCATCGAATAAACCTACGCATAACACAATAAACGTACATTTTAATAATAACGTGTGTTTGCTAGGTACGTGGTGGGGTTTAAATCGCTGCTTCCCACGTTGAAGTCAACGGCCTTAACAACATGCCACCGACGCTAGCCACATTATAATTTTTCAGCCCAGTGTGCAACGGTTTCCAACATTGTACTAAGGGATTCTAACCCGTTCATATCATTATCACTTAATTAAGTCCTTAATTGAATCATTAAGAAAATTCTCGTTATTTAAAATGCTTTACAGCTTTTCAGTACAGTAAATTGTCAAAGTTCAATTAATTACAGTAATTTAAGAACTGAACTGTTAAAGATAATGATGTCTTAACCCATTTTATTCGAATACTAGCCAAAGGTAGAGTTTTTGATTAATGAAATAAAAGGTGTAACTCACGAATAAATAAGTTTTCCGCTATAAATCATTCCTTTTAATTTTATTCTATTAATAGATTTGGCACGTGTAAAAATCCTTTAATTTTTCTCAGCAGTTTTATCAACATTCAAAGAATGTAAATAGCATAAGTACGTGCTATAATTCCAGCAGTTCCAGATTAATATTTCAATCGAGTACGCTTCTACGTATTCTTGCACTAGTGCCACAAACCAGCTTAAAAAGATACCTATATTTATACCACATTCAATTTCGTATGACGCAGTTGCGAGCTCAACTTATACTGGATTCGCTATTTAGTATAATATCTTCTGGTGGTGGAGTAGATTAAAACAATGGACGTGTTTGCAATTTCGAAAGCGGTGCAACCCTTCGGGTGCGTTTTAATTGCAGGGGATCCCGAGATGGGATGGGGATACGAAAATCTTCAGCATTTAATTCTTGAAGGCTTGGGATAACTTTCTCGGCTCATTTAATGCATACTGATTTTGTCATTGTATTTAATTATGTTGATGGGAATGTTGTGATTATAATAATACTGCTCTATATAATGTAGTGAATAGGGAATTAGTTATAAGATTTTAAGCTTTCGAGCTGAAATATAACTATAATTTAAACGCCTGCAGTCTGCTTGTACTCGTAATCACGGCCACACTTGTTGCAACAACATCATGTCAAGAGAAAGATATATAATAAACTATGAATTATAAATGTGTTTCAATAGGGAATTCGTTAGACTAATAAAAATATACTGGAATTTTCCTTTTTCTTCATATTGGGAACTTGTTATGATGAGGGAAATTTCTGCAGGTTTTTCCCAAAGTAGCGAATAATTGGAGAGGCCTATGTCCAGCAGTGGACTGCGATGATGATGAGTAACTTGTGAATGAGGTACTTTATCAACGGAAATATTTTTTTTACGATACCAAATTATAGCTTTATCAATAAATATAACTAGAACGAAACTAGAAATACAATTTATAGTAATATACCTACTTCAAACAACTCTACATTTTGTGTCGTTAATAAAAAAGTTACTGCTAATGTTACTAATAAAAAAGACAATGTTGTCAGGGTAACGTAGGACAATAAATTTTCAAAACACAAATACTTACTTAATACTAAAAACAAACACACCAAACGAAAGTTACATTTTAAACTCATTCCGGGGGCCCACCATATTCCTGAGTTGAAATGAAACGCTCATTATTCTTGAAATCCCTTTTGAAATACCGAAGCGACGCTCCCCTCAAAACATTCGCTGGAATAGCAATAACACTAAAACAAAACAAGTCAGTTGAAGCAAGAACACATCCCTGCAGGCAAATCTTACACAGCCTCCTGCTAATTACGACTCCCGCAAAAATTTCCCCCACATAATGTAGCAAGGGTCCTTTAGAGTCCCGTAGTCAGTTTTAACGGACGACTGCAAGCGCTTTGTGTAAGGCGTTTGCCTAAAACCTTTGTGGTTAAGATACTCGTTTGTTGTTTTTTTTTTATTAAGTTTAATTAAAACTTGTCTTTGGTTTCAGGTGACCTTCAGCGCAGCCTAGTGCAGGTTTGGAACGTTTTGTCTTAGTGAACCCCTATATGCATGCGGTGACGGATAAAGATGACAAATCACTGCTTGCCGTGGGTGTTAAGAGTTACTAAGAGGTTCCAACGTATTCTAGCTTGTCAGCGGGTAGAGTTTACCCTCCTGACTAGTGAGCACAGTAGGTACACTCAGTAAAATACTCGCACCGGGTATTATATCGATGTCCCGATGCCTACTAAAATACTGACTACCAAGGTTTTGTTATTGATATTTTCACTGTAGAACTTAGAAATAGCACGGATGTCTGATTGTCGATAAAAAAAAAACAACTGAAGTCATTAATTGAACGGAAAATGTTAAAAGACTATAATCCTTTCTGGTCTCGGAAGATGAAATTTCTAAGAGCGACTGTCACTTAGGTAAAAAAATCTGTACGGAATCCTATTTACCCCATCTCGCCTATCTGATGCTACACCATCAGTGATAGAAACATTAAGATAAGGTCACACCGTTTGGGGGAAACGTCAAAAAGTATAGTGAATCTTATTAATATTCTCAGGGCTGGTTTTTAAACGACATTTTTGTTTTTAATTAGGCGTCGTTGGAGGTTTCATTAAGACGAAGCGGTTTTTCATGGTGACATTATTTTAACATTGGCAAGGGTAAGTCTCGCACTAAAAGTGTCATTTTGTGGATGAAGAGGAAATTACACCAATTTAGCAACACTTTGCTTTACTTTATATCACTGTATGTACTTGTATAATGTTGATGTTACCACCATTTACGAGTAAACTGTTTCAGTTTTTCATTGATTGTTTTAATTATTGCTGTTTTAGTAGTGTACTTTTTTTTTTTTTTTTATAGTAGCACAGCATAATGGCCACTCTACGCCTGATGGTAAGCGAGAGAGAAGCCCAAGTCGCTGCGACAACGGGCAGGTAACCAAGCCAGTCACCTGTCAGTTGCCACCGCCATGCCGGCCCATAAGATGCTTCTTCACGCCCCGTTTAAAGGATCCTATATCGAAAGAAGGAGGAAACACATGTGCTGGCAATGAATTCCACATTTTAACAACACGGCAAAGGTAGGAGTTGCCGAACTTTTTTGTACGCGAAGGGATGTTCTCGACGGTAAAGCTGTGACAACGGAGGCCAGCACGAGTGGATCTGTAGCGGAAGAGAGAAGGAGGCACAATAGAAAACAACTCTTCTAACTAGTACTTGTTTTAGAAATGAACAGTCGTGGGTACATGTGATGAATATGTGTATTTGTTATGTGTCTGGATGTTAATAACGTAGGTATTTAAGCATATATTTTGGTACAATCGTTAATTCTGATTATCTTAAAATCCTAAGCTGACTTCTCTGTGCTTGTCATTATACAAGATATTTTCTGCTAATTTTTTTTTAATAAGAAGAGCTTTCAGCATGATCTCACTCCACCTGGTGGTAAGCGGTCGTGAGGTCCAAAAGTTAGGACGACAGGTATAATAGAACAAACCCATTGCGTCTGTCGCCCTCACCTTGAAAACCCACTGAGATGCCGATCTTCTTTACTGACGACGACTTCTCTTGACAGAGTGACCGTGGTCGTTATTTCAGGCGCTGATGGTGGCAAGCTTCACAAAGCGCCATCCTTAACCTGCTGATCTTTGTTATAAATTTACTGATATACAGTACTGATCACGCTTTTAGCGCACTCAGGACCGTTTTATCTTTAACAAATTACCGTGGTTTACATTTGCCACCAAATTAACGGTAGGCTCAACCAACAAAACGTCTGCCGCAAGATTGCGCCTTATAAGAGTGCCTTTAAATTTTTAACAACACCGAGTCGCACAATGCACGCGAAGAATTAAACTGCGCTGCGATCTGCGCATTACCAAGTTCTGGTATAATTTTCCGGGGCACGACGCGTGGCACAATGAAGCCGGCCCGAGGCCATCATTAAGCGAATGCGAGTCCCGTCTTGCTGCCTGTTTGCCAATTTCGCTTCGTGCGTGAATGCACTGTACTGTACTGTATACTATATAGTGCTGGCGACTTCGTTCGCGCGGACTTTGATTATGATGATTATTACTTAATCGCATTTTTTATGGAATAGGTGGTAGACGAGCAAGCGTTTCACATGATGGTAAGTGATAACCACCGCCCATGTACATCTTCAACATCCTGATGTTACTAATCCTGATGTTGCCCATGTACATCTGTAACTCCTGAGTTACAGCTCCGCTGCCGGCCATTAGTGAAGAGGTATGCTCTTTTTTTAAAGACTTGGGGGTCGTATCGGTCCGGAAATACCGATGGCCATAAAGCATTCCATAGTTTAGTTGTGCAGGGCAGAAAATTGCGACAGAAGCGCACACTTGTGGACTGCCAAGTGTCGAGATGGTATGGATGGAAAGTTTGACCCGAAGAACGATGACCTAAGGCAGCGGCTGGTATAATTCCGAACAATTCCTCGGAACACTCTCCGTCGTTTATGCGATAGAAAATACTGAATGAAGCTCCATCTCGACGCAGCTCCAATGGTTCAAGCCGCTCACTCGGTAAGTTCTTGGTTATTGACGATTCAAGTCGCTCTACGTTGCATGCGGTCAAGAGGGAGAAGCTGGTACTGGGCAGGGGTGCCCCCGCACACAGATGAAAGCAGCAGGTAAGTACTCCACGTGTGGCCGAACCGTATTTTACGGTGAAGGTTCCGAAAGCTCGCAAAATGCGCTTCGCTTCTACATTCATAGTGCGCACGGCTAGGCTATGGAACTCTTTGCTAGAGTCCGTGTTCCACGATAGAGAAAATCTTCAAATTTTCAAGGCGAGAGTGAATTGATTGTTGTTGGGTGAGCGTGCTCCATCAAAACGTCGATTAACATCACGCAAGTTGGGGTCAAGCACTACCCATTTACTAATAAAAAAAAGAAAAATCACAGCTTCTACGTTTCACGTTTAATTCAAAATCGTCCAAAACCTAGGACCTAGGGAGTTTTTTTTTTATTGTTTCTTTACCCCTTCACATTTGTAAAAATATTCAATGTACTTACATACTGAGACACTTTAGACAATAGAACTGCCTGATTCCATTTCGGAGATCTAGAGAAGCTGAATATTCAACTCGAAAACAGCTGTTCAGATTGTTGAATATCGGCTTTATCCTAGCATTATTATCCGTGCGCTGACGACGAAAAAATCTTCGAGCAAATCCAATCTTTAGCCTAAGAGCGACCGTAAACGGACTGGTTCAAGCAGTTACAAGCCGACTGCTTCAAACCGCGGTGAACTATAGTAATTTTACGCTGCTGTACACACGACCGCTCGAGCAGTCGCGCTTCTATAGTTCACCACGCGGTCGAAGCTTTAAGCAATCGGTCTCGACTGCATGAAGCAATCCGTGTACGGCCGCGTTAAGTATTGTAATCTTCTATACCCGTTATCTGTGTAGTTTCAAGTACTCTTGAAAACAAAATTAACTTTATAGGTACTTTGAAGATACAAATGAAATTTTTAATAATTAAATTAGTACCTACCGCCATCGCTGTTAATTTTTTTAAACAATCTGTCGTATCAACTGCGTCACCTAGCGTTAAATTTCGACAACTTTAAGTACACAGAAGCTCGAGTTCAGATATTCTGGAACGTTGTATAGATATCGTTAATCGAGCCTAACATCTCGTGTAATAGGATCTACATAATACCACACGGTATAGCGGTAATATATTATCATAATGGGGAGCTTGTAATGTACACGACGAGGTGTGTTAGGGGTCACACATGGCCCATCCGTCAATGCGAAAGTACTCTGTAATACCTTTTGCGGTACACTCCACGGCGGAGTCAATTTGTGTGCGAAATGTTCGAAGGAGTAGAGGAAAATGTGTTTACAAGTTATACCCATTTTTAATAAATTCGGTAATTGTACCATATTTTTATCAACTTAGCCAGTGAAAATAAATTGCAAAGATTATGACAGCTTGCAACTAAACTAAATTTACTACTTCGAAAATATTTTATATACTTACACCGTACCTGCATAAAGATGCAGAAAGACCTGCATAAATAAAGATTTAGGAATGTCTAGTTTTAGTTGCTATATTTCTGAATGATATATCGCATATTGAAACCAAGCCGACTGTACCAATAAATTATGTCTCCGCGAACACATCTATCATGGGCTGGCTTTGACCCAGTTTGACGTCATATATTAAATGTCCATCTATTTGTAAATATTTATAAGAAACTTATATATTAAGAAAATCATTAATTATCAATACTGTATTACAGACGGGGCTATTCACTAAATGTGTTCGAAAAGATCTCTCTCGGTAATCGTGACGTCACGCTCGAGTTTTACGTGGTATTTTGTATGCTAAATATGAGATATAAGAAGTCTGTTTGATGGCTTTGTTAAATACTGCGTTTATGGCATTGATTTCATATCAAAATATTATCGCGCTCTCATTTTGCAAAATGAGCACAGAGGAAACACATGAGCAGCCAGAGAATTCCATTTTTTGATGGTTCGGCACAAAAAGGAGTTACCAATCTTTTTGGTACACGAAGGTATATTTTCCAGCGTGAAACGGTGGCACCGTATGCCCGCTCGCGTGATCCTATGTCGGAAAGGTGATGGAGGGATGATGATGATGGACTGATTCTGGAAATTACTAACGGTATTGTGTGACACTGTCTAAAAAAAATTATTGTTACATATAATCTTTTTATCCGTAACTTATAATGTATGTATACAAATATAGAAATAAATAAGTTTGAAGTCAGTTGCGTTCAACTTTCATTATATCGGAGTACGAGAAAAAAGAATAGTTTATCACTTACACACTTATGGTCTCGTATCTACTCGTAGGTAATTATTTAGTATTGTAGTATTTCTACGCACAATTGATTAATCTTTTTGTCCGCTAAAATTGACTGCGAAATTCGGTCAGCAAAGTATTACATACAAAATATCTGCGAGTCCCATTAAATGCGTTTATTTTTCTGTTCATAATATTTTCATGATTTAATAACTTTATAATTTCATTACGTTAATGCCACGTCCAGCCGCCAGCAAGTTTTAAAATTTTTAAGTTCAAAGTGAGTAAGCCTTCTGGCACGAGAGCTAAAAGCCAGTAAATTATAATTAGTTTAGTGACTTGCATTACATACATGCCACGGAATCTGCAGGGTACGGGAAGCAAAACACATTAACCTCCTTTTCGCATCTGCAGTCAACATAAACATTAAAAACGTATAAGTTCATACCTTATTTTGGGTTCCCCTGTGGTAGGCGAGGAATCGCTACTGCTTCATACTTTCTAGCAACTTTTCGAATCATGTTTTTATGAGGGTTGTCCTAAGTAGGTATGTTTATGTTCGTAAGGAAAATTCAAACCGTATTTTCCTTCATTCATAGTCTTTGTAAAAATTATGGTGTGCTATTTACACCATTTTCGTATTTAGTTAAGGTTTCTTTCAATCTTCATTTTAACGAGTAGGAATATCTTATAATATAAAAAATATTTTATTTAAGAATTACCTATTTTGTTAACGTTTTTTAATTTTAGAACTGTAATTGCTCTTCCGGAAAAGTCCACTTTTTTGTATAGTAGCGGTTTGGTTAAGTATCAATGTGCGATATCGTCTCTATTTTTTGGCGACAATATCTTAATCCACACACTGCCCAAGTGCGGGTTGGTCGACTTTAAACAATATCAGAATTTCTTCACAAACGTGGCACAGGTCTCACATTACCTTCACCATAAGAGGTAGAATAAAAGTTAGCTACTTTTATTCATATCATCATAATGAATTTCAAATTTGACAGCATACTGCTTGAACCGCTGCTGAGTATCGTCAACAGCCTATGTCAGTTAAACCCGCCTTGTCATATCCAAAAGTCGAAATATTTCCAACGCCTCACGGAACTACCCAACAATTTTCGCGGTAAACTTTTATCTGTCTAAAGCACGGTGTACATGAGCAAGCATGCATTTAGTGGGTGATTGAGCTAAGTGCATCGTGCATTAGGGATGCGACGCCGGCGGATTTCCTCCGCGTCGCCCCACGACAACACTCCGCGCTTTCAGTTGCGCAAACATAACGTTGGTACAAGCGAATATGATACGCGTAATGACGCTCGATTTGGCAACCTTAGCCGACTTTAAGTAGTTGTTGAGCCATTAAAGGCTTACTTTGATACTAATGACGGGATGTAAAGGAGCGACCTATGTTTTCGCTCCACGCCATTCTCACCTGCCCGTTGTGCGTCCTGCCGAATAACAAACGAGGTTTGCAACCGACTAGTGGCGGTATAACCATCATGATTGAAGGCGTAGCTAAATACCACAGGACGATTACGTCAGCAGGGTCACTGGAGTGAGGAACTATGCCCTGCGATCGCCAATCCACCTGCCCGGCGTGGCGATTATAGGTAGAGCCTCCAGGACACAAGATTTCATCCTTATCATCTTAATAGTTGCTGCCTCTTGCCACGGTTCTTTTCAATAACATAGCTCTCAGACATTGTCGTCTATTAACATTGTAAAAATCAAGTCTTGCAACTCTTTTCCTCTACCGTAAAAGACTTGTGATCCCTGTAACGCTAAGTTGATTAATTTAGTCAGTCTTCTTAAGGGACTTATAAATTTTTGTGAATTATTGATTTGTTAATTTTTTTTTTATAGTAGATCGACATAATGGCTTCCTTACGCCTCATGGAAAGCAAAAGAGAAGCCCAAGTCGCTGTGACAACGGGCAAGTAACTGATCAGTTACCTGTCAGTTGCCACAGCCATGCCGGCCCAACCCTAACCCCCCACGAGCTCCGGAAACCCACGAGCTAAGTAAACGTACTGTAAATATACGCGGCTAAATTACTAACCTAATTCTACTACTAACTTAGTACTCGTACTATCCCAAATCCAATTAACACTTCGAGCAAACGAAACGTCTTGCAATATCGGAAAGGTTGGCAAGAATATGAATGAAAAAGTTAATATGGAGGACGCCACGCGTGCGGTCGAGAAAAAAAAAGATGGATGTCCGTGAATAATGTTCGGTCGCGAACTGTAGTAATGGACAGCACTAAATATTGCACTGAGGGAAAATAAATTACGCCACTTTTTCAGACGCACAAAAAGTGTTCTTCGTTTTCTCTTTGAGCGATCCGCGGGTAGAAAGTTTAATATGTTACGGCGGACAGCCGGACAGGGGGACACTGATTACGTACGCCCGGACGGAACATTTTTTTCAATGGACACTAACAGTTTTATTTATTTCTAGACGTTTCGGGTTTTAGTTACGTGTACCATCTTTACTGTTTTGTTGCTTATGGCTTGATTTCCTCCTACGCTACGAGTACGAATATACATTAGTGCATTGAAGTACCGCCATTCTACTGTGTAGGTAAATTATCTGCCTCTAACGATAGCGTGACAGTCCGATGCTTCATAGACTAGTGTATATTAGTACGGGTGACCGACAGCATAGGACCAAATCAAGGTGAGGCTTCGTTTAACAATAGGCTTCACGTTTCGCGATGTGTCAGAAGAAATTAGAATAGAATATTAAAGCTGTCGCAAATATTAGTTGCATGCAATGCAATCTAATGAGATTAACCCTCTACATGCAGCGAGAAGTTGCAATTGGTTGAATCATCGCATCAGTTTTTGCTGCACAAATCAGCCCCCTTCAAGCCTAAATGATTTACCTATTACCTGGTGTTCTTTCAGGGTGCTACCAATTACCCTTACTCCGAACAGATTGTTTATTGTTCAACGTGGGAAAAGAGCAACTGTTATTAATTTAATTTTGTTCAGGCCGTAGGTTCCATGCTAGAAGTTTTTCGTTTGTTTGTGTATCAAAATTTTGCCAACAGCGGACACGGGTTGGATTGGATGTTTTATTCACTTATTGCTTGAAACATTTCTAATAATTTCAAAACAAAATAATTTATTAGCAGTACGCAAAATTGATTCTTGTCGATCCTGAAAAATGCCACCAATAGTCAGTAATAGTCGCTTCAATACCGGACAGTAGAAGTACATATGAGGCATGATGAATTATCTCATTGAACATGTACAAATGAGTGTTAAATAATAATAGAAACAGGAATCAAACTAGAAAACGCAACAACAAACCTTGTTACACGCGCCCTTACCAAACAAGATTAACCCTCCGCATGCAGCGAGAAGTTGCAATTGGTTGCAATATTGCATCGGTTTTTGCTGCACAAATCAGCGCCCCTTCAACGCTAAATGGATTTATTACCTGGCGCCGTTTCAGGGCGCTTCTAATTACTCTTATTCTGAGAGAATTGTTTATTGTTCTCGCTTGGAAAATTGCAAGTGTTATTTAATTTTGTGTACGCCGGTTCTAAGGGTAGAAGTTTCAGCGTTGTTCGGCTATTCATCTTATTGTTACCAACGAGTTTATATAGCACTAAGCGCGTTTTCGAAAGTATTACGTACGAAAACTGTTACTACGTTGTAACATGCGATTTGGTAATTAAATAATGTATGTAGTACTACGTATTAAAAATGCTAGTAGTTTAGAAAAATTAAAATAATATTTAGAGTTATTGTAATACAAAAATCATAAGAATCATCATCATGATCTTCATCAGCCTGTAAACGTCTACAGTTAATAAATAGGTCTCCTCCAATGACAAAGGCTATTATGGCTAAAAATTGTAATTAGTCCGTCTTTTAGCTTATTCAAAAATAAAAGACACGTATTTTTCCTTTTTTCATTCAAATGAACAATAGAAAAGATACAAGGCATCAAAAGTAAGGAGTGGGAGTCTTTGACGTCACTCGCTCCCGTAAAAATGCCTCACCGAGTGACGTCACGCGTAATTTCAACGGGCTATAACTTTGTAATTTTTAGTCTTATTTACAAATAAAAAAAATACGTGACTTTTATTTTTGAATAAGTTAACAGAAGGACTAATTACAATTTTTAGACAATAGGCATTGTCGTTTGGGGGGATTTGCCTTAGTCAAGATTGGCAGGTGGATTGGTGACCGTGGTAGGTTTATTTGTACCCAGGTAAACGCTGCTGCTCGTTTCCTTATTTTCCCTTAATCGACTTTAAAGAAGGCACCCACGGGTTGAGTTGGTAATATAACATCATCATCATTGTCAGCCTATTACAGTCCACTGCTGGACATGGGCCTCTCCAGCCGCTCGCCACCTTAGGCAAACACCTGAAGGCTTTACCTAATAATCGCTACGCTGGGCAGGCGGGTTGGCGATCGCAGGACGTAGCTTTTCGCTTCGATGACGCTGTTGCCCGAACTGTGGAATTTAGGTACGCCTTCAATCGTGGTGGTGACACCGCCACCAGTCAGTTGCCAGAGCCTCGTCTGCTATTCAGCAGGATGCACCCCGGACAGGTGAGGGTGAGAAGTTCTCACTTCTTGGCTTGGAGTGAGAAGATGATGGGTCGCTCCCTTGCATCCCTTACACGCTGCTGTCCGTTTCCTTATAGACTCCCTTAGTCGAGTTTTAAGGCACACATGGGTTGAGTTGGTAATGTAACGAGTAATTATAATCCTAATTAAACAATCCTTTGTTAAAAAATAGGTTTACCTAAGTAAGTGTACCAAATCCACGATTTTTTTCTAACTGAAAATAAAAACTATTTAATTGGTATTCTTAATTCTCTTTTTTTACCGGTATCTCAAACTTTGTAAGCAGCAAACAGAGAGAGGACGTGTATCGTCCTGTTCAGTATGCATTAATCAAGAGCTCGACCACCAGCGTGATTGAAACTAAATCCCCGGACCCCCGGGGGCTGATTACCGCCGCTACGCCACTACAACAGGGATTAGGATATTTAAATGACTACACGGACAATTTCACCGCAACGTGTAGTGTATGGGAAGAAATTTAAATTTGAGCACGCATGATTAGGCGCTGGACGGTTAGCAAACTCATTTGAATATTGTGTACAGGCAAATGATTGAAATAGCCATCCAATTTCACGACTAGCCCTCGTTCAAATAAACTATTTTAGCGATTGTTATAATTTCATAGAGCTTAAAGAACATTTTGTTTTTACATACACAGTAGGTAATAGTGGCTTCCCTTGATGGAAAACGAAAAATAAGCCCAAATCAAACATTTGTCTGTTCCCCTAAATGACAAATGGTCATTGGAGAGTCTTAAGTATGTCCAGCAGTGGACGTCCTAAAACTGATGATTATACATAATAAAACCAACAGAACAATTAAATGTTATCTGAGATACCAACACTTAAGTATTTAGAAAAATAAAACAAACCATTAAAATTTAGTTTTCCCTGATCCATTCATTAACTGGATAAAATAAATTAATCAGTGGCGTGGTAGAATTTTAGGAGAGTTCCGAGTACTTGAAAATGTCCTAAAAATCATATTTTAGTATTTACTTAATCTTTAGAATTTAATAAGTCAAATCACAATCCGCCTACGAAATTACTTTTCGCAACAAAATTGCCCATTTTCTTTTTTAAATACGCTCCTAAAGATTTGTCTTATAGCACAAGTGGGTAAATAAAGCGTTGTTGATGACAAGTGACTGACTGGCGGGCAATTAGCTTGCCCGTTCTGAAACAAAAGGGCCTCTTAGTTTCACTTAATTAAAAAGGAAGCTGCCGCGGTGTGCGAAGAAAAATTGCTACGAATAGAGCGCGACGCGCAGAGAGAAGTGGCGGGTACAAAATATATGTGCAACTGGGGTGTTACACGCTAATGAGAAGTCGGTAAAGAGGTACAGTACCAGTTTAAAACCTCTATTATAGATAGATAGAGCGACTAAAAGTTTAATCACTCCATAATATAAAACAAAGTCGCTAGTTTTCTATCTGCCCCTATGTATGCTTATATTTTTAAAACCACGCAACAGATTTTTTAAAATAGATAGAGTGATTCAAGAGGACGGTTGAAGGCGTAGCTAAATACCACAGACCAATGACGGGCAGCAGCGTCACCGGAGCGAGAAGCTACGCCCTGCGATCGCCAACCCGCCTGCCCAGCGTGGGGATTACGGGTATATCCTCCAGATGTTTGCCCTAGGTGGCGAGCAACTGGAGAGGCCTAGGCCAGTACTAATAGGCTGATGAAATAGTAAGTTTTGCACCGCTAGTGTTTTATAATTTTCTGAGTGATGTTACATATTACATAATTATATGATATTTATTGATAAAAGTAATTATTTTTTTGGTTACGAAAGCCATGACGCACAATGCACATTTATCGGTCGATTTCAATTACATATGTTGCGCATTCTCTTTTACGGGTGCTACAGCTGAGAGAACATTTATAAAGTTTTCTTTGAAGACTTACAGTTACGAGTAAATACAACTCAGATGTTCAAAGTTGCCCACTCAGCTCAATATGGCAAAGATAAGGCAATGATTCATCATCATCATCAGCTTATTGCAGTCCACTAGACATAAGCCTCTCCAGTTGTTCGCCACTTAGGGCAATAATCTGGAGGGTATACCCATAATCGCCACTCTGGGCAGGCGGGTTGACGATTGCAGTCTGCTGCCCGTCATCTGTCTATGGTATTTAGCAACGCCTTCAATTGTGATGGTTATACCGCCACTAGTCGGTTGCCAGCGCCTCGTTTGTTGTTCGGCAGGATGCACCACGGGCAGGTGAGGTTGGCTTAGAGCGAAAAGATGATAGGCCGCTCCCTTACCTACATCCCAATGTTCTTTATGTATAAAAAGTAAGGAATAACGTTCAAAATAAATTAAATCACCCGTTAAACATTGTATTTCACGCGCCACCTACAAAATATCACACTTGTAACTTTATACCGTCCGGTTATACCTACGCACTAAAGAGCAACATAACTTGCATCACGCCGTTCAAACGATAGTAAAGTCCACAGCTAGCGATATAAAAAAGGTAAATGGCTGGTAAAAGTGGGTCAGGAATGGCGAATGTATAAATCCAGATTCGCGTAATGTGCGTAGTCGTTACCGCTCGGGACTCCTCCAGGCCTCCGTCGTGGGCCACTGATAACATTAGTGGCTTTGAGATATCGCTTCTAATATACCCGGGACAAACATTCATGTGATGAACGTGTGTGTTTGTTCTCTAGGTGTTAATATTGTAATTTAACCCAATACATGCCACGCTAGACCACAGAGCGCCAAACTAAGCCGCGGCTTGTATTATGAGTCCTAACAACTTTTAAACTTACTTGGATACTTTCTGAATTCCAAATTGTACTGAATCTCACGGACAGCGCTAGTAGGATACCTAAAGTAAGTATTTAATGGATTAGTATGACCTCAAATCAATATTAAATTACTCCATTTAGGTAAGTATTCTTCAGGGGTATAAATATCCTTAAATTTACTACTATACTTAAACAAAGTACAATGTACTTAACGCGAGCTTAATATCCATCAAGCTTAATCTGTAATAATGACGGCAGAAAAATTTATATAATTTAAAGTCTAAAATGATCTTAAGTCTAGGCAAAAATTATGAAGGAAAAACGTATAGCGTTTCAAGTTATTTTCACAATTTTTCGGGGAACCATTCTCGAGACATAAATCTCAGTGCTCATCAAAAATTAAATTTTTCGCAGACTTAAAAGGATTTGCGGAATATTCTAGGAGTTTTATACATCATGAGGTTGTTAAGTCTAGATGAAATTGCTACAATACAAAGTAATTTAACATACATGTACTTAGTCTCCGTCTAATATGCGGTGATAGGTTAATAACCTTTTTTTAAACAGATTGATTTTGAGTTGTCAAATAAACTAAGTGGCAAACTAATAATTGTTTCGTTTCATGTTTAACACTTTTGTTTCTGTAGGTCTTCTCTTCGTCATGTGCCTCTCCAATCAATGAAGGTTGGCAGTCATTTCTGCATAGCTGGCCTTGTCCTGCGCGAGTAGAAACAGCTGGGCAACGGTCGCAATTCCCGTCCACTCTCTGTAGATCATATAATGCAAACATTTTGCCATGATATTTTCTCTGCCTGTTTACTACTGGACATACAATTGTTGGTCACTTTGCTCGATCCTGAGCTTCTCGCATCCAGTACTTGCAAGCCATCTTCTCGGTTTCTTATTTATTTATTTATTTAGTTTAACAGACTGATAGAAACTCAGATAGCTAATACAAGACGTCATTTGGGATTATCTCTTAGCGAATACATCGTTTATTATTTGTTCATTTATAAACATCCTACCTTTTATCAGTAAGTTAAACTTAATCCATCAATTCAAAAGTCATGGTTAAATCAAAGAAGTCGACTAGGTATAGTATTCCAAGTCTGACAATACCATCCTTTGATCTATGTGCATCCTGGTAAATACTACCCACTACTATGATCGGTTCAACGAACTGAACGGAATCACTTTGCGCTTGCCAACGTTCATTCAAACAAATGTAAGTAGGCTTACAGCAAACAAACTTACGGACGCGAATTCAATGTGTTTAAAGGCTTTAGGTCAAATTTATGTCAAACTCAGGTTTTTTGCCTTTTGTCAGACTGATCTAGGCTGTTTAAGTCTTTTTTTAGACTTACAGCAAACATGATACGGATTCGAATAAAATGTGTTTACAGCCTGTTTAAGTATGTCAATTTCAGGTTCTTTGTCCTTTGTCAGACTGACTTAGGCTCCTTGTTGATTTTTTTTTTGGTGAGTGACTTGGTCGCCCTTTTTGGCCCTTTTTTATGTCAAAGGGGGCAAACGGGCTTGAAGGTCACCTGATGGTAAGTGATCACTTCAGCCCATATACACCGCAACACCAAGGGACAAGGGAGTGCTTACCCGGCCTAACACCTCAAGGTTTTATTCGCTTGTCTTACCATCCATAGATCAAGTTTCTAGGCAGCGAAGCAGTGCATCACACATCCCGGGTAGGATTCTTGAAGGACGTAAATTCAAGCGGGAACGGAAACTAAATCGAGATGGGGTTAAGGGTTTAATTTTAGGACCAGCTTTTCATACATACACTGTATGTAGGTACCCAACATAAAATCATTTCGGGATGAAACGGGGGTAAGATCTTTCAAAAGTAATTATGTATTCAAATAACATGTTAACGCAGAGTCGAGTTTGTTGGCAGAGCTAAAGAAATTACAAGAGATGCGAGAGCATTAAGTGAAATTCGCCTGTTAACCGAGGTTAAACGTAATCTTGCTTTGAGAGAAGTAATTTAAATATGGCGTTTGGGGCTGCCCGTGGGAAATGTTGGAAATTACATTTGTAAATAAGACGACATTCTGCCATAGGTATAACGTGTTTCGCGGGTTCGTTAATTCGGTGATTTGTAGGTATGCTAATGTCAGAATTAGTCGCGTATATCAGTAGGATTCTTGGGAAAGTTAAATATTCAGTAGACGTTTATAATGAATGTAACCTTCGTCGTTCGTTTATTTAGCTTCAAGAGATAGGTCTCTTGGTAGGCATAAATTAAAGGAACGAAGGTAATATTAAAATATTCAGCTATAGGTACAGCTCACAGTTTTCTTGGCAAACTACGCTAATAAATGGTTTTAACAATCGGTGATTTTCCGTAAGAAGTTACTTTTATCCATATTAATATTCTTATATATATGCGATAAAACCGCCTAAATTGTACATTAATATATCAATGTACCTTTTAAGCCAACTGCTTGGTGTGCAATAAAGAATATATATCTATCTATTTTATATGAGAAAATACTTAGGTACATTTAGCTATTTATGTTAAAAATATTGTAACAAACCAGCGAAAAACTTTTATGAAAATATAGATATTGATGTAATTAATATAACCTAGGTTACGTTAAAGATGATAAATCTAACAGACAAGCAATTGTAATTTTATTGAAACGTAAATTTCTTAAACATTCTTACAACCCCAAGCACACATCGAGAAAATTATACCTACTCCCATTAAATTCCTACTCCCAAAAGCGATCATTTCGGGAAATGTTCACAAGCCGATCCTCATTTTCTCGCAAGTACCACGAAACAGATGGAACTACCTATGTCACGGACAATGGACCCAAATTATTCAGATGGGAATTAATCAGCGGGCCATACAAACGGTACGTTTAGGCCGGGTCCCTTGTAACTATAGAAATTCAATAGCTTGGGCCTCTGGACTATACATTCTGGGTCGAGTTGGCTGCGGTTGAGAGCGCTTCAAGAAGTATCAAATAGCCTTTGGCACGCTATGTTCCTCCACCGGTTGCAGGTAGCTGAAGATTCCATATCAACGGTTTATATCTGGTAAACCTATTGCATAGCTGTTGCCATTTTGCTTCAATCCACGGTGGATTGATACAAAATAGCATTGTTTTTTTGTTTTATTCGAAATGGGTGTGATTTGCCTGATGGTAAGCAATATCGTAGTCTACGATGGAACGCGCTCACCCAGCAAAAATCGGCTCACTCTCGTCTTGAACATCGGAAGATTATATCTCTCGGGGAACAAGAAGATTTTCCGGGCGGCAAAGAGTACCATAGTTTAGCCGTTCACTATAAAGGCTTAGGCATATAAACATATAGGACTATGACACGCGATTTCGACTATCTATGTTTTGTCACTGTCAAGCTTATTAGTTTAGCAAACATTATCGCTCCGAGTAAAGAGGTGTTTTAGGACATCGGTCAGTTCTCTCTTAGATAGGGACACAGGGTAGAGGGTGTCTAGGGACAATATTTACATCAACAAGTAGGTAAAGTTACATTTACTTGTCCACGTGCTTAAAAGGAGCTTAAAGTATGCAGCATACATTTAGCAAGTGGCTGTATATTTCCGCCTTTTACAAAGGCTTTTATACTTTCAGCCACGCACCGGCTGCTGAAAGAGTTATGGTCAAAGATCAAATGCATAGAGACTGGTCGCATGTTCTGACTTGAAGGTTAACAACTAAAATTAATAATATACGTAACCCCCGATTCAATCATCGTCTATATTGGTACGACGTATGCGAGGTATAGTGCTAGGTTTTAACCGTTGCCTTCTGCATGGTAGACCATGAACACTATGCCACTGATGAACACTATCCCATCAGGTCGGTTGTATATTAAGTATTAATCCTGTCATTTATCAAAATATGGGTCGCTCACGAGTGATGAATCGTTGATAATAAACCGTGTGTTTTATCCACGAGATTAGGCGTGATGCGGATCGCTTATATTTTGGAACTACATCGACTCCTTGACATCAGGCAGACATTACGACGTGCTAATTTAAAAAAAATAACTACTCTTAGTAAAGCAGGAGTGCTTCAAGTAAGTACACCAAAGTGTTTTTATTGGCGGCCTACCTAAGCAAGACACTAGTGTAAGTGCACAATCTAGATACCTACACCCACACTACATGCCGCTCTCGAGTTTGGAGTGTGTTGAAGGGCTGCAGCAAACGATTTGGTTACTCTGTACGATTCTTATCTTTGCTAAGACTCGTTAAGCCGCGAGTGGCCGCGTGCAGGCTCGCATTAAGTTGCATGGTATTAATGCACCATCGCGCTACGACGCATGACCATGCCTTCCTATGGGAAGAAATTGTTATGCTAAGACCTTTCTAGTCATCACACTACTTAATTATAAGAACAACGCAATGCTAAGCTAAGATAGGTATGAATTTTTTTTTTATATATAGCTCGACATAATGGCTTCCCTACGCCTGATGGAAAGCGAAAGAGAAGCCCAAGTCGCTGTGTCAACGGGCAAGGGCATCCTACTTGTCCATTACCGCGACTTGGGCCTCTCCTTCGCTTTTCAACAAATCTATATGCTATGCTATTTTAAAGATGAGAGGGTGCTCCTATTCTAAATCCGGAAACCAAATTTGTTACCTAGCAGCAAAATTTCTTATTTAAAGCTGTTTCTGAAACCGGCTCCGAATATCTGCAGAATATAAATAATTATCATCTGCCGTAAGATTTGCAAAGCTTAATGAGGTTTTGAAATAGGAATACGGCTCTGGAGCGTTCCTCTGATTTGCATTTCGTAATTACGGATGTTTTTACTCTTTTCTTTCTTTTAACAACTCTTGTTTTATGTCTGTTTCCAGTTTAAACGCGCTCCGGAAGTTCGGATTAAGATGGCAACACTGTTTCTGTACCTCAAAACTCTTAAATTAAATTTAAATTTATTTAACCACCAAAAGGATTTAGAAATTTTCATAGAAAGTATCTACAGTCATTACACAAGGTATGTCTTAGTTTTTAGAATGGTTAGGTATAGGCAGGTATAGGTACCGCCCTCCACGATAAAGTCGATAATTATGTATATACCAGGTACCTATATCTACAAGGTCAGTAGTTCTTATTACGTCTTTAAAACTGCATAATTACCTAAGTTAATTATGGAGACGGAAATTTCCGGATTTAGAATAAGACCAGCCCATCTCATCCCATCGTATCGAGTGGTAGAAGATCATGATGATGAAAACAAGCCGCCTGCCAAGCATGATGACTAAGGCAAATCTTCCAAAGGCCAAATTGTCATCAGGGGAGGCCTATGTCCAGCACTGGACCCTTGCAGGCTGATGATGGTAATAGTTAAATTAATTAGGGCGCATTTTCCTTCCTCTTACAATCCTGGGTTCTTTAGGCGGGGCGTGAAACGGCATCTCAGTGGGCCTTCAGGGTGAGGGCGACAAGCGCAATGGGTTTGTTCTATTGTGCCTGTCGACCTAACTTTTGGACCTCACGACCGCTTACCATCAGGTGGAGTGAGGTCATCCTGAAAGCTTTTCTTATAAAAAAAAAATTATCACACTACACCGTGCCCGTAAGTCTTAACTCATTATTAAGTCTATATTATTATATTAAGTCTCTATTGATATCTAAGTAGGTAGGTACTTCAAGTTTTCGTCCCCATACCCACACATCTTGAACGTGCGCTCACTTGCCCCAAACATGTATTGAACATTAAATATTAAAGTTTGTAGGTACAGTAAATACGCCGGTAATTCGGACCGCCCCGTCCAATCAATCTCGAATGCAAATACATCTCCTACACCATATTTAATACATACAGAACCCACCCCACTGAATTGTGAATTGCTAATTTAGCAGCCGTCGGCTATAAAAGTTATTTATCCCTTCCTAAATGCAGCAGACTATAATGATATGAAAATTAATAAATAATGAAAACGCCTGAAGGAAATGGAACACAAACGGTTCAGTTGCATGCTTTATTGAAAACTGGGAACCGTTTTGTATTCAAAAGACCTAGTCGAATAATTAAACCTTTTTAAGTGCCACTCAGTTTAGTCGTAAATAAGTAAACTTAATTAATATCTTCATTAAGCGGGGTAATATTCGCTGTAATAATAAAATTTAAGGGGAGCGCATGCAACCCTTGAAAGAGGGTGGAATAGGAAGTTACATTTAGGCAACTAACTATTTTAATTTAGCAATTTATTTACCACTCCGTGCCGTGGACAGGACAGGCCCTAAAAGGGTATTATAGAAAGGTAGAGCATAGCGAATCTTCGCTCAAATTGAGCTGCCCGTCCGGGAAGGACCTCAACCCTATAGAATACAACACCCAAATGACCTCCGGGTCGTGTTTCTGGCGGAGAGTAGGATTTCCGGAGCTCGTGGGGGGTTTGGGTTGGGCCGGCATGGCGTTGGCCACTGACATGAGTATGGTAGTGGCAACTGACAGGTAACTTACCAGTTACTTGCCCGTTGTCACTGCGACTTGGGCTTCTCTTTCGCTTTCCATCAGGCTTAGGCAAGCCATCATGTCTAGTAACTGTAAAAAAATTGCTTTCTCAACACACCTACAATAATACCAATGGGCATGATGCTGAATACGTTTTATAAAGAACTTACTAATATTCCTTAAGTTTAATAAAATAAAATATGTTTTAGCTCTACACGCCCTCTATTCTATTCCAGGTGAACTATGAGAAAGCAATAACAATGTAGGTATAATATTCAATAAAATCTCCAATAGATGGCGTTAAGTTAATATACTCTATCACGTATTATTACCATGAACCACAGAGTACTTTGTAATATATGAACGTATCCATGACATAGAAGTAGTTGTACGAAGTACTTGATACTTCCATGATCCATGATTATGTGATCGTTTGATTCATAGAATATATTTTATGTCATGGAAGTATTATGTACTACGTCGTACATATTACTTACATGGATTAATATATCGGGTTAGGGATGAATATCATGTCTGACTCGAGACGGGCTTCCAATGTTACTTCGAAAGCCATTTATCCGATTTTTATTTTGAAAAATACATTTTGATCGAACGAACAAAACACAATATACCTACCTACCTAATTATGCATTATTATAACAGCTATAAATCAATCGCCGATATAGGTAACCAATATCGATTCACAGAATAACTTTTTACCGAAGTCCCTACCATATACATTATAATAATATCACCGACAATTTCACGAATAGATTTGATTATAAATAATTAGGTTCCTTCTTTGCCAGTTCTAAGCAGTTATTACACTACCCGGTATTCAGGAACCGTAACTCTGAATAAGGGTGAGGGTGGTCTAAGAAGATTTAGGGTAAGTGTCCCGAGTCCCGATCGGGTTGCCTAGCTACCTAACCGCTCTGCCTATCGCGTAGTATTTTTCGCAAATGTAATAACAAAGGCGATAACACTGATTAAGGGACAGTAGTATAATAAGCGCCGCTTCGTTCATAGCATTGGTTGTGGTTGATGTTGTCAATTTTGAGCTTCGAAGATTTCCAATGCCGTATTTAAAAAAAAAAGATTGAGGTTATATTTTGATTTTCACCGCCACTGAAATTCTTTCATTTGATTTTAATCATAGTGATTTGATTTCATAAAAGAAAATGCGGTTCGTAATCAAACAAGCAGGCTGTGGTGGTGAACGTGTTGGTAGCCTTACAGGATTTGTGAAATTATCTAATGCTACCATAGAAACTCCGACTGCCGCGCTTCTCACTCAGGTTATATTAACAACAACTTGTTTATTTTTAATAAAAGAGAGATGCTTACAGACCGCCTGAGATATCTTACTGTTGTATTCACAGATAGAGGAAAACATTTGTAATAAGTACACGTTTTCTTGCACTATCAAGGCCATACAACAGGAATATTTATATTCAAAACATTAGAAGGTTTTTACTAATTAATATGCAGCAAACTTATGGTGTCATGGGTTCTGGTTTACATAACTTTAATTTACACTTTCAAGGATTTGTTCGTTTAACTGCGACTTTATGTTTTCAAGCAATAGATACTTATGGTATTCTCCATTGTATACCATACCTTAATTGGGTAAACCTACACTCTGACCAAACTCGACATTTGTAGTACAATTAATTTAGGCGGTCTTTAGGTCTTCCTGACTGATATAAATAAACAGTTCATAAATTCATTGTGGAAAATTTTCTAAGTCTCAAGTCCTCACCCTTTGCGATACTCCAATCAAATGATGTCCTTTACCAGTGGCGGCTGTACCTTAAGTGAACTGAACCGCCAATTCAAAAGTTAAAGATTACAAAATATTCCTTCATCTTTATTTTTAAATTACCATTTTAATATTATTTTTTTAAACTACATAAACACAGAGGTGCATGAATACCTAGAGATGCCCACAGTTAGGGAGGAGGTGAGCCACACCAGCAAGAAATACAAAGAAAGGCTTGGCAAACACATCAACAACTTGGCAAAGGGCTTGTTATGCCAACAGGAAAATGTTAAACGCCTAAAAAGATGGCACATACTTGACTTGGATCACAGAACCTAAACTAAACCGACATATATGGTGACATTTAATGGAATGTCCCCTACACGCATAAAATCTGGGAACACATCTGATTATGGCTCGCGAGCCGATTTCAGATAGAAGAAAAAAAAAAAAAAAAAAAAAAAAAAAAAACTACATAAACATATAAAAAATATAATTCGATTATGGTGAAACAGTTTTGAACGTTTTACTAAAGTATTAAGACTCATTTTCCTGTGAAGACAATTATTCTTGTGCCACTGTCCTTTACCATGACTTAAGCCTCCTTATGGTCTCATTTTCCCAATAAATATCCTATTTTATAATTTCAGAGTGGCAGCGTCTTGCATCTAACAGCTGAAGTATTGGCCAAAGTATTTACAAATCCACAATTGCTATGGGTACCTTTGTCCAACTCAGCGCACCTGGAGGCTGGTATCAAGGCCCAAGATCAAGGTGTAGCGAAGTTTGCTGGCCTCCCAGAACACATTACTTGTGCTACACTGCATAATGTTAGTGAGGTGACACCAACCGGACATTTTGAGTCGAATTTAGTCCCGTTGTGGACTAAGAATGGGAAGAAACTTATTTCAAGTGACAGGTAATAAAAGTTTTATTATCCCTTTGCAGTTAGTATTGTTTGTGTTGATAACAATAGCTTTTCAGTTGTGCCTCATTTCTTAGTTGTAAAAGGATTTATAGAGAAGTTGGTCAGTAGAACTTTGTTGTTTCATTTGCAGTTTTTACTTTTTATATAACTTTGATTTTATCCTTAGGAATTTCACTATTATTTCTCTTAAATGATTAAAAAATTTAATTCAATTCAAATTCAAATGTTTATTTCATAATTTTTATATATGTCACCGGAAAATAGCAAGAATCGTAAATTGATCAATTTCCTAGGTAGTTGATTAACTTCCGGAAAATAATAAACGGCAGTTGAAATGTATTATTTAACGTATGTATTTTAGTAAATTGATCATTTTACGGGGTCTTGCCGTAAAATCATCCGACGAAGGTGAGGTGAACGTTGATTGGTTCAATGGCTCACGTGGCGTTATCCCGGCAACCAATCAGGGACCAGTGTATTAAGTTACGGGTAATAGTGCACCGTTAAATAATACATTGAGCAACGATTGGCCCATTTGAGGACGATTTTACTTGTGTCAAAATCGTAAATTATTAAATGACTGTCAGGCTACCGTAAATTGATCAACTAACTGAAATCCATTGCGTTAAATAATACATTTCAGGTACCGTTTGTTATTTTCCGAAAGTTAATCAACTACCTAGGAAATTGATCAACTTACGATTCTTACTATTTTCCGGTGACATATATATAAGTGATCCTTCAAGAAAGAAATAGAATTGAAAGATTTTCTTTTTTTTCATTTCATTTTTATTGTGGTATGCCATTGCATCTTATTGTTGGCCCCTCATCAAATCCTAAAAGCCCAATGACATGATGTATTTTCTAGTTTTTCTGGAATAGTTAATCTATCATTATCATTGCATCGGCCGCAAGACAATTTTCATTTGTGTCTGGAATAGCCATATATGAAAAAAATTAAGACTTATGTAGTAAGCGTTTTAGTAGTAAGTTGAAAGAATTGATTAATTTTTCAGATATATGGACTTGATGGAATTATTCAAACCAGACATTGTTTTGGCCATTGCAGATGGTCGTACGACACTCGCTGATGGCAACAAGAGAAATATTAAAGCTGTAGAGAGAACATGTACATTTTTGGACAAATGTGTGGATCGATATAAGGCCTCCAAGGCTTTACGAGATAGTGCTTTAATAGGTAATTTTATTTTTTAAAACACCATCTTATTGGGCTGCCTACTTTCTCTTATACAGCCGGAAAAGATCAAAAGAGTTATATTAAACATGGAAATCCTCTTCAGAATTCTTTGAAGGACAAATGCTCAGTAAAATATGATATGGAATAGTAATCTTTTAATTAATTAAGCCACATGCTTTGCTCTTCATGATACATTAGTTGTCTAAATAATGTATATTTAATTAACATACTTATTTTTACAGTTTTAAACAGTTCTTGGATCAAACTTAGTTTACTAGGGACTGAATAAATTAATAACCGACTTGGTATTACATGGATCTCACAACTTTGTACGGTAAACCAACTGAGTTGTGAGACTTGGTTTTTTTGACAAGTATTGTTTTTTATGTGATTGTGTTTTTCTTAAACTACAGGTGTGATAGCTGGTACTGGAAATAGTAAAAAATGTGCAGAGGGCATAGAACACATACTTACACATAAAGAACATCTAAGTGGTGTCTCCTTGGCGGGAATTACAGATGGTACAGAAGTTTCATTGAAAGTGCCTATAGAACGGTTGGAAGAAATATTTAAGACTATTGGGGTATGCATTGCTCATTATCAATTTTTTTAATTATCAGCCTATTGCAGTCCACTGCTGGACATAGGCGTCTCCAGTTGTTCGCCAATTTAGTCCACAATCGCCTCACTGGACAGGCAGATTGGGGTCGCAGGGCAGCTTCACGCTCCGGTGACGTTGCTGCCCGTCATCTGCTTGTGGTATTTAGCTTCGCCCTCAATTGTGATGGTTATACCGCCACCAGTCGATTGCCAGAGCTTCGTTTGAGCTTCGTTTGGCAAGTGAGGGTAGTTTGGAGCAATATGATGATGCTTCCTTACATCCCAGTCTACATTTATTCAATGCAACCTATTAATATGTGATTTCTTCCTATTAATACAGTATTGTCCCTTGTATTAAATGGAGGAAGTCAAAAACGAGGGCATTAAATCATATTGTGTATTTTATGAAACTAGATTGTAAATGTAGTTTTTTCTATAGCTATACCTTTTTATTCTTATTTCAGAACTCAATCCCCAAAGATTTAGTTCGTTTTGTAGAAGGCTGCTGGAATCCTGAAGTGATTATGACAGCAATACAATATGGCTGGGATATTTTTGATGGTGCTTACCCTACAAAGCTTTCAAATGCAGGCCATGCATTGTCTCTTAGTTTAGATGTCACAGTAAATAGTGATGAAATGTGTATACTGGATCTAAATGATGAAAGGTGAGTGAAAATAGATTAAAGCTGTACTCCGTTACTCCTATTTTATTGGTATACTAGCTGTGCTCGCGACTTCGTCCGCGTGGAATAGTTATTTTTTACCCGTTTTTTTTTACATTTTCCCTTATTTCTTCGCTCCTAATAGTTGCAACGGGATGTTATATAGCCTAAAGCCTTCCTCGATAAATGGTCTATTTAACACAAAAAGAATTTTTCAATTCGGACCAGTAGTTCCTGAGATTAGCGCGTTCAAACAAACAAACAAACAAACTCTTCAGCTTTATAATATTAGTTAAGATGACCATATAAAATTATGCATCTAATGGCAAGGCTATGGTAGGCCACCAAAGCCATAGGACTCTAATTAGTAAAGACATCTGTGGAAATTGAAAACTTACTACTAATTTTATATCGATATCATATACCTCAAAGGCCAGCAAACATGTGACTTGCCTGGTTAGGTGGCGGGGGTAGGTGCCTACAAGCCGATTTTTTTTAAAAATCTCTGTAGTTTCTCATGAACTTGTGTGGGACTGACGTCACCCTGCCTCAGTATGGTGAGTAGGCAGGGACTACCGAATAAAATCCCGGCCCCTTTGTCAAACGCCTTTGTGAGGTATCAGGAGACCAAGGAAGGTGTCTACAGCATAAAGCGATAATTTTATCAGATTACCTTATAGTTTAGGATGAAGGTAAAAGATAAGAAATACATTTTTTTAACCGACTTGGAAAAAAGGAGGAGATTCTCTATTAGATTTTGTTTGTTGTGTGGTTTTTACCACATGTCTCCGAAAATTGTGAACCTTTTGGAACATTTTTTTTTGTTCGAAAGGATTTACTTCCTAGTAGGTCACATTGTCACCATATCGAAGTCAGTTTTTTTTTGTTAAAAAATACTTTTATTTATATTTCAGATATAAATTAGATTTTAGTCCAATCCTCGAAGGATGTGAGTGCCTCGCCTGTAAGAAACACACGAGAGCGTACATCCGCCATCTTCTGAACACACGGGAAATGTTATCCAGTGTATTGCTTAGTATGTAAGTAAAATGTTCGTATAATTTTATACATGTTTTTGTAGTAAATGAAGATTGAATAACATGTTTTCAAGGGTTAATGATTTTGATTGTTTATAAGTAAACCGATGAACGCTGTTGACGCTTAAATGCGTCGATTACAGTAGATCTTCTATTGTATCTAACCTCTCGACGGTCAAAGGGTTAATGAAAGACCGAAATTACATAATACAAGACTTCTTGGATGATACTATTACTTAGACAAAATGATCTGCTCGCTTGCACGGCAATAACTTATTGTATATTTAACATTTTAAAAAAGAAATATGATGAGATGGATGCGTCTGAAGGGCTGCGTTTTTACCGCAATTGTGCTAGACTAGAGAACGCACTGTGTCATGTAAGTGCTTTGTCACTTAAGCCCTATGTCATATAAGCCCTGTGTCATATAAGCCCTGTGTCATATAAGCCCTGTGTCATGTTAGCCCTTTGTCATTTAAGCCCTGTGTCATGTAAGTCTTGTGTCATGTAAGCCTTGTGTCATATGAACCCTGTGTCATATAACTCCTGTGTCATTCAACCCTAATTTCCATTGCATTTTGATTCCAGCCACAATCTTCATCATTTCGACAAGATGTTTGCTCAAGCTCGCCAACACATTACCTCAAATACCTTCAGCGTATATAAGGATCACATCATAGGACAGTACAAACTGTACGAAAGCTGTCAGAATGAGAAGCAGAATGAAGAGTTGAAAGAAGAGACATCCGGTAAAGATAGTGAACAGATAAAGAAGAAAATCCGTGTGAGTAGCGGAAGTATCTCAGAAGTAGTTAAAAGTTGTGGCTAGTTTTTATACTTAGTATTTATTGTACATATTATGTTGGTATAAAGTGTTATAAGTAAATAGCTCTTAACCTAATGCAATACAGTTCAAAATAGTCTTTGTGATACTGATATTGACTTTTGCAAGTGAGAGTAGTACACCTATGTAGATACAGAGGCAATAATATGCATACATTTTAGAAGTTTGTTAAAATTTTCCCACTTAGTTTATTAAATTCCAGAAGTAAAACACCGAAATACCTACTCACAATAAGCCTTTATTTGTTGAATAGCCCAAACACCTCCAATCGCTTCCGTTCGATGTCGCAGCAAAAGTGACCAAATGTCAAGATGGCCGATCGTGGTTGTCAATTCAGAAACGATAACTCAACTGTTTCTAAACTGACAGATAGATAGATAGATAGAAACTCTTTATTGCACAAAAACACAGACATTACAGAAAAACACATTACAAACAAAAACAAAGTACAATTTAGGCGGTCTTATCGCGGTCTTGACAGGTTTCGTATATCGATTTACAATTACATATTTTTTAAACAAATAAAATTCTAAATACATTAATTATTGTTAACATTGTTTACATAATATTGTCATTGATTTTGTTTTCAAGTTTCTAACGTGTATGCATGTTCTTGCTTTTGAATGTACATAATAGTAAGTAGGTAATTTGTCATAATATTGTTCTGTGATTTTTTAGCGCAATAGTTAGTAGAAAATGTAGTGTTTACCTTTAGCGAGTGGGATGGCACGTGTTATCCCGCTGATTCGTGCAAAACATTTTGTTGTATCATTTACGTGCGACGACGAAAAAAAAATAAAAATCAACGCCTCATTTTTTTCCGAGGGTGTCGTTAGAGCTCGCGACCATCGTGCACTCGGAGAGTGAAGGGACTTCGGTCGGTGTACAGCCAAAGTAATCCTACCCAGCATGTCGGTATACTGATAAGTTATTTATTTGGTTGCTTCAATGTTTCCGTAGCGATTAGGGCTTCTCTTTCGCTTTCCATCAGGCGACCGTAGATGTTGTGCTTCTATAAAAAAGTCATCCTTTATCCTTTTAATCTGTTGATGCCTCGCCATGGCTAAAATCGCGTGCGTTTTAATGTAATATTTTCATTATGTCATTGTATGATAACAAAATGTTAGAAAATGGTTTAGTAATTTAAGTATTTTCCTACCTACCTATTATATATAGTAGCTCATTGTACAAACCCCTTTTCACCTGACGGAATGTGTTAAAAAGACTAAGTCACTGCGGCAACGGCCAGGCCATAATGTATTCCTGTCAGTTACCACCGCCATGCTGGCCCGCAATGCTTCTTCTTCACGTTTGTCTAGGAACATTTGCAAACCCTAAAAAAGGTCACTTCAGCTTTTAAAATAATTTCCTCAGTTGCCTGCATTTTCTTTAATATTAGTTAGTTAGTTTAATTTTTAACTTAAGTTAGATGCCAGTTGCTATGGTACAAAATGTACGGAATAACTTTAATATAAGTAAGAATAAGTAAGAAAATAATCTACTGAAATCTGACCAAATGGAATTGTATTATTCTAACCAAAAAAATTCACTGCGATAATTTACACTTAGCTAAGTAGCTATTAATATTTAGTCGTATAATTTAATAATAGTTCTTGAAGTACCTATTACGAACTATTGACCGCCGTTGCTGTATACTGTTGTGATTCCGCTTAGGAGCTCCGCACATCAAAGTGGTTCGGCGCGGTGCCACAGCCAACGTCTTACCTACTATAAGTCCATAAAATGTGACATGATTAAATTGACAGCTGTTAAATTGTTAGTAATTTACTTTTTTTAAAACTTTGATTTTATTTGATAATCAACATTTCAATATTTTTACTCCTTATAAAGTGTGATGATTTTTCGTGTATTCAAATTCAAATAAATTCGAAACGTCCCTCACTATTACCTATTAAATGTTTTACTGACATTTTCATTTTAATCATAATACATTTCGTGGATTATACTATGAAATATTTTACTATGCATGAGGTTCTACTAAGGCGAAGCGGAGCAGAACGGAGACTAGCTGTGCTGCGATTCACTAATCATATGGCTAGTAATCCATGCGGTTGTGGATGTGATTGGCAGTGGTGTAGCTACCGAGGGGCTAAGCGGGGCAGTGCCCCGGGGCCCTCGAGCTCAGGGGCCCTTGAATCCTTACCAGAAATCTCGATCACACATTGGCAGGTTTCAAACCGATTTTAGTATTGATAGCAGTGGGGCTCAATTTTTAATTTGCCTCAGGGCCCTTGGTTACCTAGATACACCACTGGTGATTGGTGCATCGCGGCACAGCTCGACTCCGCTCTGCTTCGCTCCGTCTAAGTGGAATCACAGCCTAATAGTAATAGTATTGGGTGCGTGCCAGCAAAAAAGATCGATTTGCCGCTCTTTATTTCATAATTGCGTTAGGTCATAATACTTACCGAATAATACCGAATTATGTAGTTACTTTGGCACTGTCGTATCACTGCAAGGTCGTTAACCGCTGATAGATAACAAGGGTGCCCAAACACGTCTCATAAATGGGTGATCGATTACTTACAAGCGAAGTAGCAAACGCATATTGTCACCTATCATAAAACTAAACAAGTTGTACTGATCTTTATATCTAACGGACTTTTTATAGTGCGTATTGCATTTTACACCAGTACCTTCTATGTTTACCCTACTATAAATCATTCGCCGAGTATCGGGCGTTCAACATTGTATCGTTAGTATCGACCAATGAAGACCTTAGGACTCGTTTAAGTATTGTAAACAACACATTGTAACTGTCTGATATTCCATTAATTACAGTATGAAAATTAATTGTGATTTATCAAATCGTTGATTTACTAAAACGTTCCTTTTTTACAATATTCGTAACTATGATCAATTAATAAAGCTGTTAAAACTAAGATTATTTTATTGTTTCTTTTTTATAAAACTTTGATCGTATCTATTGCGCTACGCTTAGCGGCGTCGTGCATTGCAAGATGCAGGGGGGACACCACACCGGATGGTGTGGTCGTCCACCCTGGGCGGCGCTGTAGGGGGTTGTGTCGAATCCCTCGGAGCATCTCGACCCCCCTCAGACAGACTCAGGTTTAGTGGGTATAAGATTGTGTTGTCTGACGCTGTCTATAATAATACATCCTATAGATTGGGGTGATAAATAAAAGAATGTAAATTAACACATTTTACATATATTTTACTGACAATATTTACACAATAATTTTAGTGACCACACTTATTGAGCTAGGCATGTATGAAATGTGCATCAAGATTTATTTTCAATGTAATTGTATTACATTACAAACAGTTATTAATTAGGAGATTTGGCAGGATTTTGCTCGACAAAGTCACGTTCCAAATACTAATCGTTCCTAATGATAAAAATATATAATTGTTATAATGTATGGTAAACACAACCATTACATAAAATATAATATAAATATTAAACTGTATTATTGAATAACAATTTTATATAATCCAAATAAATACAGGGCAACAAATATGTGTACGTACGATTTACTACAATTCATAGATATACAATTTTACTAACTGAATACGATCAGCCAATTAGTAGGGATACTTTGGCGACGAGAATTTCACTAAGTTTGGCACATAGAGTAGAGCAATTCATATCAATAGCCTATTCTTTAGTGTGTCTTAATCAATAAATAATTTTATACCTATAGGAAAACTTTCAAAATAAGTTAGTGACCAGTACGTCTTTTAGTAAGTATTATCAAAATGTGTATAATCAGTACAAAGTTTGAGTTGAAAAATAAAAATTGCAAAATTTGCTAAATAAGTACATCTCATTAATAATATAAAATATAAGCTGCTTAAATATGCGCGTTTTGTGCATGAACAGATGTTAATAATCCAACTAGTTGGCGTAAATGATTACAAAGCGATCATACCCTTAACTAAATTGGAATATAAAAATTGTAAACACTATCATAAATAAGTAATTACAATGCACCAGGCATATATTGTAAAATATACGAATTTCTATCATATTCACAGTCTAGAGAGAAAATCATAGAAAACTCTTCCCACCTAATGTCTAAATGTGATACGAATAGTACAAAAGCTTTTACAATGATCTCGTTACGTACGTCGGCCGGTGTAAGATCGACCGCCGACTGCTGTCGTGTCGCGGCTGAGATCCTCCGAGCAAACAGAACTTTGTTCCAATAAGCATCACACGTTCCATTGCACTAATGCTAACTATTTAGAGTTTACTACACAACGTTAGCCATGTCCCATTCACTGGTTCACACTATTTAAGTATCACATTTCCGTCTTTTTCTTTTCACATTTAATGACGCACTAATGTATTTGCTGCCGGCTTGTACACTATACAAAGTCATTTGTACCAGGTGTGTTGAGTGGTTCTTGGGCCTGGAAAGAAAATCAACATATTAATACACAGGGAAAATTTAGATACCAAATATTACACGGCACCTTATTTTGTACTACAAGAGTTGACAAAATGGCTGCTAGCCCGCCTGATGGTAAGCGGTCACTGCAGCCTTTGAACTCCTGCAACACCAAGGGCATCGCACGTGCTTTGCCGACCCTTTAAAATCTTAGGTTTCATTTCTTTACAATTTGCAGTGCGGTTCTTCATAGTTACACTTGTATGCTCGACAGATGTAAGTGTAAGACAAAATCAAGCTTACATTTGAAAGAGTAGGTTACGAAAGATAACCGATTTTACTCCTAGTTATCCGCAAAATTTAAAATCAATGTTTAAAATACTGTAGAATGAGTTAACCTTCTGAAGTTTGTGGTCAAAACTCGTATCGAAACTCAATAAAATAATTGTTGAGGTAGTACGAAAGTAACTATGCCCGTTTAAAAACTGGTTATAGGGAAGTGAAGGTGTCTCGCAGTAACCTTTACATACTACATAATTACTAGGTAGCAACAATAAGTTTGCGCGCAAAGAATACAATATAAAGCGAAGTAAAAATTATATGGTAACAACAAAACGCATCTACGTCTTATCCTACACATACAACTTACCGATTATATAGCCCTCGCATGTTTACGCATGAAAAATAAACGTCTCGGCAGTAAAATATTATCGATTCTAGGATTAAGCGGGAGGCAAAATGTCAAATCATACTATAATTACGCTATTTCAAAGGGACTATTTACAGCATTTTACACCTACCATTTAAAACCAACATTATAATTTGGCAACTATTCATTAATACTGATGCGGTAAAAATGTTGGCACATTTAAATTGCCCAAATCCTTACATACTAAACGAAAATATCATCTATAAATCCCTTAAAATAATTCCTATTAAATATAACTCTAAATACATCAAGTTTAAAATGTCTTAGGCAGACCTTAATTTTACTATAATAAAATAATCCTAGTTTTTAATCTTGTTTATTTACAATACATTCTTTGGCCATGTTTAAGTCTGGGGTCTTACAACGTTTCATTGTACACGATAAGTAGAAGTGATTTTAGAAAATAAATATATATATGTTTATAGAAAAAATATATGAAAAATTAAGATCTACACAGGGTAACGTGTTCCACCCGCTTATATTAATTGGCTTTGCTCCTTGGCGGAGGGGAGTGTGTCGTTTGCGCGACTTATCTTAGGCTGTTTTGTATGTTTAGGGTGCACTCCATAGCGGTGAGTGCTCTTACCTCTTCTCCCACCGTGCTGGGGTACAGCTTCGAGCCCGGTGCGTAGCCATTCTTCTCGAGCGCGAACTGATCTTCAGTCGTCTTGCGGTACACCGGGTTGTCGAAGTTCATAGATGTGACGTTACGGTGCACGTAATGCCGGTACATAAGCACTGCGATCTGTAAACAATACAGATATCAAATTAATTTATATGTTTGGATTTAAATTAAAATTTTAGGTGACACCTCAGTGACGATATTTGTAAAACATTGATTCTGAAACTGAGGTGAAGAAGATATCCGGTGCAATAAAGGGTCATCCACAAATTACGTCACACGAATTATGTATATGGCTTTTTGACCCCTTCCCCCTCCTAGTCACAGCTGGACCCTTTTGTGGGACTTTCTTCCCTGAATGTCAGACTTCATGGATCATTAAGTGTGACGTAATGTATCATCATCATCATAATTTATGGATGGCCCCTAATCAGACGTTATTGCTAAGTCCATAAACAATTCCTATTCAGAAAAGGTAATTTTACTGAATTGACCAGACCATGAATCGAACACGGAAATTCAAGGCTTTTCTCGCTTTAAACTAACATCCCGTGTATGGCACTATAGCGCCAGCGGTGTCAAATGTTGAATATTAAAATGTACGCAATGAAGGACATTCATTATGTTGTTTATAAACTAACTCATGGATTCTACGAACCGACCGGTTTACTAAAAGTACACGGATTCGTTAACTGGAACATCAATTGGCGCCAATTAAACGCTATGACGAAATTAGACAACGAATCATTGACGAATCAATCGAGAACATTCCACTATGACGCGACATATGTGTTTTATCAATTTGAGATCCGCCCTTTCGTATAAACAAAACGTTAGTTTAATGTTTTATTAATATGTTAAACTATAAAGATGCACGGAAACCGGACATTCTACAATACGCAATGTAGGTTTGGTCAATCCACATTTCGATGACGTTATTAATTAACGTAACTCGAAGTATCATCTCAAAAATCAAGCCACAAAGTAAGGCGTAAAATCTAATTGAGAGCAAGTTTAATTAGGTTTTTCCAATACCTACCTCCTTTAATTCAATCCTTATTAATTAATTGGCTTAATAACGTTGTTAAGTTTCTTTATTTAATTAACCTTTGGATAAATTTTACGAATTTGCCTAAAAATCTTGTAGCTAGATCGATCGACTTCTCTTTAAATTTTAAATTAACCTTAAATTTAAAAATTTAAAAAAATATAAAATTATCAATGGTTGTTTGGAAGCGATCGCTTATAGCGAACCGACTACATTATACAACAAATGGCTATTATGTCTAGTCTAAGGTCAATATGGTGTATAGTGTAGAATATCTATCTAATTTATCTACACATAGTTAAGTAATGCAATAAAACTTATCTCCTTACCTAACCAGTCAAAATGTTCAATTTAACACATAAATGTTATTACTAACTTGATGAAACTGCAACCATTCAATGTATTGGTTGCACACGGTTCTAGAAAGTAATCACATACTGACAACAATGATTCTTTGTCTCTCGTGACCGTTTCAATGTTGAAAGGCGAACCAAAGTTCCGATTATGTCAGAACGTTTTGACAGTGCTATTAGATCATTGAACTATTAATTCAACTCGATTAAAATATGTTTTGTGATTGCATAGTCCACATGATTCGAGAGTGTTGATTTAATCAAATTGCTACTTTGAGATTGAGATACGCGCGTAGTAGTGATGTTTAGAAGATTTGAGTCAATAAACCGAGACCGAAATGTTTGCATTCTATTTTAATCAAAACATTGATTGTTATGTGTGTTTTTGACGCTAGAAAAGTAGACATAGCACTTATCTGCCGGTTTAAAATGCTTGAACACAAGTAGTATGTTTATAGCTTTATGATTTTCCGAATTCAGCAATACTATGACGTAATTACGTTTATCTGTCTGAGTAGCTTAATTAAGTGCTTCTTTTGTAGATAAGCTTTTCACTAGTAATGCACGCGTACCTACGTATTCATACATGTGCCTAGGTACTTATGTACGTACGTACGTTAGATATCAGTGATTAATCATTGCAAATCTGTACAAGCTTTCCGCCTTTAGATTGTCATGTTATTTTTTACAATATAAGTAATATAGTTTCCATAGGTCAAACAAATACGATTTTTAAATAAGCCCTAGCTGCAGCCCGCGGGTTTTTGCGCGCGTGAATAGCGGTAATATGCAAATTGATAATATCCTTATGAATTTCTAGCCAATATGTTAACGTGGTGCATGAGCTCTATTACTGTAAAATTAGTTTCATTTAAATCTATTTAGTAGTTTTCGTATGAAGGTTTAAGCGCCGGATACATTAGATAACATTTTGTTTCGCAAAAAAGCGCGCAACAATCAGTGCACGTGACGCTGCAACGTTGCATAGTATCCCATAACACGCTCTTGAGGAACATGTTCTACAACATGTTGCTCTATTTGACCCCTAATGTATCCGTGGCTTTGACAAAACATTCATCTATTCAAACAAACTGTCGTATTTGTAATGTTAGTAGAAAGGCTAATAATATTGGGATTTTATCTACTTTGTAGATAAGCAGCTAGAATGGTCAATTTGCCAAATTAAAATCAGATAAGTTAATCCTTAATAGTTTGATTAGGTACTGATAACTGAGCCGTTTAAGGACGAATGATGATTGCATGATTAGGTGCACATGATATTTTGGTACAGATTTGAGACTTGATAGTCCTTTTAGTGAGACCGAATATGTGTACGTACGTAATAGGATTTTCAACTTTGATATCTACGTTCTATTAATTGGAACTAGAAACGAACTTATCCTACTCATTTGACGTTACGTAATATTTTTTTCTTGCCAACCACAAGTTGGTTGGTTGACCAAATTATGGTCAAAATTAGAAATAAAATTTTCAAATAAGTATTATCAGTTCATCAGACACAAAAGTTGTAGGTATTGTCTTTGTAGGGACTTGTGATCTTTACAATTAATATTCCACTTAAAATATGTAGCTTGTTTAAGTCGTTGCGGTTGTTTTAAATGTACGCGACGATCGAGATATTTCACTGCACCTGCATAACAGGTGCATTGGCATACAATAATTAGTCATTAGTGATTAAGTACGGTTCCACGAGTAACCTGCGCGACAAACTATGTTATTAAAAGTAGTGAGGTCTCACATAGGCTAGGTGAACATTTTTTAGGATCGATATCGATGCATCTTCATAAATAGTTCTTGAGATTTATGATAAGTTAAAAACAAATGCTATCTCAATAAAAAACTTTACTTAAAGGACCACGAAAAGCCTTTCGAATTAATATCGTACTTTCGAAATTTACTTTCTCAATCAAGTTTGAAGGCCTATATTGCAACATATTTTAGTTGTGATTCCTCAAATAGGTTTAGTTTTGATCGTTCTTTCTGGTTACCATAAAATAATATGAAAATCAAACATAGGAAACTAGCCTGTTAGGATGCGTTTCGACATAAATGGGGCTGCATTAATCTGAAAATTGCTCAATGATATCGTTCCACAAGAAGTGGAGCGAAGATGACATATGGGATTCGAGAAATGTCATTGGTTAAATTTTGTTAGCCTCAGCTCAACTCTGCGCAGACCCACTTCTGTTGGAACGTATGCATTTTGTTTATAAAAATACGTACCAGTGCTGTTAGGATGATTACTCCAGAAATGACAGCAACTACTATGCCGGCCACCACTCCTGCATCGCGGCCACTGCTTGAGATTCCAGTTCCAGTCTTGGGCGTTTCTGGGACACCTAAAATGTGAAAAGGATAAATCGTTAGAACAGTGTTTTGCAAAAACGCGACACTGCAACACAATTTGTTTTCTTCTTTTGAATTTAAATTGCACATTGCAATATACAATTGTGTTCCAGTGAGAGAACAGAATTCGGACAAACACACAGGTTAGCACATAAAACATAGTTCGTAATTAGTTATTAATTACTCAGAAATCCTCCACCTGAAGTGTAGTTTAGTTGGAAGGGTTGAAGTGTTAATTATTAATTAGATTTCTATTATTACGTAGCTATTAATCGATAGACGTCAAGGTAATTAATCAGTATCCTTTTACTTTTTATATGATGGTTGACGTGTGTGTTTTTACAGCTTCCTATGACGTCAAGTAGTTAAATCTTGAAATTAATCGTTATATCAGATTTACGTTGAACATTTTGTGAACAAGTTTACCCACAATGTTGAATTTAAACTCTAATATTTTAAAGGTAAGAGAAATGGATTCTAGTATGTAGTAATATTATATCGAATTTTTATTATACGTAACGCATACGTGATAAAATGTCGTATTTGGTATGAAGCGAACATTTATCGAATGTTACTATTCCAATTAAACATACGTAAGTATTCCATTTCCAAGATTCATGATAACGAAAGAAAAATACATATAAGGACATATTTTGACTTAGAATTATATGTTAGCCATATTAAGCAACCTTCCTTAGGAAAAAAAATGTTAGCGGGTAGTTTTAAATACAGACGAGCGTCGAAACAGTACTCGTCGTTCTATTTAAAGACAGTGTCAATGAAACGTGCCAACTAATACTGATTAACTAAAATAACTTAACCTACTTCCACATTATGGCATTACCATAATATTAAATATCAATTAGCAACTAGTCAAAAGTAACTAGCATATTAATATCAAATAAAAGAAATGCTAATTGTGACATAAATGTTATAGAACACTAAATAATATATTTAGAAAATTTGAAAGGATACTAGTGAATTGAATGGTCGTATCAACAATCAACACCCTGCTATTTAAATCTGAATAGACAGGAAGGATGTGTAGCTCAATAATGCTCCTATTGTATCAGCCCATAAAAACCCTATACCATTATATAAACTAGTGTTACAAGAGTAACTAAAAGTTCTTTATACGATACAAGTTATTTTATGTAATTTTTTAAAATAAATGCCGCAGAAATGTTTGGTTATTTATACATAATTATTGTCATTCACATACAATCAAACAATGTAGATCACACAATTTTAGTAAGTAACATGCACCCAGTTCTATATGAATCTGTGTGTCTTCTAAACTGTACAAAATGTATTGTTTGTTATTTCTAGAAAAAGTCATATACTTTACCCGCATTTACGTTATTCGCTAGATCAGGCAAGTAGGCTAGGATTTTGTTGAACTTATAATGAGATTCTGTGATTTGTTCATCGACAGAGTCTGGTATCCTTTCCAGAGCAACGCCCTTTTGGTAGAGATCTATGTAGGCTTGGTTCTGGCTGTTCGATGCTTCTTTATCACTTTGCCAATACAGCATCATTTGGTCCGATTCTGGTATCACAGTTGTGTCCTGTTCCTCTGGCGTCTCTGTAGTCTCGGCTGAGTCCGTGCTCTTTAACGCGGCACGGCTAAGTTTCACGAGAAGGCTTACAAGCCTTTCTCCTCTTGTATCCACCATATGTCTCTAGACTGTTCCTTAATCATTCGCACGCTAAGTATTATCACCAGATTGTAAACTAGTTGTTTGGCATGCCCTGCAAATCATCAATGAATCCCAAGATGAAGACACACAGATACTTAAAACTTTTATGATTTTGTGTTAGTTTATAGAATAGGGGTTAGTGATGTTCGATGCAATCCTTTCCTATAATGATACCTTATCTTATCGGATGCGATGACTGAACCTCAACCAAAAGCATTTCGGATAAAATTTGTGGCGTTTGCTTGTATCAGCTTAATAAAACATAACTTTTTCGCCAGAAAGTAAGTTCGCTTATTCACATTCACTTTTCATTTCCAAGTAAATAATAACCTCAAACGCCACAAACTTGATCCGTTCCAGAAAGCCGGGGAAATTAGACAGAAGGTTTAACAAAAAACAGTACTGTTTCACTTATATACTCACTGGTTACAGGTTTGTCTTCAGTTAAAATAGTTTCGTTTGTACCAATATTCGGTTTTTGCACCTCCGCATCTTGGTCTATTGAATCTGTTGAATTATTGTAAACCAGTCTTAGCAAGGGATTCCAAAAATGTTTTGTTTCCGTGTTGTGTTTGTGTCAGTCAGTGTTTTTATTCTAAGAAGAATTTTTAATTGTCGAGCGGCAGCTGACATGCAGCTCGGACCGAGTCGTGACACGAAATAAAACTGTGGCAGGTCGGCGCAGCGCGACGGCAACGCAACCGAAAAGCGGCCCGCGCGCCATTGACGTCCCACCAACACGGCTTCGGCCCGTCAAATTAACTGGCTGCGATCCGGCTCTCGGTATGGTTTCACTGTGCGCTTCCAATGGCACGCTGTTACCGCCCGACACGACGCCGCATTCTTATGTTACTTGATTTTAAACTTGTATTTTAGGTAACTACTTTATTGCTGCTGAGTAAATGACCCTTATTTTAATGTTTACTTCAACATTTTAGAGATTTTAACAAAATGGGCTAGTGTTAAAAAATAAACCTATTCAAAATAATGACATAAAAAATTCAGTAACGCCTACATTTACTAATATTGTAGCTAAAATAATGAAATTGAGAAATAAAACAAAAATTAATGTGACGGTTCAAGTCGTCCAATGGACAAGTACATTTCAGTTAGAGCATGCGTTAGCGTCGTGCCGGATCGCTTCTAGATTGACTAACAAAAGGTGGCGTGATCTCGTGACGTCACCTGCCGTATTCGCCAACCGCTGCATAGGTGGTGGCTAGACTTGTCAATGCGCGTGTAACGTTCCGATACTCATTGCTATCTCTTTCCATTAACTGATTACTTTAACAGCCACTTAACTGAAGAATATGTATTAACTTAAAGTCAATACTGTTATTAACACTATCTTTACTTACAAGGGTAACCACACGGTTGGCTTGCATAGAATTCGAAAGTTCAATAAAATCGTATAGTTATTGGCCGGCCCTGACCAATTTATAGTCGTGAACAAAACGTGTGGTCATATTAGACATTCGTCGAGACGCGCGTCTGCAATACTGATAATAACTTACCTATACTACAATTTATAAGCGTACCTACATTCCGTCGATAATGCTTTATAATACAATTTTATTGTGAATGAGTAATTTCTGCTTACAACTAATTTGTGTGAGTATGTAAGATAAGCATGGAGGCGTGGTATATTCCTATCTCGGTGCTGATTCAAGGTCGGAATCGCACGCGCCGGTCATCATTACAAAACATCGTACGATGTCGCGTCATCGGCTGACGTGGACGATTACTCGGCAACCAGGCGTCTGGTGAGCGGTACGCTTTTAAAAGTTTTAAATCAGCCGATCCTGAGGATGATGTCATAAATTCCTAATGTTACTCATTTGGGTTACTTAGTACGCCCACCTTTTGATTTTTTTTTGTATACAGATAAATTAAATCTCATATTTTTGCGATGAGTATAATAAAATTTAAAAAGTATGGATAACTTTTATTTAAATTGATGGATCTCTAAGTTTTTCTAATACCTAATTTATAACCTTTTAAATCTAATCACTGACATTTTGTACAAATTGTATATACAATAAAGATTAAATAAATCTATTTTGTGAACTTGTTAGCGATTTAGGTCTCTCTATAGGCTTTAATTGCTTATGAAATAAATAAATAACCTTTAATCTAAGTAAAAGGATAAAGTAACAATGTGAATCTTCAATCTAAAGTAGAAAGATGAATAAATTAAGAACGTGAGACAGAGAGAGCAAACAAGCCCTAATAAATCGCAAATATACTTAAAGGGACCTTATAAAAACTTCCATTCAGGTTTTTTTGCGGTACAGAGTTAAAAATAAACCATAATCAAACCGGATTGTTTGTGTTTATACCTACCACCAGCGTTGTAAAATTCCACGGTACAGTGCTGACTGATAGCATCTTCAGATTTATCTACGTAGAAATTGATTACTAAACGCACTTAATATATTTTATCGCGACACGTTTATATATCGCACGATGCCAAAATAGGAAAAGAATGGCGCCTTTCACAGTCCCCCTACGGATCTTTTTAACTAGGCGTCCTTGCAAGTAAGTATGTATGATCAGTTCGTGTAGCATTCCAATCGCCTTAACTTGAAGCCGTATGAAGATAATAGTAAAACTTCCAACTTCTTACTTTACTATATAATTTTCTTAGTGAAGCATCATATCTATACTGACGCACTGTATTGATTTCCCTTCCATCAGATTCAATTTCTAGAAAGTAGAATCATTTTTATAGCGTCTTTTGAAGGATATCTTATTGAAAGGAGGACAGGAACATAAGCCGGCAACACGTTCTACTTTTAATGTCAAGTCATACAAATGTAATCATCATGTAAACAGTAAAAAGTGTGTACATTCAATATTTTTTTACAAATAGCGCGTAGAAATAAACAAAAATCGAAGATCTAGAATATCTTTCGTTGGACTCTGAGATCAGCTACACAATAAAATGTACCTATGTGTAGAAATGACGTTTTAGCCGAATTGTCCGACTGATGAGCATTTTTTTGCTGAGTCATCGAAAACCAAAGACTTTAAACTTTGGATGTAAAGGTCGTGATTGGTAATTATTACAAAGTCCACCTGGCCAGTAAATAATAAAAAGCTGATTCTACTTATTTAAATGTAAATATGTAGAATAAAAATTATTCTTTGACTTTTTTGACTGCTACTTAATGCAGTCAAAAAAGCAAGAAGTTGCTCTAAACGCGTTTGAGTGTTGTTCACAGATATAATGTTTCTACTTTGTATACAAAAGTATTATAAATATCCATTGCAAATGATAGACAACGACTTGTACCAATGCATATTGCATACAAAGCCGTAGGGTTCATTAGTTGAAAGGAGAACAGTCATCGATCAACAAATCAAGTAGCGAAAGTAGGTCAGAGAGGTTTTTCTATAACAGCGTATTCATTTGATCAATGAACGTAACGTTATCGTGTCTATTTTAGTTCCACGCGATCTCTATACGTAAACAATAACAACGCTAACAAACAATCTTGTGACTAATTTTAACTTCTTTAATCTTGTATTATACTGCTATCTATGTTTCATTTCTAAAAATAGTTGCTTTTATGAAGTGTATTGTTGTGCTTTTTGTTCTGTTACTGCTAAAAATATTTGAAGTCATTCTTTTCTACTAATTTCCTAGGCAACATCGTAAAATGCTTTCTAATAAATTTGTAATAAGAAACAAATTTAAATACCAATTTTTTGCAATTGCTTGAAAAAATTCAAAGTAGTATATTTTTAAAATGATTTTTTTTTAATTTCATATCTGTTTAACCAGTAAAAAAATGTTATCAATATTTGCCGTGTAATAAAAGTTAACACATAGTTCCGATTAGAAGTTTCAAATGATTTGTGTATTTAAATGATGTTTACATAGTCTAAAATATCGATAGGCTGTTGAATATGAATGCAGCCTATATTCAACTACATTTTACGAGTCAATACCTACCTAAAAAGTTTTAAACAGACCCAAGTGATCTCGATTCCCTTTGCCTGTAACCAAGCCATTCAATTGGTAAGGCCGCCTTCAATCAATCATTTTAACAGATGACAATAAGCGTCATTTTTATTGATCACAATCAATTGTATTTCAATCATCCAACATGTTCCTACTAAAAGCAGTTAGTTTACTTACCTACTTTAGTTAGCAAACATCAGTTATATGTGACATTATTTTATTATTTTCCTTAAAGGGATTTTCCTAACCACTGAAATTGTTTAGATTTAAATTTATCCTAGTTTATATAGATTTTAATGTATTTTCTTCAATGGCTAGCTACAGACTGTATTTCAGACCTTCTATAAAGAACCTTCTATAAGAAAATTAGATGATTAAAGAACATAATACATACATACAAAAAATCATTAAATTCGGCATATGGTGAAGTTTGTAGGTACATAATTATAGAATTATTTTTGCAAGTCAAGTCTATATAAAACACGAGGTTTTTATTTCAAGTCTCTGAGAAGCATGTGTAATTCAATTTAAATTTTCTCTCAGAGTCTTTCATTGTTCATCGACATGAACACTGTAAATCACAACTCACTCTAACTAAATTCAAATTAGGTAGGTACCGCACCGTTTTTTGAATTTGTTGTTTTTCACATTTTTTAAATTAAATCTCCACTTCGCCAGAATTAGAAAATGGAAGTATGATATTGTGCAGACTGTGTTTAGCGATGAATTTATTATAATTTTCTTCAATTTTATTATGTGATTGCTGACTGATCCATGATTTGGGATTTAGTAAGTTAGATATTTAAATTTATTCAAACATATTAATAAAACGGCTTAGTGAAGATATCTTCTACTAAACATGTTTATGAAGTATCTACCTCCATCAGAAATTGAAAACAACGAAACAATGGAACAAAATCAAAATTGACACTTGACTCTTAAGCGGCGATTATGTTTCTTAGGTGCGTCAATGTCTGTTTTACAAGCCATCCAGTCTTAGGCAAACTCTTCGGGTATAATGACGCATATCAACAGTTTACACAATTGGATGATTTGTTAAATTGCGCAGTTTGATAAATTCTTAAATTGAAGCCCATCAGATTTTGCAGACACGCTAGTACAATTTCATTGGACATTACAGTGAAATTATCAAAATTGAGACCAAATTAGCAAGGAACAATATGATATGTTTCTATTACGAAAGGAAATAGAAACATTTTTTTTTCATGAAACGATCTCTTAAAACTCTTTTACGTATCTATTAGGCCTTTTCTTTGATAATAACTTGTTGTTCTCATGTCCTTTGTACATAGCTAATAAGACATCACTCGCCATGTACCTAGGTTTATGTATCTAACAAAGTTTACGTCAATAAGAACATTTGTAAAATGTAAATATTACTCGTATTATGACTTACCATTTAGGTATAGTCTCCACAAATTTGTTCTATTTTTAGCCATTATGAGAATAAGAACCTGTTTGTATTTTTTATGTATAGCTTTCAAGTTTGTTATGTTCTATCATGAACTTGTCATGCACATTTTACTAGACCATAATACACCCATTATACGAGTAGTACCTACCTAGATTGATGTCCATGCCTTTAAGTCTTTTGTATGTTCTTGAGATCGATAAGATGTGTATATTGTTTATTGCATATCGATTGTTTACCTACAGATTGGGAAATTAATTTTCATCATCTTAGCTTTGTATTTGCAACATAAATGAAGACTGTTGTAAACATTTTAAACTTACGCGTCCCATTACAATAAAAAAACGCTCATTAACGGGACTTATACGCGATATTTATTATGCACATTTTTTATTGTGTTTACAGATTGACGTTTAAATGCCACAATCGTGGTCACCTTACATTTACCGTTAATTAAAGTTAACTTTGTTTTTGGCTCTAAACATGTCGCCATTTTGTTGTTTCCGGTTTATATACTAGTATAATGTTACTGAACATTCCCTAAAATTGTATAGAGTGTGGTCAATGTTCTGCAGGACTATTTGGAAACTTTGAATAAACTTCGATGCGAATGCGATGAACATGCAAGAAAGTTTCCGAATCCATGTCGAAATTGGCGTCGGGAATAACCCTGCTAATAACGGAATGCTTCAATTTCCTTGACGTAAGCTCAATCTTGACAAGTCGAACAATCGAATGACCTACGCACATGTTCAATCACTTCATTCATGCGTTAATCGATCTAAAATATTTTGCATCGTGGCAACAGCTAGTTTTCTTACTACACTTCCTACCACACCTACTCGTGACGTGGGTTATAATGGACTGCTACGTTGCAAAATAATTGTATGCATTTCATGTCACAAGGAAATGTAAACAATCTAATTAACATAGGTCTGCAGTTTTCAGTCAATATAGTCTTTGTTAATGTAATTCATGCGAATATAACAATTTCTTTATACCAAGATGGTGGCAAAATGGATGCCAGCCTGTCTGATGGTAAAAGATTGCTGCAATCCAAGAACGTCTGCAACCTACCAGGGGGACATCGTATGCGCTTTACCGATCCTTTAAAAACCAATTTATACTGTATTCTCCTACGAAAACCCTATCAGGGAGTTCATTCCACAGACGCAGATTTGTTGTTAAGGCAAAACTGTATGTAAATAGTTTCATGCAAATTAATATCATACTGCCCAAATAATGTTTTCCGTTCTCTGAAATGATAGGTAGCAAACTTTTATGACAATCCTTTATATGGGTAGGTATCCATGTTTGACGCGTTTCGGTTATTTTAAACGGATATTATACCCACATGACCCCGCAGAATGAGGTTCTTGCAAAATGAATCACGAGTCCGATCAATAATATTCCACTTGGTTCCAATCAGTGATGCCGTTAAAATTTTCGTACGATGCTCGCGGATAGGTTGGTAAATGAAATTGTACTTACTGTCTTCGACGCACATCTGATTGTCGGGTAGCAGCCTGAGGCCGTTGGGGCAGGCGCACGAGACTCTTGGCGAGTGGGGGCCTATCCTCGGCGCTGGTAAGCACAGATGCGAGCAGTGGCCGTTGACAGCGGCGCAGTGGTTGACGCCATCGGGTTGCCGGTACGGATGGTACACGTGGATAACCATGGGGTTTTGGAGCTGTTGGAAATGATTGTCATTATGTTGGGTGGAAGAGAAATATACATAGGCCTAGTTCATATCGAATCTTTCCCCTATTCAAAATTCCAATGGTGATCTTGGTTAATGTCAAATCGTACTGACAAAGTCAGAGCAGAGTTTATGAATGGGAATCTGTTTACGAAGAGTTGTGAATAGGAGGTATATTACGCAAAACGAATTACCTAGTTGGAAACAGAATTTACGAGCTGTGGAAATAGGTATACTGTTATATAACATACGTTTTACGTTACGTGTTATAGGTATACCTACTCGTGGCACCTGGCGTAAAATATGTGGAGCAGGTACCTACGCTTTCAAGTAGGTACCTACATAAGCACATAGGGGCAATCTTAACTAATATTATAAAGCTGAAGAGTTTGTTTGAACGCGCTAATCTCAGGAACTAATGGTCCGAATTGAAAAATTCTTTTTGTGTTGAATAGACCATTTATCGAGGAAGGCTTTAGGCTATATAACATCACGCTGCAGCTATTAGGAGCTAAGAAATAATGGAAAATGTAAAAAAAAAACGGGGAAAAAATAACTATTCCACGCGGACGAAGTCGCGAGCACAGCTGTGCCTAATAAAATTAAATTAAAAAAACCATAGTTATATAACAAGATTGAATAAGTACATATGTACTTATTCAATCTTTTGATAGGTACGAATATCTTTGCCTAGGAATCAGTTTTTTAAATTGAAAGTTCTGAGTTAATATAGTCATTGTTTCCAATAAGTATGACACATGGACATAAAGTACTGTACTAGAGATTAGGTATTAATTGCGAATTCGCTTAAATACGAGTATGTACCTGACACGTTATACCGTTATGATTCTACATTATACTTACAATATAAAGTATCTTTATTCATATACACTTAAAACAAGCACTTATGAATTGTCAAGTACATACGTAGATAAAATGATGCTACCGCATTATGAAACATGAAATGTCTTTTGTATTAGAAAAGACACCGCTACATATCTACTGAACGATCAAGCATTTATCGATTGTTATTGAAAAAATAACACCTGATGGTAATTATAACGTCATCAAAATATATTTTAACATGCCAGATAGGTAATCTAAGGCAGCCAACATTCTTAGCAGGGGAGATAGGGGATGATTGAACCTCCGGTATGTAATCACAAAAGGTGCAAACTAATTAAAAAACATTCAAATAAACAATAGCAAAGATAAAAGGCATCAAAAGTTAGGACGTGAGTCTTTGACGTCACTCGCTCCCGTAAAAATGCCTCACCGAGTGACGTCACGCGTAATTTCAACGGGCTATAACTCTGTAATTTTTAGTCTGATTTACAAATAGAAAAATACGTGTCTTTTATTTTTGAATAAGTTAAAAGACGGACTAATTACAATTTTTGGCCATAATAGCCTATTTATTTATGTCACACTCAGCCCCTGTCTCCCCTACCTGTGTATGAGATGCGACTAAAGTCACGGTCGCTACCTTGTCGGATATTGTTCAAGGTATAACGTAGTACGTTACATTCTCATTTCTCGTCTTTGAAACCTTGTAGCATCCAGATTTTAACGGCCAGAATATAACGTCATCACTTTTAAATTCAAATATGTAAGTAAGGTTTGTTTGTTTTCGTTAAGTTCTTTCCGTATGTTTAGTAAAGTATTACTAGTAAAGTAACGTAGCCATCGGACAACGTTTGAAATCCACGGTATTATTTTGTTGTGGTTAACTTTTTCGAAGACAATAAATAGATACTTATTACTATTATACATCGGTACTATTGTACACCAATAAACAATTACTTAGAACTAAACCAGTGGCATAACTACCATTCGAGGCCCGTTTGTCCCGGGAATCGGTTTGGGAATTTTTATTATGTGGAATAATAAATGTTGTGATTTTGGTTCCTCCTCTAACCCCCATGGCATTTTGCCGACTTGCCATCATAAAGATTCGCCACTAAACTAGGCAAAGAATAAAAAATGTTTTCAAAACATTGATATAAACGTAAATATTATTGACGATACCAATTTATATACTAAGCATATTCATATATTAGTTTATCGATTGTTTGGTAGGAGAAGCCGTGATACCCGTCAAGTTATAGACAAGTTAGACACCTACACGTCTTCTAAATAAATTTGCGCGTTTATATCTATTATGACACCTACGGGCCAGTGTAGTCCTGTCTGTACCTACGGGTACCTAGTTGTAGTGTACGGAGCTCCACACGAAAAGGAACAAACAAGTTGAGGAAGTCAACAAAACAAATGACGTGATCAGTGTTTGTCAGGACCTATGTCTTTCTGTATGCAGCTCTGTACATCAGGTTGTGACGAACGCACTGCCTGTTGTTTAACTTAAACTTACACCTTAGAACACAAAACATGACCGAATTGTCTAGGTATAGTCGTAGTACGGCGGGGACCTATACATAGGTACAACCTAGTATGTACTTTATAATGCAATTAGACCATGATAAGAACTCAAATAATATAAGATATAATGTATTTTCAATTTTAAATTTTTCATACAAATAAATCACTTAGTACTTCCTAAGAGAATAAGTAAAACAAGAGTACAATTATTAAAAAATATGGTCTGATTATCCTAGATTGATTGCTCGTCAAAAGGGATAAGTTGTATAAATTGATCATTCGCGATCAAACTTGAAGAGCTTTGAGTTACTTCAAATTTTACGAGAAGTCACGTGAACGTGACTAACGCATATTTTAGGAAGTCACCACGTCAGCGCCTCGTCCGACCCACCTGCCCAGCTTGGCGATTACGGATAAAGCATCCAGATGTTTGCCCAGAGTGGCGAACAACTGAATAAGCCAATGTCCAGCAGTGGATTGCGATAGGCTGATGACGATGAAGAAGTAGTTTTCTAAAATGTAGGTATTAGTGGTACTTACAGTGTGAGTAGAGGTGATAGCCTCAACGTCCTTTCCGTTGAACTTGTTGGCGCGATACACGGCGGTCTTGTCCCAGTCGGTCCAGTAGACGTAGTCCTCGAAGGTGGTGATGGAGAAGGGATGTCGGAGGACGTCTGTAGAGTAGAGCACCACGCGCCGCTTCGAGCCGTCGTAGTCGCACGATGATATTGTGTTCATTTTGGCATCCACCTACAAAGACAGACCATGATCAATTTTGACATCGCTATCACTATGAAATAAAACTAATAAAACAAAGCCTGCTTTTGTCTGTCTGTCCCTATGTATGCTTAGATCTTTAAAAGTACGCAACGAATTTTTATACGGTTTCTTTTTAAATAGGTAGATATAGGTCCAAGAGGAACGGTTATATTTAAATATATTATAGAATATAGAAGACCGAAAATTGTAGATAGGAGTGAGGCCCCACATAACCCAGGTGTCCTGTAATCAGTGCCCTAGTTCCTTTATAATAATAAAAATAATAAATAATAAAATAATTTATTTCTTTCCCACAATGTTGCTCTTAAAACTAAACCTTAACTAGAAGTAACACTAAACAAAGCAACAGCGGGGACTGGTGCCCAAACTAGGGAAGACCCTGTGTCTTGGGTCACCAGGACCCTGCCCTACTAGTATGACATGATTATGTTACAAAGACCTTTTAGTTTATAGTTTTTTGAAAATAATTTAAACTTTACGAAATTTAAATGTGGCCTTTTAAAACTTAAGGAAATACAACCATATATAATGAAATTACAGTGTGCTGAAAGTCAATAGATGCTCCGTTTCACTGTAATCCATAGTTTGAAGCCATCTTTGCACAATTCTCTTGCATTCTCGTCTCGTTTTATCAAATATACTTAGGATTTTATTCACTTTATTGTATAATTTACCGCCCTGATAATAAAAGAATCTCCTGCTAAACTTTGTTTTTCCAGATACCACCTGACATACATTATAGTGTCTCCTAGTATTAACCAAGGGTAAAGTGTCTGCATACTCTATCATCGAGTGCTGTTTAAGGACTGTCGAAAGAATGTATGTCTGTCGAACAGTTAGGACGTTACATTCTCTGTACAACTCTTTTGTGGGGTGTAGTCGAGGCTTCATAAAACATACTTTAAGAATGAGCCTTTGTGCTCTTTCTAGTGTAATAAGATGAGATTTAACAGCCCCACCCCAAGTTAATATACAGTAGGAAATAATCGAGTGACACAGAGCCAGGTAGATATTTTTCATTAACTGTTTGTCCACCACGTGTCTAAGTTGTTTAAAAATGTATGTCAATTTTCTTACTTTTTGAGCTAAACTGTTAATGTGTGCCTCAAAAGTCAAACTCCTATCTATTATAACCCCAAGGTATCGAATTGAGTCCGTTTTTTCAAGCTTAGAGCAAGTACAAGATGACTGAGGTGGAAAGGAACAAGAATGAGCTACTAGGCTTGAATCTGAATTTGTGTTTGCTGAGTTTGCTTTAATGGAAAACATCATATATTTTGTTTTTGTGGCGTTTAATGTGAGTGTATTTGACGCTAACCATTGGCACACCGTATCAAGACCCCTCTGAGCATAATCAAAAACGTCTGGCCATGTGTCCCCGTAGAAGGTGAGCGTTGTGTCGTCAGCATAAGAAATAATGTTACAATTCGGGATGTCCAGGTTGCATAGGTCATTGATGTAGCACAGAAAGAGAGTTGGCCCCAATATGCTTCCCTGTGGCACTCCGCATGTAACTTCTCTCTCGTCACTAACCTGTTTCTCAATTCTGACGCTTTGTAGTCTGTGTTGTAGATAACTGTCTATCATTTCAAGTTGCGCATTTCGAATTCCGAAGTTGTTCTCCAATTTGTGTAAGAGTCTGGGAAACGAGACTGTGTCAAAAGCTTTTGCTAGGTCCAGGAATATAGTTAGACATTTTTGTTTGTTCTCTAACTTTTGTACTACAAAGTTAGAGAAATTGTGTACAGCTTCATCCGTAGACTTTCCAGTTCTGAATCCATATTGATATTTTGATAAGAGATTGTTGTTTTCTAAATATGTGATAATTCGTTTATTTATAATTTTCTCAAAGACTTTTGACAAAACAGGTAACAATGATATTGGACGATAATTATTTACACAGTCCCGCTTCGCAGCCTTATATATTGGAATAACGACAGACCTCTTCAGTGAATTCGGAAATACGCCCCTTTCGATGCATCGATTTATAAGGTCAGTAAGGACAGGAACAATTACATGTTTTATTTGTTTTAGAACTCGTGCTGAAATCCCATCCCAACCAGGAGAACAATCAGATTTAATATTCATTAATACTCGCTCAACTTCATCACCAGATGTTTCAAATAAGACAAACGAACCCACTGGTCCACTATGTTGTCTTAGGGGTAGTGTAGAAGCGCTAGTTGGGATTTTTTTAGCCAGTTCAGATCCTATTGTGGCAAAGAAACTATTTATTACGTTTAACATTTCGATTTTGTTTTCACTATGTGCTAAAAGTTCAATTGAGTCTGGTTTTTTTGTCTGATAATTGCATACACTTTTTATAGCTTTCCACATCATTTTATTATTCCCCTTAGCTGCATTTATCTGTTCTCTTTCAAATTTATTTTTTAAATCCTTTAATATGTTGTTGCAAAAATTCCTATATCTTTTATAAGTAATCAGTAAAATATCGTTATTAGGCTGTTTTTTTAATTTAGCATGCATTTTGTCCCTATTTCGGATGCATTTAATTAATCCCGGTGTCATCCATGGTTTGATAGCTATTTTGTTTCTGGATACTTTCTTAACCGTAGAATTTTTAGATATAGTTAGCTGTATCTCTTTTATTAAGATATCTGTGGCATAATTTAGATCACTTTCGTTATAGACTCCGCTGAAGTCTATCGATTCGCAGTCACGTATTAGACCCTCATAATTGATTTTCGTAGAGTAACTGACAGCGCTATGTTTATTGTTTTTTTTATTATTTAAACAAAATAGAACAGCCTCGTGATCTGTAATTGCAGTCTCCAATATAAAAGAAAAAGATGTCAGTTTACTCTTTACGAACACATGGTCAAGGCAACTATTTGCTCGCGTTGGGATATCGTGAGCCGGTGCCAAACCATAAAAGGCTAAGCTATCAAGATAAGCTGAGGTTGTTGAGCTTAGATCTAATAAATTTATATTAATATCTCCCACAATTATAATGTTCTTGAATGCGATATTATTATTTAGTAATGCCTGTAAAGAGTTGACAAAGTTTTCCGTGTTTTTGAAAGAGGGAGGCCTATAAATGGCTATCACCAAAGTATCGGTTCCTATTTTAACGATTAAGCAGTTCGCCTCTAGTAACTGAGGTTCTTCAACTTTATGGATTAATTTATTATTAATTAGTAGTACCACTCCGTCGTTCTGATTAAAGTTATCATTAGTTCGATAAGCGTTATAGTTATCGACTGTGGGTAGGCATGTTTCACTTGACAACCAGCACTCAGTCATCACTACTATATCACAGTTGAAGTTAATGCGTTTCAGTAATGTGCACATGTGGTCAAAATTTCGATTTATGCTACGTATATTTTGCTGTAATATACTAAGATATGAAGTTGGGTGTTCTAGATATGTTTTGCATTGCTCTGGTTCACATATAACGCTCTGGGAAAAATTGTGATTGTCTATACTGTTGATTAAGTCATGTGTGTTAGCGCCTTTAGTAGACAAATGTCAGTACCTTTGACCTTGTGATGGCATATGACAAAACAAATCCTGCCAGACGATTCGAGACAAGTAAGAGAAATGCTTGTGCATACTATTTTATAGAGATTTTGCTCATACAAAGTTAGGCTATGGTTAACTAGACACAGAAGATCCTTTTCCTTAAGTTTTTCTATTTTAAGAATACAGTGTGATAAAAAATATGAGTTTTCAATATAATCATTAGTTGGAAAGAGCAAATTAAGATACATGCAAATGAGTTCTTCACCATTCAAAAAAATGTAAAAAATATAAAAAGATAAAGTATAGTAAGTATTAGAGAGTCTCGTAAAACTCGTATGTAGTCATATTTTTTTTACTAACTTTGCCAGGCACTGTTCCGTGGCAATGACAATAGGTTTGTCGTTCTGGTGTTTCCTGACGAGGATCCTGCCATTAGAGTGCCAGCAAGAGAAGTTATTGGTTTTAGCGAATTGTCGAGCTTCGTAAAAGAGTTTTCTTTTAGACGGAGCTAAGTGCTCGTCAATGTAAATTGCTTTCCTCTCCCCTGGCAGACCCACTGTAACAGTGTTTAGCTTCTCATCAATTGGCCGTTCCTTATTGAAGCGGCGTATTTTTGAGACGAACTCTGTTTTTTTATTGACACTTGAAAATTCTGCAACTATAGGCCTGCTTGTACCAGGTTTCCCAGGAAGACGATAAATGTCGCGTAAGTCTTCTGGCTTAAGGTCCATTTTGACTACTTTTCCTGCATTTATGACTATCTCCATTTGGTGCTCAAATTTTTCGATCTCCAAGCTAGGTACATTTCTTAATTCGATGGTTGCCTGTCTTGTTTGCATATAAAAATCTTCGAGTCGCTTTTGCAGGAACTCTATGGACTCAGTGTTTTCTTCTTTCGCCTTTTCCAAAATTGATACCTTGCTTACTATCTCCTCTTGTCTGTTGTTAATAAATTCCATACCTTTTTCTATTTCCATATTAGTTTTTTGGATTTCCAGGCATTGTCTTTTCAAGCCAGTAACTTCCTTAACCAATTTTTCTAAAGTGTTGTCCAAATCAGTTTTCCATTTTGTTAAACGCTGGTCTTGATCATCCTTCCAGTGGTTGAGTAAAGAGAAGAGGTCACTTCTGAGATCACCGGACGTGGGTGGTAATTCCGGAGACCCGTCCATACGCTGTCGTTTGTGTCTCGTCGTTACATTGATATCAGTCTTACAGGTGGCATCCGCAGTTAAGTCCGTTTCTGATCCCGCTGGAGTCAACGTAGGGGTGACTGGAGGTGTTCGTTGCATATTGGGCATAACTGTTTTAAAACTGAATAAAAACGTTGCTTATACCGTATGCTTAGAACAGTGTCTTACTGTTTTTGTCCTTTATACTGTATTGACTCCACGCTTCGTGGTGGTCCCGACGTAGATTGTTCGTAGTCCTGTCGTAGCTGTTCGTAGTAATGACGTCGTTGTCCGTAGCACTGGTAAGTAGTCAATGCCAATTTCGACGCGGTCGTTCACCTATTTGGTGGCCTAATGGTCAAGAACACCGGCCGCGCCGCCGACGAGCATGCGGGTTCGAATCCGCTCAGGAACACCGAAAAAAACAGAGCTCACCAAACCGTCGCTCGCGACTCGAAGGGGCTCCAAAGACTGCAGTCAGCTCGGAACCAAAGCGCGACACTCCGGGGCGCAGCGCCCACAAAATAATATTAATTTAAAATTTAAAAGTCGATACGTCCGCTCTGTATCAGCACCAGAGGGCAGAGGAATTTTGGCGAAATTTGGCGAACTTTGGCGTTGCCAAGAAAAAAAAGGTGCAAATAAATGAAAAATACGGTTAACAATATGGTGTGTCAGATAAAAATAGACTTTGTATTACCTAAAACTGTAATGGTCGTAAACAAGCAGTGCCTAAAATTAGCTCTCCGTTTACGTCAAATACTAAGACCGGTATTCACAATTCCTATGTCTGTCCGGATTCGAAAACTTTGACGTTGATTCAAATTAAGAATAAGAATATAATAGATAGATACCGTTTTCCATAATACAATTAGTGCTCGAGCTCCTACTTAATTTGTGAATGGGTCAATGTATGTGACGTTATCTGATCTTCTTCTTTACGTTTCGATGGCAAATTGAAATCGAACACGCTGTGCCCAGTGCTCCGCCTTCCCAACCGCATCCCCAGTCACGAACATTAGCTCGGTGAGCGAGCAGATCTCCACTCGTGGGACAGCAGACCAGGTGAGACATACTCTGGAGAGGAGCACCACACTCGCAGGCAAGGTCTGACCCATCAGAATACCCCCATCTGAACATGTTCTCCTTGCTACGATCAACCTGGGTACGGAGTCTGTTTAAAGACTTCCAGATCAGTCATGGCAACTCATGTCTGATATTTATATAAGAGTCACTGGCGTTCAAAGGGCTAACTCCGGTCGTTAAAAGGAAACTTCATTAATTCCATTTAAGTAGGTAGTACTTGTGTCATTGACATGCAGGTTATTTTCCTTGAGAGTATTAACGAAGAAAAAATATAAGTCTCATTTTCTGTGACCTGCTTACACTTGTTGATGACTATTCAATTTTGACAACACAAAATGTGTGAACATCATCATAAGGTTTTGTTGATGATAACTTGTCACTAAGCGACATAGTATCGTTATACTCGTAGTAAGTAGATAGAATAACAGTTTAACAGTATTTGCACGCCTTTTTTGTGCATTAATTGTCATTTATGGTACATTTAATTTACTTCCACATTAAACAGTAGATACTTAAGTTACTTTGGGCGCAGATCATAATTATGCTGATATTTATTTTTTATTTGATGATTTTTATATATTTAACCTAAGTCTAGAAACAATTTGCCATCCATCCATTTTTGATATTGTGTTTTATATCCTGATTTTCATGACATCGACATGTTCGATATTATTTTTGCGTAGGTACCTACTTTTGACCAACAATTATTTTGCATGTATGTTAAAGTTAATATAAACATAAGTAGTTTTCATCAAAAAAATTGTCTTACACAATGAACTACATGCCATTTCTACGTAGATATTTATCGAATTAAAATTACCAAGGTACAAGGAAATACACCGTATCACGATTAATTACTGCTCAAACATGATACCCATCGTCTGTTAACGAGTATCAATCATACTGGAATATATTTGATATGATGACAGTAGATAATGGAAATTTTTGCACGTTTACTTTATCTACCTACAATACTTAATTATAAACATTTCCATTGAAACGCCACATCAAACTGTAGGTAGGTATGTTGTCTTGGACCAAACAAAATAATGTTAACTATCCTAGTCAGTGGCGTAAGTACTTAGGTATACTATCATAGACCTGTGGCAAATTCTTAAACCGTAAACATAATTTTAGAAATAAGATAATAACATAATATGTAGTTAGAAGTAAGATAATAACACCCTTTAGTAACGCCACTGATCCTAGTTCAAGATCAATCTTTTAAGGAATAAAAGGTATTTATATATCAATCGATCTAAATTAATCTTATGACTACAGAGAAATCTTCTACACAATAGAAAATCTATTGTCACGACGCATATAAGCGTCAATGACGTTCAATAGCTGAAAATACAAACGAGTTATAGACCCACATGACTATGCGCTCCTGGTACATTTTGCTGAGATTCTATTCAATTATCTAGTATTATGATGAACCAGGTTCTAGGAAATGTTTTCACCTATTTATAATCCTAATCTTTGCGGTTGGTTAGATTGACTTAAAAGTATCGAGACTACGTAGAGTCAAGAATACTTGTAGTTCGATTAATTAAACAGTACGATCAGACTACGCTGAGTTTTGAGTGTCTTACAGTAGTTTATTCAAAGGCATCCTTATTTTTTTTTCTCGCTAATAAATTCAGTAATTTTCCGATTTAAAAAAATGTATGATACGAGTATGTTATGACCACTGATACGAATGCCTATTGCGTAGATTAGCAAGTACGTCAATCGCAAATGGATTTTTTATGCGTTTACTTATTATGATTCAACCTGATGATTAAATATCTGTTATCCTCATTATAACGCCAATGTTGTCCCGGTTGCGTCATTAGCTTTCGCTTTCAGCTTAAGTTTTACAAGTGAATAAAAAAAATAGTTTTGTTTCCCCAGAAAATAATCTCTTCTCTTGAAAAATCCTTGTTATAAACCCTTGTTAAGATATTGATCGGGGATATTTAACAGAGGGGTAGTTGTACTTTCATGGAAAACTTACCAAGTTAGAGATGTAGCATAGCACAGCATAGCATACATATCTTATAATGGCCAGAATTCAGTCAGAAGAGAGTATCATCAATTATTTATATTTTTTTTTGCCGCAACGCTGGAATAACCACAAAAACATATTTACCCCAGAACCTTCTAAAGTTTCTTTTATGTGTTTGTTACAATTAGGTATGTTTTTTTCTTAACCACAACTGTGATGGCGCACTATGTTTATCTATTATCTGTAGTATGTCTTAATTTAACTCGCACAAAAAGTGTTAATGATTTGCGTGGGTTCTTTACAAGTACCTATATGGCTATAAGAGTCAACAACATACATTATTTTGCACGCAACAAGACTCTTACGACCTTAACATAAGGTTTCATTTTCTTTATTTTAGCTGCAAGATGCATAGATAGAGCTCATTCCTTTTGTACGTAGTACTTGATACTTCCATGATTTTGACACAGCCAAATGAATAATCGTTTAATCATGCAAACTGTCATAAACAAAACTATTAGTATTGCAATTCACTTGTACAAACAAAACATTAAAAATAATGGCCTTTAGAATTAAAAACATCGTTGCCATTTTGAAAATTCAGCAAAATACTTTGATTTTTTCTAAATGGCATTTTTTTGTGCCTTTGGCCACAATTAATCAAAAAATGTTTACCAATTTGAAGACCATTATGTATGTCATTTCTTTGTAGGTTGCTGTGTTCTTGTATGCCGAATATCAGGCAAAAAAGCGGACCCTGTGTACCTACTTGCGACCTCACTGATCATAACTTCGTTGCAACTATATTTATTAACAGGGTTATTGCCGTGTTACCTTATTTTTTAAAAATTTCCTATTAAATAATAGTCCCGAAATTTGCACTGTTGCTGCAAGCACCACACCTTCCTCTTGATCTATTTAAAAAAAAACCGCATCAAAATTCGTTGCGTAGTTTTAAAGATTTAAGCGCACATAGGGATATAGGGACAGAAATAAAGCGACTTTGTTTTATACTAAGTAGTGATTAGTAAAGACAATGACAAATACGCTTACCCAATACACGCGCTTGCGCACGAGGTCTAGCGTTAACCCATTCGGCCACTTGACGTCGTATGAGACGATGGTCTCCCTGTGGGAGCCGTCCATGCCAGCTCTCTCGATCTTGGGCACCTGTCCCCAGTCAGTCCAGTACATCCACCTGTAAACAAATAATATGAATGTAGATAATGATTCAGTCGTAGACAACGCCCTCGAGGAAGACACATGATGCGTTGGGACGATGATATTAAGAGGACGGCAGGACAAAAATGGCTGCAGGTGGCACAGAACAGAGACGAGTGGAAGAATTTGAAGGAGGCCTACACCCGAATGATCGAGGCGGGCTGAAAAGAGAGAGATTTAGTTATACAACATTCATCATCATTAACGATATCCATACAGTGACGGAAAATAATACAAATCTGTGCGTATCGTAAGAGTCCACTAAGGGACTTCTTGAGATTTGAGCTTCTCAGCACCGGCTGAGTGTAAAGTAAGCCTTACCACCTGCTAATGCTTACTTTACACTTGGCGAAACATTCGTGAAGAGACTTCGGTCCCGTTTCGAGTCAGTCGTTGCATAGCCCGAATAATCCTGCCCAGCATGTCGGTGGCATCAGACAGGGGATTAATTTGGTTACTTGTGCGTTGCCGCAGCGACTAGAGCCTCTTTAGCTTTCTATTATGGAAGCAAGTATGCTGTGTTACTAATCATCTGATTAGTAACACAGCATACTTGCTTCCAGGCAATGAAGGGAGGGAGGGAATCAATGAAGGGTATCGAACTTTCTTTTATTGGCTCTGGTGTGGATGTACGGTCAAGGGTATACCTAGTTATAAATGGAGATGGGAATAGAGAATGTAATGGATGGTTTGGCGTCTTTTCATATTTATTTTTTTTTTTTTTTTTTTTTTATAGTGGCTCGACATAATGGCTTCCCTACGCCTGATGGAAAGCGAAAGAGAAGCCCAAGTCGCTGTGACAACGGGCAAGTAACTGGTCAGTTACTTGTCAGTTGCCACCGCCATGCCGGCCCAACCCTAACCCCCCACGAGCTCCGGAAACCCTACTCACCGGCAGAAACACGACCCAGAGGTCATTTGACTGCGGTATTCTATATGGTGGAGGTCCTTCCCCGGACGGGCGGCTCAATTCGAGCGAAGATTCGCTATGCCCTACCTCTCTATAACAGGGCTTTACGAAACATTTACCTTCGTATAATGATACGTATACTCGTAAACATATTTTAAACCCAAGCATTGTAATAAATTGACGCTGAGAAGAGTCACATCTTATATTTGTAGGTATTCTTAGCATAGTGAATCGTTTGCAAATAAGATATAAAGGTATAAAGTAGCAATAACAATGGACAATATTCGTTTCCGTTACGTTGTCGTCGCCATTTCTGCGTGATTTTCTTTTACGCTTCACAGGATTTTTGGTTTAAGAGTTAAAATTTTTGTGATTACCTAATCATCTCTATAATTAGTCACAAAAATTCACAAACAACTAAAAGTAGGTACATTTTTACTTTTTTAAGGGAAAATCTATTAGATAATACTTGTAGCTTTTATAATAATACCTACTCGTAGATATAAAACCGCTAAGTAAGTACAAACACATATTATCAATTTTTATCCATTTCGCGATCATGGTGTGATCGTTTTTATCGTCAATTATTGTTCAACAAGAAATGAATCACTGTTTAATATTGAGTCATTATTAGATAGGCAATTCGATTTTTTACTGACAAAAATTAATTTAGTCCTTAGTATGTAAATAAAAGAAAACATGCCGCAAAACAATTAAAGTTTATCTGCTGCCTTATTTGTAGGTGTTATTTTATTTTAGTGAGATGTACCTACCTACCTATGTGATTTAGTCCGGTCAATTTAGACATTCGAAGTTACATAAATTCCCACCAAGCTGAAAATCGGTAAGATTGCTTAAAATATCATAAAAAACAAAATTTGAAAGTTCCCCATCTTTCCCCTGTAAGGAAAAAATGTTATTCAAGGTCAAAGGTCAAAAAAATGAGTTTTTCGCGATTTTCAGCAAAACGGTAAGTTTTATCATAAAAATACCTCAGACAAAAATTGTAGATTATAAAATTATCTACAAAAACTAAATTTATACTTTTTTTTCTACGAGCCACCGTTTTTGAGATATGACGATTCAAAAAGTTGTAGAAGTTGTAATCGTCATAATATGCACACGTTTCCTCGCCACCTATGAGGTAGTGTACTTGGCGCGTTTTATTTTTACGTGGTTTCCCCAGTAGTCCTATTCCACCGGTCAGTTTAATCCTGTTTTATTTGAAACTATTGAAAAATAATGGATATTAGCAGAGATTGAAAAAATAAAGGCAATTTAAGTTAAAAAAAATGTAGTGAAATTTAATTTCTACTTGTTCTTGTTCGTCTTGTTCTTGTTCTTCTTCATCTTCATCCTGAGTGCATGTAAACTGCGTCAATAGCGATGTATCGCATGTTGCCTCGTTGGAATCAAACGGATCCTCTTCTGTTGGTGATTCAATATTAGAACACGACCGGCCTTGACAATGCGTACATGCGGGAGAACAAAACAATCCGACTTTTTTGCAACCACATTTAGCACTGCATCCCTTTTTGCAGTTGCAAAAAATCGAGTTCAAAAGTTTTCTGGCGCAGGTGGAAGTAAAGTATGCACTGGTTCCAATGAATTGTTGACCAACTTCCAACCCCAGTCTGTAGGGTCTAGCTGATAACCAAGCCACACTTGAACTTGGTAATATACTCTAAAAAGATGTTGATGAGCAGCAACTGAGGTTGGAGGTAGACAAGCTAATTGAACGTAATCTAGTACGAGGAGGACTTTCTGTGGATGTACCGGCTTCTTGTTCTTCACGTTGTCTTTTATATACGTGGCGTACTCGTGCATATTATGACGATTACAACTTTTACAACTTTTTGAATCGTTATATCTCAAAAACGGTGGCTCGTAGAAAAAAAAGTATGAATTTAGTTTTTGTAGATAATTTTATAATCTACAATTTTTGTCTAAGGTATTTTTATGATAAAACTTACCGTTTTGCTAAAAATCGCAAAAAACTCATTTTTTTTATCTTTGACCTTGAATAACATTTTTTCCTTACAAGGGAAAGATGGGGAACTTTCAAATTTTGTTTTTAATGATATTTTAAGCAATCTTACCGATTTTCAGCTTGGTGGGAATTTATGTAACTTTACTCTTATTTTTTGGTCTAATTTGACCGGACTAATTGTTTTTGAAAACAAATACACATATAGTTGCTATATATACTTATAGGTAATGTATTCGTTCTTAGTTAGACCTCGGAAGGCCTTGTCAGCTCAATTCGAGCGAAGATTCGCTATGTCCTACCTCTCTTATGTAAGAGAAACCAAAGGCACCGCAGCAACGGAAAAGTAAACAATCAATCACCTGTCAGCTACCACCGCTATGCTGGCTTTTAAGATAACTCTGGCTATACACCGACTGTCTCTATACACTGTCCGTTTATGTGGAGTACATACTCGGTAATGTCCTTACCCGTCAAGAGGATTCAAAGCGATCGCCCTAGGCTCTTCCAGTTTGTCCCTAATGAGAATCTTCCTCATGTTGCCTTGCAGGTCTGAAAGCTCGATGTGGTTCTTGCCGGTGTCGGTCCAGTAAAGGTGGTTGTAGATCCAGTCCACCGCCAGTCCGTCGGAGGTGATAAGCTGGTCTCCGATGACGACTGTTCTTTGTGTGCCTTCGTCTATGGGAGCCCTATAAAGTAAGAGTTCATTTTTATAAGTGTTGTGATCTTCTAGTATTCTCAAAGTTGTAGGATATTATAGGACAGTAGCAACAGTATCTATTAGTTTGTAAGCGTCTCTCTTTGCACTATTAAAAATAATTAGAGGGCATTTGTGAAAATATGATTCGCTCTTCGTGAAAACGAACCTCGTGAAAGTGAAACCGCTTAAATTAAATTGCTACCTTCTTAGGTAGTCTGAAAACAAATTTTATAAAATGTACGTAAATTTAGGTAAGCTGAGGCCTTTTAGGTCACTACAAAAGGTCTGCTAAGAGTTCAATTTAAATAAAAATGTCGTTAGGCCCAGACTCTTCGCATTCCGAACAAAATTTTAGGTAGGTTTTATCTTTATTGTAGCTACTAATTAAAATATTTTCAATGAAAACATGGCGTGGCTCAGCTAAATATTAAGTTCTAAAAACGAGATTTGTGGACATGAACGTGAAACAATGAATTGGGATTTTAAAAGGGCATTTGGTTTTAGGGTCAGATCTCTTAGACCTCGTTTAAGGAGACTTGTCGCGATCGGCGTCACGGTTTTTTACTTTTGTTTTCTACACTAACATTATGAAGAGGAAAGATTTGTATTTTGTGTGTGTGTAAGTTTGAAATGAATAAACTCAAAAACTACTGTACCGATTTCAAAAATTCTTTCACCATTATAAAGCTACAGTCACCCTGAGTAACGTACGCTATAATTATTTCCAGAAAAGGTCAGGGATCCTTACTAAATCGCCAATAATGTAACCCAAATGAAATGTTTATCTGTAATACCCGAAGAGAAGCGAGAGAGGGTCGCTAGTTTACTTAAAAGTGTTGTCATCATCCGCGAAAATGCCCGACGCGTAACGTGACGCTCTACCGAATAAGACACATGAGAGATGCTCCAATAAACGAGATCTTAAGAGTACTCGTTAGTTGGTTGTTTCAGTACTTACTTATAAATCTTTTCGTCGGTAACATCGCTCCAAAATATCATTCCTGTCCTGAAAACGTAGTCAAGCGCTGTAGCAGCTTTGGTGTCGTTCACAATGGCGACCATTTCGTGGTGATCCAAGCTGATCTTGCGGATGTCGAAGCGACGGGCGAACAAGAGGGATGGGTGACCCTCAGTAGCCTTACAGCGGGTCCGGTCCCGAGGATCCCGGGCGTATCCCGCGTGGCATTCGCATTTGAATGTACCCTTCTCGTTGATGCATATTTGGGAGCATGCTCCTGGATCAGCGCACTCGTCAACATCTGTAATTAAAGAATAATGTCTATGTAACTAAAAGATATGGTTTGCATCAGACTAATATCAGAGAGCCAGCATCACAGACATTGGTCTAATCCAAACTAAGTAGCTTGAGAACTTGCGTTATGGAAATCGGTGCCACAAATATAAATGCTTACAGACACAAAACAAAAATGAATGTTCTGTGTCTGTGTATTTAAGGTAATGTGGGTAAGGATCGAACGTAAGGCCCTTGCTTTATTACCAAATGAACCACTAGGCCATCGTCAAGACCAAATTGACAAAGACTAGCTCGGTGGCTCAATTGGTAGTGACTGCTGCCTTCTGAACCAAGGGTCGTGGGTTCGATCCCCACCCGGGACAAACATTCGTTGGATGAACATTTGTGTTTGTTCCGTGTCTGGATGTTTATATTTGTATTGTATTATATATTTGTGGTACCTACTTTCGTTGTTCTGATACCCATAACACAAGTGCTTAAGCTACTGACTTTGGGATCGGAGCAATGTATGTGATGTAGTCTGATATTTTATTTAAATTTATGTTTCGTCAAAATGACTTTTATGAAGCCTTAATTAAACTCAAAAAGCTATGGTACTTGTTGTAGTTCCACTATCTCTAAAATAATTATCATTTTCTACACAGATTGTCATCCAAAATATATTAACATACCAAGATGTAATCATGATAAAAATATGCGCAGTTTTCAAATCACAACTGCTTTATCAAATAAAGCAGCTTAAAATTATTACGTGCCACGAGTAGATTATAAATATAACTAACATAAAACGGAACACTCAGTCGGCGAATGATATTCTTCAAAAGGTTTAAGAATAAATAGCATTAAATTGACGGTTTTAGCAGTACCTACTATATATTTGATAATATTCATGTACCAAAACAAGTACAATTTGCAGGTTGTGTTTTATGAGGGTTGTAACATATTCAAAATCATAATTGCGTGCACGATTGCGATTCTTGCTGGTACTACGTGTAATACCTTAATACAGTATTTACATATTAATATGAAATTGAAAACAATGTGGATATATAATTTACATCCAAAATCTCACTTGAGAATACGCTTATAAATTATCACAGCTATTTGCCCACGTACACACAGATAACAGGGCTTTACGAAATAAGATTACAAGATTTCACACATTTGTGCAAATCTCGGGACAATCCTCAGGGAAATCTAAGTAAAAGATCAAGTGTATGTAGACTAAGGGCCGCTCTAACAGATTACTGGGGAGGGTTTCTATGCGTGAATATGATATTGAAATGTTGCGGGGATAGCCATTGCGAAAAAGTGGAATCAGATTAGGGTGGTTTGTTTCAACACAAGTGACTATAAATAAAAAGTGATTTCAGAAGCTTTTGAATATTAAGCGTATTACACGAAACTGAATGTCAGTTCTATTGTTCGCATTTTATTGTTAGTCATTTACGTGGTGAATCCTGGCAGAAAGGAACACGCCGTTAGAAAGTGTTTAGAAATTGTAGTACCCTACTGCTCTATTCAAGCTAGTTCCTCGACTAAAGTTTAAGTACCTCCGAACTTCACTGCTGTAACATTCTAAGAATTCCAAGTGGACAAGTAGGTACTCACCATCACACGTCCTGTTGTCGACCAACTTGTATCCCTTATCGCAGTCACAATAGTACCCCACCGGAGTGTCGACGCATCTCTGAGCGCACCCTCCGTTGCTTTTCTCGCACTCATTCTCGCCGCATTTGTCGCGAGGTTCGTCCTCGAAGTTGGGACAATCTGGTTTCTTATCGCAAACTTTCGATAGGGGAATGCACATGCCATGTCCGCAGTCGAATTCCGTTTTCTTGTCGCATACGGGCTTCGGGCGTGCTGGAAACAATGTTGCTTTGTTAGACGTTGCTTGTGAAAAATTTATGTTGCAATAGATTTCTCTGGCACGAATACCCATTGTTAGCTACATAAACTTTAAAAGTATTTTATGAATTAAACGCATAAAGATTGTAAATTAAATCAAAACTACGAAGGATTATTTTATAATTAAACGTAAGATTAAAAGATTAATTCAAATTATCTGTGTAGATGATGAAACATTGTGTAATACTGATTAACGTATAAATCAGTAAACAATACCAATCTAGATAACGCTTATAATACATTATTGAGTAGGTAATCTAGGATTATTGAAATGGCTGAGTGTGAATGTAAATATGGCAGATATGATAATACCTAATGTTCTGTTAGATTAATGATGGAATGAGCAACTATAACTCTATGTTGCATGTATAACTTAAGGCATTTACTACGAGTATTACGGTCCTCACTATGTTTTTTAATTTATGATTTTCAGACTCTCGCAAAGTATCGAGAAACGGATTTTTTCAGAACCGCGTTACGATCGTTGCAATATTCCTACAAATACACATCAGGTTGGTATCGTTTTTTTATACTTAGTGTCTCTACAGGGGATTTTTAACACACATACACAAAATGTGAGTAAGTCGAAAAGTTACAAATGAGGGATTATGATTTTACTTCCTGCTAAAGAGCCATAATTTGGTGACTTATACTCATCACAGCATTTTAATGATAAAACCATGAGATTGCACTGCAAACTTAGCTTCAAAGCTTAGGGGATAATTACTATTGCTCTTCGCATCGGTCAACCAAACTGATTTAAATCTGCTAAACTAATTGGTCTAAAGTGGATGTATAACATCATCTCAAACTTTACAGCATCCTTCATTGAATTTGCCACTTGTGCTGTCTGCAGTAACGATTTTATGGAAAAGTTCTTTGTGTTAGGATTACGATGGTGAGAGCGTTCGATCAATCACTTTCAAAACTAGTGCTGTCATCTAGTAGCATTTTACAAAACTCGAGTTGTTTTTTCAATCATTTTCCAATGGATTCCCTACCAACTGAAAATCTGTATACCTACTAGATATTTAGGGCTGATCGCGAGGCTCGGGTAAATGACTAGTGAGATGTAGGTAGACAGGATCGGCAGAAATGGTGATCTCTGGATTCTGATCCCCAAACCCAATTTGGGTCGCTGAGCCAGCAGAGTTAGTTAGATACTTACTGCAATTGAACTCGTCGGTGCCAGCCGGGTAGTCCTTAATGCCGTTGCAGTAAGTAGTTCCTTGTATGCTGCTGTGGTCCTTGCACTAGAACCGGTAGATGCAGCAGCCAATAACTGGCGAGGTGTAGCAAAGGATCTGCAGAGGCGACAATCTCCGAATTCTGATTCCAAGATTCAACTTGGGTCGCCGAGCTTGCAGAGTTAGTTAGTCAGATACTTACTGCAATTGAACTCATCGCTGCCATCCGGGCAGTCCTTGATGCCGTTGCAGTAAGTGGCTCCGGGTATGCAGCTGTGGTCCTTGCATTGGAACTGGTCGATGCGGCACGTGATGTTCCCGCGGCAGATCTCGGCAGCCTCGTCGCCGCCATCGGGACAATCGCGGTCGCCGTCGCAGACCCACGCGTTGTGGACGCACGTCATGCGATCTTTGCACTCGAACTCGGTTGATGTGCAGGGGGATGTCACTTTGGGTGTTGTTGCGCAACCCTGGAAAATTAATAATGGTCTTATTAAGTAAGGTTATCGCATTCATTGACAGTTTCATGTATTCAAATGGCGGTGCGTCCTCTTGATTTAATCATTATCTTCCTTTCTATTTATGCCGCTGGACAAAGACCTTCAGCAAAGACATCCATGATGATCTATTTTGGACTACAGTATGTATAAAACTATTAATCTGTTCTATGTTATCATTCTGTTCCTTATTAAGTACTACCTGCTGCCCGCGGCTCTGCCCGCGGGAATATTCGTATAAAACATAACGAAGATGCTGATTGAAGGTGAATGAAATACGAACAGAAGTTAAGGGTAGGACAGACTTTTGCTTCGTGACCCAAAACCTGTCCCACAGTGTGTTAACCACCCGAATATCACCAAATCATTACACAGACATACCATTTCATCGCTGGCATCAGGACAGTCTATGTCGCCATCGCAACGCCACCACGACGAGATGCAATGTCCGTCTGCGCAGGAGAAATGCGTCGTCGGCTGACACGTGGGCGCGGGGCACTTGACCTCGTCGCTGTCATCGCCGCAATCGTTGTCGCCGTCGCACACCCATCGTTGCTGGATGCATTTGCCGTTGCCACAAGTAAACTCGTCCGAGCGACACGTCTCATCTGATACATTAGAATTAACCCGTCAAATGCAGTCAGTCCGTGTTTGGGCCTTGAAATGTTCTTAGCTATTGCTAGACTGGTTTCAGAGGTTAAGAAACGGGGGTAAGCGTGTGGGCCCCGAGCTGGATAATGCGTTGTCCCACAGAAATGTATAGGTAAGCAAGCACAAATGTGCCAAATAATTTACTCACATTAAGATTTTTCCATGTATTATGAGTTAATTTCCTTAACCGGGAATCGAACCCGGCGTCGGCCCTCGCTTGAGGCTTATCGATCTAACCACTGCGTCACCGAGGCCGTCAAGAATGGACGGGCAATAACTTTTTATTTAAACACATTGTCACACTTTTTCAGACGGTCTAAATTCGAACGCTCGAAACAACTTCAATTAGATTGATTGCGCGTATCGAATGTTTTCGAAATTTGATGTGCGCGCTGATTGAACTAAAGTTTACAAATCGAGATCAAGAACTCGGAGCCCAAGCGCTTTACGCCTGCGCTAGTGGTCAGCGTATCTTTGTAACCAGCCTTATGGTATAAAACAGACACAATTAGCTCGGTGACCTATTTCAGGGCTAACTTGGGCACACCCTTGGGACAAGGAGGCGTCTTATGAAATATACATACATACTACATAATACTCGTTAAGTCGGTCTATTCAGATAATTTGAATAGTGTTCCCAAATGAATGTGATATGTTCTCAAAATGTTATCAACTGAAATAATCTTGGGACTTGCACAATCCAAAACGGCCATACCGAGCTTTTAGACTAATCAATTTTAAGTTTAACTCATAACATTTTTATAACACATCTAGTAAGTAATACAGAAACACATAGATTTCAAGCAAGAGGACAGATTCGCAACTGCATCAAACGACCATACAAGGTTATCGAAATGTTATGCATTGAACATGTTCTTTTCTGCTAATTCGTCTACGTGAAAATCTGACCAGTAGAGAATTTGTTCACTTGCTACAGAGGCCATTTTAAGTGTCCAAACTTTATTTCCAAGTAAGTATTTCAATTCAGAAGGAATAGTTTTGGAAATAAATTGGATTCATTTTTAGCACAAAGAGCACATTGTCCAACGTGTCCATATTAAAAAGTCTGTACTAGAAATACTACATGATAACGAATGACAAATACCCGTAAAACTTTAAAGCATGACAAACGAAAGATATTTTATTTCCCTCCAACGTGTCTGTTACAGAAAAAAGTCTCCTAGAAAAATTATCATTACTCGTCTCTTGTGGGGTCGGTCTCAACGTTTAATTAAATTCCTTTGCAACAGACGGATCTAATACTCTGACACTGTACAAGAAATAGTAGCTATTTATATGAGACTATTAAAACGATACATTGCTCGCGTTACCGATAAAATTAGCAAATTGTAATACATTAAGGCAATTAAACGTAGATAAATACTGACTATAATGCCCTAGCAATTTTAGTTTCTGTCATCTCATCATCTCATATGCATACTATTTTACTTAACAATTACATAGCTCTCTAGGTTGCAACTTACAGAACTGCTTTTCAATGTTGACTTGAAATTCAATAATTTAAAAATTCTTCAATGTTACTTAAGGCTTCTTCTGAAATGAGTCGCTTATTATGTATACGTTAGTCGATACGTTTACTTGTAAATAGGTACATAATGTTCCTTATACAAGATAAGAATTTTTAGAATCTTACGCGCACACGTATTTAGGTAATATGTGTATGTTGACAGGGATGACCACAATAGCTGCTTATTATACAGCCGAAAATATTTACCCAAAGGTCTCGACCTCCAAACGTCACAAGAAGTTTGACAGCGGCGAATAATGAGATAACCGATGACATAATCATGGTAAGACCTTCGGGAGGCGTAAGAAAAGCGCGGGTGGAGTGTACACGCAACGTCACGCCTCGGGGCGGGTTCGGACCTGTGCGGGCAGATAAGAATTTATAGAGGGATGAGCCGGGCGTTGATAGAATACAGAGTGTTTGGCCGGGGAGGGACCCCAATGATTGATTGATACCGCTAACGCCAAAGAGGAATAGTTAAACATCGACTCCCCTCCATCCGGCGGCTAACAAAGTAAACACAATTTTTCTAGAGACTCGTGAGCTCGACGTTGAAATTGACTCGAAAATTGTGGCAAAGCTTTCACGTATTCCAATCCTCTAAATGGGACGGAATCTTTTTTGGGACGAACTTGTGCTCTTTGTGCTAGATATGCAGATATAAACTAAAACAAAGATAAAAGATGTAGGTCGGCATCGTGCAGTTTTCATAACTAGATATCGTGGTTCAAGTAGCCAATTGCGCAATTTAGATAAATGTGAATGACAAGCCAATGAACTGACGATTTCGAGTGCATTCCTCTTTTATGTGGGTCAATGGGATGGTGGTGATAAAAGTACATAACGGCGCATGATTCCTGACCCGTTATAACAGACGGAGATACTAAACACAGGGTGATTATGTAAATTTGCAATTTGTTTAACATAGCGTCAATATTTCTGCGGAATGAGATTTTATATTACAATGTTTAATGTGCTACATTTGCATAATCACGCTGCATTAACAGTTTGTTTACGGTCAAGGAATGTGAAGATTTATACCCGCTAAATCTGTTTGTAAGAAGATGTAGGGAAACGTTTGCAGAGGATTGCATGTTTTCCATTGATGAAAATGACTTGCTAACTTTCCCGACATCTTTGGAAACAGTTGAAATTTCCTCACACCCATAGAAAAAGAATCTGAAAAACCCTTACTGCATGCTTTTTCATCGGATCCATCAGAGCAGTCCGGGTTGTCGTCGCACATCCACGTGAGAGGCACGCATTCCCCAGGCTTGCCTCGGCACGTGAACTCTTCAGGACCGCAATTCTCCACTTCTGTCAACCCAATGCATGCTCATGCTAAGTACGATTCCATAATGCACACAATTGTCTCTGTTCGAACCTTCAGAATTGAAGGCAATTCCTAATGAAAATACATCTATAAACAACATACAGTTTCAAGTTATACCGCAGAAACATCCACGACTTTATTATAAGAACTTTGAAATGATCGATCAATTTCGCGCTGAGTTATTTGCTATATAGACATATATTTGCAGACGGACACTGCCCTAAGAAAATATAATTTCACCAACATAGCGGCGGGCGAAGACACAAAAATATACCTTTGATCTTTCCCATATTAGATAGAACATTAATTTTCTGACATTATTTTCCCCTTCGAACTTAGTGTACCGAGTAAATAAACCTTAATTGCGTTCTATTTATCTGCTCATTTTACGTAGAATGTCGACCTTAATAAAGAATCCATACAAGGTTTCACCTAACCACCTTTGATGAAATGTTCCAATGATGAAAATGGTTCCTGCCATGCTGATACTCGTATTTGTCCATCATGCAGTTTACAAATAACCATCCGGAACATTCTGGAATGTCTCGATCCCATCCAACCACTTGAATAGTGGCTCATTCCATCCCGTTTTTCCACCATGCTAATGCCAGGTCTTAGGACCGCTTACCGCACTGGTGTTCATCAGAGCCATCTGGGCAGTCCAGGGTGTCGTCGCATTGCCAAGAGGCGGGAATGCACTCTCCAGTGGTGCACACAAATTTGTGTTCCGGGCACTTGCGTTGGTTCGCTATATGTGTAAAAATTATACTTAATAATGTAGACTTATGTAGCCTTATGAAAAGAGTGGACTTTAGTTAATTACTACAAGAAGTTCATCTATGGAAATCGTTTCTTAACGTGTCTGCTTTGGATGATTAACAATCAACAGTAATTGAAAATAGTGTCCAAAATGATGTTCAGCATCAAACTTTAGCCACAGAAATAGATGAACATTCCATTAGTCATACGGCACTATTTTCGATTCTTTGTCCTACACGATACTTTAGTTTACATACAAACTGCAAATTAGATTAGTTACTCGTGAAATCAAGTAACTTTTGTTACAATTATCGTAAATATCAACTAAGCCAAACAATAGAAGGCTTCGATTGGCCTAATCCTATACAGTTAAAGCGATCAAACGCCTCACTGCCTCCCGTCGCATGTTAATTTCATTCAATCCGATCTCTAATGGCTTTTTAAATATTTAACGGATCTAATTAAGTCCACTGAGCAGATTAAAATGGTTGTACTCAGTAGCAAGTTGGCTCGGGCTGACAACGCAAACTCATTTAAAATGCTTCTCGGGTACGACTCCAAAATAATAAATGCTAATGCTAAACTGGGGCGCGACTAAAGCGTAATTAATGATACTAAACAGTCCTTATTACAGTCTAATATTGTTCCACGTCTTTGTAACAAATTAAATAAACTCCAATTATGAGGCTTGGCGAGTCAACGGAACTTTTCTAGTCTGAAACGATTTGCTTAATAGCTAGTTAGATGTTAGTGTTTGCAATGATCGGCACTGTTCGCTGTAATTTACTTAACTTTTTTCTTGTGCTTGTTTGGAACAACTATGTTGAGAACAGATTTTAGTAACAAATTGACAGTGTTGCAAAAAATGCAGTTTAATACTAAAAGGTAATCTTTATTAACAAAAAATGCAAATTCTTGATTGTCGGAAACATAACGCTATTATTACTATTGTTATTATAGGCACCTACATAATGTTCATAATTTCACTAGACTTTAGACTGAAATTAAGCTTTAAGCAAGATAATAAGCGTTTTGCGAATTTTGCGGCATTAAAATTCAATTACTGCATCCTAAACGTGCTTAGGGGAGTTTTGTACGATAACAGATTTCCCGGCTTTCTCACAGTGCAAGATAACGATACCACTATGAAACTCGAACGATATAGCTTCCATTAACGACTCGCGTCATGTAAAGCGTACGCCGTAACGGTTAGGTGTCTTCTTAACTTTGCGCCACCGCACAAGATTGAGACATGCAGGAGAAAGTTGTAGAATCATCCACATAGGCTCTAAGTAAGTATCTAACGTTTCAGCGCAAATGTTGCCCAACAAAACATTGCGTGTCGCGAACAAATAAAAAGGATTTTCCATTTGCAGGGTCGAGTTTTAGCAGCATTCAGTGCACAAAGTTGCGACTTTGTGGTCGCCATAACCGTCTCTCCCTCACCCTGAAATAAAGCCTTGCTAACTTCAACCGAGCTTTTTATACACATTGTTACAGTTTGAGAAAAACAAGGAATTAAAAGTCCGCTTGAAGCAAGCTGAGCGAGCCACCTAACTTCTTACAAAGTTTTTAACAAAGTTAAGTTTTTTGACAACTTGCCAAAAATAAAAATACTTTTTTTAATGCTGTTGTTCGCTTAATTAATCTCTTAGGCACGGACCGTACTTCCTATCGCACTGCCCCAATTTTCGATATCTTTAAATCTATACAAATGAAGACAGTGACTGGAGTAATACCAATCGGTACCAAAATACACAACAAATACATCATCCTCCGACCGTGTAAAAAATCGTAAAAATGCCAGCATCCTATAATTTCACGGGTCACTTATATTGAAAAGTGGTCTCGATAATAATCACAATTTATGGCGGACCCTTCTATGATATATACAACACCCGAAGAGATAGAAGCACGTGGTTAGGTATAGTGCCTGCTCAGCTTTACACTCTGCTCACGTATAGACAGTCCTGCAACCATGCCATAATGTTTTGCCAGGTTTTTTTTTTATTAAAGCTCGTTGAAATGTCTGCGTTCTTTATTACATTGTTGTCGATGAGGGTTGAGACAGAAACCATTTACAATCATATACCTAATCAGTGATGATCCCAGGTTATTTACTTCCTGTATAAATACTGTTTCAAGCTCCATTCAAGAGTTACAAGGTTTTAGAAATGTTCATAGACAGCGTGTATTTTATGTGGCTGAATATAACTTAATTTGAGTAGGTATGCTTTTATGAATCAAGTGTTAAGAGGGAAGGACACGAAATTCGAAGTTAAAGTTCTGTGGTGTACGTAAAAAACAAAACTAATTTTACAGCAATAATTTATGTTGTTTTAGCACAAAAGGCTGCGAACGAGAGATAGGTAAACCTACCCATTCGCTTCAGCCCGATCAGAATCAAGCCTTCTTTCTTCTGCAGGAATAATTTGCCGGTTCACTCGAACTGAACACATCGTATTATATTCCCTTAGGTAAGTACTCCCCTGCGTCACCCCAAACCTTCTGTCACGTGTGAACAGCAAATAAATTAAACCGATACCAGACATCACGATTTTTATTCTTTGAAAATTGTGCTTTTCGTGGTGTAGGAAGAGCAAATTTACGGTACACTTGAGTGCCTACTCACTATTTACGATCACGCTTTGAAACACCGCGGATTCTTTTCTTTTTCACAGCCCTTTTTTAATCGAACGCAAGCCTTTCTTTTCTCGAACTCATCAAACTGTTCAAATAAGTAGGCATGTCTGAATCGATGACTAGCAACAAAATTACTTGTTTGAATTGTTCTAATCTGTCTGTCGCTTTGTGATGGTATTTTCCCGTTCAATGTTTAATTAGGCTCGTCAATTAACTTGAATCGTATAATCTATGAACTGAAATGGAATTCAAATTCACAATTCATAAAGTGAACAGGTAAAAGAGAGGGCAAAGATTATGAAATTAATCCTGAAAACTTTGGTTCGTAATTAAGATTTTAATCTTCACGGGAGCTTCGCTAGGGCTGAAATACGCGTGCTACGTAGGTACCGTGAAACTTTTCTCATAAATCGTAAGATAATTGTTTTTTTAGGATTCCTCGCCAAAAATTATCTCTTGTATCCGTCTACCCTTCTGCCTGCCTGTCAGCAGTTTCGTGGTCCCCATGATAATAAATTTGTTCAGATTCTAATAATATCACAATAAAATGAGTATGTTCATTCGGGATATATCTATTATCTGATTGCGATATACTGAGCTTTATTATTTATTATTCTCCCGAATAAAATAAAATCCATTGTGCTATATCGGCACTAAAAAATCCATTGATTATTTTCACTATGAGTCTCCTGTCTTCGTACGATCCTTCGACTTGAACATTATCCTTCAAAACGTTGAGTAAATAAAGGCGTGTACCAATAAGGCCGAGAGCACTCGTTTAGCTCACGAAAGAGCGTGTTTCTCGTATACACGAAGGGATAACCCTCGTTTGGATTAGAGGATCGTCCAGTTTTCATAGCCTCAAATCTGGCTTTGTCACTTGGCGACCTTGTTTTTTCATTGTTCTGTATCTAAACACAAAGGAGGCCTGGGCACAGCCGGGGCCGAAAGTAAATTTGCTGAAGTAACACTGTTTACTTATTTTAGTCACACAAATTGTGCTGAGTTGGTGCCCCTGCTTTCCGTCACTCATTGTGCCTATGTAAACTCAACTCTTTGTTGCCTAAATTGGTTCGTCTGTGGAACGGTGAAAAAATTGCAAAAAATTTACTGGCAAGGAAAATTCGTAGAGCAATTAGCGTTCTGTGTTTCGAAATATTAACGGATTTTATACAATGTAAGTGCAGAAAAAACAGTGTTATTTTATATTTGACAGCTTGATGATAATTAAAATGTACTTAGCCTCAAATTGGATTTAAGTTATTTTTTTTTGAGGCCTATTATACTCTATTGGTAATTCAAAACGGATAGACAATTTTTATTTTCTCATTTATACCTATTACAATTCAATTCCTCCTCCTCACGTCGTATTCCTCATTACTGAGGGTCGTGAATCCCCCGATAAGACGACAGTTTGTGCTTAATGATGCCTCTCCATCGGCATCTGTCCTTGGCATCATGGAGCGCATCATGCAGCTTCGTGTTGAGCGTAGCGCGGACCTGGTCAGACCATTTAGTGGGGCTACGACCTCTTGGACGTCTTCCGTCGATCTTGCCTGTCACCATGAGCTGCTCCAAATTGTGTCCATCTTTGCGGGCTATGTGGCCGAAAAACTCTAATATCCTTCGTAGGCAGGTAGTGGAGAGTCTCGTCTTTATATTCAACTCACGAAGAATGGATACATTTGTGCGGAAAGCAGTCCACGGAATCTGAAGCATCTTCCTCCAGCACCACATCTCGAAGGCGTCAATGCGATCACGGTCGGCCTTTTTTATAGTCCACGTTTCTGAGCCGTAACTAAATATGGAGAACACTAGGGATGTTACGAGTCTCATCTTCGTTTTCCGAGAAATATTGCGGTCTTTCCAGATTCTCTGTAGCTGGGACATCGCGCTTTTGGCCATACCGATACGTCGCCTAACCTCGCCCTCGCACGAGCCTGTATCGCTGATCGTTGCGCCCAGATAAACGAAATTGGTAACTTTTTCGAGACCTAGGGAACCCATCAACTGCAAAGTGTTGGCCCGATCTATCACCATGTATTTTGTCTTGGAGTGGTTAATTTTCAGGCCTAGTTCTGAACTGATCCGTTCCATTCTTCCCAAGATATTTGCCATTTCAGCTTCGTTCGCGGCCACCAGCGTTGTATCATCTGCATAACGGAGGTTCGTGATTCTAGTGCCACCTATAGAAACACCACCCTCCCAGTTTTCATATGTGCGCCTGATGATATATTCGCCATAGATGTTAAATAGAATGGGGGACAAAATACAGCCCTGCCTTACTCCTTTTCCAAATCTAAAGGACTTCGATGATGTTCTTTCGACCTTCACCATTCCTTGGTTGTTCTCGTAAAGCGATTTAATCAATGCAACAAGGTGTTTCGGCACTCCAAGTTCATCCAATATCATCCACAGCGCCGTCCAGCTGACACAGTCAAAGGCTTTACTGTAGTCGATAAAACACAAGATTATGGGCGTGTTAAATTCGTAGGACTTTTCGATCAATTGGCGAATGTTCAAGATCTGTTCGCGAGTCCCCTTGCCTTTGACAAAACCTGCCTGCTCCTGCGGGATTTGCCAATCCAAAAAGTGCCGAATTCTATCATTGATGATGTACAACAATACTTTGCTAGCATGCGATATAAGCGCTAAAGTTCTGTAGTTGTCGCATTTATAAGTCGAGCCTTTTTTATGTAATGGGAGAATTACGCGAGGTATTTATTTCTAAGTTTTAGTGTTTATTGCAAATAGTAATGGGTTATTATTATTTGATCGTGAATGCATAGAAGTATAGTACTCACTGCAAGTTCCGGGTTCCTCGTCTGAACCGTCAGGGCAATCCTTTTCATTGTCGCATCGCCAAGACATCGGTATGCAGCGGCCGGTTTTGCATCTGAATTCTGATGACGTGCATGTTCGGCTCTCTGTGAAAGAAAGAGATAATAACATAAGTTACAATACAATATTTTAGTGGCTGTCTTTCTGCAGCGAACGCTGCTCAGTAGTAGGTAACTTGGCCATTAAAAAAATATTCATCAACTCCAAGAGGGTTTGAAATAATATGTGTATTTATAGGAATAGTAGGAGTAACTTGAAAGGTGATTCTTCTTTACAAAACAGGTAGATGTGAGCTGATTGTTTAGATGATATAAACTCTCGCATCCTTAAGGTAATCGGTTACCTAATAAGTAAGCCAATAAGTCTAATCGGTTAGACAGCAAGCCGCTCTTAATCTCCCCGTTTTTCTAATATATTAAAAACAGTTATGAGATTTTGCTAAAACGCAACGTAAACTGTGAACGTAAATTATTCCCGTTGGAAAATCAACCATTAAATACTGTGGTTGTTGACACAAGCTCCATGCATACTCTCTAAGGACCGACAATGCCCACTATTCAGCGATACTTAAGGTGAATGGCTTGTACAAACTGATTTTATTATTACTGGCCGTATTTCGAGGAAAAGGGGACCGATGGCCGCGTGTCTACATAATAGACTGACCAGTAAAGAAAATAACTCCACGCGCCAACATTCCTCGTATTCAAGATTAAATGTCCTCGTGAATAGCAGAAAATTACATTCCGTCTTTTGAAACTTTTGATGACATGAAAAATTACAATTTTCTGTCAAAATAAACTAATCTATTGTTATTTGTTTGACCTTTTTCTTGCGAAACTACATTACATTTTTGCTTTTTCGTTTCACAACCGAAGTACTTCGTATATCATTTAATTTAACATGTTAATAACTTTTCAATCTAGGTGCGATGAAGTGAACAAAAGTGTTCTGGAAAACTATTAACTTCCAGAATACTTTTGTTCGAGGTTTGTTAGCTGTCCTAGTAATACCACAATCCAATAATTTGCTTCGTTTCTATGTAAAAAGAGAATCAAGGTAAGGGTGAGTACCCATCTACCTACCTACTCTTCAATACCCGAACAAAGTAAAGAAAAAGACAAATTAATTTTTGAGGTGACATTTTACTAACCCCCATTTTTTTAAATCATAAACAAACCTTTAAATTTTCGATTTCAGAATTCATTTGAACTAAATTATTTGGTTCAATTATTCACTTTTCATGAGAAAATTGCTCATGAAAAGTGAATAATTGAATATACTCAGAAGAAGCATTTTGTACAAAAGGTAGCATCTATATGTTCCATCATGCTTAACCATTTTACGTACTCAACATATACTTTTCGTTTCCTCAGAAAAAAGAAAAAGAGTAAATGTCACCTTTTTTTCTGATCTCAAATAATAATAAAAAATGTATTTTAATGAACAAAAATGTTATTTAATTTATGTATTTATAACAAATAACTACATTGATGTTGTCTTCTACATAGGTAAGTAATCGTATGAAAACTTAATATAAGATGATTAAGTGCTTTTGCGCTTGTCCATTGTTTTGGTCTAGAAGGGTTAAATTATGCGCTGCGATAAAATTGCTAAATCATTTAATCTGCTCCGCCACAACCATAGGTAGGTACACTTTGGAGTTTGGTCTGATTAAGCTCGTTACCAGTTCAATATGTCTGGCAAATTGAATATGGCGGGATTATTCGGACGCAATGAAATTGTCCATCAATTGTTTGATCTACGTTTTTTTTGCTGGCATAATATATTGTTTCGAAATTAAATTCGGGTGACTTTTTTTACCCGACTGCCAAAGAGGGAGGGTAATGTTGTTGGAGTGTATGTAAGTATGTATGTATGTCTGTTCCTTTGTGACCTCCTGTAGCCTAAACGGCTTGATGGATTTTGATGTATGAGGTATCGTTAGATTTGTCTTGATTACGGGAGTGTCATAGGATACATTTTATCCTAAAAGTCCCACGGGATAAAGACATGCAGTGTGCAGTCGGGTATTTTGTTTTTAAGCAAACCGCTTTTTTTATTAATCCTTTGCGTGTCTATTTCAAAGTGCAGTAGTTGATGAACATTGAGTTAATTTAATAACAAATAATTCATAACGTTCTGTGTATAAATATAAGGCCAACGCTACCTTACCTACATATAGAAATAGAAAATAATAATATTATACAATTCAATATAATTGCATGAATTACAGAATATATTCTTATGAAAACTTTTGATCACTTTTGTGAATATAATTTCCATTAAGGTATTGTTCTTGTACAAGTGCAGACATTGCAGTTTAAAGGAAAACACTGTTGATTTTAGGGCAGAAAATAGGACATGGTTCATTTTATTATCTCTTACTATGTATCACGTCAATCTGTCCTCTTACACCTAATGTCTAATTAGCACGAATAGACGGAAATAGAATTCATATAAAGTTTCATCGTATACTATATATTTATTTATTAACTAGCTGTGCCAGCGGCGTCGCTCGCGTGGATATCGGGTTTCAAAAATAACGGACTTCCATATAATACCCATCTATACCTTGTGCCTAAGTTTTAAGTTAGACCTCTAGCAATACATTGGTGAAAACCGCATTCAATTCTATGCAGTAGTTTTCGCGTAATGCGCGTTCAAACATACAGGTTTAAATTTCTCGCGTTTTCCCAACACTTCCCGTCACTGCTCCGCTCCTATTGATTGTAGCGTGATGAAAAGTATCCTATAACCTGCCCAGGAGTATGAAGAATAATTGTACCAAGTTTCGTCAAAATCTGTTCAGTAGTTTTTTTTTCTATAACGAACATACAGACAGACAGACAGACAGACAAAAATTTTACTGATTGCATTTTTGGTATCAGTATCGATCACTTATCACCCCCTGATAGTTATTTTGAAAAAATATTTTATGTACAGAATTGACCTCTCTACAGATTTATTATAAGTATAGAAGATTAAATTTCTCGCGTTTTCCCAACACTTCCCGTCACTGCTCCGCTCCTATTGATTGTAGCGTGATGAAAAGTATCCTATAACCTGCCCAGGAGTATGAAGAATAATTGTACCAAGTTTCGTCAAAATCTGTTCAGTAGTTTTTTTTCTATAACGAACATACAGACAGACAGACAGACAAAAATTTTACTGATTGCATTTTTGGTATCAGTATCGATCACTTATCACCCCCTGATAGTTATTTTGAAAAAATATTTTATGTACAGAATTGACCTCTCTACAGATTTATTATAAGTATAGATTACGTACACAACCCAGTTTGTCACCACATAAAATACAAAAGAACTGTCAACAAATTGGGAGCGAAATAAACGAAAACACTAATATTGTTAAAGGTTTAGTTATACAAGTCGCGGTACGGCCACATTTTTCATTCCTTACCCACAACCCGCAATTTTGCAGATAAATATTTTGGTAACGGTCGAACATCAAGCCAAAAATAATCTTAATGCTTTGTGTGAGACGCGAAAGTCGAATGGTGTCGTTTGTGGAAGGACCTTCCATTCCTTCTTTTAATTTATATGAAAGATGTGACGGCGCGAACGGTGACGCTTTTAGGAGGCCTTTAATCTTCACTTATATTAGAAAAGAGTATTACATGGCCTCGACACATTACTACGGTATTAGCCTGGTTGGTAATTTAGCACCGGGAAATCTGACAGGGAGCTCTGTAATCTTTTATGTTCCTACTATGTTCTAAAATTCGCCGACATTCTACTTACTTACTTACCTACCTGTGGTAAATTAACTTTTTAAGTAGGTATACGTGTATGTTCTACTATGATAAACATTAAAAAAATAAACTATGTAATACATATAATTTAATGATAAACTACTTATAGATAACCATAATGGAACACAATTCACATTTATAATTTTGATTGTTGTACAAGTAATACTGAAAATAATAAATAATTCCTTAATTAAAATCGAGTAATTGGAAAAAGCGTAGTACATATTTCCCAAATATATAATAATAGCTTTCCATGTTTATTCTCGTCAGGAAAGCGCAGTATTTTTCCAAACGTCGAATGTGTTTTCTCGGATTTCTTTTACGATATTAATGGTTCATGTGTTTATTTACGCTGGCTTAAAACCTTTTGATAGGACGTCCAGAAAGCAATAAAATGAAAACATAATTTGCGAATAAGTCAAATAAAAACGGTTTTTCCATCAGTCACGAAGTCTAGCAAATGGAGGACACCACTCCGACGATGAAACTTTTATTTGCTCCGAAATTCAGGGAATGTGCCGTTGGTACTTGTTTTTGGGACTGCCCTAAATATTTTTACTATTTATCTTTAAATTTGACTGAACTCGACTTGCAAAAATCCCTTAAGGCATTTTTCTAAGGTCTGATATGGTCAGATAAACTTTAACAGTTTGATTAAAACGTGAGAAAGCCTCTGAAGGGATGCCCTTTTATTGAATTAATCACGACTTTTGTAATCAGCTATTATTTTTTCACGTCGGGTAAACTTTATAACCGAGATTGAAAACTCAGCTCTCAAGTCTATTAGAGAACGAAACCACCAAAACGTTTTTAACAGTTCATAATAAAAATAGCGGAAGGAATAACTACAATCTCAATAATGCTAATTACAATAATTTGGACAAGTTCTAATGGAACAAAAGTTTAATTTAATACCTAAATAAATTTAATAGAATTTTATAGTTTCCCTATCCAATGTAGGCACATCGTAAACTGTATCTATTCATTCACGCTCGGAATCACCGTTCAACGTGCGTATAAAACAAGGCTGAAGAAAATTATCGGGCAATACGAGCGGCTTTATCTCGAGGTGATTCGAACCGAGTTGAGGCGAGCACGCGCCACGTAGCAATTTGTAAACAAAACGCACCCCCGCCGAATAATATCACCCTACGTGGCCGTACACCCAACGAGTGCTTCGCCGATAAATACGAGTGTACCATCAGAGATTGCTCCGCCTTTCCCGTAACTCTGTGGCTCAATGAAAGAAAGGGCTCCCCTCCAAATTCTCGCGAATTCCCAGCCTATTTATCGCTTGTAATAATTGGTGCAGATACGCGGTCGCGATGCTTGCCAAAAGCATTATTGTTAACAATATTTTATTCCGTAGTAAGTAGGTATACTACTATTTTTGTTATTGAAGATGGGAAAAGTGGTCAAACAAAAGTATACAACATTAGCTTTATAACTTATTGCAAGTTTACTGTATTAAATTGCATTTACGTAAGAAGTAGGTATTATACGAGTATTTAATCTTGCGACTATTTTTCAGAAAATGAGAACAGCTGCAACTAAAGCAGCCAATTTATACTCAGCAAAGCCCAAAGACAAGGAATTAATTTCTTGCTAACAGAAGCAGAATAACATTCAAGCAACGTTACATCTGCTGGGAACACACTGGGGAGAATTAGATGTTCCTTTACGGAACCCAAATTCTAATGTAAATAGAAATTACGCGGAACCGAAAGATATTGAATATTAGGGTGTGTGAAAAGAACTCCTAAAAATTTCTTTTGCTCGGCGACCCTCGTTTACGTTGGGATTGCGGGCCAGCCGGGGTACCTAATACAGGCTCCGTACAATAACTGAGCGGGTAGTGTAAAGGTATTCCCCTGTGGAGCGGGGTGCGGCGATTTGCTCGAGTGAAACGCTTCGCCGTCTAACACCCACATTATTGCCTCCTCTACGCTGGAATGTTAATGCGAGCTTCTTCTCAGCGGATCTCGCTTCAATCCTTGTCTGAAGCCGGCGATTATCGCGCTAACTTTCTCATTAATGTTTTACGTGAGGTTTCCCTCGGTAGCCATATCCGCGCAATTTTAGTACAGAATTTTCTGGTGTCACCGGAAATTATTCATAAAAAATTGTTAGGTATGTGGTGTGATAATTATAATTATGTCAAATGATTTTAGACATTTAGTTCTAAATACAAGATTGAGTGGGTAAGTATTTTTTCGTTATACAAGAGCGAAAATATTTCCTGCACACACACATTTCTTCATCGTGTCATATTAGGTATGTCTTAGTCGTGAATTACTGTAAGCCGATCAAGAGCCGGATCACTTTGGCTTCGCGCGAGTAACGTATAAAAGTGCTTCTACAAGGTATAATGTATTAAGTGCACAGTAAAACTACAGATGGGACAGTGGTTTCAATAGAGTTAAGCTATTTTATTGTCAGGCATAGTAAAGTGGTTTGCGCTCAAAACATGTCTTTCAGTCAATTCATCCAGAACAGATATTTTATATGGAAATGCAAGCAATTTAACTCTGCCAGCAACACGACTGAGCGGTTCAACGTACATTATTTGGCTCAATGCATGAAATAGGCAACACCGCGGTGAGTCGTACTAGCTTACTGTACATGTTACCAAGTAAGGCGCGATTATTGTTCGCTTGAATAAATTTATATCCCGCATCTGCAAAGCGGGGGACTGAGCGTAGGGATATTGTGGGGGATCAATTTTACACCTTCATATTGGAAATTTATAACGGAAAAATATATGCGAGTAGCTTTTGCCTGCGATTTTCTCAGCGTTGATAATAAGTGTAATGTTTTAACGCTCTTTTTATATAAATCGCCCCCGAAACAACTATCCTATTTAAATCGGTTAGGGGATGAATTTCAACAAAATTCAAAACGCATCTCTTATCAATCTCCCATCATCTGTTAAGAATATTTATGTAAAATTTTAAGTAGATCAAACCGGGACCGTTACCCTATACAATCTTTGCCCCCCTTTTACAATCCTGGGGAAGAATTTCGAAAAATTACCTTTCTTCGGAAATAAAGAATACACGCTCCAAGTTTCAGGTCCTTACAATCAGCGATTTAGGCTGTACATTGATCCGCCAGTCAGTCATTTATGACAAAGTATTTTATATAGATTCGCTACCACTTGATATGATAAACCCACATCCCACGTTATTTCTTAGACACATTTTCTGCCCAACATTCGATCTCGCGCCTAAATGGTATTGTGCACGATGCCAATCTTTATTAGCATTAGCTCAGCTCTATCATTGTAAATACTCATGTATAGATACACTAATATATTTCGTGTGACTTGCTATTGGTCATCATAAATATGTATGTAACAACTAGAACTCTCTTGACTTTTACTTTCACTTTTCTTTCTTGCAGAGTCTCATTTACCCACATGGTAATAAGGCTAAAGACTGATTAACAATTATCCTATCACGGTCAAAAGTTTAAATCAGGCTTTGCCATATTGTTATTTAGAAAATAAAGATATATTTTATTCAACCAACGATAAAATGCTGATGGTATACCATCATGATTGAACGTAATATGACACCCGTCAACGAACAGAATCGTTGGGGCCTCAGAAGCAATTCGGTGAAAGGTAATTTTTGTAACCATTTCACGTTAGAGTGAATTTGTTCGCCGCGAAAACTCAAGGGCGGACTTATCAGACGCCGACGTATCTTCGATTTAGCCACTCGCGATGCTATGGGGATCTGGCTATGGGATCACGTACAGCTTACGTTCTTACTGAAGGAAAACGACCCGTATTACTTTGTGACAATGATATTTTATTTGCTACCTAGTGTATGGATCGAAAGTATTATCTTCACAGCATATAGGATGGTAGATATTCGACTTACTTTGAGAATACTCTAGTTATATCATCATAATTTTAAATTGAAAAGAGCAACTGCACGAATTTTGTTGTCGATTTCTTTTCGGTGGTAAACAATACATAATACCTAGATAAACGATTCGTAAGTTTTTAATTAAAACCTTTGAGTTTTGAATTCTTTCATTGACAAGATTGTGATACTTAGGTACACTAGCTGTAGTGTTCTTGGGAGAAAATTTTACGTATTGGACAAAGCAATATCTACCTAAAGTAGGTATTTGTCTATTGCAAAACTATTTCTAGTGAGAGATGAAACGAATAGTTGAACTGATAAATAAGTTTCTAATTGGCTATCAGAGATTCTTTAGCAAGTAATGAAACTGAAATTTCCGGTTTACGAAAATTCTGAAGAAAGTTAATAACTGAAAAAAAATTTAAATGAAGTGTAAATCTACGGAATTTATGAATAAATTATTTATGAACTGTACAACGCGTCCCTTTAGACCAAGGTATTTAACCAATGTGTCCTTCCTACTCTTACGTATGGACGCTCACTAAAGCAATAATGCACAAAATCAAGGTAGCACAAAGAGCTGTGGAGCGCGCCATGCTAGGCATTTCACTACGAGATCGCATACCCAATGTGGAAATTAGGAAGCGAACAAAAGTCGCTGACGTTAGAATGCGTGTATGCGAACTGAAGTGGAGATGGGCGGGACACTTGGTACGACGTAGTGATGGAAGGTGGACACGGGCTTTGTGTGAGTGGCAGCCGCGGCTTGGCCGGAGACCAGCCACCCGATGGTCGGATGACATAGCGGCGGTGGCTGGGAAACATTGGACAAGGTTGGTGAGGGACCGTGTAAAGTGGCGGTTGAAAGAAGAGGCCTATACTCAGCAGTGGGTAGATGTGGGCTGAAATGAAATTAATGACGATGAATAAAATATAACGTAGGTATAACAACTCAGTATATCGGAAAAAATCGTCTTTTTTATAATAATTTTACCTACTTTTGCTCCCAGTCACAATGAAAAAAGGCCCCAAATCCTACTTTATGAGAGTACCGACACGCCCTTGGCCGATTTTTCTTCAAGATTGATCTTTGCTTCGGTTGATTAGTGATTCAGTCTATCGTCCCACGACTACGTCTCTGAATTGCGACCGACGGAACCCCATTCGCCTAATGGGACCGTATCCGAGGGATTAATTAACTGTACACTGTCGAATAATCTCTTTGTTCTATAGGATATACCTACGGGCCTGACACTAAACGGGGATTATTTGGTGAAATTAGCTGAGGTCGATTAATTGACTTATGAATTCGTAATTATCAGAGTATCTACGTAATTACGATTGCTTATTTTTAGCTTTTAGTCGCCTGGTAGGAGTTATCGTGCCTGCTTATATTGAATGGCTTTTCTTTATTTTTTCCTACCTCTATAAATATGTGTGTAAAAAATAGTTTTAGTTAGTAAGGGTAGCCTTTGTCTGAAAATATAACGCGTATAAACTGTAATTAAGTTGGAATAAGCTCCTCATTTTCCAATTTATAGTTAAATAATAAACCTAAAATAGACGAATCATAAAAATATCACGAGATTTAATAAAATCTTGCACACCTTCTCTCGTTCATGTGAAATAATGTAGTGATGATTTGCAATTAGCCTTTAGAGTCTCGTGTTTAGGCAGATGGGAGAAAATCCAGAGAAAAAAATGTAACTGTGACATATTTTGGTAGTCAATCCGAATAATTGATAAGTATGCTCTTTAAATTAATCATACTTACGCCAAATTTTATAAAGACAATACCAAGCGCACCAGATTTTCTTATCTCGTGGATGATAAATGTCGTCACAAGTCAGGGTAGATTCTAAAATATATCTACGAGTATATCAACTACTTAGTAGTACTCGAAGAAGATTTATGAAGAAGTCAAGCTCGTTAGGTCCCGCTTCAAATCCGCGGTGAGTTGGGATGAGCGTGACGCGTGCATTGAACCGTGAAATAACTTTTGTGAAACCTCATACAAACGATTGCAAGACTCCAGTTGGGATGAAGTCTTTTACTTCTCACATTACCGACTAGTGTGTTCAAAGGATTTCGCTTTTCTGATTCGCAGACTCGATAACAGTTTTATATAACAAAGAGCCCTGTAGCAAACTGCCGTGTCTTAAAGTGAGCTGAATCCTGCTTTAAATTTTCTTTGATGGCATGTACGTAGAATACAGAATGTTGAAGACATAAACCTGTCTTTGTTGTGGAGAAGTGCATACTAGACAAGCACTCTAAATACGCTGTTAAATTATTATTAGCATAAAATATAATCTCCAAATATGAAAGTTAATTTAGTGCTCCAAAATGTGGTGTTAATAAATGTATAAGTGGCCTTAGATTTTAGCTGGTCCGAAAAGCCGTTTTCATTTTGTGTGTATTCAACACGAATTAGAGGTATGAATAATAAAGAGATCTAAAACACGTTGCTTGGTACCGAATAAAGCTGAAAGACTAATCTACTTAGTAGATAACAATTGAAGTCTAACGTGTTATTTCCACGATTTGTGGCCAACGTGCAAAAAGAAAAAAAAAGAAGAAAGCATAGGTAAGTTTTACTTTTGTTTGATCGTCGTCTGTTCTCAAGTGATACGTGATGTAAGATTGTCACCGAAAGATGTAGTGTTAATTCAAGTGGTATTTAATTATACTTAGTGAACATTTAACGTGAAACATGCTGTATAGACGCAAAGCGAGCGTTACATGTGTAACGTTACTCGCCATCTGGCAACGTCTAGAGCTGTCGGGTAACGTTGCTTCGGAATTCTGCATCACGTATTGCACATCAATTGTTGGTAGGTACCAATTGATTACACATTCACAGATCCGTAGAACGACTGACGAATTAATTAAAAGATAAGGGATGATATCAGTTCCTAGACAACAATCTATTTAGTGGAGGCCTACCAATGGGTAGTGGACAAAGTACCGACATAGTTAGTTAGAATTAGCCTTTTGCGCAACTATTTTATGCGCCAATTTTACGGGAAAGGAAAAAACGACAACGAGAATCCATAGAACCGATTCGTGCAGCACTCTCTGCTCTGGACCTCTGGACCAATCGGGTCACCAATAAGGAGTTCAATCGAACTTACGGATTCCGTAGCTATGCCAAGATCGTTTTCAGTCTCCAGTATGTTTTCATCGTCATTGTAGCTCGCAATATACTTTCTTAATGCACGTTTGCAGTTTGCATACCTTCGCATTGTTTACTTAATTTTACAATCTAAATTCCGCCTGTTTCAACGCGTTTACACGGAACAAATTCTAGCTGCAGTCTCTCATTCTCCGCACTAATTGTGTTCTCAGTTACATGATAACCACAACACGGGCTCACTGAGAGGCTATTCTAGCGAATATTTTAAAACACAGACACATCTAGATAGAACAGGTGGTCAAATCTTATTTTTAAAGAGTTTGAAATTCGAACGATCGACTCTACGTGCTACGATCTCTAAACTTCAATAAGATAGTATTTAAGTTGAAACTATTGCAAGAGAAGAGTAGTAGTAAGAGCGTTTTAGATGTGTATTGGATATGTATAGAGGCCAGCGCTGAGAGAGAAATGCAGCGGAGAGGATTTTTAAAAGGCACTCGAAAATAACTTTAAAACTATTCAGAGAATGTGTATCATACCTATATGTCAACTTGTCAAATGGTCGCGCAGCCTTCAAGATATGCGTCGAGCTTTACGCGTACCGTATAGAAAACGGTTATTCTTCTTCTGCGCTGACCTGGCTTTATTTGCTCTCAAATTGAAGTTGGTTGAGCGTACAAATATACACAACTTTTATGAAGTACCGCACTGCACGCTGTCAATCATCTGCCGCTGACGAAGTCATATTGATGTGCCTGCTGAGTGAACTGACGTTTTATGTACAACGAAGGACGCGTTCTATACTTGATACATTTCTGTGTTTTAAACAATGCGCTCTGAACGCGAGGTGCAAGCATTATGCCAAATTGTCCCCAAGATGGCAATGGAGGGGGAGTGCGAAATTGTATTACCGGTCTACCGTGCACTACGGCGATGAGTGCATTCGTTACTGGTGTAACTAGAAGCTTCCCACTCGAGCATGCTGCTTCGAACGTCTCCACTCGTAATGGACGCCGTAAAATGTATCACTGATCATAATGTTCTACAAGTTGGGAATTGTCTTGGTACCGGGATTCGCGTTTGCGAAGTTTACAACGATCGCGGTTGTAGATATAAACGTTGTTGGTATTCCATTTTCCTATTAATGTTTGGAAATTAACGCGATAATACGGAGGGTTAACGGTCGGGTAACCCAATACAAGACAAAGAGGAAATTGTTTGGATTCGATTTTAGAGATAAGGTACGAGTCATTGAGATATGAGAGTTACTTGAGACCGGCTAATTTATTTAACGGCCAGGTTGATTAAAATTAAAAGCATAATATTTTATATATTTGTTCAACATTTTCACAATAATTAAAAATTGTTGTGAAAATGTTGAACAAATAGACCTTTATCAATATTTAGTTAATATATAATACAATTGGAAATGAATACCTACTTAAAAATTAATTTCCAAATATTAAATCCAAATAAATTACGAAATATCTGTGAAATATGAATAAATATACACATACAAACAAAAGTCAGCTAAAGAGTAGGTAGGTACTTACAATAAGTGAAGGGGACTGAAATATTTTGATTAAAACCCCTGTTTTAAATCCCATTCATAAATGCCTGTGAGCGAATGAGCTAAAGCTTAATTCAATAAAACCCATTTATAATTTCCATACTAGTTATTTGCAAGTACAAATTGAATTATAATGAATGTAGATACAAATTATTCAGGCAAACGTTATGTATAGTTGGTAGCCCAGATTAGTTAATAATTCAATGTACTGACATGAGTAGATATACTGTTTTAGTCAGCTAGCTTAATTAGCCTTTAAATAAAGAGCCTACACTTATTTTTAAGCAACCGCCGCGTAAAGTCCAGCCAATGTGTCTTAATCAATAATAAGGAATACGATTTAGGCTATTTATTAAATACGGCATCAACGAAATTATTAATAGGTTAGCAAGCAGACATAACAGACAAGTATGATATCTTTATTATACCTACAATAATAATTAGGCAGCGAACACTTTATAATAGACGTTAAACCGATAAACCTCTTAAAAACTAATTATTCATACCAATTATGTGGTTTATGTTATAACATTCACGTTAAAATGAGTTAATTGAAAAATGCTGCTATTTTGTCGATGCTAATCATTGCATAATTAACATTTGCATTTTGATTGTGCTGAAGCTTTGGCGAACGAGGTAATTTATTTGTTGTTTCCATTAAAATTAATAGAACATACAATATCATACTAAAATCTGCATAGCGAATTGTTATCTACTAACTCTCCATAGCTACCCATAATCAGTTAGAAAAATGTAACGACAAAAGAAAACCCCATACTAAAATGGTTGAAAGCATTAAAAACGTTTCAGAAATTCATGAAGTTACAAATTCTAAATCAAGAAATTGATTTAAAGGGTCAATAGATGCCCAAGAAGCTTTATACCTTTTGAACGAGGCTCTTCAACTCCTACAGTTTCATGTAACGATTATTGCTTTTTATGCTCCATTACAAAGTTCAATTTGGAACGACGTTTGTCATTAAAACGAGGCCCCTTACACTGGAAACGATAAGTTCAATTAAAGGTAAGTTTGGGATATAAAGGAGCGGCACGTATCATCTTTTAGCTTCAAGCTCTTTCACCTGCATCATAAACAAATAACAAACGAGGATCTCGCAACCGGCTAGTAGCGGTGTAACTGTCACCGGAAAATAGCAAGAATCGTAAGTTGATCAATTTCCTAGGTAGTTGATTAACTTCCGGAAAATAATAAACGGCAGTTGAAATGTATTATTTAACGTATGTATTTTAGTAAAATGATCATTTTACGGGGTCTTGCCGTAAAATCATCCGACGAAGGTAAGGTGAACGTTGATTGGTTCAATGGCTCACGTGGCGTTATCCCGGCAACCAATCAGGGAACAGTGTATTAAGTTACGGGTAATAGTGCACCGTTAAATAGTACATTGAGCAACGATTGGCCCATTTGAGGACGATTTTACTTGTGTCAAAATCGTAAATTATTAAATAACTGTCAGGCTACCGTAAATTGATCAACTAACTGAAATCCATTGCGTTAAATAATACATTTCAGCTACCGTTTGTTATATTCCGAAAGTTAATCAACTACCTAGGAAATTGATCAACTTACGATTCTTGCTATTTTCCGGTGACATAACCATCACGATTGAAGACGTAGTTAAATACCTCAGACCGATGACGGGCAGCAGTGTCACTGGAGAGAGGAGCGCTTTGCGATGGCCAACTCGCTTCAGCATGGCAATAATGTGTAAAGCCAGGCGCTTACAAAAGTGGTGAACAACTGGAGAGGCCTATGTCCAAATGTGGACTGCGATAGGCTGGTGATGATGATGATGAAAGTTAAGATTCGTACTTTACCTGATGTTTTGTAGTCATACGCCTTGGTGTAGGTATCGTAGTAGTCGTCGTCGTACACTGACGCCTCTGCGCTGGCCACAACTATGCATAGTGTGAACCAGATTAACGAATGTGTCATTGTATCTTCAATTACGATTGCACTGAACACGAACTAACTCCGCACATCTACATCAGCGTTTCCGACTGTGGAGGCAAAGAAATGTTTAAAAGTAATGACACGATGCCAGATCGTTAAATTTTTATGCCGCGCGTAAAGCTGTGGGTTTGACGATTCTTCGAAACTTTACCGTCGACATTATATTTGACTCTTATGTCACTAATGTTTAATGGATGTTTGGTCTTCTTATTTTAAATCATTTTGATCCGAAAAATAATTTCAACATAACAGAAGTTTAGAAAGTACCGCCAATTTTTCATATTTTAATTTTCAGAGCGAACAGAAATCTTAAATCTCCACAATCTTAGGAAGAAAATGAATTAACTTTTTAATACAGTCATAACCATTTCCTAACCGAACAAATGGTTTCGACTGTATTGAGTCAGCTCACTCTACTTGGGACAAAATTTTGCTTCTAAATTCAACCTTATAGATGCACTATCTAGATATCTATCACGATCATAATTAATCTTGCCCCGAGACAGGGGTAACTGAACTTGAGGCCGTATTATAAACTAAACAACATTTTAATTAACATGCATAAACATGAACTAGATCCTAACGGTCTCTCATCTCATATAAAAGGCTCTCAAAAGGGCTTGTCTCTATGTGTTGGTTGCTATTGTACGTACTAAGCTTCCTATGGGCCAAGGATGGTTAGGGTTTTATGCTAAGTTTAATGTAGGAAGACTTAACAATAATACGCTACAAACAGACCGTACATTTAAGAGGTTCGATAAGTAGTTGTCGTTTTAGTAATGTAAAGGTAAGAATGTTTTTTACTAGTTGCAAATATGTTGGGATCGGTCTGACCCCTCATTAATTCAAGGGTTTATAAGAAAGGTCCTAAAATTGGCCCTTGAATAACTTTCGTTCAAACTCCACGTCTCATGTTACACATTATTTATTTTCTTGTAAACGTACAGTTACCTTAACGTGATCCCTAGAGAATCAATTAAAACATCAAACGACACAGATCAGTGTATCGGACAAGCAAGTAATGATTTAACTAGTGTATTAGACCGTAGTTAAATTATGAATCTACAGGGAGCCACCTGAATTAAAAGCAGGTAGGTACGCGGGATAATCCCCGACCCATTGTCTCCCGCGGAGGTCGCTATTCAAAAGTTTTATGGGTATAAAATATTACTCAGATTAGATTCTTGTTTACAATTCGTGGGGATAACCGCCGGTTTGGCGAGCTGAAAAAGAGGCGCTTTTAAGGAAATTTGAAACCAAATATAGGTCTAACTTTATACTTAGGTCTTGTTATTCAGTGATATTATAAATTCAGTGATAATTTGACGACCTTTGACTAAAGTTAAATTGGCTTCAGTTAGTCAGTATAATTTCATATTAGGTCTACCGTACGTTATGTTAAAATCTAAGAAAGATTTGCATTACTTTAATGGTTGAGTACTGATAAAAAGTATTCGTCCATATTAATCAGTATTGAGTATCTTGCATGCTTTGCTGATATTAAACGACGAAATCCCAGTCAGTAATAGTGAGAAAGCGTCTTATTAAGTCAAAGTGACTGAATGTGTCGCAAAGCAAGCTCCGCCTTTCGTATAACTGGCTTTATTAGGCGAGAATTGAGAGCTAGACAGAGACGGGAGCTCAGGAATCGAGACAGGTTTCCATTCCGGGAAACCTGCACACGAACGTAGGCTAAATCCATCGGTATCTACACGGGCGACTATCGACAAACTGACATCTTAAAAATTCTACGGATAGCTTACGGAAAATCGAACAGGACGAAATAGGAATTCTATGCAAAATTTGCGAAACGAAATGTTTCACACTTTCTAGATCGTATTGTTATTCAGTTATTTCGGGAAATTGCTCTGGTGAGGCTTCTAGTTGAAAAACAAGCTAGAATATATTGTACACAAATTATACGCACAAAAGGTTTATAACGAGAATACGTACATATATGACATTTAACCTAATTAATACATTAACTTTCGCAACAAATGGGATCTTGATTAAAGGCAAGAAAAGCCTGCGTACGTGTCGTATTTATAATTTCTTACCATAACCTCGTTACTCCCACGTATATGTTATTATTAGTAACAAAATAAACATATTAATGTAATTTAGACTTTTCCCGGTTATTAACGGAATGAGAATAACATGAAGCGGTTTTTCATGCGTCGTTATACTCGTATAGCTAGTGTTGTTCCTTTGGGTTAAATTACACATAGGTATATTAATGTTGATTTCCATATTACATTATTGAATCAAGTTGATAACTAATCGCTCGAGAGAGAATTTTTTTTTTTTTTTATAAAAAGAGCATTCAGGATGATCTCACTCCACCTGATGGTAAGCGGCCGTGAGGTCCAAATGTAAGGTCGACAGGCACAATAGGGCACACCCACCGCGCTTGTCGCCCTTACCCTGAAGGCCCACTGAGATGCCGTTTCACGCCCCGCCTAAAGAACCCAGGATTGTAAGAGGAAGGAAACACATGAGCTGGAAGGGCATTCCATGACTTAATGGCACGGGGCAGGAACGAGGAACTGAACCTCTTGGTGCGCGCCACTATTGTCTGTATGAAATTTGAGAAAAGAGGCTTTTTATTATCCTTTTTTTTTAAATGACTACGCAAGGCGGCCTTACCATCACCACTAAAGCGTAAAGTTCTCATTCCTATTTGTATAACCCAATATAATGAGCTAATTATATAAAAAAGTCCGTAAAGACCATTAAAGCGGACTAACCAAATTTTTGCCAACTAGGAATGTTTTACAATCAATATAAGCAGTCAAATTATCTTTCGCTGCACGAAAATTGTAATTAGTAATAAATTAACTGGCCTTTTCAAAATGGGTACCCGTTCAATACCCATTTTTAGTATCTAATTCATTTATGAAGTTTCCCCCTTATTCCACGTGGGGAATTCAGATGTACGTACAATCCGAAATAGAAGTAATATTATCGCTTTAAAGTACACATATTTACATCCTTATTGTTCCGAAGTACTTATTCCTGATAATGATTATTTGGTGACTGAGTTATCTCATTACGGTCACACCCGAGTCAATTCCGAAAAGTAAATTCCGTAAACACGATCGATCGGGAATTCCACTGAACTTCTTGTGGTTTTTGACGAACTTTTCGACGAAAGCGTTATCGAAGTTCAGTAGTATTATCAATATTGTATATTAACATACCTAAGAAGGAATACATATTTATTTAGATCGTGTGTATACCTACCTCTACTCTACCTCACCATTTTAGATTTACTGAAGGTATCATGAATACAATAGTACGGAGCGTATTGCTATTCGCTTAAATATAAACATCAATCACCTTATTTTTAAGGGAAATATATTTGTACTATGTTAATGATAGTGTGTGTCTTACGCGTTATTCTAATACCACCCAACTCCAAAACGGTAATTTCTAAAATAGGTACCTACTCATATTTCCACTCGGATTTCGAAATGTTCTTGCAAGTCCAATTAAACTCATGTAATGATTCAAATTTTATGTCAAATTGGAATGAGGTTTATGTAAATTTGAAAGATCAAAGTTTTCGTACCCGATCGAAAATAGGTATAGCCCCACTCACCTGGATTTGAACTCAAAACTAACCCTAACCAAAACCACGTTTAAACGAAAACTTGTTTTTAGAATTATATTTCCGAAATAATATAATTTCAACTAAACCATAAGGTTAATATCAAATACGTTAGATACTATAGAGAGAAAAGACTACGAGCATAAGCTTGTTGAAACATTGTATTAGTTATATACGCCGTAGTCAATTTAAGCTGTGTCGCAGTCAGGCGGCTCTTGCAATTACCGATCCTAGTTATCGAGGCCAGTTAATTTATTTATGTCGAAACGTGAAGCCTGTACGCTTGACTACCTTACATGTAGGTATAACTAGGTATCTAGAATATCCTGCTTTGCCAATTAACATGTAGGTATGCAGAATGTATTAGAATAGAACGACCTTACTCTATAAAATGAAAATTTTAAAAAAGTCAGTTAGCTCAACTTATCTTTTAATACATATCGAAGCGGTTCACGTCCACTACACTTTCTGAACGTATTTCCTTGCGCTTGTTTCAATGAGAACACCAGGGTCAAAATACTTACAATACCTATATACAGTCCATTAGATCTATTTTAGATTATAAAAAAATATTGGCCACGTATTTTTTCTTTTTTCGATTATTTAATAAATAACAAAGATACAAGCCATCACAATGTAGGAGTCATTGACGTCACATCTTGCGAAAAAATGCCATGAGGAATGACGTCACACTAACTTTAGCGGGCTATAACTTTGTAATTTTTGATCTAATTTAGAAATTAAAAATACGTAGATATCTCTTGTAGGTACATTCCATTGAGCAATGCCATCGATCGACGATTGATCAATCGCTCTACTAACACTTTAAGGAACCAACCAACTTTTTTTTGTTCAGAAATTATACGGTAGCAGACTTGAGTCAGAACATCGGCGGTTGTACACCATCCTGCATCGGAAAGCGCGTTTAGGTAAACAGAGGGCGAGTGTGTTTGCGTACACACTTTAGCATAACAATTAACATCTGAAGTACCTATAATTGAATGTGAATAGAGCGTGCTGAATCTTAAATTAAGTGCTATATGTAATAAAAACTCATTAAAGCTGCAATGCCAATATTTAATGTGATGAAAGCTTACGCGTCACGTGAGATATTGGAAATACTACGTAGTTAATGTTAATTTTGATAAATAATAAGTTCAATTTCGATGTTATAATGCTTCGATAACAAGTTGAAAGTTATACAAAGAATTTATTTACCTACTCTTATGTTATTATCATAATCAAACGTCTGCAAACGTTCATTGGACTAGATTTGTCTCAGTCACCAGGCTTGGCAAGCGGTTAGGTGACAGTAGGTTTTACTTGAACCCAGGTAAACGCTGTTGCCCGTTTGCTGATATTCCCTTAGTCGTCTTCTACGACACTCAAAGGTTGAGATGGGATCATATATTTCTAAATAAATAAATAACCCAGGACATGCCACGCTGGGCCACACAGCGCCACCTAGTCCCAAACTAAGCCGAAGCTTGTACTATGGGTACTAGACAACTGATAAACTCACTTAGATACATTTTTTTTGTAAATAAATACATATTATACATAGAAAACACCCAGACCCAAACAAACAGACATGTTCATGAACACAAATGTTTGTACTGTGCGGGAATCAAACCCACGAGCCTTGGCTCAGAGGGCAGAGGTTACCACCAAATGAGCCACCGAGCCAGTCGTTTTATAGCGCCATTTATAGCTTATTTGTATAATTTAGTAACCTATTTGTAATGTCCCAAACATATTTTCATTCAATAGGGAGTTCCGAAAGATTGCGCCCAGAGAACAGAAGTCGATAAGATATTTTACAAACGCAAAGCCTCAAAGCTAATTTAATTTAGATAGTGTTCAGGATAATCTTTGCAATTAGAACTCTGAACCGTTTGTTCTGCGCAATCTAACGAATTTCACACAAAGTGAAAATGAGGGTTATATTGTGTCCATTTGAATTACCTCGTTTTGCGGAAATGAGTGGGTGGCGTGTGTAAACTCGTACAACGGAATTTTGCGAAGTGGGTTTTTTTATTCAAATTGAGTATTTTACGACTTTTGGGTAGTAAGTCGGAATTGGAATTATTATTGAAATTGTTTGGAAACATTTGTTATTGGAATTACTATCAACGGGAAATATTTAAAAACTAAAGTCATCGTAGTCATTTAGAAAAAAAAAACTCTAATTTTGTTTGTTACATTATTGGTCCCGACTATTTTTTTTTTCAGAGCGGTCGTCAATAGCCAAGTAGTTATGACTGGTGGCATCCATGCTGGAGGCAGTGTTACGTATAAATCCCGCTATGTACCTACGTGTTTTTAAATTTGAAAAATATGTGTACTTTTATTCAACGCTCTTACGGTGAAGGAACACTCATGAGGAAAACTGCACACCCGTGAAGAAATTCTAAGTTTGTGGCCCGAAGTATATATAACATGAGAACTTATTTCTAGGCGTCCAGAGCCTATAGTTTACATATCGGATTTTTTTTTATAGTAGTCGACATAATGGCTTCCCTACGCCTGATAGAAAGCCAAAGAGAAGCCCAAGTCGCTGTGACAACTGGCAAGTAACTGGTAAATTCCAGACGAGAAAACTTGCCGGGCGAAAACCGCTGCTATTTATAGACTATGTTTTGCAAATTCGTAACCGCTTTACGGCCAATTGTTCTTAAATCTTATTAATGTTCACCCCACGAACGTACCTCGAAACGTTTATTCCTTCGTTTAAACTGTAAATTGGATTAATTATAATTGCCAGAACAGTCCTATGTATTTGGATTCAAAGTAAGTGCTATAATTGATAGCGGCCATGAACTAGGTTAAAGATACGGAAATGAGAAATTTTCTTGTGGGGCCGATAAATTGAAATATATACGTATAAAAATTCATAAATAACTTAGTCACATGTGCCTAATCACGTAGGTGATTTGACAGTGCAACAATTTATAGAAGTAGAGTTATTAAATTTTCTGGCCAGGGGATTCAAGTCGACTGTAAATAAAATGAGTTTTCTAGTTTACTTACCTAAGTCACCTGCGATTTGTGCTTGTAAAAAGCATTTAACATTGAGAGATTTCGATTCAATTCTTGTCATTGTAAAAAGTGGATACTTTTTTATTACGAGTAAGTACAATAATGTAACAGCTATCGATCCACAATAAGTTTTGGCCCACAGTATTTCAATCTGTTCTAATCTACATACATATCTATTTCTATTATTTTACCATAAGCCTTTTCAAATAAATCGATGCAATATTCTGTGTAATGGATTAAGTTTTGCCATGAAAAAAATTAATATTGACTTAAAATATTTTTTTATGCTATCGCATACAAAGGTTTCCCATAAAGAAAATAAACAAAGTTTTGTTTCCATTCTTTACTATGATATCCTATATATTTTTTTACAGGCACCGCGCTACATTCATCGATGCAAACGTTGCCTATAACATCAAACCAATAAAGCACTTACAACGAAGTCCTATAAAAACACATCGCAATAAATTGGCGAAATTTATTTGGGTCACATTGATGTGATTATTCAGTAAATTTTTCCACCCTCCATAGATCAAACTGGATATCCCGGGACCCTTTTAATCATTACTAAGTCCATGTAAACTCGGATGGATGGCCGAGATCCGAGTATTAATTACTAGGAACTTCAGAGAAACGTCAGTTACACCACATCATTATTCTGCTTGCCCTATATCGAGAATAGGTTTCATCTTCAATTGCATCGATTTATTCTCACTGAACTACTTAAATAGATCACTAAACTTGGCCAGTCGTCTTATTAAAAGCTCAGATGATAAGAGAATAATGTGATTAGGCTTATAGCCCATGGTCGGTTATTTTAGATTAACGATTGGTTCAAAGGACCAAACGATTTCTTCACGATGTTTCCAAAGCTATTTAAATATTTAAAAAAATATATAAAAATAAAGCAATAATTATTTGAAATATCCGGAAGAACTCATTGAACGGAACTGATTAGATATTACTGGCGCTTGTAACAGTACCGAAAAATCGGTGCATCGAAAATCGGGTAGGTACACAGTAAACCCTCCTATAGTAAAGATAATTTTTAGCGATCGTGAAAACTTAAAACCATGCTTGTTGTTTAACAAAATGAAAGCCAACCAAAGGTCCTGCTAAATTCAGTCCTTCAGCAAAACCTTTTAGGAAACTCAATCGATTTACATAATTACGAATACTTATAAATATTTTAGAACAATTTTGAATATCACAATTTTGTCAACTTTAATTCATTTAAAAACAGTTTAATTGAGACTCAGTGCATTAAAGCAACAACAAAATCCCTTATAATTATAAGTTTGGAAATCCCTTATAATTATAAGTTTGGAAAGTAATGTATCCTCACTGTAATAGAAGGTAGGTGCATCATTATACGGCCGTGAACGTAGGCTGCAAAACAAGAGGGAAAAGAAAATATTTTACACTTGCAGAAACGTTCTAAACGCGTGACTTACATAAAAATGTTACGAGTACATTCTACATCCCATGCTTTAGTCATGTACTTAAATTTACAATAACGTACTATATGAGCACGCAATAAAATACTCCACCTTCAGACAGAAGCGATCTTCTGTCGACCTTTAAATTTTGTTTTTATAGCACCATCAAACGGCGCGTGTGTGAACGACGCTCGAATCGTAATTTTCCTCAGAACCACAGACCGCGATCGACCGGCAGGATATAATTAACAACCTCTGTCAAATTCACACCAATCACTCTCCCGGCCACGCCTACTTTCTGTGTAATTTTCAGTTCAATGGAACCAAACTAAGCATTTGGCGTGCAAATGATATTACTTGTCCTTAGACGCAGCTGGATCTTCTGTTGGAGACGCATTAATCAAATGCGTTGTAAAAATGTCGGTGGCGACAGAATTAATCTACGAGAGAACGATAAAGTTTAATCCAACCTAACTATGAACTGACGACAATAATTTTTGACCGCAAAGATTATGACTTATGATTATGTAACTTAGGACGGACCGTTAATATTATAAGTCTAGTTAGCCGAAGTGTTATCAATTGTGAACTTCTCGATAAGAACATCTTGCTGTCTAATATCTCTTTTGAATTTCGATAAGTTCTTACACTCTTTCAGAAATCACATCTTTTATTTTTGAGACAATTTCAGATCACAATACCTACTAATGTTCATGCAATTTGTTGATGCTGGGTGGGATTTGACATCAAACTAATGAGAGAGATTTTACAGGTCTGGTAAAATTTAAGAAAACAATAAGATAATACATAGCAAAATAATGATGGTAATAATTGAAATTACCCGCACGACGTCAAGTGTAGAGCTGGTGGACACACCCGATGGTCTATTAGCAAATTTTGACGGATTTCCAACCCAAAGTTATGCAGAGCTTGGTAAACACTTGCAACGGGAATAGTGTTAAGCAGCTTACAATCTGTATAATGCGGCTTTCAGGTGTAGCCGATGTGTGTTCACGCTTTGTGTGCCTCGCGCTCCTATTATATTAAAGCGCACCTATTTACTCTTCTTTGTCATAGAGATGATAGACCCTTTTAATTTAAACATTGTTTTCTATAGAAGAGAAGTGCACTTTGTTTAAGTCCTATTTAAATGTGATAAGTGGAGGGATATGTATATTCGTGATGTTATCATTGTTGTATATACTAGAAACAGTTTTTATTCAAAACCTTGTGTGTGTTTTTTGTTGTAAATCAACAGTATTGTTGCGCTACATTTTCTGATGTAAAATGTTATATGAAAGTCTAGAATGTTTGAGTGTTTGTTTACAATTTCCATTCATTGTGTTTTTTACTTTGGAGTAAGCAAGCTTCAAAAATCAGCTCAAATACCTACAAATTTTGAATGGATAAACATCCATCCAAAATTTGATTGCACACCTACTTGGGAGCAATGGACACGTATAACTTGAATCTAACAAAATTACCTTCACATTTCTATTTTAGGCATCAGATATTACTTAAACATAGCACCAAAATATGAACTCGCAAGTATTTGTCGCGTAGCAAATTTCATTAATACTCGCACAAACGTCACTTTACGTCACGCAAGGGAAAACCATTTGGTTCAAAATTCGTTTGCAGATATTTATTACTGTATTTCACTAACGAATGGTGTTGAGGCGGTGTCGTGAGCCTTGAGACTGCATAATGGAAACCCTGGCGTGAAATTCGCTTTAATTTCGCAGTAATTGGATGAACAAAACGTTTCGATGAATGGTTATTCGTGTTCCGAGGCGCATACATTGTTTTGACACGTACGGAAATTGTAGTGTTGTGCTCTTTTGAGAAACACGTTCCTAAAAACGGTAATTAAGAACTAGTTCGTACGTTCTAGTCACTTCTCATTCAGTTTTAGGCGGAAACATTTTCGGTCTGTCTCACAATGTTGATTGTTTTCACCGAGAGCTTTTGGCTTTAACTTTAACAATTCGATCGAGAATATTTCCGTTCGGATCTCTCTTTAACTTCCGACCGTATTCGGAATAGCCCTGCAGGAGGAAGATATAAGATCGTTAGCCACGACCAGGATTGAAATTACTTTGAACTGGTCCGCTTGCTTATTTGGTAGTGATCCCTGCCTTCTGAACCAAGGGTATTGGGTTCGATCCCCACCCGGGACAAATATTCGTGTGATGAACATTTGTGCTTAATCCACATCTGGGTTTGTATTTAGTATAAATTGTAAAACCTTCGTTGTTCTGATACCAATAACGCAAATTCTTTAAGTTACTCTGAGACTAACCTATGAACTTTCGTTGAATTCTACTGCGCACTTGACCTATCACTACGCAATTGCAGACGAGAATATTATTGTTATCGTAGCCCAGAAAGCGGGCGCTAAATCACTCAAGATAAGAAATATAGGCCAACAGTGTCAGGGTGTGTAAACATTTATATTATGCAAATCTATCGTGCGAATGAATGCATTCGACGTTACGTAATTGTACGTAATGCTGGCGATGTATGTAGGTTTGAGAGAACCAGCACCTGCTGCCTGATTTTCCGTCTTTTCTATATGTAAGTTTTCATTGAAATTTTTATACAGCGCAGGTTGTATTGTAGAAAAGCGTCAGTGAAAAATATTGGTAAGAGCTGTCGGGCTTCTTAAAAGATTTGCAAAACATGTCATACGATCTGTTTGACGTTGTTCATATTTGTTTTCGTGTACATTTTAATGTAAATATTATTACTTTACTTGAAAACACATATATCGCTAAAGCTAAACATGTTTCGATATTTATAAAATAAGTTATTTGAAAGCATGACGTCGCTTTATTTGCGCAATAGCAGACCGTAATTGAAGCTTTGAAATATACTTAAACAAAAATATTTTCTTTCATTTACATAATGTATATTTGTTTTGGTCTCATAGTGCAATCTCCCCAAAATACATTGTACATTATTTCATAAGACCTAGGTCAATAACCTAATCAATACCTGTTTTCTATCTACACAGATTAAATTTTATAAACTATTGCAGCTACGATGCGCAACTTTACTTTGAGAATTCGAAAATTTTCATTAAATCTCTAGATTCTAATTTATTATGTACATCCCTGTGAGCGCAACTCTGCTGTGGTTGGAATTGATGACCATAAAATCAACTTCAATTATTGTTTGCAAAATCAACAGCACACTATTTCGCTCTATTGGAATACAATCATTTCGCCTCATTGATCATAATTAATTTGAAAACAGTCAAACCCTATGCGAGTCGGTTTCGGCTATTCACTGCACCACACTCTACATTTCAAGGGGTTTAATTATGTATTCCAATCAATTTTTGCCTGCAAATGTGAAATATAAACCTGTAGAATTGATCAGAATATTCTTTTTTAAAAGTACTTTCCAGAATGCGATAGAGACACATTGATCGTCTATACAAATCACTTTTATGAGGAATATTATGTTACACATATATTTTTCTGTACTTAAGATAATGCATTTATTATAATGTTTTCATTGCCTTACTGCAGTTAATGAAATGCAATAACAATAATTGAAATGTTTATCATTACTACACGCTACTTACAGAACCTGTAAAATATCTATCTTTAGCATTAAAGGCGCATAATATTGTTTAATAGTTTAGATAAAACATTATGTTCTCCATATCAAAGTCAAACACATATTAATAATAACAAAAAGTAAATAAAGTAATTGAAACAGTTGCTTATAAAGGCCGAATAATATCATAACAAATGAATGTCAACATTTTTTTCAAATGCAAAAAATTATACCGACTATTGATTTTTATTAGAATAACTTAGGATTTGCGCACGACTTCATTACACTACGCATAAGTAATTAATCATTAATAAATTGTTGACTTTAAGTATACTTGATTAAGAATGCTTAACATACACATATTCTATTTTCAGACAACTACACATGTACAAGCTCATCGGACCACTATGTTTTAGGCCATCCATATTGCATTGAAAACGGGCGAGACTTAAATGCTGCTGTCAAGATGTCTCTCTCACACGTTACTGCGGCTTTTAACTTGACATTTATTTATCGCGTAATCTGGGGTCTCGGTAAATGCGAACCCGGAAACCATCCATTTGTTTCGTGCTACAGGAGAATCTTAACGTTCAACAATTAACGCTAAGGCATCAAGATTAAGACTACACAAATTTAAATTCTAAATGGCTGATGCGGCTTGGTTTATTCAATTGTTTTGAAATTAGTTTCTTAGCCGTTGGAGGGTTTTCCCGCCTGCCTGGCGTGTGTATTTGGCGAAACACCGGTGAAGTGACTTCGGTCGCATTTTGGGATTAGTCGGTATATTACGTGAATAATCTTACAGGCCAGCATGTCCGTGGTAACCGTGGTGGTAACTGACAAGTGACTGATATGGAAACTTTCCGTTGTCGCAGCGACTTGGACCTATTTCTCGCTAGTAGAACAGACCACTGTGCTGTGCTACTATACAATGTTAAGAGTCAAATGAAATATTTAGCCCTTTCAGGGTTAAATCAATATTTATAACGTGGCTCTATTTATTCAAACTGTAGAAACCATAATAAACACTGACCTACAATATCTATTGGAGAGAGTGCGAAATCGGCAATAATGCCGCCTGAAATATAAAACGTCACCTTTGACATTGATTTTTGACACTTTTTGTTTCTCAGTAAAACCCTTATGTCACGCTCCAAAAGTTAGTCTGTAACTATTTTGTAAAAATATACTATTTTCTGCTTGATGTCGCTTTCACTAATAAGAATTATGCTAAAAATTCCGTTAACATGAAGGTATGACTTCATAATAATACCAGAACATATTAATTTCTCAAAGTAACGGTAAGTTGGCATCATGTTTGCAGAGGCCCACAACACGTCACTATAACAGAGCGGAATTAAAACTTTTCCTATTTCGCGGCGCGGAGGTTGTTTGCGGCATAATAAAAAAGAAAGTTCGTTTGATGAGCAATCGAATGTATTTACAGAGCATTGTTTATGACCCTACCCTAAAATGGGTTTTTGATTAGCAATTCCAGTTTTCCGATACAGTAACGTTTCTGATGCTTATGTAATTCTAGGAATTTTGTACTTTGATTTCAATGCCTAATGAAATGGGAGCGTTTGTTGGGAACGTGTTCTTTGAGGTTTAATCGCGGTTTCAATTTAATGGTCTCCCCACAAAGCGGGCCCGGGTGGGACACACGGAGTGGCTAATCATACATAATCATTTCATTTGGTTATGCACACATGACCATTTTTTATAGACCATCGCGAAAGCCCAGCATAAACGATACTGTGAGTTGCGACGTTACAGGATCTTGTAATAAATTAGGTATGTGTATATGTTTAAATTACATTTTAGATTGCTTCATGTTATTATTGTATGCAAATTATTAGGGTATCATTATAGTCGTTAATATATACCGAACACACTGTCTTAATGAAAAGATAATAATTAAAACATTAAGAAGAAAAGCCTTTACAACATTATAAGAAACTAGCTTTCCGCCCGCGACTTCGTCCGCGTAAAGTTTTTTTTTCCAAAATAAAATTGTGCCTATGTTACTCGTGGATAATGTAGCTTTCGAATGGTGAAAGAATTTTTAAAAACGGTCCAGTAGTTTTTGAGCCTATTCATTACAACCAAACAAACAAAGTTTTCCTCTTTATAATATTAGTGTAGATAGAAAACAAAGTAAACGTTATCATTATTTAATTTAGTTTACTTTCTGAACTGACGCTGCCCTCATATAAAACGTCACTTTTGACATTGTTTGTGACACTATTATTTTACAGTAAAACCTTATGTCAATGTCACCCATGCTCTTAAAGATGCTTGTAAGTCGGTAATAATTTGTAGTCTATACTGTACTGTAGACTGTACCTACTGGATTACCTACTTAAATTTTCAGTACTCACTAAAATATTAAGTAATCCAGTAGAAATCTTTGCTAATTTTATAATTAAAATTATGGCCGTACAAAGTGTCAGGTGACCTGAAAGAGCTTTAAAACATCTTCAATATTCTAATCCTAAAAGTTGTTTCACTCCTAAAATAATTTCTAATTAGAAACCCTCTTCAAATATAATAACGAACCTAATATTGGAATGGCTAATTTTAGTCTTCAATAATCCCAGGTTAATCTGAAGTAATTATATTCATCGAACAATGAGATTAATGTGAATTCCAATATATGTAGCTTTAATGGTACCTAATTTACACACTAGAATAGCAAGTCAGTTTATTGAAGTACCTACACAAAGGTCTTCACTCAAACAGTGGCTAGTACAAATGTAGACATATTTATGAAAGTTGCAAGACGGGCTTAAGTTCGCCTACACGTATTTCATAGAAGCACTTTTCTTGCAAATAATATCGACGCATGATGTAGTTCTATGATGGATCGGTACAGGCGTGGTCGTAAGTCGTGACTAATAGGGAATATGCATGAAAAATAGTTTCAGGTATTTACTAATTTATCGTAAAATAGATCAAAATCTACTACGAACAGTGAAAACAAAATCAAAATTGGTTGAAAAATGGGCGAGATACAGTCATTGAAAGTGAATATATCCGTCTCTCTCTCGCGAAACAGATTTTTCTATGGAGTTAGTACGGCGCTTACGGTACGTGACGTCAACTACCGCATCGGATCTCTCTGTCTAATCAATAACTTTAACGCTTTATAACTCGCTTAATAGAAAAGATAGTTTAAAAATTCTTCGATATTTATGTATCTGGAAGACAAAAGATCTCAATAAATCCATAAAAAAAAGTCATGCATATTCCCTATTGTGAAATTCGGAATTACTCTTTGGGATGTACGCGGGATTGACACTTTGTATATTTTTTATTTATACCAGTCAATAGTTTGACAATAATGTATTATATGTCATTGAAGCAATTCCCCACAAACTTTTTTTTTCTATGACAGAGGGGGCAAACGGGCCTGAAGGTCACCTGATGGTAGGTCGTATCCATTCGGGAAAATTGCAGCCGGAAGCTGATTCCAAAGAGCAGCTGCACGAGGCAGAATATTACGCGCAAAACGCACTGTGGAAGACTTCCATCTGTCAAGATGATAAGGATAAAATCTTGAATTGGTGCGAGATGTACGATGATGAAAAATGGCAGCTGGTACCAGGTCAAACAATTCATCCGAACACTCAACTTAATATAATACTTCATCATGTTTATCTGCAAGGCTTTTGTTTTGAAAACCTTATAATGTAAAACATAAGCTATTTTATGTGACATGCATATTCCAGACACTGCTTATACAATTTCATAAGTTTCTAAAATTGAAACGGATTAACTTAAATCTTTAAATTTAATTCACAAAATTATTTTGCCGCTATTTATGAAAATAACTTGTGCGAAAAAAATCACAATCATTAAATTATAGCAAACAGAATTCATTTTAAGACATTACTTCGCGAACTATGTGTAGCTCATTGTAATTAAAATTGTTTACTGAGAATTCTATCAATGCCAAGTAGGTATTTGAAGCCGTCCAAATGTCCTTTAGAAAGACACTCCGGGATAAATTTCAAAAGTCCAAGACTAATGACCACAAGAAACTTATAAATATGAACGACTTGAGACAGTTGTTTCGAAACTTTGCCAAATAAAGCGCACCCTGTTAACAAAGACTTTGCATCTTTGTAAGGAGTTACGCGAATATTTTTCAAAACAAGTTCTATGACAAAGCTGTTAGTGAAATAATATTAAAAGCAGAGATTATTTGATTAATCCTTTTAATAAAAACTTTACGAGATAGTGATTGCACTTGTATTTTGATTGAAGAACAAGATCAGACTTCTCATGCTTACAATCGGCGCCGTTGCAGGATATGAAAGACTATCTACTTTGTTACAGTTTTGACCGCCGCGCCGTAAAAACCATTATACCTCAAACAATAGAATTGGATAACCTTAAGTGGTTCTCTTTTTTAAAAAGAAATAGTTATTGCTAACTTTTTCCTTCTTGACTGTACACGAACCACCAGCGTTTTATGGAAACTTGCTCGCGCCCGGATCGAAAGCGCGGTTTTACGGTTTTTGCCGAGGACTCGAGAAGGCCGCGCGGTATCTAGGCCTCGTAGCAAGTGGGACGGCATTGCTGGAAAGCCTTTCGTACGTACTACTACGATTTTTCGCCCAGTTTCGCTGTTCGTTGAACGGCTTATTTCCATCGCTTTGCTATTACCATACCATTGTAAAATCGAACCGAAACCAATAAAGAACATTTATTTTTAACCCATTAAATACGAGTATTCACTGCCTATATGAAACGTATTGTATGTAACTTGTTGATACATAATTGCATGTTCCACTTTAAACCTAATATTCTTTGGGCAGCAAAATTCACCATTAACCATGACCTGTTTTGATTATAGAAGTTTAATTGTTTTCGTGACCTTTTTATTACTGATTCTAGTTTTTTTTACAACAGTATAGTACTCTATATATACCTAGTTTATATTAACGTTCAGGATGCATAAGTAATGAATGTTGCATATTTTAAATAATACCTATTCCCACAATACTATTAATATTTTTTGGTATTCCAGAAAAGTCTTTCTAGAATAGTATTCACTAGAACTTCTGGACTAGAATCAGTAGTCACTGAAGAATATGGGATACTTAAATCTGGATCTGAGTCTTTTAGCGAAATAGTGACAAGCTAGAGCAAGGGCAAACAAACAAGACTGTTCAAAATATTTCAATGTTTCTCTACTCTTATACTTACTATTTAAAATCGTAAACAAATCCAATCCCTTATTCTAGTGAATCTAAATTTACCAAATATAATAATGACAAACGAAAATTCAGTACAAAGTATCACCTCTTCGATATTGTATTCCCTGCTAATAAACATCTAAGTATAGATAGAATATTGCACTTAAAAGCAAAATTTAATTACTTATTCGGGTGTAGACAAATTATGCTCGGGTTTTCACTGTGGGCTAGACGCTGTCATCACTATCAAATATAATAAGAGCATTTACCCGAGGTTTATTGCTGACATTTAAACTTAATTAATTTTTTTATTCACCATTAAATTGTAGAGCGGCTAGAGTTTTAAGTTTTAAATTTATAACGTATTTTACGACGCTACATATTTTAGCAATGATTTTGTAAAGTCAGAATTTGTCTTTCACAGAATATATTTGCTTTCAGAAGTCTATTTATGCACAACAGCTATTTGGATTTCAAATATAACGTTTAAAATTTAACATTTTGAAAAATAAATATTCAGAATGTAAATGTCTAAGTTTCAAGGCACCAAAAGTTTTTGTGGATAAATCTAAGTTTGAGAGTTTTTAATCACAAGATGGGACTTTCAAAATAATTTCGAATCTTAGAAGAACTTACATTGAACCTTACATGACTCTTATAATAAAACTTATATTTGTCTGAATAAAAAACTAAATAAAGATATTAAAATTTGGGAATGTTTTATCCTGAGTAACAAGTCAGGAACCAACACTGACAAGACAATCCAATATCGAATGTTTACTTCTTGTGTCACTCACAATTTGCAAATGTACTTTAATATCACTATGACGAGAAAGAAAATTAAACAAAACTCTAGTCTCGACTCACATAACATATAAAAAAGTCTTGAATCCCTTGTGTTGATGTATCCTTTGATGTTATTGCTCATATACGAAAAGGCATTTTAAATAATTAAGTCGTCCTTTGACAGAACAGACAAAAATATAGAGATCTTTATTTAAAATATTGGGTCTTATAAAAACGACTAAGATCTTCAAAGTTTTCGAGACCTGCATCATAAAGTACGTCTCTCATTAACTCTTTATCATCGATCTTTCAAACTTATAGTTTTGCGCCCTAAAGTAATCTACGTAAAATTTTATTTTCATTGAATAAAATTAAACGAGCAGCCTCCCAAGAGGCTTCAAAGGTCAGACTTTTGACTCTTACGTAGGAGGGCAAGGGTGAAAAATGATTTTGGCATCGTTTATAAATAGTCGTCGATCGATTAAGAGATTTGAACTTCTAAGTGACCGGGCAGTGTTCATGTCTCTATCTGAATTATTAATAACCGTTCCGTTTTGTAGATGGGAATGGAGAAGTTATAAACGTCATAAATGTACGTGTATAAAAATTACAATCCTGCCTCAATTTGTAAAGGTTACTGTGTCTATTTTAAGAGCCGTCAACTTTTCAAAACACACTAACAGAAAGAGTTCTCGCCTAGCAACAAAACAACATTAGCTAAATTAAACACAAAATAGCCAATTGGAGACAAGATATAAGAGAACAAAGCGAAGATTGTATCTAAACATTAAAACCGTCATAAGATTTTATTGTTGTCTACAGAAACGAGAAATGAGTAGCTATTTGTTTCTGTCGTTTTTATTGCGTAGGTTATAAATTCGTTTTATTAACGCATTGTTTTATGTTTATCGTAAGTAATTTTAAACTACTTAGTGAAATGTCGATGTTGGTTCGAGGAATCGTCAAAACACATCACAAATGGTAATCACAACAAACCTTCACGAGAAATGAGAAACGGACGCGGCGTTAAGTAAATAAAATAAATAGAACGGTCGCGAAACAAATCGGTAATGGGTCGGAACGCGGGCTGGATGCGCGGTCGAGCGCGCCGAGCGGCGGGACTAGAGTGCGGGGTCGAAACTGAACCTACCACCGACATCTAGCTTTTCCCTCCAACACCCCCCGCCCCACGCCCCGCCACGTCTGATAACCTGCTACTTCGGAAGTCACTAAACTCCATGAATGTTACCCAGGCACCAACCCGTCTTGTGAAAGAAAATGTGATTTTATTGAAAGGGCCCGATGTCGTGCCACTAACCTATCTTTGTGTGAAAATCGATGCTTTATCGTCTATTAGGTGTTACGAAATCAAGCTACGTCGCGGTTGATACGACTGGCGGAACTAAAAGCTTTGTAAAAGTCTAGTCGCGTGCCTGCCGATAAATATTACACATCGACCTTTGGAAAAGACAATCGCACAATTTCGGCTAATAGTGATAGAGAGAGATATCGCTCTAAGAAGCATAATATGCTATGTTTATTATTAAGTTCCGGATAAAACATTTGACAAACGATAAACCTAACTGATGGACTTGAAAATTGGCATTCATTTATATTTGCATGTAATTGCCGATGCTGGATCATTGTACCTACGTACCAAATGAAGTCGAAGAGAAAAATAAGTTATCGCTACAACCTACCAACCAATGATGGTATATGAATATGAAGTTGTCAAAGACTAAGCTTTAATACCTTATTTACAACATAATCTGTGTAGGAAATACAAAATGCTGTTTTCTTTTGTCTAACTGATGGGTACAAAATGAGATATTTCTTATTCTAAAAATATTTAGTCAATTTAAGAAGCAAGTTTTCTATGCGATCCTATTATTCGTATACTTTACTAACCTTCGCTCATCTCTTTCATTGTACTTTTTAGTTCGTAGGTATGCAGCAAAATAATCATGAATACTGTGACTTAAACCCCTTTTTGTGTGGATATAACTGAAAATGTTCTCTAACGTGGTGAAACATTCATTGTCGCTTTTTAGTCCATTATTCTTTAGAAAGCTGCATGGAAAGAATTGTTAGGATTCGGCTTTTGCTTAATCAACGAACGTGCACCGAGACCCAGATAATAACATTGCTATATTTAGAAACCGTTCCAAGCTAGCAATTTACCAAACGAACATTTTTTTTGTATTCTTGAGGCGAAATGTGAAATTGGAAGCTTGTGGAGAGAAAAGAAAATTTAACTTGTTAAATATGATAAAGCAGGCATTGTTTCCTGCTACAAACGGACAATTACATTGCAGGATAATTTATAAATGGCGCGATGAAACAATTTTTATGTAACGTTTTCTATGGTTTTATATCTTGCCTGACTTTTATGTCACGATTAATACTCAGACTAGCGTTGGTGGATATTCTTTTTATAAAGTAGGAAGTTTTTTTTGTGAAAAAAGCGAGATTATTTTTGATAGCAGGATATAGTAACAACGTATTTCATCAACCGCTTATGTTTGTCCCCACCTAAGGGCTCGAGTCTACCCTTAGGCCTTAGTCAACTACAATTTTAGTAACATATCAATTAATTAATTAATAGTGATTCACTTGATGTTAATTGAGAAAAAGAGTTTAAGTGAATATGGCGACAGTCAGACTCATGGATTCATCGGTAAAAGAAGTCCACACCTGTCTGTACAATCCGACTGTGCTTCCCTAGTTCGATACTCGAACTACGAATTAAATACAGTCAATTTATTCCCGAAAGACGGGACTGAGTTTGTCCCGCGCGGGACATTTAATGTAGATCCAAAAGTCGGGACGTCCCGGCAAAATAGGGACGTCTAGCTACGCTGAATCAGACACAAAAGAACGCGTCCCAAACGATTGACTAACTAATTCATCAGCGGAGAGCCGAAACCACTGAAACTAATTACATAAGCTTGCTAGCTAATTTGGACAGTAGTTTTCTTTTGAATAACTACATTAACATTAAGAAAGCCTGAGAACTGATTTCAGTAAAAGCCTTAGAGTGTTACTAGACTAATCGATCGATTACATCGAACTATAGAAGAATGAATTGGTCGACGTCGGTCGATAGTTTCCATACTGAACACTTTTGGTCAAGGTCGACCAATTGATTTTTCCATCGATCGATATCATTGAACGACGATCGATCGATTGGTCTAGTAACACCTTTCGTGTTACCAAACCAATCGTTCGATCATCGGTCGATGGAAGAATCAATTGATCAACATCGATCGATAGTGTTGACAGTTTCTTCCATACTGATTAATTATCGGTCGACCTCGACCGATTGGTTCTTTCATCGAATGATGATCAATCGATTGATTTGGTAACATCCATATAAAGTCATATTTGGGTAAATGCCGTCTGATAAGCCCTAAGACCAAGTAGACCAGTTACTGATAAAAGCACTGCCCGATATATGACAGATAGGTAACGCTAGAAAAACATGTTTCTTATTAGCAAGTCCTGGACTCGGTTATATTGTTATAGAAAATGTTTTTGTTTTGGTAACTAAATTGAACCACAATTCGCGTTCAAGAATGTTATGATAAAATATGTACCATTAAGTTGAAAATTGTTATGCAGATGTTTCGAAAAGCTAGTTTCATAATACGACGCGTTAATGGACTTTCTGTTACATTTTAGTATTAAGAGCGTCAAAGATTAGACTTCGCAAAATGTAATTTATAACTGAAAGTGCTTAATCTCCTTTTAACTTGTCACATTTGTCCAGATAATGTGCCTTACATTTTATGAATATAATAAAAAATGGTTATTTATGTTAGAGAGATTTGTTGTACATAATTATTAGGTATTAATTTTGATGCTCTTTTGTCATTTATTGTCTAGAGGTGAGCCTTTTTACGACAAGGCTCTTTTTTTAGGGTTCCGTAGCTGAATGGCAAAAAAACGGAACCCTTATAGATTCGTCATGTCTGTCCGTGTGTCCGTTCGTATGTCACAGTCGCTTCCAAAGGGGTTAAATGTGTAAGTTCGTAGGTATATTGAAATAACTATTTTTAAAAAACTACGATAACCTGAAACTGCCCTAACTAATCGGTTTTGTTACCGATCCCACACAAAAGGTTTTCAGATATTGTGTAGGTAAACTTTAAGCTTTATTGTTAGTACCTACACAACATACATAATTACTTGGCTTAATCCCCTATAATTGCGCATACTATGTGGCTCTATCGTACCATAGCTAGTAGGGAGTGGGCGAGGAGCCACTTGTTTCTGTTTACCACTTTTGCTGAACCGCGTTTATTAATCCCGGCAAACAATTAGCCGTAGTGAGTTTGCTTCTCCCCGTCCATCAATGTTCGGCTTATTTGATCTCTCGTCGATATTACTTTGGGTCACAATAGAGTAAAGTAATAACAGTAAGATATCTAACTCGGAGATTGGAATATTACAGCATTTACAGCTTATTAAGTCTTTGACTGCCGAGAAACTAGACACAATAGAAAAACTATTGTTTGCCGGTCACCGGTGACCGGCATGGCGGTCAACGTGTTAAAGACTAAAATAATTTCGTAAGATGTCTTATTTCCACTGGAGGTTCCTAATTCAACTGTGTTTTTTTTATGTGTGTTACCCGAGAATTGTGAATTTTTTTGAAAGGGTGTATTTCCTAGTTGGTCCCATTTTTATCAGGCCATGCTTTTGAAATTGTTTTTTTTTTTTGTCAAAAATGTTGATAATGTGGTAGATAGATACTCTTTATTGCACTCACTTAAAATTAGACAAAGTATACAATTGTTGTACAATTTAAGCGCTGCGTGTATATGACGTAGCTGCTAATATTGGAAAATAGTCAAAAATGATTGCACCTGCATTTATATTTATTGCACAAAACATTCCAGGGAATATTTCTTCTCTCCCTATAAATATATTTTACAGATGTTGTCTTGTACTTTATTTTTTTTAAGTTCCCGCATTCCAGATACAATAGATAATATCTTGTATCGCTCTCGATATCAGGTCTATGGTAAAAACGATTAGAAAAAATAAAATTACTACATGTCTGTATGATTATGAAAAAATCTTTAGAAAAAGAGATCCCTCAAACTAAAAACTGATTTTATAGAGCAAAAATATGATTGTTTTTATCTAAAATAGCAACAGTTAGGTTATTTCAAATAATTGTAGAGATCCTTACTATTAATTTTTACACTGTGTAATCAGTCAAATAAAGATGTTTATAGGTCAACTTTTCGCAGCTGCGAAACAGATTAAATATTGTAAAAATATAAATAATATTACAGTAGGTATACAGAAAATGTATAGTAGTCATTTGACACTTTAGTCATAATTATAGGTATATGTCATTATATACAAACACACAGCACAGTAGATATTCCATAAAAATTAAAATCAAAATATGCAACCAGCAAAGTATATATAGGACAGGCGCTCAATGCATAAAAACCTTCATTCAGTGAAATTAAGAATGTACACTCTACTAATTTTAACCTCAAACTATTTTTTGTCTATTCCCACTACTCGAATATTATGAAAACTTAGGCAGAACTTCAATGAAAAAATAAATATAAAATAAAATATATATCAGCGTTAACTTCGACGATTAACGTAAAAAAAATGACTTGTTGCATCACGAAAGACCTGTCCTTAATTTCCAGACATGCGCCAGTCGATACGATAACCGTGTGAACATAGGTACAGTCTCGTAAATGATCTGGATATCAGAAGATAAGAACACTACCTTCCTATTTTGCTACCGATTTTGTTTGCTGTTTTTAAATACATTCTATGAAACAGACAAATATATCTATGTATAAGTAGAATATTTTTACTACCTCTAGTTTATGACTTTCTGGTACGTACGGTAAAAACATAAAAATACCACGTTATAGTTTTTTGCCTCGCCAAATGGTTCACTGGTAGAGAATGACATATGGCATCACGTCCACTCTTTCGTGGAATAAAGTTTGAATATGTAACTAAAAATAATGAAAAAGCGTTAAAAAGAATATAATAACTTTTCAGTGCCGGTTGTCTGGAAGAGATCGCTTGTAGCGATAAGCCCTTAATTGTGCAACAAGTGTCGGTAATACCTAGTTTTTAAGTCAATTGTATGGTGCGCAATAAAGAATATCAATCTAACCCTACTTCCCAACATCGACTGTTTGCGAAACTGACTCGCATTTTTAGTCCGACAGTACATGCGCGTACGCCTGTCGAAAGCTCTAATAGCAGTTTTCTTATCGCGGCCGATGCTTGATTGCATCAGACAGGTAGCCGAACCCGTCCGGCCGGCGACGCAGGCAGCGCCCGCGCCTAATTGCGATTTGAATTATGGAAAACTAACCGCGCTGCGTGGTTTTGCTTGTTGCTATGCCAGTTTTCTTTTTCTGAACAGAAGTACAAAGATATCTTTATCTTCTATCTCTTATCCAAATAAATCCTTGGATTATCATCATTATCAGCCTGTAAACGTCCACTGCCGGATATATAGATAGGCTTCCCCCAATGACTATTGTCATTTGGGCGAATTGCTTTAGTCGGCTCGCTTGGCAGGCGATTTGGTGACTGCAGGTTTTATTTGTACCCAGATAAACGCTGCTGCCTGTTTCCTAAAAAATAGGCGTATTTTGAAGAGCATTGTAAAAATCTACTTTTAATAACAAAAAATGTGGAATTTAAAACTACAAGGATTAGTAGATACTTAATCATTTTTTTGGACGGATGGCATAATTTTTTCCGCCCTTGGATCATGATTTCTTCCTGTCGTCTCTACCTAAAAGGTTCTTGGCATAGATAAATAAACTGATGATCTTTATTACAAGTAACTAGTCTTTGGTGATGGGCAAGAATGCTTACGAGTATGAAGTGCCTCGTAAATTGTCTTATTACCCTCAACACAAAGTTGCATCAGGTGGATGTTTCCAGTCAAACTGGAACGGTCACCGCATACCGCCTTTCGTCTTCTCGGAACCGCGAGAACAAAAACGGGTGATCCGCAAATTATTTGTATTGCAACAGACTGCACGCCAGACATAATGGTAACGACCTTGAGAGTGCATTGTTTAGACTTAAGGGTCTTTTTTAAACCACGTAAAGTCGGAAACCAGTTATGGTTTGAGTTCCAATCAGATTAATTCAGTGAACGAACTTTTTAAGATTATCAAACTTATAAGATCCAATGTAGACAAAGTTTACTTTCTTGCCTGACTTTCAAAATTAGGATTTTAAAATTATTCTTGATGCACGGAGCATTTGCTATCTAGGTACTAAAAGATTTATTTACCAAAGATTGATCAATTATAATAAGATTCTTCGAAGTTGCGTTTTTATATTATAGATGCTTACCTACTAGACACTTACAATTTCCTTTTCGATACTTATTGCCGCTGCTTACCTGCAAATAATACAAATTCAAAACATTAAACAAATTCACTAGCGAGAAATGCTTAAACATTCGAGAGTAAGTACAGTAACTTTCAAGATGACTTAACAAAATAGATTACATTGTAATTCTATTCTAATACTAGCTGTGCCGGCGGCGTCGCACGCGTGGATATAGGGTTTCAAAAATAACGGACTTCCATAAAATAGTGACCTACACGGACAGACAGACAGACAAAAATTTTACTGATTGCATTTTTTATTTTCATTACCGAGCACTTGTCATCCCCTGATAGTTATTTTGACAATATTTTTAATGTACAGAATTAACCTCACTACAGATTTATTATAAGTATAGAAGGTATAGATTACGTTAAAAAGTCACTATGATACGCTCAGACTTGATCCGTCCTACTTAGATGGATGGAACACATACATCACTATGTAATGAGACCCGTCTGTCAAGTAAGAATGGCTTGATATAAACACATGTTCACCGTACATATAGGCAGCTAAGTTTCGGTTCCTTACCCCACGTTGAGAGTACATTATTATGTTATAATATCATAACATATTCACTGGATTTTGACGACTTGAACCGCTTTGTTGAAGCCTATTATGAATGAAGTTATTTTTAACTTTGAAGTAAAAGAAAATGAACCCTTATTTTTTTACTTTGTTGTCCGAAGTACCTATTTGGCATTTTTTATTATTTTTTTATTGCATTTGTGGGTCTTTGAGTGCTCTTTCTCAAAGCCGTACCTATCAAATTAACATGAATGTCAAATAACTTAGGTAATTTTGCCCTTAAAGCTGATTCGACGCAAAAAATACAGTACCTATTTCAGCATTTACGTAAAACTTCTGCAACCCGCGGATTTGCCCGCGTTACGCGTTTGTGAATTACGATGATATGTCTTATGGCAATATCTTTATAAATAATAACCTACGTTATGAAATATGGAAGTAAGTAGGTAGTCAACGAAAACAAAAAGTAACTTTAACTTACACTGATTTTTATTACATCAAAAGAATTAACAAAAGATTTTTAATTCTAAAGTGCGTCGAATGATATCGGTCGTAACATTTTCGATAGTTGGCCTCAATCCCGGACAGATAACAGGAATATATTTCAATGTCATGTCGCACGCTTCGCCGAGTGGCGTCCGTTATCATTCACAGACCAGAAGTTCAAAAGTTCCTGTTTATTTACATTTATGGTGATAGCAAGTCGAGCTTACAGACACAAGTCTAGATTCGTCATAATTCTACCGTTATCTCAGGCGTTCTTGGCTTTGTTAACGTAAACTTTGCCCTTACCGTGATCCTAGATACCTAATGTAGATCTTGGTTATTACTATGGACAAATCTGACCTTCGGTACTCGATGGAAGAACCAAAATCTGTACCTTATCTCTAAAATAACGAGGAAACCCAGGTCACAAGAAACATATAAAGATGCAATCATGTACCTGGGTTTCCTCGTTATTTCATCATCAAAATGTAAACCAATTTCTATCGGAAAGAAAATCAATATTTATTCAAATGGTAGGGAAAGTCCGGGAGACTTTGTCAGGTGGGAGAGATGAACCGAACCACCTTTCAAAAATCAACTTAAATTGTGCTCTAACAATTTTATTTTATTTATTTTACATGTAGACGGTCTATAGCGATCTACCAATGATCGTAATGACGTATCATTATAGTAGTGTCCCGGACCCGTGTCCCCCTACATATCTTTATAGAGGTCTCAAAGGTTGTCTCTTTTTGTCTAGAAGTTCTAAGTAATTTTTTTGGTGTACAATAAGGAGTGTCTACCTATGTTATCTAACAAAACTTTAATAGAGCAGACACAACACAATAACTCAATCATTTCCGCGTCGACATCGGGTCAGCCTTTTGATTGATACAAACAAATTACGTAACGCAAATATGTACCTACGTACTTTATTCCACCAACATATCTCCGAGTTTGTGGTGGGATATAAATAAACGATTTCCGATTTTCAATTCGTATGGCGACACGTTGACATTTCGATTCTACGCGAAACCATTATCGGGCGTTCTGGAATCGCGCAATTAAGTGCTTATGATTCGAGAGCTTTTATAGCGTGTTAATTTCGCGCTCACACTCCGCGTAGTAAAATTAAAATTGCAAATTTGTTCGACAAACACTGAACCGGTGTTAAAAATGAGTCTACTAGTAGTTTATTGTTACATTTACCTGTGAATTTGCCGATGATGACTTATTATCATACTTTGGTTATCGCTTACGGAAAGATTAGTCCACAAGTTTAAAGTCGCTCAGCGCGCTATGGAAAGGGCTATGTTTAGTATCTCGCTAAAAGATAGTATACGAAACTAGCATACACGTCAACGGACGAAAGTTACCGACATAGCCCGAAGGATTAGTAGGCACGCTGAAGTGCCAGTGGGCTGGCCATGTTTACCGTAGAGCCGATAATAGGTGGAGCAGTCGAGTCTTGGAGTGGACACTTTATTATTGGTTTTGTAGGTTCTGTTGTGGTTTCTGGATTTAGAATAGGGCCACTCTAACCTATCCCGTGGGTGTCGCAGAAGAAGAATCAGGGAAACAGGCAGCAGCATTTACCTGGGTGCAACTAAAACATACTACCAATCCGCCTGCCAAGCGTGGTGACTAAGGCAAATTCCCCATTATCACAATGCAATGTCATTGGAGGAGACCTATATCCAGCGGTGGGCGGTTACAAGATGATGATATTTATATATATATATATATATATATATATATATATATATATATACATATTATTTGTATCAGCATAGTAATAGTTATTATGTACGTGTAATTACGTAAGCTATGAATCAACATATAACATTTTTATTCTTTATTAGTTCTTTTTTTTTTTTTTGTTTTGGGTCTTCCTATAAGTCTCTTATAATTATGTACCTATTAGTTTGTAGCACACTACCTTCTTACTGTTTCTGCTTAGCCCAATGGTTGACTGGTAGAGAATGCCTACGCGGCATTAAGTCCGCCTTTTGTACAAATTGTTATGTGCAATAAAGATTAAATAAATAAATAAATAATATTGAGATGAAATTTATCATCGGCCGAAATTTAAATATTACTGGAGTTTATTGGCACAACAGAGATCATGAGCACAAGAACAAAAGAAGGAGAAAGAATAGTGCTATTTTTAGCTATGCTAAAAACCCAGAAAAATCTCCGTTAACAAGACGTAGATACCTTCAAATACTCGTAAGTATACCTGTCTAATTTCCCAAAGATAAGAGGTGTTGTCTCGTCTTAACGTGGGCGACGACCGTACAAATACAATTATCCTTATTTTAAATTTCGTTACTTACAATAATACAGTTTCACATTTATACGGGAATTCTTAAGAAAAAATGTTGAGAAAAATAAAATAGAGACTTAATTCCGGGGAGCGGTGTAACGCCGGTACCGTTAATAGTTCCCAATCTTCCCGAGCCGGGCGAATCTGCGGGGACCGAGCGGGAAAAGGAGCGAAGACGCTGTTATGGTTGCCAACGACGCGGTTTATAAGATTCTGTTTTATGTTCTTGGTCGCCTCAAGGTGACTTTGCTTAGCTTTCTTAACTAAACTGCGTTTTTATGAACACATTAATATAATGAAAATAAAGATTTTATTATTATTAACATGTATAGGTATGATGTGGTCACACTGCATCGCGACTCCGCGCGGTTTTGCAGGAACTACTCCTGCGCACATATTCTACCTGACCAAATTGTTTTGATTGCATCCACGCGACGCGCAGATTCCATCCAAACAATTGAGGGTTTTCTGAAAAAATAAATCCACCAGATGGCACCACATAAAAGGCAGGTCCGACTGTTGCGCGATTGGTTCATTTTGGCATGGCACTGACATGTACATACTCGAATAGCTGGACCGCAGGTCTACAAAATGCCATCTGTCGGATATTTCATTTTGAAACACCCTCATGGGCTGGACTGCTCCCGCGAGCAGATTTTATCCAATCGGTTTAGCTTGATAAAACGTGTACCGCGTCGGAGCGTGGTGCAGTGGGAGAACCGCCTTACAAGAGAAAATATCGGTGCTAAAAGTTTGCACTACGAAGAAAGAAAGAAGAAGCAGAATTCGAAATTCGAATACATGAAACGGAACGTGGTGACACTTGGTTTATTTGACAACTCAAGAGAGCTCTTTTATTTTAATTTAGTATACTGGTTTAAAATAATAATTTCAATACCACTTTGTTCTTCTCTTCACGATTCTTTGTTTACACAATTTCTAATGCTAACAAATGGGTTAGTCGCGGCTTATACATATTAGTTTTCACAATGTGATCATAATTATTGTATAAGCTTGACGAAGCTTGATTATATACTTGACATCGAACCGTGAAATTGTTTTAGGAAGGATCATAATCTGTGGTATAGTTTTGGTCATTAGAATAATACTCGTAAAGCGATTGCCAGCTGACCGCCGGAACAGATAGCAATCGATTACAATCTATTGAAATGCTAGGGTTTTTAATTAATACGGTAATCCTATTTCAATTTGGAAATTAGATAAATTTAAATGACGTTCAATAAAGTTTCCGAATTCGAGCGGAAATTGGCATTGTGAAAGACCCCGCTGGTAAGTTACTAGTTTTTATTGTTTTGTCCTTTTCCACTTATCAAGAAATGTAAATCTGTAAAATAATAAATACAACACATGATATCAATATTAACTTGTGTCGTGGAAATCAGAATAAAGGTATGTACCACAACAGAAAAGGCTAAGAATAAGCCCAGTATCAGGTACTTCGTATCAGGATAGGACGTCATATGATCCAGCCATCATATAAATATTTCCTTTTATGCAAGAGGTGGCAGAAGAGCAAATTGATGTCTGATGGTAAATAAATGAATCTGGTTTTAAATAAATAAATAACCCAAGACATGTCACGCTGGACCACACATCGCCATCTAGCCCCAAACTAAACCGAAGCTTGTACTGGGTAGGTAACTGATAAACTTACTTAGATATTATTATTTTTTAAATAAATACATATTATACACAGTACACACACAGACCAATACAAACAGACATTTTCATGCACACAAATGATTGTACTGTGCGGGGATCGAACCCACAACCCTTTACTCAGAAGGCAGAGGTCACTACCAAATGAGCCATCGGGCCAGTCAGTTTTGTTTCTAACCCTAGCATAGGTACTCAATAGCTGTTATAACAACGATATTAGTCGTAGAGTTTAGGTCATTACTAAATGTGTCAATATATTTTATATAGTTCATAGATTTGTTACGAAAGGAAACAAAGAGATACGTGCGGGTATTGAACCAAAAACTCGGACAGAGGCCAATTCTTATCTAATGAGCTGCCATTGCTCCATATTGTATCGAGAGAATGGTTAAACATTGATAGGCTCATATCAGTTCCAACGCTAATCTAAAATTCACTCGCTCGTGAACCAGAGGATCGTGGATTCAAAATCAACAGGACAAAGAATCTCAAAAAAATGTTAGGTAATTTGCATTAAGGTAACGCATTTAATGCATTTTACAATATATAAATAATTTTGTGTAAGATGAGCATAATATTAGAAAGAAAGAAAAAATGGTTGATTTAGTTACTCATTTAGATTCATGATAGGTATTATAAAGTTATGGCTTACGCTGTTTTTGTATAGTTGAAAAGTTATCAAGGTAATGTAGACTGAGCATACAGTCTTGTCCTTCAATTCATATGTACAACTCAACTTTGCCTCTAAGGCTTCACTATTCCCTTTGTGTAATATTTTCGGGATCGTGTGCTGATACACTCATCTACACTCTATCCCAAAAATATTTGCTAACAATTTGGCAGCCCTCAAGCCTCCAACGAAGAAGCTTGAAATATTGTCTACGCACTGGAAGAGACAGCTTTCGGTGTCGATTCAGTTTATTTTTAATAATTGCTTCTGGAAGCAATAAGCAATGGATTTTTGTAGTTTCTTGCTATACATGGAGCAATGAGTACATTTATTGGAGAGTAGTGTAATGTACCGTTTCAAGCCATGTTCAACAAATTGACTGTAAAATTTAATGTGCCTAAAGACGAGTTGGAATTATCTACTACCCTGGAATGTAATATAGTCTCAAAATTGTTTATGTATTTAAAATATTATGAACTTATAATTTACCATGTCTATTACACAGTAAACACTTATATAAATATAACCCATTTCAATAATAGATATTTAAAACACTAAATCTTTTAACGATTGAGTCCAAAGTATAATAATTTAATATCTACGGAGTCGATTTATTTGATATTTTTATATTACATTATTTACGAATCGCTTTCATACATTTTATTTTGATTGCATGAATTCATTTCTATATTTTTGAAGACCGATGACCCTTCTAAGTGAAATAAGTAATAATAATCTTAAGTGAACTAATACGATTACGTACTGACTTATAAATAGACTCATCAGTTTGTGTAACTAATAATTATCAGGTCTCTGGAGCATTGGCACATGTTTGCCATATTATTGGGTTTGGGTAGGTAAATGGAGTATTTTCTTAATCATAAAAATTTACCACTACGTTAAGCTAAATTAACGTATTTTGTCTTATTTGCTAGTCTTATCTACGTATTAAATCGTTTAAGATAAATACGAAAAAATTTAAGATTAAAACGCAACTTTCTTAGTTACAAATTATTCTAAGTAGCATTCGGTACATTTGCTACTCCTAAAGTATTTATCACAGTCTCAAGTTTTGAAATTGAAATAGGTCTTGTCAAAATAAATATAAATGCGTAAGATAGTCACTCAACCTGAATGTCAGAACGTGGTTTGATTTAACCCAGAATTTTACAGTATATGCGAAAGTCAACTTGTTTTGTTACATTGCTCTACTCTAGATATTTTTTACAAATTTTGTAAATATAATGTAAAATGTATTTACATTTCATTCATTTTCATTTTCAGGACTTTCATCAAAGCTTCGTTTATGTTCTTTTTTAATAAGTACCTTACTTATCCCATTATATTGTCACTAGCTGTGCTCGCAACTTCGTCCGCGTGGATATAGTTATTTTTTCCCCGCTTTTTTACATTTTCCATTATATCTTCGCTCCTAATAGTTGCAGCGTGATGTTATATAGCCTAAAGCCTTCCTCGATAAATGGTCTATTCAACACAAAAAGAATTTTTCAATTCGGACCAGTGACTTGACTTGACTTAATGTCCTATGTCCCCTAGATGGGGCAGAGGGCGTCCACAGTACGTCGCCATCCCGAACGGTCTTGGGCTTCGCGCTTCACTTCGCTCCAGGTCATTCCTATTTCCTTCGCTTCTGCAGTGATCGTTCGCCGCCAGGATTGCTTAGGGCATCCACGTTTTCGCTTCGGACCAGTAGTTCCTGAGATTAGCGCGTTCAAACAAACAAACAAACTCTTCAGCTTTATAATATTAGTTATGATATAGTTAAGATAGTATATATATATATGTAGTATATAGTATAGTATATAGTATAATAGTATAGATTGGGGGAGGCCTATGTCCAGCTGTAGACGGTTTAAAGCTAATGATTATGATGTTGTAGACTAGGCCCCGTAGTGGTTTGTACTCCAAACAAGCCTAGTGGTTAACGATACAAACGAAAATGATAGAAATTGGTCCTATGAACAAGCAAATTAGACTCTTCTGGCAGCTATTATATATTCTTGTAGCTGTCGTACCAGACATTTTTATCTTAAAATTAAACTGGCAGGAATATTTTGAATTGCTAGGTAAAACCCGATTTTACCAAATCCTAAGATTCAAAGTCGTTCAAAATGGTTTGATTGAGACTCGTCATTTGTAGGAAGTCGTTTCTAGTTTACAAGTCATCAAAAATGATTCAAAAGATCTGAGTTCCGACCACCATTAATATGGACCATATTTCATTATAATATTGTTTTCAGGCAGGTACATTTGCCCAGTGAGGTGAGGAAAGAATTTGTGTTACGAATTAACGGTTATATCGGACATATGTCTCGCGGTCGTATAGCTTTGAACACGACATTTTACCTGTGTATCTTTCACCGTTCTTGCTTGTGTTATACCGACATATTTGATGTCCAAAACAGGTCATATTCTATATATGGGTTTGTACTTTCTCCACAATAGAGTTTGAAATTCGGAAAGCTTTTTTGTGGAATATTTCAATGGTTACGTTAAATTTGTTCTTTGTGTGTATAGGCATATCGAGAGTTTGTTTTATATGTCACCAGCTGAAACAGCTTTTATGCAGTTGTTTCGATATGCCTTTTTCAACGTCCAATATTGGTTTATGACATAATATACTTTATTTGATACAGACCAACTAGGATGTTTTAGCGTAGCCGGAAACTATCGCCCGCTTTCATACTAAATGTCACATCTGACGTTGATTTCTGACATTTTTATTTTTACATTAACGCCCTCGTGTCTCGACTCGGACTGATGGTGGCATGTACATGGTACATGGTATATGCCACCATTAATAGTCTTTTAGCATATATTATACGTTACTCGTATAATATAATGCTAAAGGGTTTTGTTGTCGATGTCACAGAGGTCATAATTCAGAAAAAAATAGTAAATTTCTTAATGAGTCACAGCTCAAAGAAAATGTAGGCCGCTAACTCAGCAATGTAAGGGACCTATCATCTTTTCGCTCCAAGGTACCCTCACCTACCCATGGTGCATTCTGCTGAATAGCAAACCGACTGGTAGCGGTATAACCATCACGATGGAAGGTGTAGCTAAATACCACTTGCCAATGTCGGGCAGCAGCGTCACCGGGGCGAGCAGCTACGTACTGCCCAGTGTAGCGATTATGGATCATCATCAGCCTATTACAGTTCACTGCTGGACATAGGCCTCTCCAGGTGTTCGCCACTTAGGGCAAACATCTGGAGGATATACCCATAATCGCCACGCTGGGCAGGCGGGTTGGCGATCGCAGAGCGTAGGTTCTCGCTCCGGTGCCGCTGCTGCCCGTCATCGGTCTGTGGTATTTAGCTACGCCTTTAATTGTGATGGTTATACCGCCACCGTCGGTTTCCAGCGCCTCGTTTGTTATTCGGCAGGATGCACCACGGGCAGGTGAGGTTGCCTTGGAGCGAAAAGATGATAGGTCGCTTCCAGATGTTTGCTCAAAGTGGCGAGCAAATGAAGTGACCTATGTCCAGCAGTGAACTGCGATAGGCTGATGATCGTTGAACTCAGCAATTAAGTATTTTGTTTTTCATGTCTATTCTGCGAATCTGATCATGAGACAATTGTTTTCATTGCACATTCAAGCAACATACATTGACATCCTCAAATTATGTTCGTGTTCAGAAAATACGGGATTTGTGTTACAAATTAACGAGCAAGTCAGTCATGTGTCGCGACGGCTGAGTGACATTACACGTTTGTGCTCCTGACACCACATCCGCCTTTGCTTCCGACGTAGTCAAGGAAATAACAGTGACACTTAAAGGAAATAATACTAGTATAATTATAATGATGATGCTGAAGTGCAAACACAGGTCAGAGATTCCCGCGCACTTTCTGATCAAACGACAATTTGCTATGCTAAAATAAATAAATAAATATCAGACAACATCAAATACTAAACCCAAAGTAAGTAGTTAGGTATTATATTCTACTGTGTTTCTCTTTGAACACTCACCGCACATAAATCTGCTCTCTGCATGACCTAAAGGTTAACTGGTAGAGAATGCTCTTAGCATTAAGTTCGCCTTTTGTACCATTTTGTGCAATAATGTTTAAATAAATGAATTATTAGTATCAGAACAACGAAGATACCACAAATAAATACTTAAATACAAATATAAACACCCAGACACGGAACAAACATAGGTGTTCATCACAAGATGTTTGTCCCGGGTGAGAATCGAACACACGACCATTGGTTCAGAAGGCAGGAGTCACTACCAATTGAGCCACCGAGCCAGTCGGGGACGTATAAGGACGATGAACCTAGAACCTTTAATTGTGCAATAATGTATAGTATTTTTGCTATTTCCTTGCTTTGCCTCAATCTAAAGCTCTGTCAAAGTCATACGCTCTTTCTCAAAGAATTAATTAATGAACTAGATTTTTCTTTTTTTACATTTTTGTGACGGTCTCTTGTCGAGAGTTTGCAAATTGCATGATTTCATAATTCGGGTACCAATTTGCATTTTGAACGAGTAGCGTATTCAAAGAAAGCAGTAGCTTTGGTGTCTCTTTTGATGAAGTCTGAGATATGTAGTTCAAATTACGTTTGATGTTTTTTTGTTTTAAAACATTGTATAAGGTTTCTTTTAGTCTTATTGAAAAATCCTCTCTAGCCATTCCTTGACATCTAAGATTTGTTTTAAAGTGCTCCCACGTCGGAAACATTCGCCTAATATAATATTTCTTAACTTTCAAGCACTATGTTATGTGTAAGAATGACTGATTCGGTATTCTAGTGTTATTAAGTGCTGTCAAAGGACCAAGAGGTCTGGAGCTAGTAGGTATCCCACGTCGCGCGTCGGTCCAAAAATTTCTCCTGCGTTGCCTGCGTCCTGGCTACGAGTATTATCCTCTAGGTTATTCATCATCATCAGCCCACATCAGTCGACTGCTGGACATAGGCCTCTCCCAAGGTTCGCTACTGTGCTCGATTTTGGGCTTCTCGCATCCAGCACTTGCCAGCTGTCCTGCGCAAATCATCACTCCACCTCGCGGTCTCCACTTCAGAACTCTGGTTATTATAGTTTGGGTTTCTTCTTTTTTTCTTACTAGTGTGAGATTAGAGTTCACTACTTGAGTAGTGAACGCGCAGAAGTGGTCGCGTCTACTGAATTCCGTAGCGGGTTAGCCAAAATATGAAACCAATACACATTTTGTGAGAATTAGGTATAAGTATTATACTATTAAGATCACTTGAATTTCAAATGCAACATGAACGGTCGGATCGTGTCTCAATACTGATCGTGACTATCATGTGGAATGGAACATAAACTGACAATACCGACGTCCATACAAGGATTGATTGAGTACCAAACGCCTGTTCAATCGATCCTACACTTCGGATCGGGACCTAATACAATAGGTAGGTTCGTAGTTCGTAGACGTGTTGATGACTTAATAAAGGCACTGACGTCTTCATCTTCAATGATAATTTCGTGTCACTTCTTTAGAATAGATTCACGGCCGTATTCACAAACGTTACTATGCGATGCGCGGACGCACAGTGCCCAAAATTCTATACGTTTTTGGGCACCTGTGCGTTCCCGCGACGCATAGTAACGTTTGTGAATACGGCCGTTAATCATCCGATATGTTCTTATTAACTCTTGTGGGTAAAATGGGATAAGGTATTCCCATTTAAGATCATCGCTAAATACGTAAGCTAAATTTTCTTATTACTAAACGGAGCCATTCAACGAAAGCCAGTCTATTAGATCTAGAGATTTACATTCGGCTATGCCATGTATTAATGGCAATAAAATTTAAAGTAAATATTTATTTTTAATTCAATAGGCTTGTTGCCGTAAAAAATGTAACAAGTCACATGATTATAGTATGTCTTGCATGGAATGTACTGTGTTGACAATAACTTTGCAATCTTGTTCTCTCCTATCATGTAGGTACGACTATATTTAAAAAACATAACTTCAAAAGGCTCAATAAAAAAACACCACCACCATCAAATAAAATGACACAACTCTTCGTGTTTGCATCACCCAAAACCATTCAACCGAATGTAAAACCCGACAGCCGAAACTAAAATAAAATATTTATGGACGCAAAAACTCACATTCACAATTTGTTCGACCTATGTCTAACTTTTATATTCGCATCAACTAGAATAGGCTTGATAGAACGAAACATCTAAAATGGGGAGCATGAGGTTACGGCTGACCCTTGGGACCACAGATATTTTATATCAAAAATATTATTTAACGACCTTATGCGTTAAATGAATCACTTAATCTTACACTGTCGTGCATATAGGCTCCAAATTGATAAGTTTACTTCTTCTTTCTGTATCAACCTACATTGTCCCACTGCTGGGCAAAGGTCTCCCCCAAACTTTTCATTTTTAAACATTAATTTTGGAGTAACAGCTCCTAAGAAAAGGTCACTTATCTACCAAGGGTCATTGGGCTCGATCCCCATCTCAATCAAACATGAACTTTTGTGTTTGTTTTGTGTCTGAGTGCTATACTCGTATAGCATAGCCACATAGTACAACTGTGTACTTACCATTTGTGGTACCTTTATCGACTCTAAATTCCATAAAAGCTTAAAGCTACTTACTGGTATATGATTCCGATTACCTCTCACCTCTCGGTTACCACTATGCGTTTAAAGACTAAGAAGAAAAAAGTCACTGGAGTGTAAATGTTAAGTCGCCTACATAACCTTTCTTATATATTAAGTTTCTTCCTAAGTACAATGTCCCTTTAGTGAAGGAAAATGGTGTCACGCCGGTCTTTATTTATGGTCAGCATAAAAAGTTTCCAAGTTAACGCCGTCTTACTTTGTAACTGACCTTTATTGTCACTACTTACTACCACTGAGGCCTTAAAAACTAGATGAAATTGTGGCGCAACAGATTTTATGCTTAACTAGATTTATAAGACTGTTTCTACTTTAGTTATAACATGTTCTGAAGGTTTAATTACAATAATTAGAGGTTATATTCTCACTTTGGGCCTGTGGAGTATAATATTCACGTAGGTACTTTGTCCAAGTGTTATTTGCTTCAAACGACTGTATTTCGTCCATTTTTCATTGTTCATTAATATGAACAATGAAATTATTCGTACATTTATTTATTGATTTATCGTAAAATAAATATAATTATTATAGCAAACCGCGTACACGCACTAGCGCCACCTAGTTGTTTTCCCGCAAAGGAAGTCTCGCGGGCGCGTGCCTAGCCGATACAGCTAATGTCCGTATCCGGAACGCGTGCCCGTGCAGTTCGCCACCCGCCGCCTCGTCTCTCGGCAGCGCGCGCGCTATACCTCGGTTTTCTTTTGAATTCTTGTGTCCATGCATGACTGTGCCCAACACCCTTAACTATCTTATGAATGTGTAGTGTGTACTTGTGTGTGTATTGCGACGAATAAACGTCAAATACCAAACAACTCCCTGATCTTTTACTTCTGTAAACCCAAGCAAGAGAGTCTCAGAAGTGACGCCCAACGAAATAAATCATAAGCGCGTCTCAGAAGTGGCGCCCAACTAAAAATCAGCAGTCATGCCACTGACCAGAAGCACAGCGGCCAGCTTCGGCAACAGGGATGATGCAATAGATGCATTCCCCACTCCCCTGCTGCCCACGCCGCCGCCGCCGAACCTCAGAAGCGGCGCTCAACTAAAGGAATCAATCATGCCGCTGACCAGAAGCAGAGCGACCAGCTTCGGCAACAGGGATGATGCAATAGACGCATTCCCCACTCCCCTGCTGCCCACGCCGCCGCCGCCGAGCAGCGAACAACAACGCCAAGATGGCGCCGGCGCCGACACGACTTTTACGGCGGAAAATATGGCGTCGGTGATAGCCTCCTTACAACGTTCACAAACAGAAGCATTCCGAGAGCTCCTCGAGGTGGTGACGAGAAACACATCTACACCAGTGCCGTCACCAAGCCAGGGTACTCTTGCGCGGTGTAAAGCTTCGTTTTCCGGCCGGCCCAACGAGTCGGTCGACGCATTCATCGAGGCGGTAGAGGCATACAGCGACTGCGCTCAAGTGGCCGAAGTAAATATATTACGCGGCCTATCATTTTTATTCGTCGAGGACGCTGCTACGTGGTGGCAAGGAATAAGGCAATCCGTCACATCCTGGAAGCAGGTGAAAGATAACCTAACCAGTGCCTACGGAGACCGCCGGCCGCCACATCGCGTATACACCGACATATTTAAAAATTATCAAGCGGAGGAGAACACCGACATTTTCATCGCGAGAATCCGCGCATTATTTGCCAAGCTCCCAAGAGGGGACTTAAGTGAAAAGGTACAATTAGATATGAGTTATGGATTATTAAACGCGAGGATTAGACAAAGGCTGCGAAGAGAAGAATTTGATACTTTTCATGAACTACTTCGACATGCACGTTACATCGAGGACTCCATCGGCGAGGGGGAGCGGCAAGAAAGTAGTGCGCGAAGTGATATTTCTGTGACACGAACAATCGCGTCGGTCAGAGCGCCGAGCCGCACGCTCCCGACATCGGCAATTGCGCCGCGCGCGCCCGGTTTCAACGCAACACGCGCCGCAACTCCGACTCGGCCTCCGCCGAACGCGCGCTCACACCCGACCGCGCCGCACACGCCCGCGCCCGCCGCGCCCGCGCTGCCGGCCGCGGTCGGCGCGCATCACCCGCCGCCGGCCCCAGCTCCGCCGCTTTCGAACGCGGCCGGCGCCGCCGCGAAGAGGCAGCGCCCCGCTTGTTCGTACTGCAAGCGATTCGGTCACGCCCGTGACCAGTGTCGTAAGTTGCTGAACCCAGGTGAGCCTCCTTCTCATACTAACTTTGCGGAACGCGAGTACAGTGATCAAAGTTTTTATAGTGTCGTATCTCAAAAAGTGCGTAATTCCAAAAAGTTAAAGTGCCCGTCAGTAAGTGTCAATTCGAACAATAACATTACTTCGTATAAAAGCCGTCCGCGTCCTAACCTGTCTGTACCTATTTCGAACGGTGATGCATGTAATAATAATAATAGTCACAAAAATTTTACATCGCGTAACAGTAAAAAGCGAACTCGTCAAAATGCCGATAATAATCGCAAACAAAAAAGTAAAGCTATTAGTGCATGCAACATCGAACGTTCATTTTTACAAGATAATTCTCGATGTGATAACAGAATATCTTATGATAATAATTTTTTAACGCATCCTTGTGATAGTTGTAATTTTAGACAGATGTCTTGTAACCGTAAACATTTCAATTTGCGTAATTTTACCATGAATAATAATAATTGTTTATGTGACGATGTTTTACGTGATAATATTTCGACATCACAAGCGCCTTACGTTAACCCGTGTAACGCCGCGGTGTCCCAGGTTAACCTGTGCAAAAACACGGTGTCCCGTTTTAACCATTGTGATGACACGGTGTCCCAGGTTAACCGGTGCAATGACACGGTACCTTACGTTAACCCGTGTACCGCCGCGGTGTCCCACGTTAACGTGTGCAATAACACGAGGTCCCAGTTTAACCTGTGTAAGGACACGGCGCCTAATGTTAACCCGTGTACCGCCACAGTGACCCACGTTGAACCGAACGTGGCTTCCCACATTATTGATAATACATGTGGTGCAAATGTAAAAACGTGTCTGAATCCTAACTTTGTTCCAAATTTTGAAAAAGATGTTCAGGCAAATGTTTGTTTTAAAAATAATGTTGTTTCAAATTGTAACGAATTTGTTAATACTAATAATAATGCAGGGTTATTGTTAGATAAGGAGGATGATAAAAATGTATTAAGTGATTATTTTATTTGTAGTGGAGATGATGTTTCAACCGGTGACGACCTCGCGAGACCCCCTGGTGGGGGAAATTTGCGTCCCATATTTGACATAAATATTTTGGGTTTTAACGGCACCGCGCTTATTGACACAGCCGCCAAACATTGTATCGCTGGTCATACTCTATATGCTCTCCTTCTACGCCAGAATCATCCCCTCCATCCTTCTTCGCGAGAAGTAAAACTAGCTGACGGAATAATCCGAAAAATGGAGGTGTTTACCACCACTTTACAGGTGTGCTTGGCTAATATAATAATCACTGTTCCCTTCTTAATTTTCCCGAATGCTTCTAATAATGAGACATTATTAGGCATCGATTTCATTACGGCCGCTCGAGTCGTCATAGACTTTCATAGGAAAGTATGGTACTTCAGTAATGATAGTACGGTAATACATAACCTGTCTTTCGAGCCCGCCTCGCGTAACGTAGCCTGCGCTTCAACGGAGGTCCTTAGAGATGATGAAGGTACTCATCTCAAACCAGCTGAGCGTCAAGCGCTGGCTGATGTCCTCACCAGGCACGCACAGGTTTTCAGAGCAGGGGGAGGTCCAACACCTTATGCAGAGCATCGGATTGAAACAGGAGAGCACCCGCCAATCGCGACGCCTCCTTACCGCCTGAACCCTTCAAAAAAGCAGGTGATGAAAGCTGAAATAGGTAAGATGTTGCAGGATGACATAATTGAATGCTCCTGCTACGTTCCAGCGTCTTATTGATCGTCTCTGTTCCTGCTCTGCTTTACAGGATGTAAGTATCCTCGCATATTTGTACGCATATTTGGTGATAAGTGAAGGATTCCATCGCCATCTGCAAGACCTCGAGGCTGTTTTAGTCGCCTTTCAGAAGATAACCTGCACATCAACCGAGTGAAATGCGCTTTTGCAAGAGAGAGCGTTAGATACCTCGGGCGCGTTATCACTCAAGAAGGCGTTTCCACCGACCCAGAGAAGGTGAGTGCTGTCCTCGAGATGAAGGAACCAGGTACTCTCAAGCACCTGAGAACCTTTCTGCAGATTTGTTCGTGGTTTAGAAAATTCATACCTAGGATCTCACCCGCTATTAGGGTCATTCTAGCAACCCCCCAAAGCCTGTGATACCCAAACGCAACCGCGGATGTCCAGTTAATACTGAGAGAGTGCTAGTCCAGGAACGAGGGCGTTTTCCAGGACTAGAGGGGGAGCATATAGCAAACCGCGTACACGCACTAGCGCCACCTAGTTGTTTTCCCGCAAAGGAAGTCTCGCGGGCGCGTGCCTAGCCGATACAGCTAATGTCCGTATCCGGAACGCGTGCCCGTGCAGTTCGCCACCCGCCGCCTCGTCTCTCGGCAGCGCGCGCGCTATACCTCGGTTTTCTTTTGAATTCTTGTGTCCATGCATGACTGTGCCCAACACCCTTAACTATCTTATGAATGTGTAGTGTGTACTTGTGTGTGTATTGCGACGAATAAACGTCAAATACCAAACAACTCCCTGATCTTTTACTTCTGTAAACCCAAGCAAGAGAGTCTCAGATTATCTATTTTACGATAAATCAATAAATATACGAAAATATTATCGATTCATATTCCCTATTGCAAAGTCATCCATAACATAAAAAAAGTTTATACGAAATGTAAGCCTAACAAATATGTATTTGAACCGTGAAACTGATGCCTTACAAGTACCTCAAGGGTAAAAGACTTATTGACAGCTCTGATGATAGATCGCGTATGTGCATTATTAGGTTCACTTGACCGCTTTTGGATGAAGTGTATTCGCTGTTACGGAAACATAAATGTATATGTAATTTGTGAAGGCTGCCTTTTGATTTGAACATCAAATGAAACGTTTCGGTCGAGCGTTCGAATATAATCTTGTTCAGTGATAAAGCAACGCATTGAAACGCTGCCGTCTGTGGCAGATAATTTATAGCGTTACTTAATTAAGGAGTTCATTTGTAGACGGAAATCAAACCTAATAATTTTTACCGTTCTATTTCTAGATCCACCTGATAAAGTCTCACGGACTCCCCCTACATATCCCTTGTACAGGTACACAAGAGATATATATGTTGCAGTCAGAACCCTTAACCAGTCAAAAGTACTATTGACTAGCAAAATCAGTCAAAACTACTTTTGACCATATGCTTTGGTCAATAATACTTTTAACTGAAATAACAGTTAAAAGTACTTTTGCCCAATGGAGCTGGTTAAAAGTACTTTTGACTGGTTGTATCAGTCAAAACTCTTAAAATTGGTGGTCGATAAAAATAACGACAAACGCTCATAAATAAACTTTAATATTACTCATACCTATTCTCTTCTTCTCGAGACCAAAACTCTGAGATCACTCTATGTCTGGCGGTCAGCAAGTTTTCGTGCAGACAGGTATTCGCGAGACTCTGAAGCAGGTGTGCCATAGCTTTTGGAGCGACACCACATCCGCACCGATTGGCAAATGCGTCTAAAAAGCCTCACCTTGACAGATTGTACTTACAGCGGCCAACCTAAGTGCGCAGCCTGTCCAGATTCTTCCACATTATCCAGGTTAAGGTGTACCCCAGCAAGCTCTTTGAGGGTACAGTGAATGTGGCTGCACCCACCACACCGTTACGCCCCATTATGTAGATCACGCCCCCGCACTCACCACTCCACCATCACACAAAGAAGAGGCTTATACAATGCGTCGTATGCTCTCCAGCGACGCCCGGGCCTGGGCGGGAGCGGCGTAGAGCGGGAGTCGCTGGAGACAGTGACAAGGACGGAGCACCCACTGACCCAGGCGTCACCTAAAGCGCATTAGACGGTGGCAACCGGGGTTTTTAGTGGGTATTCTCTGCTGACGTGGAGCGAGTCCCACATAACCTGCTACCCCCCCCGGCCAGCGATCTTCTTATCTCCGCAAAACGACGATAGTGTTTTCACTACATACTATTGACCAAGAGCGTCAGTTAAAAGTACTTTTGACCGCAAATTTGCAGTCAAAAGTATTAATAACCAATATTTTTCAGTCAAAACCACTTTTGACCAACCTGTTCAGTCAAAAGTACTTTTGACTGATTTTGCTAGTCAATAGTACTTTTGACTGGTTAAGAGTTTTGACTGCAACATATATATCACCGTAAAATTGTAAATACCGTTAGATTATTATCTATCCTCTCGAGATTGTAAACTGTCGAAATATTGTGAACTGTAAAATAATGCTTAGATTTTAACTATTATTCGGTCCCAGACTGTAATCGATCGATGTGAAATTCTTAAATTATAATCTCTTTGATCGACCAAATTCTACCGAAAATAGTTAATGATAGTTAAAATGTAAGAATTATGTTGCAGTTCACAATCTTTCGACAGTTTACAATCTAGCAAGATAAATTATAATGTACCGGTATTTACAATTTCACGGTGACATATATGTATTACAGTTCAGGTACTGTTACGTCATTAAGTGTGAACACTTAGCACATTTGGTCAACTTGACCGCATTGAAACATTTGTACGACAAGTATTTACTATCGCGTACGCACGCATCAGTAAATAGGTCGTGTGTATCCGGAGGGTTCGCTATCGGCCGATATTGTCGCCATTAGTGCATTAAACCGTTACGGTTATTGCATCCCAGCACTATTAAGCATTTACGTCTAAATTAACATCACGGGGTGAATGCAGATGACCTGTAATGGGTTGGCCTTTCGCTTTTGGAGGCTTAGAATACCCTTATGCTTATGTATTGGTTTAATATGTCCGTCTTTGGCATTTTAGGTTAGTTTCTAAATTAAAGTAGTTTTTTCATTTAGTACATACATACAGACGAATTTTTTTGAAGTCTGTTATAAACAATCAAAATTGTGTTGTTGTTTAATTGCCCGCAATGCTCTCAAAATTTTACATAGCTCTCTTTGTATTTGAAAAGTCTTTCTATAATTATGATTAATAACATCATCGAAAGTGTTTATAACTTTATGAATAAAATCCCAAGACCGACTTAAAAAGTAATCTGATTTTTTTTTATATAGTGGCTCGACATAATGCCTTCCCTACGCCTGATGGAAAGCGAAAGAGAAGCCCAAGTAGCTGTGACCACGGGCAAGTAACTGGTCAATTACCTGTCAGTTGCCACCGCCATGCCGTCCCAACCCTAACCCCCTCGAGCTCCGGAAACCCTACTCATCGGCAGAAACACGACCCAGAGGTCATTTGACTACGGTATTCTATAGGGTGAAGGTCCTTCCCCGGACGGGCGGCTCAATTCGAGCAAAGATTCGCTATGCCCTACCTCTCTTCCTGGGAATTCCATCATTCAACTATTGGGCTTGGAAATCTCTGTCTCAGGACACGTGTACAGTACACCTGACACCTTCTTTTACACGAGTATAACGTACATTTGTTCAGTATTGCATTTCAAAACAAAATTTCAAGCTCGATGGCTCATTTGGTAGTGCCTTCTGCCTTCTGAGCCAAGAGTTGTGGGTTCGATCCCCGCACAGTACAAACATTTGTGTGCATGAACATGTCTGTTTGTATTGGTCTGGGTGTTTTCTATGTATAATATGTATTTATTTACAAAAAAAAAAAGTATCTAAGTAAGTTTATCAGTTGTCTAGTACCCATAGTACAAGCTTCGGCTTAGTTTGGGGCTAGATGGCGATGTGTGGCCCAGCGTGGCATGTCTTGAGATATTTATTTATTTATTATTTAAATTTCATGACGTGACGGTGCGGGAACGCATTTCTCACTTTAAAGCAGCTGTAAAGCGATGAGGGATGCATAATTTATGTGACAGCTCACAACACAACACTGTTTCGCTTTACCCGACTGGAGTCACGTGCTGCATGTATAGAAACATACGTAAACACATCTTTCCCATAAAGGTACAAGTTGATAGCGGGCGACATGCGGCAGTAGCGGACGATGTGTCGCAGCGATACTACGGTTTCTATGTATTTCTATGAAATTCGTGGCTAGCTTAGTGTAGGTAACCACGGAGGAAGTTTCACAGAAATCCTTAGAAACCAGTAGACCTAATGTCGCTGCGACATGTCGTCTGCTACCGCCTCCTGTCGCCCTCTACTAACTTGTGCCTTACCGCTTTACAGCTGCAGTAACCTACTCCATTAATGGGCCAGGAATAAATCTGTATCAGGAATAAATTTTTAATACTGAAAGTATACAATACTATGTACATTTTAACGTCATAAATATATTGTGCAAATATATTACCTTATAAGCGATAAACACACGTAAATATTAATTTAATTATTCAAATATCCGAACAAAAATACACACTTTTTAAACATAAAGCTCTTTAAAGCCGTATTTCGAAATCGGCTCGTTTATAATTGGAGTGCAAATATATATTTTCCGCTTTTTGACTTCATGTTCACACAGTCACACACATTACATATCTGTAAAGCTCTTTAGTGATATCGTATACAATATGTACCACACAAATAGATTATCAGGGTCTATTCAGTAAATAGTGAGGTTTCACTATTTACTGAATAGACCACAAGAGAACAACATTAAGATCCAACCGGATCCGGTTGGATCTTAATGTTGTTCTCTAAACCTATGGTATAGTTTCAGTCCAGTCTTGGGACTTAACGCTTAATAGTATAAAACAAAGTCTACCTGTCCTTATGTTTGCTGAGATCTTTAAAACTAAGCAAAGGATTTGGATGCGCTTTTAAGTTTTAATTGATATAGAAAGGTTAATAATATGTAGGTACAATACTTGCATAATATAGTCGAGAAACACTGATAATTTTAGAGGTCACTAATTTATACCCGTCATGTACAGTTAAGCTATATCCATCATGAGAACAGTTTACTAAGATATCTTGTCCCTATTATGTTACATAGCCAAGAAAAGGTAAAAGAATATTTTGGCCCAGACAATACCTAATTGCATCGAGAGCTTTTCATTTCGCCTAAAAGAATAGTAACGTAATAGGCATCTTTGTGACAAAGGGTCAAGTGGTTAATGTGCTACAGCTAGTCTTGGCCTGTCCGAGTCCCTCGAGTCTTTTTGACACACTAAGAGACAATTTTAGAGATTCGAAGTTGAATGAGATTTTTGTACATTTTTTTATTTTTTTTTATATAGTAGCTCGACATAATGGCTTCCCTACGCCTGATGGAAAGCCAAAGAGAAGCCCAAGTCGCTGTGACAACTGGCAAGTAACTGGTTAGTTACCCGTCAGTTGCTACTGGCATGTCGGCCCAACCCTAACCCCCCACGAGCTCCGGAGACCATACTCACCAGCAGAAACACGACCCGAAGGTCATTTGGCTGCGGTTTTGTATAGGGTGGAGGTCCTTCCCCGGACGGGCAGCTCAATACGAGCGAAGATTCGCTATGCCCTACATCTCTTAATTAAACAAATTACTAGATGTTACGATACAACTTTGGATTTCGAGACATTTAGTACGAGTATAAACAGTATCTATTTTTTATCTTGTAAATCTCAATTTCAATAACCCGTGTAGTGACGGAAGAAAAACCAATCACGGCTCCATTTCTGCCCGTGGGTTTCGTAAGAGTCGATTAAGGGATTTCTTAAGATTTTAGCTTCTACGCCTGTTTCAGGGTTTATTACAACCCGAAACATTCGTGGAGTGACTCTAGTCGCGTTTCGGGATCAGTTGAAGTATAGCTAGAATACAGGAAGCAACTAACAAGTGATTGATTTGATTGCTTGTCCTTTGCTGTAGCGAATTGGATCTCTCTTTCGCTTTCCATCATTCGCACCTAAGGCGAAAGAAGTTATGTTGTGCGGATCAGTTGAAGTATAGCTAGAATAATCCTACAGGAGGAAACTAACTAGTGATTGATTTGGTTGCTTGTCCGTTGCTGTAGCGAATTGGGCCTCTCTTTCGCTTTCCATCAGGCGAAAGAAGTTATGATGTGCTATATTTTTTCTTTAGGATTTGTAAAAAAATCTAAGAAATTAAAAATTAATTTTCTCGTTTCTCAACGTAATATCATGTCTTTCTATACAATTGGGACTCTTATGACTCGATGTGTTTACATCACTAGCTAGGACGGACGATCTTTATTGGGTATCGAGTGGTCGTTTCGTCTAGCCATCATTACCTATTGATACCTATTTGTCCTAACTACACATTATGTTAGCACATTCTCTGATTTCAGAGAAACTTGTAAGGGCCTTTGTGCTCATACGAAAAGATACAACAAATTGGGTACATACTTATCTCAATGACTAGATTTTAAGGACAAGCTATTTCAGCCCTTTTTATATTGTATGTTTCAGATAAATTTTATTTTTTTATTAACATCATCATCAGCCTATTACAGTCCACTGCTGGACATAGGCCTCTCCAGTTGTTCGCCACGTAGGGCAAACGTCTGGAGGATATACTTATAATCGCCACTCTAGGCAGGCGGGTTGGCGATCGCAGAGCATAGCTTTTCGCTCCGGTGCCGCTGCTGCCCGTCATCGGTCTGTGGTATTTAGCTACGCCTTCAATTGTGATGGTTATACCGCCTCCAGTCGGTTGCCAGTGCCTCGTTTGTTATTCGGCAGGATGCACCAAGGGCAGGTGAGGTTGACTTGGAGCAAAATGATGATAGGCCGCTCCCGTTTTTATTATTACGGCTTGAATTCAAATCAACATCCTTGGATGTTTATAACTTACCGGAGTTACCGGTCTAAAGAAGATAGGTACCAAAGGACATACCTGAAACAGAAATAAAAAGTATTAAGCAAATATTCGAATTATCTTCAAAAAGCAAAAGGGCCCTATAGTATTAGTTATAAATGTGCGCATTGTTAAATAAGAACATATAATGTAATCAAAACTATTAGTTTTCTTAAATTAAAATCTATACAAATAAAGATTTTGAAGGCAAGCGATATTGCTCATACAAAATTTAATCGTTGTCCAAGATGTTTTTCCAGGTTGATTGTTCACACTTTTAAAACGTAGATGATGCGTCTAGGTTTAATAGAATAGAATAGAATAGTTATTTATTTAGCATCACACATTTTGTTACATAATAGAATGACCGAACACAAGCAATTGCGCTGACACTAAAAAGGCATCTCGCTCAGCATGTGCCGAGGCGTGTCTGGGACGCCGCGACGCTGGTCTTCCGCGGATGCCTCGAGAGATCTGCTGTGTGCACCGTAGGCGGATCCGTCGAGAGACACAATTTCAATTAAATATAATGAATGAGAAAAAATAATACTACAATTTAAATGTGACAAGGTCTCAAAGAATCAAATACGGGATCCGCCTATAGTTTACATCAAATAAGCAAAATAAAAGCCACATATGAAGTAGGCATGTAAAGATGCATTCAATAGAAAGTTAGAAACTAACATCTTTGAAATAGCATTATTGACATATCGCATTCAGTTGAGAACAATTGATATTAATTTTATAAATTATATAAGCCCTAAAAAATTTGTATTTTTATTTTTATTAAACACTAAAGCTTGCATAAGAAGGTTTGCATGAAAACACAGCTACCTATTCATTACTTTTTGTCTGCTCAAGAGATATTCCTTGTATTTGTGTCTAAAGTTTCCAACAGTTTGACAATTTTTAAAAGGTGGAGGTATATTATTCCAGCATTTCGTGGCAGCATACCGAAAGCTGCCACGAAATGCCGCGGTGCTGTGTTTTGGGCAAATAAGCAGAGGTGCAGTTCTAGCCCGACGCTGGGAGAATAACAGTTTGTCATGTAAATAAGATGGTGACCCCTTCTTAACAATTCCAAATAATAGGCTCGCGAAATGGAGTGTTCGCCTAGACTCCATGTTCATGAGATTTCCTTGGTTGAGAAAAGGAGTAACGTGCGCTCTGCGGGGAATGGGAAAGCAAAAACGAGCACATGCATTTTGGACACGCTGTATTAGCTTCTTAGTATAACCAAAAAGACAGTGTCCGATTACAGTATCCGCATAGTTTAGTTTTGACAGTATTAAAGACTCACACAGGCTTACCCGTACATCAACATTCAAAAAACCACGCACTTTATAAAGAACTTTGAGTCGATAAAAACAGTTTCTAACGGTGTCGGATACGTGATTATGGAACTTTAATTGACTATCCATGAGGACCCCAAGGTTTCGGGCTTCGGTTACTTCAACAATATCAGCGTCTCCGATTTTGATGTTAGGCTTAAACGCATTGATTTTTCGTGTTTGCACTTTAGTGCCTAATATTAAGTATTTTGACTTGTGCGGGTTCAAAACTAAACAATTTCTAGTAGCCCATTTATTTATACTGTCTAAATCCGTATTGATTTTATTTACAGCTGACGGTATATCATCATGTCTAAAAGATAGATACAATTGTAAATCGTCTGCATATATATGATATTTACAATATTTAATGTGATTTGTCAGATCCGCACTATAGAGTATAAAAAGAATCGGACCTAATATGGATCCCTGCGGAACTCCTCGGCTCACAGGCAGAGGTTCTGAAAGACGTACAGTTCCATCCTCATCCCGGATCTCAACGCGCTGCGATCGGCCGCAAAGGTAACTTGAAAACCACTCCAAAGCGGTCCCATCAAACCCATAAAAACTCAACTTGGAAATAAGTAAGTCATGATCGATGGCATCAAAAGCACGAGAAAAGTCAAGCAGGGTCAAGATAGATCCTTCACCTTTGTCTTGTCCAGTCAGAATATCGTCTAAAACATCTAAAAGGGCAGTCGCAGTGCTGCGACCAGCTCGGAAACCTGACTGTTTTTGAGGTAGAATGTCGTGACTATTCAAATATTCTGTCAATTGTTGACATACGACTTTTTCAAGTATCTTTGACATAAAGGGCAGAATGCTAATAGGTCTAAGGTCTTTGAAGTCATTTGGGGTGCTATTTTTAGGGATAGGCTTAACAAGGGCTTCTTTCCAAGTATTAGGGAATGTACCGGTTTCAATGGATTTGTTTACAATTGCTGTTATCACTTTGAGAGTACGCGGCAAAGTCAACAGTATCATATCTCGAGTTATACCATCCATGCCCTTTGCATTAGTTGCTATGCTCGCAATAATTTTGGAAATTGTTGCTTCATCGACAGTTTTGAGGGTAAATGAGGCGGACCCGAATCTGTGGTGATAGAAATATGTAAGTTCTGAAATCGAAATATTATTGTTTCCAGGGACGGTAAGAAATTGCTTATTTATATGATCTGGATTATTTATATGCGAAGGTAAGTTAATTTGTTTACGTTTAAAATCGACTACATCTCGCTTGATGTTTTTCCACAGCATTTTTGGGTCCTTCGAATTTTTATTTACAGTACTACCAAAGTAAGCAGCCTTCTCAAAATACAACGCCTTGTTTACGACGGATTTCAGGTCTTTGTAATAATTCACATCGGGTTCGAGTTTCGTAATGCGGCTTTTACTATAGGCGTCGTCTCTCAACTTCATCATTTGCCTGATAGTAGGTGTTATCCACGGATAACTCTGTTTCTTGATGTAAGCTTTCGTGATAGGGGCATACTTATCAAATAAGTGCAATACATAGGCATTAAAAGAGCAAACGGCTTCGTCTACATTTTCACTAAGCAGACGTTCCCATGAAGTTGCGTTTAAAACGTTATTAAATTCATTAAAATCCATGTCTTTGAGCGGACGATAGGATATCCATTTCGGATGAGGTTTTGGTTTATTGAGACGCAGCTTGCATGAAATAAAAGCGTGACTACTTAAATCAGGGATGTGGTCAATAGATAATTCGAATATTTTGATTGAACTACAAATTAAGTCTAATAATGTTTCAGAATGATCAGTAAAGTGGGTTGGAGTAGTGACATATTGAACTAAGTTTGTACATTTTAAAAAGGTTGACAATTTTTTGCTATCAGGGTTATTAACGTCGAGTAAGTTGATATTTAGGTCTCCCATTAGAATAATATGATCAAAGCAATATAACGTGCTTATAGAGTCTGTAAGTGCATCAATGAAACTGTCTACGTTCAGCCAAGGCGGTCGATAAGCTGTACCGATCGCCATTTTGACACCATCTACAGTGCAGCTCAGCCACATCTGTTCAACCATTGCAGCGTGCGGGGTTTTGATCTGACGCGTGTGGATACCCTTGCGAATGTAAAATCCGACGCCACCTCCACGTGAGCGGACATCGAGGGGCCGAGGGGTGTGGCAGAGCCTATAGCCCGGCGGCGACGGGGCACGCATTTCTCCTCCTTCTCTCAACCAAGTCTCATTGATGGCCATGATGTCGACGGCCCGTCTATCAAGTGCAACCAAAAACTCTTCATGACGCGTACAAAGTGATCCAGGATTTAAGAACCCAAGTGCCAAATGTTTATTTTTAATGAACTGATATACAAAGGAAAAAGCTACTAGAATAAATTTTGAATTGTTTAACAATTTCTTAATCATTGTAACATGACGATAATTACAGAACATAGAAAAATACACAATCGTAAACGAGCCGGAATAGCCAAAGTTGTAAACATGAATATCTGCAATTATTATGGTTACAATACAAATTCCAAATGCAACTGAGCGATAAAAGCACCGCACAAAAACAACGTAAACATGATCACGAATTCGATACATACAACATTTATATGCGCAGTAAATATCAATGATTAAGCAGTATGCACGGCATTCTACAATACCCAATTCACTAGGATAAATCTTTTGTGAAAACAAGCTATGCAGCAAAACAGAACAATTTGTGAATGTTATATAATATACTAGAAACGCATCCATTGAATTCGCAGTATCCACAAGGTACTTAAATTGGTTATTCATAATGAGCTTAAATACAAGAATTAAAATTTTCTTTTGAAAATAAAAAAGATAACACTTAGAAAAGTTGTGACTTTTTCCCAGATACAATACTAACATGCAACATAAATATATTAAAAAGTTTTTACAAGCAATTAACAAATAACCCTCAGTAATTAACAAATAACACTCAGTAACAAAGAAAGCTTCAAAGTCATATCCAATCAACGACTCACACATCGTCGCCAACAGCATCAGCACCAAAAACCCTAGTGAAATCCGCCTCAGAACGGAGACGATGGCGGGCCTTGCCACTTTCCTGTCGGGCGAATATTCTACCATCGCGCGTCCATACATATTTCCAAGTCGCGCGTCTGGCAATCTCTCGCGCCTTAAGGAACAGCTGTCGGTTGCGGCGAGTGAGACGCTCGTTGACATAGTAGGGTCGAGTTGGGGTAGACGAGACAACATCGTCCGCAGTAAGGTGACGACGTACGCGAGCGGCCTGCAGCAGCGCATCGCGCTGAGAACGACGAGCCAGCCGCACAGCGATGGGCCGCGGCCGCGGGACCGCGCCTGGCGCGCCCGCACCGCCGCTGCCGTCGACGACCTGGGCTAAGCTCCGCGGTGCACCGATTCGCTGCGCGCTAACCACGTCACGCTCATCAAGCTGCACGCCTAATTTCTTAGCGACTGTAAGGATAACATGTACTGAGTTTTCGCTATTGACTTCCGGATAATTGGAAATTTCGACGTCGTTTCCCAACATGCTTTGCTCTCCATCGTCGATGTCCATTTTGAGCTGCTCGATTGTCGCCTCTAAGTTTGATATTGCAGAGCTGTTGCAATCGACAGGCTTGTTGAGACTATTAGCTTCGAGGTATTCAACTCTATTTTCGAGCGCGTCAAGACGTAAGTTTTGTGATTTAATGGTAGCCGTTAAATCAGATATCACATTACGAAAGCTACTCATTTCGATACGCACAGCTCGTATTTCTCTCAAGATTTCTTTAAGCTCACTTGAATCACTATCACCCTGCAGTGTGTTTTGATCAGTGACATCCGTACAAGACAATTCCGGGTTGTGAACCAACGACTCCTCCGTAACTCGTGAGCTTTTCTTTCTATGAGTTATGTTACAATCCCGATCCTCCTCGCGCTCTTTCGTCTGCTCTGCAACTGCCATGTTACGAACTGGTGTATTCGTATTACCAGTTTTTGGTATTTTGCTTTTACATTCTGGACAATTCCATTTATCCTTCTTTGTCATAATATTAAAAAATGTATACGATATGTTTGCACAATCTAAGTCGTAAGCCGCTTTACACGACATACAACGCAAAAAGTCCCTCCTTGGTAAGGGTTTTTGGCACCCGGCACACAGTGAAGTGGTATTCATTTTCAATAAAGAAAAATCCTCTCCAAAGTTTGTAAACACAGCTAGATAAATTTGATCTCAGAACTTGTCACGCCCTCTATTGGTAGTTTATATAATTACTATTATGAATCTTGTGTATAGTTCTATTACTACCAAACAACAACAGATGGCGCTGTCTTTAACATTCACAAATATGGTTGTCCAATAAGTAATGAGTCATATATTAGGTTATAAAGTTTTGTTGTTTTTCAAATACCCAATATTCACAGTACAAATACCACTAGACAAATCCCAAAATTTATTGTTTATTCAATGCGTTTTGTCTTTCACTTTGTGAACCACTCCAACGACCGATTGTTACTTAGTATACTGTCACTTATTTTTCACGATTTGCACTGTTTATTTGACGAGTTCCCTTACACCTTCACTTATACAGAGTATTTAAAGCACTATACACTCAATAAGAACCAATGAATACTGATAAACTTTCTATAACTAAATTAAAACATTTTATTTCACTCAAGCCTGTGCTTACTTCAGCTCAGTAGCGCCCTCTCTAAAATATACTATATAAGGTTGTTTAAAATATACTATATAAGGTTGACTGCCTTTTACGTACCTTTGTGTATTAGCATAAAATATACTAGTAGGTATTGAATTATCTCGTAAACCTTTACCTGTTATAATAGAAATAAGAGCAAAAATGTATTTTACTGCGTTGTTTTGTCCCTCTTCAGCTCAGAAACGAAGCAACGGATGGTCGTGATTTGCATAGAAATAGTTTACGCGCCGGAGCACTCTCGGTCATAAACTATTTTACTCATAAACCTATGTCACTCATAGGCTATTTTTTATACCTACTTTTACCGGCTTAGTATTCGTTCTGCCACAGAGATTTAAAGGTTTTTTACGGAGAGCTTAAGCTATATAGGCTAAAGTTACTCGTATGTACGGGGTTTTAGGCTAGAAACATCTGGAAAATTAATAATGCTCTCCTGCCCGTATTTCGGACCAGCGGCTCATCTCTCGCAGGATATACTTATATTAAAGTACATAAGTGTGTGTGCAAACATAGGAGCACTCTAGTCTTTTATTAGATCGATATATATGTCACCGGAAAATAGCAAGAATCGTAAGTTGATCAATTTCCTAGGTAGTTGATTAACTTTCGGAATATAACAAACGGTAGTTGAAATGTATTATTTAACGCAATGGATTTCAGTTATTTGATCAATTTACGGTAGCCTGGCAGTAATTTAATAATTTACGATTTTGACACAAGTAAAATCGTCCTCAAATGGGCCAATCGTTGCTCAATGTACTATTTAACGGTGCACTATTACTCGTAACTTAATACACTGTTCTCTGATTGGTTGCCGGGATAACGCCACGTGAGCCATTGAACCAATCAACGTTCACCTCACCTTCGTCGGATGATTTTACGACAAGACCCCGTAAAATGATCAATTTACTAAAATACATACGTTAAATAATACATTTCAACTGCCGTTTATTATTTTCCGGAAGTTAATCAACTACCTAGGAAATTGATCAACTTACGATTCTTGCTATTTTCCGGTGACATACATTATACACTTGTTTTACACCATACAAATGGACTTAGAACTTGGTAAGAATACAATTGTTGCACGATAAGCGGTCTTATCATATTTTCTTCCGGACAACCTTAAGACACAGAATAGCAAGAATAAAAAGGGGTGAGGTGGTATAGTACAAAAAGATGTATGTAAGAGTAATAAATTAATTAAGAAGTATTATACCGAAATTCAGGGGAAATACATGATATAGTAAGTATGATACAGACGATTTTTGTCATATTCTGATTGGAAAAAGTTCAAACGTGGCAAGGAAAAACCATCGGATGTTTACCTACATGTTATACAATTATAAATGGTTAAACTCTAGTAATTTTCTCCAGTCTTAGATTAAATTATTTCATTACCTACACAAATTATACAGTTTTTGTTAACTTTCCAACTATCGTTTACCTCAAGAACTCTTCGAACCATGTTAGTTTTATGTCTGTGTCTACCAGCAACACCCTCTTGAGAATCCCTCGCGAAGAATTAATGTAGTTCACACACATAAAAACTTTTGCAAGAAGTTAACAAAAAGTCTCTTGACGTACCCGAGTACTTCCCTCACAGAGTTCCCAGTCATATGTTCGAATAAGTTTCGTTATACGGAATGAGGAAAGGTAAGTTTGATTCTAAGCAAATAGGGACATTCGTAAGTAACAATGTATTCGTATGTATATCTGCTGTAAGAGGGGTAGTAGCTTATTAAATAAGAATTACTTTGCTTAGAAAGATACGCTTTATTGCACATAATGATTATAATGGCTTCCCTACGCCTGATGGAAAGCAAAAGAAAGAGGCCTAAGTCGCTGTGACAACGGGCAAGTAACTTGTCAGTTGCCACCGCTATGCCGGCCCAACCCTTTCCCCCCACGAGCTCCGAAATCCGTACTTATCGGCAGAAAAACCACCCGGAAGTCATTTGGCTGCGGTAATCTATAGGGAAGTCCTTCCCCGGACAGGCGGCTCAAATCGAGCGAAGATTCGCTATGCCCTACCTCTCTTAACTTGAGCATAGTGGACCAGATTGCATCAATCAGCTATCTAAATATCATTTTTAAGAGTTACACGGCGTAATGGTTTCTCTGCGCCTGATGTAAAGCGATAGAGCAGCCCAAGTCGCTATAAGTACGGGTAGGTAACCTGCTTAGTCTCCTGTCAGCCTATAATGCTCAAAAGACTCCATATCAAAAGAAGGAAAAAAGACACGTAACGGCAACGAGTTCCATATTTTAATGACGCAGCAAAGGTAAGAATTGGCGAACCTTTTTGTACGCAAAGGAATGATGAATCATTTTTCAGAAAAAAGGAGCAGACTTTCCACTTCTTAACGGAACGATTTATGCCACCCATGTTTGTTTTTAACTGACAATCCGCGTATGGGATTAAGCGTCGGGGTAAGAACTCGGCTCGGAGCCCGCTACACAAAGTTAAGCTGTCAACTGACAGCTAATGAAAAGCGATGTGTTGCTAACGAAGACTGAGCGCCGGCGCACAGGATTACAGCGAAAGATTACCAGTGGATATGGACTATACGGGGACAGATTAAGGGTGACTTGCGGTCGTCAGCCTTACCTATGTTCGGTAATAATTTGTAGTAATTTATTGGTTACACAGAACTAATGTGGTTAATTGAAAATGATTCTTCTTGTTGGCTGCCTTGAATTCAGAGCCGCTGAATATTACTTATACGCGGCAAGTATTTTATTTGCTATAGCTAACTTATGATATAGATTGGTATAAACTGTAAAGAGCATAATAAAGTATCTTCACTCTGCTGTATGTGGAATTTTTTTTTTATAGCTCAACAAAGTTGTCTCTCGTCGCCTGATGAAAAGTAAAAGAGAGGCCCAAATGTGGCCTTACAAAGTTTGGAGTCGACTTCCCTCAATCATAGGAAAAATGGTTATATAAAATACCAAAGAAGAGATCAGATTTCGATCAACAAACCTAGTCCCTTCATAAATAATACTGACCGCTCTGTATTTAGTCTACTTACACGCGTCCATTACTCTGAGCCTCGGTTTTATTACTAATAGCTTTTAAGCTTATAATAAAAAATATATAATGTAAAATAATGTAAAATTGTATTTCTCCTTTGCAAACATAGTTGAAAAAGTTCGTTGATTCGCACATAAACGACAATAGTGTTCAGAAAAAACTAATGTCAAGTTTTCACCTCGCCAGACGCGCTCGAATGAAAATGAGTACGTAAAACTTGTGTCGCGAAGAAAATATTGTTTGTTTGTTGACGTGATACGCCGCGAAAGTTAAAGAACGTGATGAAAAAAATATTGGAAAAGTTCAGGGTGTGCTCTTTAAAGGAGCCCGCGACGCCGTCGAGCTTTCCGTAAAGCTCTCGGAAACAGTTGAAAGCTTCTCGAGATGAAATACCTAAAATCGACATTAGGAAACGCCACTGTTATTTCGACGATCATTTTTGCTTGAACGATTTTACCTAAACGTTGGTTATAAGAGCTGATATTTCTTTGTTAGTGAAACGCTATAGAAATATTAAATTAGGCAAGCGTTTCCTCTATTCTATTATATTCAGGTCTCACATCATTCCTAGAATCGGATAAACCGTGTTGTATTAAGCTAATATTGCTGAATATTGTAATATTTCCTATACATACATCGTGTATCCACGATCACGTTATATTCAAGTCGCAATATGTTCCTAGATTTATATAAACCCCGTGTTACTAACCGAATATTGATAAATATAGTTTGCTGTACACAATATATAGTAATCGGGTTCAAAAGAAATGGTTTATATTTATATTTACCTACTAATATAATAGTCGTTAAATAACATTTATTAGTTTTGAACTGTACAATAAACTGTCCAGTATTTAAAATAATAAAATATTATATTGCTTTGCGCTTTTGTATTTATTTTTATCTTGACTTATTCACTAATTATAATTGTCAATATAAATAATAATTATTACCGTAGCTATTCACCTACAAGAAAGTACTTGTGCTTAGGCTAACTATAGTCCTGTAGAAGATACTCGTCAACTCCACCTTATACATTAAAGTTTTGTAAAACTTAGCCATTTAGATTTTAATATCTACATGCAGCATATGAGGACGTGCTAACTTTATTTATAGACTCAGTTATTTCTAATGCACCGATGATGCTCATAGTACATATTCATAGTGCATAGTCTATGAGTGTTCAAGCATCCTGTTTATGATAAGGATATCTATTGTCGTACCGTGCCATAGGTCTGTGTAATAGGATCCCACTGCTTCCGATGTATTTTACTATGTTTGATAAAGTATAATGCGTTCTACCTACGCGCTATCTTTCATATGTTATATTTTTTTCATTCATTGGGAATCCATGGACTGGTAGATAGTATACTCACTCGTAGTTAGATATATAGTCGACTTAAAACTAGAATGTAATGGAACATCTAAACGAAAGAGTTACCTAAGAACAAATAAAATGATGATTGAGTCATTGAGTCACTGTATTTTCGCAAATGATACAAAAGTGCATGTACCTATTTATAATGTATATAATAGAAGTATTTATGGAAGAAACATAAGTATATCACATGAAATGTCAAAATTAAGATAGTTAAAAATAATTTTTTGAGTTGCTTTATGTACCTACTAGCGCCTAGATTGTATCACAAGATATCCGTATCAACTTTTTCTGTATTTATTTTGAATTATTTGCAATAAAGAATATCTATCTATCTAAGCAATGGTACCATAGTAATAAAATATGGTACCATTGCCACAATAAAATTACTTGTTAACCAATGTCACCCAAATATATACCTACCTACAACTATTCTACTTTTGCTATTTATGCGATTTCTATGAATGCGGTTTTCACCAATGTATTGCTAGAGGTCTAACTTAAAAGGCACAATTTTATGGAAGTCCGTTATTTTTGGTTCCCGATATCCACGCGTGCGACGCCGCTGGCACAGCTAGTATTACCTATCTAAGTGTAAATCAATAAAGGGTTGTTCTTATCTATCTCTACCTAATCTATCTTTTATTATTCATTGGGATGGCATCGTGGAGCACTGGGGATGCTTGCAGGGCCCACCAGTGGTCCGCGGACCACCGTTTAAAAACCATTGTACTAGATGATGACTGGGACCCTCAGTAAACCTGATCCCTAGGCTTTTATTTAGAACGTTTAGTTCCCTAAATTGGCTCGACCAGGAATCGAACCCGGAGCCTTCAAATCCTCTAATGCGCCATCGAGGGCGTTACCGATATTTTCATTTCACATAACATCAATATTCTCGCGGTAAGTAAAGTTACATATTAACGTCTTTTGCTTTTAGCAAATTCGGCCTTTTATATACTCATATTTTTATATAAAAGACTTTTCTTTTCATCACGGTTTCACTTTGAAACGTTCCTAAAAGTTAAAGGGACTCTTATAATAAGTCTTTAAATAGTGTTGTCCCCGTAAATTTTCTGCGAGATTGTAAAGAGTCAGGTTACATTGAACAAAGGAAGCTCACTTGCTAATAATGGTGCTTGTGGACGGGCCACTGAAAGAAAATTAATTTATACGTTGGCCCGCTTAGTAGAAAAATTACAAAAGGTAATTAAACAAGACGTCCTTCTTCATTAGCCAAGGCCTGAACGCGCTTTGTTGTCTTTAATGAATTTATATTTGCTCCACCCAAGAGGTCTGCGTCGGAGTCGGAAATTTTAGAAAATTTCCTTTTCCTGTTCTTCTTTGTTACGTAATGTGATATGTAATTTGTTTATTCTAAATAGGCTTCTTTCTCTTTTCTTCTGTCGTTCCTTCATTAAGGAGGATCGTGATCACTGGTTGATTTCGTAGCCTTTATTAGCTGTCTCCACCAGTCTCTTTCCCAACTCCGGACTCTTCGCCTCATGTAATTTATCTAGACCAGTGTTAGTTGATGGACCATCTGGTTGACTTAACCCACCAACCACAAACATTATGTCAAAACTCCTTACACCTACCTAATGAATAGGTAAATTCACGAGCCACTGAGATGCAAACCAAATATCCTACCAAAAAAATATTGTTTTTTTAATATCATACAGGGTGTTTGGCACACGATGCACCAAACACCCTGTATAATATAACCAGGATGTGCTAGTCTTATGTTTGAACTACATTGCTGCAAGTTTCGTAGAAGACCGTAGTTTTCGCATGAAAGAGTAACTAACAGCTATCCTTTTAGACAAACATTAGCATTGATTTTATTATTAGGAATGGACGTTATAGCTTAATAGCTAGCAGCAACACAATGTTAATGCATTGCTCCAAAATCCGTAACGTAATGATTCATTATGTAAATAAAGCGAATTATCAACTACGAATACAATATTTATTTCGTAATTCCAAGCGATAATATAATAACATTTCTGAACGATCTTATTTTCTTTGTTCGACAACGTCAATAAACATTACTATTGATTTATATTGCCAATTAATTTTTAATTACAGTCACAATGCTTCCATTACGTGGATTTATATGCATAGCAACCATTAAGTTCTGCTTTTTGATAAATATACCATTGAACGGGTAAATACACTTATATATCAGAGACTTGACATTTTTATCGTGCTTTGGAATATAAAAATTGTGCACTGACGATACATTCAAGCTGTTGACGTGAATGATAGATAACGCTTAAATTAACTTTACTCGTCTAAAGAATCTGTGTCAGAGTGAATTAGATTAGGGCTAATAATAACATTAAAATAGAATGCCTTGAAAAAGTGTGACCACGCTTTGTGAACCCCCGGGTTAATCATCAAACACAATGTGTATTTATCTTTATTGTAACAGTATGCACTGCCTTGCCCTTTACTTTAGCAATTGTCCTCTACCTGAAGGTTGTCTGGAAGAGATCGCTCCTAGCGATAATAAGACCGCCTACATTGTACCTACTATAAGTCTGTATACTCTTTCCTGTGAATGTATAGTTTTGTGCAATAAAGAATATACGAGTAGCTATCTTATGTGTAGATATTCCAAAATTATTCTTATAATAATCCGATATTAATAGTTATTATAAGTATTCTTTCATCATCATCATTAGCCTTCAGATACAGGACATATGCCCTCTCCCAATGACGATTATTATTTGGCAGGAACTGTCTTAGTCAGCACGCTTCGCAGGTGGGTTGGTGATCGCAGTAGGTTTTATTTGTACACAGGAAACAGCGCTGCCCGAATCCTGATATTTCCTTAGTCGGCTTTACGACACCCACGAGATGAGATGGGTATTCTTTGATACAAGATAATTCCTGTGTTATTTTTGTAGATTTCATTAATTTGTGTAAACAACCATTACCCAATTTTCTGGTATAATAATAACACTCCTCTCTAATGCTTATTCGAAGAATTAAATATTACTTTCATATATATTATTCCGTTTCAGTTGCCTACTTATACCTACCTATCCACTTTACAAAGACAACAATTAGGTATCTCTTGAATTAGATTTTATAACGTGAATTTTACTTTGGATATTGTAAGCCCGTTGATCTTTAAATATTAATGCGAACAACTTTCGTTACATAAAAATTGGTATCATAAGTTTAATTAGTGTACTTAGGCCTCTATATTACATTAAAATATATTGTAGTAGGTTCACTGGTAGTGATTGCCCTAACACACAAGTGCTGGCTTTTTACTGCGGTATTAAATCATTTTGTATGATTTTGTTCAGTACATATAAAATTATTATAACGAAAAGGTCCAATTACGCTTACATACTTAGCTTTATGAATAGCAAAATATTTGATAAAACGTGGTGAACGGGAAACACACGAATGAACATTTCAAAAGATTTGACTTCAAATAAGTATAAAAAAATACGTGAACATAATTTGCACGAATCAAAATGGGTTTGCAATATTATATTGAGAATATTAATGACACAAATAATATGTAGGTATGTTATACCTAGCGTTCAATAAAATATAGTACCTTTTTAGTTGTTTCTAAATAAATACACATAAAAGGTTGTGAAAAAGCCAATTTTTGGCTTGCTATCAATTGAATTGAAGGTAATAAATTTAGTTGGTAAAAGGTTCTATGAGTTACAAATTGATCTGTAAAGTAATGTAATGTAGGCACATAAAGGTCTTGAAATAGGATGAGGGTTAGCCTCAATACCTCATCAAAATGAAATATGAAATAGTAAAATAATAATATTATTTGAATATTGTATGCTCGCATAAAGGAAAACATTTATACCTAAATACCGACAGATCCTATAACTTTAGAACGACCCTTTATATCATCATGTCGCGTAAAGAAGTTGAAAAGAGCTGAAACGATAACCGTTGGGGTAAACGAGTTTTAGAATAAATACTGCTTCTCGGCAAACGTAGTTTAGGACACCCTTAGGCTAGGTGTAGTGACGACACTCAGGCCATTGGCCCCATCTTAGAAGAGTGGATGCGGCGCCCCCACGGGGTGGTGACGTACCGACTGACCCAGGTCCTCACGGGACATGGATGTTTCGGCCGGTACTTATGGAGGATCAGGCAAGAGCCTGATCCTCTATGCCGTCACTGCGACAGTGGCTCGGAGGACACGGCAGAGCATACGCTTCAGCATTGCCCTGCCTGGGCCAATGAGCGCTCCGTCCTCGTCACTGTCGCAACTCTTGCGGCAGATGACGGCGTCGAAGGAGACCTGGCGAGCGATGCTCGCATTCTGCGAGACAGTGATCTCGCAGAAAGAGGCGGCGGAAAGAGAGCGTGAGGCTGCGGTAGACGCGCCCGCTCTACGCCGCCCACGGCCCGGGCGTCACCGGAGGGCATACAACGCATCGTGTGCCCTCTGAGCCTCTCCTTCGTGACCCGAGTGGTGAGTGCGGGGGCGCGATCCTCTCATATGTCCCTGCAACTTGCTGCCCACTGGCGACACAGGGGGGTTTAGTGGGTATGCCCTCCCATTTTGGGAGGTGTGAGTCCCACACACCATGCCACCTCCCCCCAGAGGCGGCATGAAGGTGCCTAATGCATTCCCCTCTAGAAAAAAAAAGGTGTAGTGACGATTTGCGCAGGATGGCTGGCAAGTGCTGGAATGTAGGTATGAGGGAAGCCAAAGATCAGAAACACCGGAGAGGCCTATGTCCAGTAGTGGTTTGCTATAGGTTGATAAATGATGCATGTTGTAAATAAAAGGTCATAGACCAGATCACCGATTCAAACGGACAAAGCCGCGGGCCACAGCTACTATTACTATAAAATAGAACCATTACTTACAACACGATCAGATAGTAGACCCCGCACGCCTCCTACAAAAGGCCCGACTGCGTAACACGTAATTATACCTACTGGGCTATTTACACAGGAGATAATTTATTTCGGCGTGTAATTACGCTCAAGATACGTAGTGCTCACCGACAATAAAGTTGAATAAGTCAGAGGGTGCGTTGTGCGCCCGTACCTACCAACATTAATTTTTGTATATTTACCCCGGTCCCTGCGAGTTACGATGTGCTTTGCGAGATCGTAGTCCGGCTATTGACATTTAGCGGTTAAGAGCGCGCATACAATTTTAAGCAACTCGAAACGCACGCGGGAGCCGATTCCGAAACACACATAGACATCATTTGTGTCTGTGTGGGTGAGCGGCGTGTCGGATGCTAACTCCGGCGGACGAACATATTTTGATACTTAACAATTTATTATTCATCTAAATTATTTGAACATTCTTTTATTGCTAAATATTTTATTAGTGTAGTATAGGTGCGTACTTATTAAATTGATTTAAACACTTTAGAGTACATTATTCTTAAGTGTTTATTAATTAAGGTTTAAGAAAAATATAACAATATTTTTGTCTTTGTATCTTTATATGTACCAGGTACTTATCTATCCAAAGGTATTGTGTGAGTGATTGACATTATTAATGTTGCTTTATAAAAATCAATAATCCTTACTGTGTTTTCCTTGCCTTCTGATCATGAGTCAAAGGTCGTGAGTTTGATTCCCATCCAGGACAAACATTCGTGTGCTGAACATTTGTGTTTGTTCTGTGTTTAGGTGTTTGTATTATTATTTAAGGAAAGAGCAGTCTCCGTGGTTGCCACGATATAACTCTAACCCGTTTTATATTTTAACTTGTAAAAATTACTTTGTTCATTTTCACTCGGCAGAAATGGATCTCACAAAGAGGCTGGTTGCCATCATTCAAAAAAGATTAGTTTGTAAACAATTTGTCAATTTGAATTAAGGTCCTAAGTCTCCTATGCACTGATCACAGAGATCATGTATACCTACTGATGCTTGTGCTGAAAGTTGTGCTTGTGTTTCGTAGCATAAACCCCAGATGGCCTACAACAACTAAAATCTGGTTCCTATCCAGCTTGACCAATCCATCACTTATTCTCGGGATGAATATTCGTCGTGACCCGAATCCTAAGGGTTACATTGAAGGAGTCATTGACTACTGCAGCATTCTTTAAAATAGGTGTCCTGAACCTGATTCTGAAAGAATATATCACGACTGATCAGCGCTGTTTTTTGTATAAGGCACAAATCTTGCGTAGAATACTGCTCTTACGCAATTTTATAAATGATGTAAAGGACAGGTTATAAAGGCGAGCTATCTGAATAGGTAGGTATGGTGAGTCCTCTTGTATATGTATATTCAAAAATTGTCTAGGATCGGTATTTTGAAAATTAAAATTAAATACAACAGCAAGTAAAAAATGTTGTCATTATCTCATTTATTTTCTACTTTACGGTCTAAATTAAGAAGACTAAACTTGTAGGAAATCAATTTGTAAACAATTTTGGTTCCTTCCTTTTCCCCTAAAATCGATATTTTGGAAATTTTGGCATAGCTGGCATTAATTTTCGAAAATATGAGACATAGCTCAGTGATTATCTGCGCTTTAAAAGCGGAGTCGAGAAAATGAGGTATAAAAATTAGCGGTCTGAAAGAAAAGCTAGTTCACTGGTTTGTTTATTAACCGTTAACAAACAGTTTTGCCTTTTGGAAACTTATGGCCTCCTTCTTATAACGAACAAACAGTCATCACATGCATAAAACAAACCTTAACAGCTATGCCCGAAGACCTCACTATACAGTGGCGCCCTCTGGTAATTACAAAAACGGTAGCCCTCATTAGCAACGTTGCACCTTGCGACTTGCATACTGCAAGTTACATGCTCGCCCTGCTCGTCGCCATACTACCATTCAGCATACGTAGCCGGTAATTTTAACGTAATGTATGTAAATAAGTTACCGTAACATATCCGTATCTTACCAGCCTTTTCGCTAAAATCACCCCTAGTAACCGTAATGGCCATACATTTCACAACTATCATATTGCATTTTGGTTTTACATTTTGAAACTATAAAATATAATTTTTACTTCTATAAAATACTATCTGAATGAAAGTAGTAATCTCATATCGTTATCAGCCTCTCACAGGCCACTGCTGGACATTGGCCTCTCCCATTGTTGACCACTTTGATCGATTTAATTTTAATCTTAGATACTTGTTATTATTGTGACACAAAGATTCACTTATTCCACACTAAACAATTAAGCGACAATTTCAAAATTGGATTCGAAGATCGATTTATCTAAATCTAAATAGATCAATTTCGTGCATACTATCAAACATTTTATCATCCATCTTTACACATATAATTTTACTAATAATAACTCAACTATGGGATTTCTAGGACTTTCAGCTTCATTGTATGCCTTTATTTATAGTCGTGAACATGTGACGTAGATTCCTTAAATGCTCCCAACTCAAATGAATCTCCTTATCAGTTTCTTCATGGAAGTTGTTTCTGACCATTGATGTTAACGAGCATAATAATAATCATTGGAATAGCCTTACTTTGTAACTTCATTAGTGAACTAATAAACAAATACCTATCATATTAATTTTTTGAAATATTTAGCATATGTGGTTGTAGATAATAATAATTATAATAATCCTGATGTTTGTATTTGATACTCATGACTAAACATTAAATCATTTCATTAATTTAGTATATTATTTTAACTTAATAAATTTTCCATTCAAAAATAATATTACAAAGTATCAAACTCGTGGAGTTGCACTCGCGCAGAGCGGTATACGCTCATAAAAGTGGTTGTGCGTATGTGTGCGTGAGCGGAGCAGCGAGCGGCACGTCCTCCCTCTGGGATGACCCGATTTGGACTGAATCGGCAAGCGCCGCGCGCGTGGCTTTATAGTCACTTTTAAAAAAATCGTATAAAATAACAGGCATAGAATATTAATAGAATAATAGTTTAGTGCACTTAAGAAAGACTTCTTTTACATTTACACAAAATTTCAACTAAAAGAAACAGTGTTTTCTACTAGAAAAACACTGTTGAAAAGTGTGAATTGAGCTTATTTTGAAAAATTATTTTGGGCAATTTAATAACACATTTTTGTAAGTTTTATTGTCTAGTGCACTAATAGACCATATAAGCTATTGTATAAACATATATTTAAAACATATGTATGTAATGCAATTGATATTAAGACTTTCGAAATTGACTCCGACTCGCATTTTTGCGAATCGGCTTACGGGAGATCTTTGATAAAGAAAAATATACTAGTAAATGTTGTATTTTATCTAGCCTACGCACTGCTTGAAGACTTTATCTATGTAAAAAACTATGTTTCTTATTAAAAAAAAATCGTTTTCTATGATAATAGCTCGCCCGAAAATACCAGTTTCGCCGCAAATACGTCGAATTCTGTATGCGCGCTCTTAACGCTTAAATGGTTCTTTATACGTTTTGTATACACTTCTGCGTTATTTAATGGGGCGAGCAAATAACGCATTATTGCTAACGTTCAGGAATTTCAAATATCTACAAATAAATAAGTAATAAATAAATAACACAAGACATGCCACGCTGGGCCACATAAATCGCCATCTAGGCGCAAATCACAGGCCCAAACTAAGCTGAAGCATGTACTATGGGTAGGTACTAGATAGCTGATGACCTTACTTAGATACTTTTTTTGTCACTGGCCAGGTGACAGGTCACTACCAAATGAGCCATCGAGACAGTCAAATAGATTACAAATTGCTAAGTCATTACAAAGCTCCACATCTACCCGTGGCGGTATTTGAGTCCACTATAGTAATTAAGTTCTCGAGATTTCAGCTTCACAGTCGTAGGCCTGGCTGTCTACCTCCGTACACTCGACGAAATGTCTTCGGTCCAGTTTCGGAATCAATTGATATAAAGCCAGAGCTATCTTGTAACATATCGGCGTGTAGGACGTCGTGTTAGAGGCAACTAAGAAGTGATGATACTTCACCGTTGCTGTAATGACTTTGGTTTCTCGTTTGCTTGCCAACTGAACAGGCGAGCGGAAGCCACTATGCTATCGCTATAAAAAAAATATCGGGATCTTACGTAGAATACCCCTAAAAGTACAGGAAAGTACCCCCAAATTATCGCATTTATTTATTAAGCTCGACCGTTTGTACAAAGCCTTTCCGCAAACCGAAAAACGTTTTTTCAATCGATCGCCTGCAAAGCTTTCGGCAAATAAAATAACTCTAAGTTAGGGTAAACAGGCTTGAAGCAATGAAGCGGCAATGGCTAAGCCAGATCCCGTTCCGAGAGGAGATACGCTGATGAAATTACACAAATGCTAATGAAAGTCCTGCTTCGTCGAGATTAGCGTGCTCGCTTTGAAATTGGACCCGTTTATGGGTCGATTTTACAACGGGAACGGTCCAAGGCATCTTTTAAGAGAACGTTTTATGTTCAAATGGAATCAGCTTGTTTGTCGTGATGTTGTTGTCTGTAATCGAACCATTTTATTACGTGCCCAAGATCGGTCTGTTCTGGTCATTCTCTTTACTGGGCTGACGTTTGGTAAGCTTAGGTTAGATTCGCATTGGCTTTTCTCTAAGATTTTTTTTTATAAAAAGAGCTTTCAGGATGACCCCACTCCACCTGATGGTAAGCGGTAGTGAGGTCCAAAAGTTAGGTCGACAGGCACAATAGAACAAACCTATTGCGCCTGTCGCCCTCACCCTGAAGGCCCGCTGAGATGCCGTTTCACGCCCCGCCTAAAGAAGGATTGTAAGAGGAAGGAATCACATGAGCTGGAAGGGCATTCCATGACTTAATGGCACGGGGAAAGAACGAGGAACTAAACCTCTCAACACATAGGCCATAGAATACGTTGCCCTGCTCACGTATTCCTGGGCCATAAGGACTCGGTAACCCTTGCTGTATTGGTGACCGAACAGCTCGCGACACGTAACACTATACGGCTGTCATTTCATTTGCGCCGTTTGGGACCTTGGGTGACATACCTAAGGCCATCCTAAGGAGGTTTCTTCTTAAACGAGGCCTTAGCTTCTGCGTCCTTATATCGAAACCAGCCTAATCTCAAAAAAAACTTTCGTTGGAACCCACCCAACGTCGCGACGCGTTCCCTAAGCCTAGGCCCGGAGGGAGCTCATTGGCCTCGCTTTTTGTTAGCATGTAGTGTTAGTTAACTTACCTAGTGATGAAAGCCTAACGCTACCGCACATCCAGTGATGATGACAAGTGTGCCTGTGTGGATGTCATCATAGTCATTTCAAAACACGTTTTCCTTACCTTCAATACGTTGAAGGATGCGTTCTACAAATCCTGTATACTCGTCTTGTGTATAAAGTTTATTACACTTGCCGTGACGTCATAGAAATAAGCTAAATGGTAACATACCCTGCTATCCGAATTGTTCGAATCTATAAATACACTGAATTACTCTAGCCAGGTAGGTATGCAATGCGGCAAAGTTATTTGCACATAGTAATGTTAATTAGCATAATTTCTGCTAGGCTATTCTAGTTGGAAAATTTGGAAACTGTTGTCTATATTTAGTGTTTAATGCTGATAAATTGAGAGTTGATTTTAACTCATAATGTACTATAGTATTGGAATTATTATAATAATTGGGTAAAAACTAAGTATTTCATTTCCACTAAAAAGACAAGTTCGTGGACATTCATAGGATCATGTCTGTTTATAATGTCCGTCATTATCAACATCATATCATCAGCCTGGAGGCGTCCATTGCTGGATACAGATCTCTCTCAATGACATTTACCATTTGTAATTATGCAATGTATAATATATATCTTGATACAACTTAATATAACCTCAAAAGTAAACCTATAATGTTACATTACACGCGATATCCCAGTGACGGACCACCTTTAACAAAATACGAACAATGCCCGTAGTTGTATTACAGTGTTCTAATGCTAATGATGATTTAATTTTACCAATCCACCACCGAAGGGAACAAGAACAAAAATAAATATTAACGCACGAGAAATATTAGTCCAGAATTGTTTTGCCTACGCTAAACCGCTCCGTGTAAACATTATTTTAATCATTTTACAAACGGTGGGTTCGTTAAAAACTTTCTGAACGCAAAGTGCTGTTGTTCTCCGTACATAGTTGATTTTCAATTAGGGGCCAACAACTTATCGCGTATTTCATGCGAACAGGTATGCGGTACATGAACAACGTAAGTAAAGGAACGGTTAGTTATACAGTTTTGTAACTCACTAGTCCGTGTGGTTAAAAGATTTACTTCGAATAGGAACACCCCATCTCATCCCGTTAGCGTCGTAGAAGACGACTAAGGGATTATCAGGAAACGGGCAGCAGCATTTACCTGGGTACAAATAAAATCTACTGCGGTCACCAACCCGCCTGCCAAGCATGGTCGCAGACACGAGCTTGATTATAATTTATAAGTATGAAATCCACTGAAATTATAATTAACAGTCTTTCCGAACAGCAACGACTTGCGACTTGGGAGACTTCAAGAAACGAGCGTACTCCTATTTAAAAGGCTGGCAGAGAACCCAGAATTCGATTTGAGTTGAGGTTTTTCCATGGGCGGTGTCGACTGTTTAGTGTTTACCATCAGGCATCACATTTGCTCGTCTGCCGGCTCTTGAATAGAAAAAGAATATTCCTCCCACTAACTCCAGTCCAATGTAACAGGTGTCCAAGTCAAAATAACAGCGTAATCTAATACAGTTCCAAGACATGACTTATTTCGTAATATGTCACGTAAAAGGTACGCCAATAACATTTAAGGAGATCCTGTGACTATATGTAATTTGATCGCCAACTTAGGCGTGTTGGAATAACACAAAGTGTGTCTTTACGTATACCTACTGTAATCAAAAGTCCGTGTCACGTGTAGGATTATCTAGTATCTTATCTAGGTACCTAAAATGTTAATTTAAATGTTAATTTTAGGTAGTGTTAGCGACGCATTTTGTATTTTAAGTTAAAATAACTTTGAATTCTATTTCTAATTTTTATTAAACTAATAGAGGGTAGCCCGATGTCGCACCTACCGCGGTTTGCGATTTTTTTCTAACGGTCAGTCTACTGCCAATCGATCTCGGAGTGACACCGCGCTACGCCTTCCCACATATTTTTCTCGTGTTTGTGCAAAACCCTTGTGAACCTGCAATAAACCATATCGGCGTATCCTTTCATCACCGAACCAGACCAGACCCGTTACAGGTAGAATAACAAGATATGTGGGGTACCTATTGTCTACGCCACTGCGCGCGCCCCCGCTTAATAATTTTTAGCGACTTATCTATCTACGTACCTAAAATGTTTATTTAAATTGTTAATTTTAAGTAGACTAGCATGCTATGAGGGACACTAATTTGTACACGCCACTGCTAAAGCACTATTTTACACGCCGCGAATAACCCTCTGCCGGCCGCCTCAGAGGTTAAATTTTACTTGAATTTAGTATCTATTTACTATATTGGCTTATTTATGTACACTTTATTAACAGCTTAGCATGCCTTTGCCCATTTCTTCGTTACAATTTGTTTCCTCTACCTGAAGGTTGTCTGGAAGATTGGCTTACGTACATCCCACCACTAGTAGAAGCCTTGAGCTTAACTTTTCCGAGGGTCGAGAGCCTTCCACTCCCCTGCGGACCAGTGACGATGGCAAAGCCACCTTGGCTATTAATTGTCATCATCGTCATCAGCAGCCTATTGCGGTCTACTGCTGACATAGGCCTCTCTAGTTGTGCGCCACCTAGGGCAAACTTCTTGAGGATAAATCATAATCGCCACGCTGGGCAGGCTGGTTGGCGATCGCAGGGCGTAGCTTCTTGCTTCGGAGACGCTGCTGCCCGTCATCGGCCTGTGTGTGGTATTTAGCTACGCCTTCTATCGTGATGGTTTTACCGCCACCAGTCGGTTTGACAGAGCCTCGTTTGTTGTTCGGCACGATGCACCACGGGCAGGTGAGGATGGCTTGGAGCGAAAAGGTGGTAGGTGGCTCCCTTACATCTCACCTTTGTCCACCTTGGCTATTACCAGCAATAAATACCGCTTGCTACAGATAGAACTAGCTATGTTGATCTCAGCAAATTGGCTACGTTCAAAACACCTCGTCGTTGATACAATGTAATACATTTGTGTCAAATGAATCACTAAAAGGGATGTCAACGGCTGCCCGCAATGGACGTCGACTACTTTGTCTCAAAGTAGGGGGAGCGGACACCGGGTTCCGGATTGGAAGCCTAGTAGAATACAACCAGGATTTAGTACTGGAATGAAGGTGATGAGAAAGTCGTAACCTGTCTTGCGGATTTGTAGATCCAGGTACAAGTTGACCACATTTGAGTTCAATTGGCTTAGAAACTGGATTTATCCTAATATTGTCAAGAAAGGCGGTTAATAAACTGCTTGCTCTTTCGGCATAGACAGAATACATTTAAAGTTAAACACATCTGGTTATCTGGCTCAAGACATATAATTTTTGAATAAATAAGCATAAATAGAAGGTAGTTCATAAATGAATAACGGCATGTTTAATTGTAATGGCGGTGTAACGATAAGGTTATAATTCACTGTAAATTTGTGTAATGCGATATTTTCAAATCAATGACCTGTTTAAACCTCAAAGAAGCACTTATAAATCATCAATTGGCTAAGTTAGGCTTGAAGGGTCGAATTTACTAGTAAGCTATAGTCAATACATGAAGTATATTAAAACTGTTATGTTTGTACTCAATTAAACTGTCCTTTCTATAAAAATAGATTCAACATTCATATAACTTTGAGTTCAATACAAAATTCAGTCAGGCATACCAAGCCAGACTCATCCAATAGGCATTGTACAACAATTTGTTCCCTGAAACACTCCCGTGGGTTTACGACGGGCCCTTCAGACCGACAGAGAAATGAGTGCGCCTCGTTTACAACTATGTTACGTGTAGAGAAAATGCGGCTGTTTCTGGAGTTTTTTTTAGAAAATGTACATCTGAAGATATTCTACGAAAACATTGTTGAACTGGTCCGATAAAAGCATTTTTACCTAGTAATATTTCTTAGAACATATCAATTTAATAAAATTGAAAAATTATGTGGGTGTACGTTTGTTACACGATATGCTGATGTGAAAAGAATCACAAATAAGTACGCCTACGTAAAGGTATCTTATGCAGGATTTCATCTTAATCCGTATTACGGGTGACATAACGCCGAAATTTGTAAATATAGAACGCTATAATAAATGACTTGCAAAACCGTCACTCCGTGTTTCCCCGTACCGAGTCATGTCACTGAGGGAATTTTCCTGTAAAAATTATAATTATTGCTAAAATAAGACGGCAAGCTACCAAATACAAAAGTATAAATACTAAACCAAACAACAACGTCTACACTACCCGTATATAATAGAATGAATAGGCTTCACCTAAGTAATTATGCTTCATCCTTGACCACATCATCACTTAACATCAGGTGGTATTTGACCGAATGTTAAGTGATGTAATCTGTCAAATTAATGAATAACCAGATCACGCGTTAAGTGAGACTTTCACGTTGCACCTCTGAGAAGTTAACTCTTATTATTGCCAACAATCTCCTATGATCCATCGGGTTTAACAAAACGCTCCTGTTACACATTTTGCGGACCCCAGATCAAGAGGTAGACAAAGCGTTCTGGCCGAGTTCACTAAACGTCCAACCTTATACAGCGGAAATTACGACGGAAAGGAGAAAGTATGAATCGCGTTATTTTTTTTCGTTTTCCATCATCTAAAAACTCAAAGGGTTTGAAAAGAATACCGCTTACTTTTTAAGCCTGCATTTCGCAGTCTAAGGCGTACATAATCCTATTGCAGACCTATAAAAATGTTTGCTTTCCTAAAAGTTTTTCGGAATAACCTCGGGCGAAAATTGCAAGAAAAACATGCGTCGAATGGGATTTGAGAATGGATAGAGACCAACTGATATGGTCCCAAATAGAGAGGAAGGAACAAGTTTTTTACCGCTCAAGGCTGTTGCGACTTGTGATCTTATTGAATTTGTTTACTCTTTTTAGTTGTTTTTGACTTGTGGACTTTTACTTTGATGCTAATTTTATTATACTTTGCGATGTTAGGTTTTCAGATGAAATCTTTAGTACTCTAACTAAATAGTTATTAAGTTAGGTATAACGATGTGAATTAAATTCGAAATTATTTGTTTTGCTTGTTTCACATTTTCCTACTTTGTAATGGCATATAGATACTCTTAATTGTATGTACATAAGAATAAAACATTTCTGAAAAGTATTAGGGACATATTGTAGCTAGTACTATGTATGCGGTCTTATCGCTTCTAGCGATCTCTTCCAGACAACCTCTACCTGTAGAGGAGAATCGAAGTGACATTTCGACTTCTAGTCACACATGTTGCACATAAGTACCTAATACTTAAAATTGTACATGTAACCGAGTCAGTACCTATACAGAAAAAGTTACGCCGCGTGTGCAAATACCAAAATGGTTTCTTAAATGAAAGAATACCTAAAGTTTTTCTAAATATTGCAAAAACTGCTAAATCTGAAAGTGAATACGTATACGTGAATACTTCTAGCTGCAGGTTGTCTGGAAGAGATCGTATATCTCCTCTACTTAAACGTTGTCTGGAAATGATTGCTAGAAGCGATACAAGCGCCTACATAGTACTAGCTATACAATATGCCTCGGAGATCATCATCATGTGAAGCGATTTCAACCGCTAAAGTCGGTCAGGTTTAAAATATCATGAACACGCAAAAAACATAAATAATAACAATCAAGTCGTGCACATTGCACATGCCATATAATAATGACAATACATGTCAAGAGCTAACAATAATCATTGACAGTAACGAGCACAGTAGACTGTTAAGATAACAAGATGGTTATTAAACACCAAGTTGAATGGTACCCACTGAACTTACGATAACAATTATAAAACTATACACCGACCGACCTTTTATCTGTAATTACTTAACATTCAATAAATCAGCCCGTTGAGACCTCTATTGTAACCCCGGAACGTTTAATCAAAGTTCCACCATTTCATGGTTCAGTTATGAGATGAATCATAACTTTTTGGATTCTGAAAACTTAAGAGGAAATGCAGAATTTATTTATTGAATGCCTTTGGTAAGAGTCAGCTTCCTTCCTCAATTTAAGTTCACAACGAAGTTCCGATTCTAAGTCAAAATTAATTACAATTTGAGTGGAATGATGGCTTCATTTTCGGTGGCTCAGTTAAACCAGGAGAGAATCATTTTGCTGGTATTTAATTTAAAGTGTTTTATACCTTTGTAGTTTAGGGGGAGTCTAAGAGAGTTTATCAGAAGGGAAAGATGAACTATCTTTTAAAAATCAACTTAAATTTTGCTGTAACGATAGGTACGTTAAGACGGTCTATACGCGATCTACCAAAGACCGATAAAATCTCCCGGACTCCCCCTACTGTTTTGTAGTTAACACTGCGCCATGGCAGACACCGGTGAGCGACAAACAATAGTTTTTCTATTGTGTGTTTCTCGGCGGTCAAAGGCCTAAGCTGCGGCTGTATCTTCCTATGTGGTCTCCGACTTATACTTACAGGTACAGTAAGAAGCAAGATATGTATACAATTTAGACTTAGGGTTGGAACGATGATGATTATAATAATTTTTGAACTTGCGAATCCCATTATGCCACCTGCCACTATAGTATAATAGTCTATTGATGTTGAAGCTATCGAACTTGTCAGGATGAACTGTATAAGCGATATGAAAGTCGATGATCACCTATATATAAATAAATATACTTTACTACATTTACGTAAGTCATCATTCGTTTAAGCTGTCATTCATCAACTGTTTTTCCTGTTGGCAGTTCACTATTGTTACCAACATTTAAATTGCATTGTTTAGGACGAATATTTAGGATTCAGGTCGAAATACATTCTACATAATGTCGCAGACATTAGTCAAGTACGTAATTAAACGCCCCTTTCGTTTACAGTGAGAGTTAAACTCACGAACGGTGAACTATACCAGCATTCCCAAAAAACGTTTAAGGCAAAGTTCGGGCATTATATCGCTAGTTAGGGACTGGCCAGGTACAGTACGCGCTAAATATTACCCAACAACTTTAATACTGCACACGGTGGGCAAATTATAAAACAGGGCATTAATTATAAAGTTTGAGACGCAAAGTTTGCACTGCACTGTAATGCTGTCTTGTTAACGTGCTCTCGCATAAACATGGGCGTTAACACCGACCATTAACGTTTTGCAAACCCCTTATTTTTATTACGAACGGGTAATAAGAAGAAACTGCATAGTTAAAGTTAACAGTTACCTCGAAACAGCGCGGGGTTTTCGTGGAGTTTATTATGTTTTCGAGCGCGGTTTGTATCATGTTTGGTTATTTGTACGCGGAGAGAACAACGTGGAATATACTTATTTTGTTTATTTTGTAGGTATAGGTACTCTTTCTGTAGTAGGTAATGATCTATTTTTTTGAACAGATGTAAAAAAAGTTGGATGTGTTTTGTGCAGATTGTTTTTTTTATTTCACGAAATACATTCAGTACATACTGATTAGCGCTTGAACGATTAAACTGGATGAATGGAAAAAGAAACATATTGCAAAAAACGTTGAAATTCTTTAAGTAGTATTCTTGAAACTTCCAATTTTATTGTAAATAGAAGATATATGTAATATGATTGTACACTTTGTTTTTCGTAAAAGCCAGTCACTACGTATTTTAGTGCTAAACCCAAGCTAGACAACTAAATAAACGTAGAATAATAATGATTGTATGGCGAGAGATTTCTGATATATCCATTGCGCTTCGCCGGCGATATGAATTCTCATTTGGAATTACAGGAAATTAATTTTCAGAGTGACGTTACTTTATAAATAGGTACAATTAGTTCACAATTTAGTATGGACGGGCTATGTTAGTTTGAAAGCCTATCAGTTGATGCGAAATATTTTACGAGTTTTCGAATTTGAATATTAATTTATACGAGGCCGTTAGAATGATCGGAGTCTCGATTTGAAAATAGCTAAATACATCTACAAACTTTATTGACAAAACATTTCAACAATACAAGGATGCATTTAAGGACCCTTTTGGACAGGGTTGCCAGATCTTCCGATTTCTCGGAAGATCTCCCGATTTTGGTCAATATCTCCCGATATCCCGGATTCCGTCCAAAACTCCCGATTTTTTTTACCACCCTTTTTTTTGCTCGCCAAGCAACTGAAAAAAATTAGTTAGTAATCATCATTCCTATGCAAAAAGAACATCTCCCGATTTTTTCACAAGTATTGTCATACATCTCCCGGATTTTGTTTATACACCTCCCGAAAAGTCAAAATTTTGATCTGGCAACCCTGCTTTTGGACCTTATTGGGATTTGCCTTAGTCACCATGCTTGGCAGGCGGAAAACACTGCTGCCTGTTTTCTGATAGTCCAATTATAGTGGTCTTAGACGACACCCACGGGTGATCCTATTCTAAATCCGGGAACGCGCCACACACACACAAACACGAACATATAGGTACTAGCACGTTATTAGGTTTCAACACCTAGTAATTTCACTACAACGTTAACTTGATTATTGCTATAAACTTGTGTACATAGCACTGTGTGATAATACATAATCCAGGGCTTCGGCACCTCAGTCACACACGCTTGTTTGCCAAACCATACTTGATTGGAGCACCGTATGTTTATAAGAAGCATTCAATGACCACTAACGAGGACTGTTCCGCTAACAGAATAGGTATTTATCGTCTTTGAACACCAAAAACCCCTTGTAATTGTTTATCGAATCAACCGCGCAGCCCCGACGTCAACACAATTAAGATTTTTAACGAAACTTCACTCTCCATTTATTTTTTCGCCAATTAAGATTTTCGAAGGAAAAAACATAAATTAACTTTGAAAGGCTTTGGGAAGCCAATTTGAAAACGGTGAGCTTTTGCTGGAGATTACTGGAGGATAAAAAGATGTGTAATTGGATCGTGGGATGGTATAGATAAAGGTTAGACAGCATTGATCCAATAGGATAAGTAGCTTAAGCACTTGTGTTATGGAAATCAACGAAGGTACCACAAAAACCCAAGATACAAAGAATTAATTTATGTGAGAAATATGAATTGTTTTTTTCCCATGTCCAGATGTGTTTTCCATATATAGTCCCTATTTAAGTATATATATATTTTTCTTTTTCGAAAAAGGTTTTAGCTTGACTGCAATTCGTCTGATGGTAAGCGATGTCGCAGTCTACGAAGAGCGCGCTTCTTCACGCAGCAAAAACGGTTTCCCTCTCGCCTTAAACATCGGAATATTCTTGGGCAACAAGAAGCCCGGTAAAGAATTCCATAGTTTGATCGTTCCTTGGTTCGTTGTATTAGATTTCATAACATAAGTGCTTAAGCTACTTACTTTGGAATCGGGGCAATATAGGTACGCAATGTTGTCTGAAACACAAATTTATCATTACACAAATGTTTATTCTGCATGTGATTCGAACACACGTCTCAAGCTTTAGAAGGTTTTCGTATGGTAATTGTAAATAAGCCATCACTCACAAAATTGTTAAGACGCGTAACTAAATTGTTAGTTCAAATGACACAGACAATGTTGAAGAGGTTGCACGTCGTACTCGTATGTATTTGACTACTGGCTAAATACTATAAAAGCACGCTAAGCAATTTCGAACGTTGAACTTTAACAAATCTTCGGCACTCAAAAGTTTTATCGTTGCATTACGCGACCAATCTGAGCCCGATTGTGGACAATACGTTTTCAGGTTGAACAATAAACCTCGGACTGAGGAAATAAATAGCAGACAGACTTCGTCGGTGTAAGCACGGGCCATTTGAGAAATTTATTGTGCGCACTTAACCACAAATAAATTGGCTAACAGTGTGCGGGTTTGGGTCCGCACCTCAGAGCTCGTATGCAACGGTTGTATTCCCGGTAATACATAGAAAACTCACCTTTGTAATGTGTATGATTTATGGAGGCGTTTTGCTTGGAAAAACAAAGAGAAATAGGCCTCGCGGAGGCAATAACTTACGGGCAATGGGAGATTAAGAATTTATAATAGTAGCGGAATATTTTTTTGGTCATTTAGGTAATATGTGACGTAATATCTTATTACAGTTATTACAAATACAAATGAAGCAAAATTCACGAAAGATCAGTCTAATATGAATGAAATGAAAATAAAAGTATATCTAATACAATAAAAGGCAATAACTTACGGGCCAAGGGAGATTAAGAATTTATAATAGTAGCGGAATATTTTTTTAGTCATTTAGGTAATATGTGATGTAATATGTAGGTAATAAGCAGTTAACAAATACAAATGAAGCAAAATTCACGAAAGATTAGTGTAATATGAATGAAATGAAAATGAAAGTATATCTAATACCTACTGATAAAAACGATTGGCCAGAAAGTTCATTAAACCAAGTATTTCAACAGCTATACTTAATTACTTAATGTAAATTAAAATAAAGTAGCGGACACATGATATATTAAAAAGAAAAGTACAGTATATTAAATAGAAAAGTACATTCAAAGTTAGAATCAAGCATACTATTAATAACTATAGAATTAAATAGTTATCGACCTTTCCGCGGCTATACGAGGATAAATTGGACTAGAATTTGCTCTTACTATATAATCAACACTCCATTAGCTCGTTATCAGAACGGGATCAAGTATCATTCACTTATATGGTATTAATCATCTAATTGCTCGTCTTGAGCGGGAGGTAGTTCCCCGATTTGCGAATTATTATTTTTGGACTGGATTATATTCTTATTCTTACTCAAAGTTTGAAATTTGTTACTGGTACGCTTCCGCTCTTTGGAAAGAACGTTAAGGTGTTTAAATGGCTGACTGGCCCCGTAGGTCATTTGGTAGTGAGCCCAGCCTTCTGAACCAAGGGCGGGCTTGAGTTAAAATTAATAAGGAATCAATGTGAGCAGAGCCTGCTTAAGGGTTAACTCCCATTTTTCTCTTACGCTCTCATTAAATTATTGTTTAACCCAGCTTTATAGGCTTACAGCAGACGTTCAAACAAAGCCTCTATTAACCGTCGTTCATAAAAACAGCCGGCCGACGCTCATTAATCAACGTCAGATCTCCTCAGAGGCATTTTTAGGGCACCCCTTACAATTGGAACTTGATCCAGCGTGTGTAAAAACTAAAGGTCATTGCTATGTCACAGTCTATTGTTCGCCCTTACCCGCGTTTTTGTCTTGGCGAGGATGTTACATTGTTATTATATTTGCTACTAGCTGTGCCCGCGACTTCGTCCGCGTGAAATAGTTTCATACCCTATTTTACCCCCTTGGGGGTAAAATTGATCAAAATCCTTTCTTAGCGGATGCCTACGACACAACATCTACTACCTGCATGCCAAATTTCAACCCGATCCGTCCACTGGTTTAGGCTGTGCGTTGATAGATCACTATGTCAGCAATGTCAGTCAGTCACCTTTGAATTATACATATATATTTAAAGATGTCGATTTGTCGGTTTATTTTTTATTTAGTAGCTCAGCATTAGGCTTCCTATCGCTTGATAGAAAGAGTTAGAGAAACCGAAGGCTAAAGGTCCGGTAACGAACCAGTAACCGAATCAATCACTCGAAAGTATACAAATCGTTCAAACCAAAACTTACACAGTTACGACCGTCATGTAGCTCTGGATATATACCGACCTGGGTACAAATAAAACCTACTGCGGTCACCAATCCGCCAGCCAAGCGTAGTAACTAAGTCAAATCCTCCCAAATGACAATTGTCTTTGGGGGAGGCCTATGTCCAGGATTAGACGTTTGCAGGCTGACGGTATAGTGATCATCCAGGTAAGGCCTCGCACCGGATGAGAAGCTGAAATCTTCTACAATAGCGCAGGAATGTTGCATCGTTAAGCGTCTTTTATCGCCTTTATCATGGGGAGTGTTTTGAAGAGTTCTTTGTCTTATCTCTCCCTCACCTTTCCGACATAGGACCACGCGGGCTGGCATGCAGTGCTAAACAGTTTGGTAACTTCTACATGTGCCGTACCGTTAAAAATGGAATTCTCTGCCAGCACATGTGTCTCCGCCTTCTTATAGTATGGTATCCTTTAAACGAAGCGTGAAGAAGCATCTTACGGGCTGGCATGGCTGTGGTGACTGACTGGAAACTGAGGTTTTCCGCCTGTGGCCAGAAGGACTTGGGCTTCCTTTTCAGCTTTCCATCAGGCGAGAGGAAGCCACTATGCCGAGCCAATATAAAATAAATAAAAAAATCTCATGAAGTCCCTAAGTCGACTCGTACGAAATCGACGGGATGAAATGGAATGGTCATTTGTTTTCTTTATTCGTCACCAAATCGGCGAATAACTATGATTTTAGAGCTAAAGTGCTCTACGACTATGTACCTAGTGTATTTATTATTATATTGGAGCCACCATCATCAGCCTTTATAAGTCCACTGCTGGACATAGGCCTCTCCCAATATTCGGCACTTTGATCAATCTTGGGCTTCTTGCATCCAGAACTTGCCAACCGTCCTGCGCAAATCGTCACTCCACCTGATCGTCGGAGCCATGATTCATCATCTATTATAGAATAGACCCTTAAGGGACTTTCTAGGAATATTTCTTTTTACTTGTAAAGAGAGCTCATTTTATTTTATTTACCTTAGATTAATTCTCTCAAACGCTTAAATATAAAATCTATTGTCCGGAGGTGGGCAGAACGGTGAAACTTTATCGTTTGAAGGAAATGCTAATTATTAATAATTATGAGTAGGTAGCCCTTGTTAAAACATTTTCAGCTCGTTTCGGAGCCAATTATATAAATTAGTTACTGCCAGTTCGGTACTCCGGTGTTTTTGAATATAATTAACTAAATATAGAACTACTTTACTCGTATACGTGTGACAACAAAGTTTGAATTAGCTTACCTACATACATTATATTGACAATCTCTATGGCGCAATGGCTAAGCATTCTTGCCAATAGCGCGGCAAATTCGAGGGTTTCGAGTTCGACTCCCAGTCGAGCAAGAAAATGGACTTTTCAAGTTGCCTCGAGTGTATTCTGGGGGTCCTGGTTATCACTCGGGTCTGTGTGTTCTGGGAGATGCATCATTCTAGGAGTCATCGTCTGATTCTCACAGTAGGTACATGAGAAAATAACCTTAGTTGTAGACCAGTGGTTGGTGTGAATTGTTTGGTACAATTACATATATTAAGAGTATCTATAATAGCAGTTCTTATGGCTATTATATACAGCGATAAGACTACTTAAACACAAGAGCGTATCAGTATAAGTGACTCTAAAGTGTCTCTTATAAGTAGGAGGAAGGCGTTGTCATAGCTATAGATATATTCAATACATAAATACAAGCGAAAGGAAAAGAAAACACATTACGGGAAGACTTTATAAAAATATAAAGATAAGCTTCGGATAAGACAAATAGGATTCCGTTTAAGCTTAAATCAATAAAATCGTCGCTGCGTATCTTGCGGTTAACTTGTGTAGGATACTGTGTGTAGATAGATAATCTACTACACAAAGGTTTAGAATTTCTGTCAAGTAATTTTGTGAAATTAACTTCGGAAGCCGATTAAGTGAAGTCCAAGTATGATTTATCAGTTCTAAGTTAACAACTATTACCTAAGTAGCATTTAACCAAAGCTTCAGCTTAACTTTCTGAATAGCCTTGTTCTATAGAACAAAAGGTAAGGTACTGGTAAGTAAGATCTACTTAAAAGTCACTTTCAAATTTTTTTGCTCGTAGCGTAGCTTATACCTAATTAGTAGGATAGTAGGTATAGGTCTCTAAAAAAGAAGTCTGGAAATGGCAGACTACCTAAGTCCTTTACTGTTTATAAGCTTATAGTCAATTATTAGGGTCTTAATTGCCTACCTTGTCCAACGTACAGTTGTACTGTTTTCCATTGTAACGTTTATTGACTAAACAAATAAGTATTTTCGTATAAATTGCCTCAGGCCAAATTCTGTGTATTTGTATAATAGCGGACATTGTATAATGTCACGGACAAGTTATTAATTAATATCTAAACTTCATTATACACACATCACATTGATAGGTCGTTAGGGATACTGGTATTGAACATTCGATAATGTTGCTTCATAGGACGAGAAGAGAAACAAACGAGTGACGCAATCCTTTGTTAAGTGTGTTAGATTAGAATTTCTGCTAAAAAGTACATCTACTTAGGATTGCGATCTCAACTTCACGACAGCGCAACCGATCGCACCTCTCCTCAAAACAGCGTTTGTATGGACCCTCCCAGTAATAACCCAAGCCGAGGACTAGCCCCACAAGGGGGTGCCTTAGCTGTTCTGCCAAACTTTCCTCTTTCCTAGGGGAGAGAGCCTTCCAGTCCGGTGATGATGACAATTCCGTCTTTACTATCGTCCAGGTCATTAAAGTGATATCAAAATATTACAAATGCCTAGTATTCCCGCATTTGAAAAATAAAGCAGTTTGTTTGCTTATTTGCTGAGGCGTTTTGCAATATTTATATTAATTTAGTTACGGAATATGCTAGGTCGTGAACTAGCGAACATTTGTGGCAAAACATTAAGGATTAATCGCATCTTGATAGATTATACCACCATTTCTACAGATACAATACACCGTCTCCAAACGCGAGCTTGAGTCGTCTAAAAATAACTCTTTAAGCCGATTTACAAATTGATTAGTCGAGGAGTTTAGTCGAGTTCTCAAAACCATTTGCGTCCGACATTCGATCAGACTTTCGGAAGTACCTTTTCTTGATCGCGACTCAACACCAAATTGGCTTTATAAAGTTGTAGTTGAAATATTGTTATTTATTAAACGAGTCCACGATGGGTTTACTTACATAAATTGTTTAATTTTATTCTCTTTTATTGCTGTCCATATTCAACTTCTATTTGGAATTATGACCAGTTTGGTTCAGTGGTACGCTGAACGCTACCTCTTGTTCTGTGGTCGCGGGTTCGTTCCCAGCACATTACCTACAAACATTTGTCTGCATGAACAAGAACATATTAGTTTGTATGTATGATATAATATTGGGTGTTTACTTTGTATAATATGTATTTATTTACAAAAAAAGTATCTAAGTAAGTTTATCTGTTGTCTACCCATAGTATAAGCTTCGGCTAAGTTGGGGGTAGATGGCGATGTGCAAAAAAATTTTTTTTCCAAAATTGAAAAACCACCTAAGTAAGTTTATCAACTGTCTAGTATCCATAGTACAAGCTTCGTCTTAGTTTGGGACTAGATGATGCTGTTTGGTGCAACATCACATGGTGTTGGGTTATTTATATTGTCCTACATAAACAAATATGGTAAACAAGAACAAATAAGCGAACAATGATGTTAAAAAAAAATTATTGCCGATAAAAATAGAATGATATATTTCTTTTATTTATGACCGAGGCAAACAGGCCTGAAGGTCACCTGAAGGTAAGTGATCACTTCAGCCCATAGACACCGCAACACCAGCAGAGTCACAGGTGCCGGCCCTTGAGAAATCTGTTGGCTCGCTTTTTGAAGATATAGTATCTATAGCAGAATATAAAATGGACTGTACTATGGAAGCTGATTGGTAAATGCGCAGCTTAATAACAAAATTGTTTGAATTCCCCGAGGTCTCATTTAAGGGAAAGGACTTCATGAATTCGCTCAAGTTTAAGTGTTTAGGGATTCATTAAGAAAGAAGATGTTTGTAACTACTGAACCTGATGAGAATAATTACAAACTCGTAATTTCAGTCGAGGTTGAATATTTTGAGAATTTTCCTTAACCGTTGAGTAACTGGTATACTTTAAATCGATTATTGAAAATGCCCAGAGGTACAACCGATGCTATGTCATTGGAATTTGTACCGTAGTTTGTATGAAATAAGGATTATACTAAGCGCGCTTGGATAATGTGCTTAATGTTGTATATTCTGAGTTAGAACCAATAACCTTGGTAAAAAAAGTCTTTATAATTACAATGGCTACCGCAAGAAGTTCTAAGAATTACAGACGTTAAATTCGTTAAAGTTGGAAAATATCTTGCCGGTATATTCTCCGTAAAATACTGTGTTTCGAATCTGTAGTGGATTCTCTTTTGACGATTTTGAAGTGTGAAAACAAAAGACAACCTACGAAAACAAAAGACAATAAACGTTCGCTTTCGAAAGCGCAGATGTTTCTGCCTTTCCTAAAATGACTCGTCATTATCGTGTGCATTGTCTATTGCACTTAGCTACTTATTATAAGCTGCCGCAATTTAGCCTGAATAACAAACACCCTACATACATTTTCAGTGAGATTCGCGCTTTAATAGCAGGTTTAAGACATAACCTTTGGTGATTATTTAAATCCTTAATACTTAGGGTGTTTTCAACACCCGACATCTTATTAAATTCTATTCTTACATTGACGAGCTCATAAGGGATATAAGATCACTAACTTCATCTTATATCACGTTATTATAAGTGGATGAGTACATCTCATGTATCAAATCCTAAGGAATTATAGTTGAAACAAAGCCTGTAATTCTATTGTCAAAATTCTAATTCACACACTCGTCTTCCCATAAAGTTTTCTGCCAAGATATGCAAACTTAACTTTGAAATGTCATAGATATGCAAACTTAACTTTGAAATGCCAAATAGACTTTGAACGTATAGGAAAGAAGTACTTAATTAATTAAATTATGATATCAGACAACACCTCATCTGTTGCCCCCATCTCAAAGTAGGTAAGTAGCTTGAACGAGAGTTTTATGGCTATCAGAACATGGACTTTTAAGTAAGTTTAGTACTATAGGTAAGTTTATACTTAAATACAAACACAAACACCCAAACATGGAAATGTTTACCATACAAAATTTGTCCTGGTAAATCGAAGCCACGACCATTGGCACTACCAAACGAGCTGCATAAACAATGCCCAAACAAACTCTTGTGCCCGAAAGCATTGAAAGGATTCTTTGGTTTTATACGATGCAGTGGCTGTAAGTCCACAATGCACATAGGTACGAGGCTCCGCTCTGAACAAAATACACGATCTATACAAAATTGGATCTTGACCCAGCTTCATTTTGCAAGCATGTAACACAAAAGGTCGTATTATGCATACAATATACACACGTTTTTATAAATGAAAAATGAGATGCCTAAAATGGTCCAGTTTTCTAAGTTTCACAGTGTGTACTCCACTCCATACAGTCAAACTGTGGAACTCCTTGCCGGACTCTTTGTTCCCCTAGAAATGTAATCTGCCAGTGTTCATTGCGACGGATTTTTTTGCTGGATGAGTGAGCCCCATCATAGGCTACAATATCCGTTAACATCAGGCTAATTGCTGTCAAGCGCAATCATACTCATCATAACAACTAAAATCATACTAAACAGTTAAGCTATGGAACTCTTTGCCGGGCTCCTTGTTCCCCAAAAGATATAAATCTTCCGATGTTCAAGATTAGAGTGAACAGGTTGTTGCTGGGTGAGTGCGTTCCATGAGTTCTATCATAGACTACGATATCGCTTACCATCAGGCGTATTGCAATCAAGCGCAAACTCATTTTAAATTAGAAAAAACAATCATAATAAACAATCATAACCAACTAAAATCATACTAAAAAAAATTTGCCATTAATGTCTAATTTCTATCATCAAATTTAAATATTGCACTGGACCAAAAGAGATAAATGCATAGATTTATGATTCTAAGGATAAATGAATCAAGACTCATTCTCGTTCATTACGTACGTACGTACGCACGGAATCTACTCGTAGAATTTGTTATAAAACGTTTTCCGACTCGAATATGTCACAGTTTCCGCGTTTTCAATATTTGCTGCTACCTGGCGTATGCGATTTCTGGGTCACGTACAACACACTAGGATCACGTGGAATTAATCGAATTAAGCTGCCATAGCGTTGCATTTTAAACACGTTTCTCTATTCTACCATTCAGCACTATTTTGCAGCTTTCATTGCAAATGTTGTTATGTTAAAATTCATCGGTAGTAATTTAGTGTATATTTTAATGTTTACTCGTATTCTAATTTCAATACGGTAGTACGGTTGATTGTGTGTTGCAATTTTATTTATTGGAATTTTAGTTTCATTACAAACAATATCTTGCCACAAGTGTGATTAAAAAACTTTAGTTTTGAATATTTCTACCTACACCAAGATACAGTAGTTTTTCTTTATTGCATCAGTGTTATCGGCCTATAAAACCATAATTCATCTACGATAATATGTTAAATCGTTATGTTGTAAACTCCACAAATAATCACCATTTACCAGATACCTACGTTTATCAACAGAAATCACCTACCATCCTGTTAAAAGTTATTCAAGAGAATTTATCATCAATAACAGTTTGATTACATAATTAACAGCCTGACTGCGCATAAAATTTGTTCTCTGTTGTTGAGCTAATTGAACTATCGGATAAGATAACAAATGAAATTTCGTAAGCTTCAAAGTAAACAGAACAATGAATTTATGGCGGGCAAAATTTTTAATTAACCATCCATCTTCAAGTGAAATAATGACAGGAAGGTGAGTAGTATCTTTTGATTTATCATTGTCTGCCTATCGTAGTCCACTGCTAGCCCTACAACTGTCTGCAATTTTCTCATTTTCATGTTTGATCATTGGTTTCTCGCATCCAGCTCCTTCCAGCCATCTTATGATTTGTCACTCCACCTGGCCCGAGGGCGTCCTATTTCTATCATTATTAATTTTGGTATTTAGACAAAATTCACTTAATTATAATCATCAAAACAATCTTCTCACTTATGGACTTTGGACTTCGAAACGAAACCTTAGGAGGCAACAGTGAAATAATGATGTAGTATATCATACTTAAGTGTCACCAACACCGCCTGCATATCGCTTACAGAAACAGCATTAGTGGAATAAATTACAGGATCCAACTGCCAACCCGAGAACATTTGTCGGCTGTTTAATAAAGGAGTACACATACGCTTTGTTCGTCTAGAAGGGTAATTAGTGAGCTCTTCACACCTAATTAGCACTATCGCGGAATTTTAAAGGGCTCTCAGTGCTACGTAAGAACGTTTGCTCTAGAGGTGCTCTGAATGCTATATGAATGAGAAGTGGGACTTTCATTCAGAGATTTCCGTGAGCTTTGTAAATGCTTTGATGTGGTTAAATATTTGTAATTGCAAAGGCTATGCAACTGAGAGAGGAATTAGAAGTGTTTCATAAATATTGTTTTTGTGATATTTTTCTTCTGTTATATGTTATGTATCTGCCAAGGGTTAGATTGCTTTAATTAGGTTATAATGGCTGATATTTTACTCTATATAGAAAATAATCAAAAGTAGTATTATAGATAATGATATAAAACATACTGGAAGCTACATCTTCCAAGAATCCAGAATATGAAAAGACAGAGTGTCATAAACGATGATTCGATGTACATCTGTTCCTCATAGGATATGGGAATCTTTGTCCTATCTTGAATATATTCAACCAACTAGCTGTGCCCGCGACTTCGTCCGCGTGGAATAGTTTTTTGGGTAGTGATTTTACCTAATTGATAAAAATTAAGTTTCAAACTTATAGCTTTAAAAGCATTTCACAACCCACGGCAGTGGTAATTATAGGAAACAAAAGAGCAATTTATTGTATTAGATGTACTTTACGTGTTTTTTTTAATTAAGAAAAATAATAATTTTATTATAAGAAAATGCCTCACCTACACCAAATACATACAATATTATGTATTTATAGGCTCTGACCCCTAGTGCCTGGTAGCTGGCAACGGCGCGGCGCAGATCTCGGCGCGCTTTATATACCTACCCGCGCAAACGGCTCGACGTGATTAGTAAAATCGGCGTAACTTTTTTATTTATGGACCGATTATCATGAAATAAACACTAAATGTTAAGGGAAGCTTCCAGCAATATATTAGTGAAAACCGCATCTTAATCGGATACGCGGATTCTGAGATTAGCGTGCACAAACATACAGACAAACAGACAAACCGACAAACAGACAAACAGACAAACCGACAAACAGACAAAAATTCCAAAAAACATTGTTTTGGGTACTATTGCATTAATATAGGCCTCCCATAATATTTTTTCACATATATCTTCCATGTACAGACAGCGACTCGTTACATTTTTATTATATGTATAGATAGATGTATAGATATAGATGTTCGGCAAATTTGATTGGTCGGTACTACGAGTAATTCTTTATACACTAAGCCGGGAGGAATTTCATTCCTCAGTAAAATACATGAAAACCTTAATCTCACTAAAGTCTCTACGTGTAAGGCCCCTAGCCCACGGCGATATTTGTAGCGATGTAGTCGCGATGCTGTCGCGCGTAGCATCTGTCGCTAGCTGTGTGCCCTCGCCCACGGGACCAGATTCAGTCGCGATGCAAACGCGATTGGATCGATCGTTTGTATCGATACAATCGCGATGCAGTAGCGCGTTGCAAGTGCGACTAACACGCGTAAGAAGTGATGCTGTCGCTCATTTGCTAAACGCGCGACTGCATCGCTACAAAAAGTCGCCGTGGGCGAGGGGCCTAAATGAGCTAAATCCGGCCTTTTAGATACCTTTTATGAAATGAGAAACACATAAGCTTGTTTCATATGAAATTTAGATTGAATCTATGCAGGTCCTAGAAATTTGGGCAACAAAATCGTTTAACAAGAGATTATAAAATTATTAACGTAGCAGTAGGTAGTGGATTAAAAAGTCTTACGACGAAAGTTGTTTGGAATTATGAGATGAGTACGTGCAACCTGTGTGGACGTGCAAGTATAAGTATACTTTACTCTCTTTTATGTATTTAAAAACGTACTAAGTTTACTTCTGATGGGACGACAATCGCTCCATACTACCCGGCAAGAGATCAGGCGCGCAGACTTAACGTGATTAAGTTTTTTAAAGTAATAAAAATTAAAATGAGAAACCTCACACACCAACTTACTTTAAAAGAATTTTATTTATGTAAATTATTAAATAAAATTTTCGCGGTTTATTTACGATGGTTTGTGGTGACCGCAGTAGGTTTTATTGTATCCAGGTAAACGCTGCTGCCCGTTTCCTGATGTTCCCTTAGTCACGGTCAGATGAGGTGGTATTTTTCTAGGCGTGTGGTTTCCGAACACGGATCATACATTTTATATCACCCTAATAAAAAATTTCCAAAAACGTATTTCTTTATTATATTTCTTTTTCTTAAAGTTTTACCCATACTTTGGATATTTTGGAATCGATTCTACTTTCGATTCTAAACAATAATGTCAGTTATTGCATTAAGATGTTGTATTAAAACGAGATAAGTGTAGTTCTTTAAATTATACATAGTTACATTTAATTGTACCTACTATTTTCTTCTGGATGGGAATATTAGGTAATACTCGTAATTACCTAGTCCATAAATATTGACAATGAACACGTATCCACATACTCGTATAAAACGAAACAAAAGGCAATAGCAATTAAGAACTTTTATTTTATTTCCAAACATTCAACTCGAACAAACTTTACACAGTCTGATTTATGACGAAATGTTTTGACGTTATTTTTTTTATAAAGCTGTTACACTTTTTTAAACTGTTAAAATATATTATTATGTAAAATTTTTACGAACGTAGTTTTGATAGCTAGTATTTTTAACACTTTTGTATGATATTGCACAGAATAAGGGTTTTCTGGAACAAAATATAAATAAAATAAATAAATAAGCCAAGACATGCCACGTTGGGCCACACAGCGCCACCTAGCCCCAAACTAAGCCGAAGCTTGTACTATGGGTACTAGACAACTGATAAACTTACTTAGATACATTTTTTTTTGTAAATAAATACATATTATACATAGAAAACACCCAGTCCAATACAAACAGACATGTTCATGAACACAAATGTTTGTACTGTGCGGGAATCGAACCCACGACCCTTGGCTCAGAGGGCAGAGGTCACTACCAAGTGAGCCACCGAGCCTGTCAAATATATATATAATTATATATATATATAATTGGATGGTAGCAAGTATAATACGTATCTACATGTACCTAGGTATACAGAATTTCGCGAGGTTTATTTTAACAAATACCTATAATAATATTATTGACTAGCTGTGCCAGCAGCGTCGCACGCGTGGATATCGGGTTTCAAAAATAACGGACTTCCAAAAAATGGTGCCTAAATTTTAAGTTAGACTTTTAGCAATACATTGGTGAAAACCGCTTTCAATTCGTTATAGTTGGTTTTGCGTGATGCGCGTTCATACATACAGATAAAAAATTCTCCCGCTTTCCCAACATTTCCCTTCAATGCTCTGCTCCTATTGATCGCAGCGTGAAGAAAAGTATACTTACCGTATCTGTCCAAAGCCTACTCTCAATCTTTTACTGTTCAATCCATCCGTCTGTGGAATTCCCTTCCTCTGTCCATCAGACATTCCCAATCACTTCCTGCTTTCAAGTCCCGTCTTAAATCCTATCTACTGTCCCTTTAATAAACATTCATCATCTCATCCACTACCCTTTCTGTTCTTTTTTTTTTTTTTTTTTTTGTGGTATTTACTGTTTTTATTTATTCATGTACTTTATTATTTTGTGTATTTATAGTAATTATTTATATTAATATATACTATACATTTGTATTTATTTATATATATTTATTTGTATATATGTAGGTACATATTTATATATATTTATTTAGGTATATAATTAAACAGTTTGCACGACCTTGCCCCTCTCTTCAGAATAGCACACTTCCTCTACCTGAAGGTTGTCTGGAAGAGATCGCTTAATAGCGATAAGACCGCCTAAATTGTACCACTAGTTTATTTTAATACCTTGTCTGTAAATGTTTGTTTTGTGCAATAAAGAATATCTATCTATCTATCTATCTTACTATAACCTGCCCAGGAGTATGAAGAATAATTGTAAAAGTTTCGTTAAAATCCGTTCAGTAGTTTTAATTTCTATAACGAACATACAGGCAGACAGACAGACAGACAAAAATTTTACTGATTGCATTTTTGGCATCAGTATCGATCACTAATCATTCCCTGATAGTTATTTTGAAAATATATTCAATGTACAGAATTGACCTCTCTACAGATTTATTATAAGTATAGAATAGATATAGATGTGGTAGTGGATACAAAAAGTAATATCATTTTCAAAAACTGTTACATTATTATCGCGGATTCTTTTGGAGTAGGTTATTTTTTTTATAGGCAGGTTTAGCAGCAGGCTATAAAAGGAAATTACCCATAGATCATATTACTTGATAGTCAATGCTTTAGCTTTTAGCTAATAGCTTTTTAAGATTGTCTTAATAATTATTCAACTTCATTGTATTTTAGACCACATGCAATTTAAAAAAAACTATAAAATAGATCGAATAAGCAACATAGTAAATAGAAACATACATCCGAAAAACCTTGATGCAAACATGATCGACTACTTGTATTTGTTTTAGAATGTCATGGCGTATTGTTGTCTTACCATATATCGTTAAATATTACCCCCATAGCAAAATTTATACACATACTCGTAAAAACACCTACTATAATGTTCAACTATAGTTGTTGTTTTTGCCAAGATGACCATTATACTAGTAGGTAGTAGTTAATTTTAAGGGCAAGTCTAGATACTATATTTACTTAAATAGCCCATTAACCTCGTTCGTTCATCTGTATGCGTTATCTCCTCCTAGACTACACAGTCGCTAGGCGGGGACGTGGCTAGAAACTCATCACTTCAAACAAAGAAATACGGCAGCGAGCAGTAATTATGTCGGTTCGTTATAACATTTCGTTTGCAGTTTTTACGTTCCTTTCTACGTACACTTTTGTTAGAAAAAATTAATTCCTAGAACATTTTTATCTATTTGGGCGCAATTGAGCACGGTGAATTTTAATTGGAAAAGCTCAATGACATTTTTTAATTATGAAGGAGGAAATATATTCAGAATGTGTACGTATTAAATATCGAATTTATTATTGTCACAATTAATATTTGGCGTACGAAAATTAATTGGAATATCACATTAACCATCCAAATTACAAAGGTTTTAACTCATTATTTGTGTAATGAACCGAAATCAATACGATTAAAATGTGTGTGTAAAAATGTGACGTTAAAGGCGTCAACGCGAATTTTGTATGCAAACGTTTTTGCATAAATTTACTAATTCCGAACGTAATTGTAATGCTTTTAATAATGATACTTTAAAACAGGAATATTTATGCTTATACGTTAAAATCGTTCCTACTTTAGTAAGTATTTTGTTATACTCATTAAAAACTACCTATAATTATCATCATGAACAGCCTGTCTCAATACTGCTGGACACAGTCCTCTCGAATAGTTCGCCACTTGGGGCAAACATCTGGAGGCTTTTATTCATAATGGCCATGCTGCCACGCTGGGCAGGTGGGTTGGCGACCGTGGGCGTAGTTTTGCACTCCAGTGACGCTGCTGTCCGTCATCGGCCTGTGGTACTTAGCTACACCACCACCAGTTTGGCGATATTTGCACCAACGTAACGTTTTGTGCCCAATGCACCAATGTACTTTGACACAATGAAGACATTGAGCGCGGTATTATGGACAGTGATTGGACGCAAAGTTGAATCCAATTTGTTGCCGCAGCATTAGACAACTATACTGCTGATAATATTACTATAGATTCTATGATTGTGTGAAGCCGACAAAAACGCAATTGTTAAGTGAATTGCACGTGATCAGTGCGATTGATTAAAGGCTTATGGCTTTAATTTAGTGCATCACTATATTGAAAGTTGTCGACACAAAGTTGTTCAAATAATTGATCACCTGACACAAAAGACTTTAATGCTAAGACCAATAATACGTGTACTGTACAGCTTCCATATTTCCCATGAATTTACATCATCGATCGGTTCTGAACGAACGCGGCCAAACCTATTGGAAGCGCTTTGCGAAAGCCTTTGAAGAGGACTCGGTCAAACGTCTATTACGCTAATTGTCGGCCGAGGCTCTGCCCGGTGCGAACCCTTTGTGGGGGGTGAAATGCGCGGCCTCCCGCCACTGCTCTGATTAAACCGCTCAACCGCTACTGCTTTAAGGATGCAATGGAATAATAAATAAAAATTACGATACTTTATTAATGTTTTGGTTACAATCGGACGGACAACAACCTGTTCTCACTCTTTTAAAGTCGCATAATCGAAGCACTACATTGTCCCTTAGGCAAAACAACTAATAAAAAGTGATAGTATATATTAAGATTGAAGTACCTTTTCAAACTTTCCAATGAAGACTGGAAACGATGGCCCACATTGCTTAATTTTAAGTAGATGACGTTTTAAGTAAAATATGAGCACATATTGAATACGCCGTAGTGACCTATGATCATCAAATTCTCTTACCAATGCAGTATTTTTAATAATAGTCGAAATACTAGGTTTTGATATGTCTAAAAAATGTCAAAGATGTGAGTATGAAGATGACGGCTGATAGATAAGAAGGGAAGAAGAAAACATGTTGTGCTTAGAGCGGGATAAGGGCAGGAGAATGATGATGAGTACAAATACTAAGTTTTATGGTTTTTAGTCGTATAAATTATGTAGTTAATTCTAGACTATAATACCCATTTATATTGATTTCTAATAATATGATTATTCCTTATTAAATTTCCTGAGGAGGGTCTCAAGACGAAAATACTACTAATGTTCTCTAGATATCAAAAGCTTTTAGCTACTTAAGTAAACTTTGAAGGTAACTCGTAATTGATTTTTACAGAGTCCGAAGGCGATCGAGACATTAAGGGGATAGAGAGCTACGTGAACAGATTTCAGATCCCATTTAAGTTAGCCGGTAGATGGTCAAGCGTCTGTCACACTAGTCTGGGAGATTGCTCGTTGTTTGAATACTTTATTGTAATTTAATTCAAATTACTTTACTTATGTAATGATTTACTTACTTTTGTAATAAGGGATGTAAGGGAGCGGCCTATCATCATTTCGCTCCAAGCCAACCTCACCTGCCCGTGGTGCATCCAGCCTTATAGCTGGCACAGCTAGTAAGTAAATATTTATTGTACTTTCGTTGGTCTGATACCCACTGCACAATTATTTTTAAAAAAAAATTAAACCGACTTCGAAAAAAACACAAACGACCAAAACTAAAAAGCGATAAATAACGTTAGTAATTCTATCCTTAATACATAATTATTTAAATATTACAATTATCACTTATTTTTGAAGTCGGTGCCAGCCTGTAAGTACCTAACGTAGACTGTTGTTGTATGACGCGCGCGGCCGGCAAACACGACAATGTATTTATTTGTTTGGCACCGACTTCAAAAATAAGTAATAATTGTAATATTTAAATAATTATGTATTAAGGATAGAATTACTTACGTTATTTATCGCTTTTTAGTTTTGGTCGTTTGTGTTTTTTTCGAAGTCGGTTTAATTTTTTTTAAAAAATAATTTTATTTCTCTATTTTTAGTTGCGTTATTGTGCTGTGAACTTAAATAAAGGCTAATTATCGTCCTTAAGAGTTTTACTTAGGAATGAAAAATTTTACTTTAAGTCAAGTGAAGACTTTGCGATCTAGAATCAAGCAATTCACTTACCAAATCACCTGCCCTATTAGCCCTACATAAGTACATACTACTACCTATTTTCTATCGACCACTGGCAGTACTGTCCCCTAACTCCTAACCGTTAAGGAGTTCTGTGGCTTCATCATCAGCACCAGATGTTGACGCCCGGAAGCATATACCTGAATAAAATATTATTACGTAACAAAAACACCATATGAGCATACAATTTTCGGTTGTTGCCCTCAATTTCTCCAGGATCCCATCATCAGATCCTGACTTGGTGAAAATGGGACCACCTCGGAAGTGTCCTCTGTCGAAAAAAGAAAACATTTTTGAAATCCATCCATAATTGACGGAAATATCGGTGAACAAACATAAAAAAAAAAAAAAAATATTATACATACAGACGAATTGAGAACCTCCTCGTTTTTCGAAGTCGGTTAAAAAAAAAAATATGGGTTCAATTCATCTAAAAAAAAATCTGATGTTCTTTTTTGTGTCAAGTTTTACCAACTTTTTTTACTCATTAAGCCACCCGGCCCGTCAATTAATTTATAGCTTAAGATGCAGACCACATTGTCGGCCGAAAGTAGGTACACTACTGAGACTTCGCACAAAGTTCAGATGATAGCTGAAGGTGAATAGATTGCGAATCCCTTTTATCAGAATAAAGGTCAGATGGTAAATACTTACCTGCCTATTGTTAATTGTTTGACAGCTATGTTCGGAGTCCGCGTCCGGCGCGGTGCACCGCAAAATGGAGGGAATTCCTTGTGAAGGTCAATCAAAGCTAGTATTTCATTTGTTGCGTAACTGTGGGTATTAACTATTTCGCCAGAAATAAATTGATAGTTGTTTACAATGAATACACAGTAACATTTTGATTATATATGAAAAATTTATATAAAACTTCATTTTTGTTTATTTGTTTAAAACGGAAACACGGGTCAAATATTTTCATTAGAAGAATCAGTATAAAAAATTGTGTAATGATATCTTTAAAACTCATGAAGTTACTTTTTGTTCTTTTAAAATTCTTTTCGCGTGGTGCTTATTGAAATATGCGGTGCAATGCAAAATTGAACATGGTATACAAACTAGTGCAAACGATTCTGTTATTCATTAGAAAAAGAAGAAGAAGAAAAATAGAATTGTTTCTTTTTCTAGTAAAACAAAAAAACAAACACATTAAAAGTGTTAGACTAGATCTAATTTCATTACTTCCCAATAAAGTTCTTGATAGGGTTCTCAAAAACAACATCCAAATCATATATAACAGCAAAGTTTTGTAACTAGGCCTCAATATATTACATTCGTAGCTAAGTTCCCTACTGAAATTCAAGCATCAAGCAAACGTACGACTTTAACAGTTTCAAATCACGTTTCGGTCAGAGGGCGGGCGGTCAAACGTCTATTATAGTAATTGTTGGGCAGAGTGCTATTCAGGGCGATGTGCCTCTGCGCCTAGGTTTTGCAGGGAGTCATGAACGCTTTGTAATACTAGTAGTCTCCGTGGACAAAGATCGTAATGGTCAAGACTATTACGCAAATACTATGAGGTAGTATCTTGTAGAGGGATGTAGATTTTGATCTTGTTCGCACAAGGTTTTTTTTCATTACATCATAGTGGTAGTTTGCTTGATGGAAAGCGAAAAAAGGAACGAAAGCTTGAGTTACCAGTTTTGCGAAACCCGAGATTGGAAATAGTAATTTAGTTTTTCTATCCTTCAAAATTATTAGTCTTTTTATTGTATTTAACCTTACAAATCAATACTAATATTATAAAGGCGAAAGTAGCTCGGTCTGTTTGTCTGTCGCGCTTTCACTCTAAAACCACTGAACCGATATAAACTTAGATGTAGGGCATAGCGTATCTTCGCTCGAATTGAGCCGCCCGTCCGGGGAAAGACATCCATCCTATAGAATACCACAGCCAAAAGACCTTTCGTTTTGTGTTTCTGCCGGTAAATAAGGTTTCCGGAGCTTGTGGGGGGTTAGGGCCGGCATGGCGGTGGCAACTCTCTGGCCAGTTACTTGCCAGTTGTCAAAGCGACTTGGGCTACCTCTATCCATCAGGCGTAGGGAAGCCATCATGTCGAGCTACTATTTTAAAAAAAATTTGGAAACCGCATTATTTCGGCGGGCGCGTTCACTACCCACTTTATTATCACTTAATCAAACTGCTCATCAAACGTAGATATACAACAACATGCACACTTGCACAGTGCACATATGACGCTACACCATTAGCGCAACAGCTCTAATCAGACTGCTAAATTGAAATCGTGATCGATTAGCAAGTAGCCAATGTCCCACACAGAGGACACCAATTATATGTTGAAACGTATAATGTAGTGCTTATCCGTAATTAAGATTTGATTTGATAATTCCTCAATAAATGATTTTGAACTATGGTGTGAAAAGTATCGCACTTTCACATAGAAGGTGAACTCGAATTTATATCACGCAGTTATTCCGAGCGTTCTAGTTACGAACACTTTAGAAAGGAAAGTTCAAAAAACTGCAAAACATAATAATGAAAAACAATGGAAATTAAACAATAGGTAATAGAAAAGTATAAAACCTTAAATCAATATCAAAAAGGTTCCATTATAGAACAGTTCTTGTATATATTATAGCTGGGCAGACCAGGTTACGAATCTAGTGATGGCCTATAATAGTAGGTATATTAAAAACAAATTTGTAACTTAAACTAGGTGGCGTCTACCATACTCGTACATGTATTGCCTAACTAAATCCTAGTCCTTTCTTTTGGCTTCTCCGTAATCTGGTAAAAAGTGACACGCAGTTTTTGTGTGAAACTAAGACGTGGAGTTCTTTCTATTTCTTATATTATTATACATTTACGTGTCACAAAATATTGCTCATAGATAGTGTCTATTCAAGAATGATTCTGTCGCTGGACGGGTTAATATCGGAAATTGTGTTCCGAGGCTCAGCTGTTATTAATATTATGGCCGCATTGTGTCCCAAAGCTACGTGAGATTACGTCGTCAACTGCTAATACACTATTCGATCTGATACCGGGGTGTATTCTGTTAACATTATGAAATTTGACCTGTCAAATCTTAGTTTCGAATTTGATTAACAAGAGTAGCAGATACGCGGTGGATGCAGGCCGCCTATAACCAACCATTACGGAAGTTTTTGGGATAGAAGTGCGTTCAAGAGTGGACCATGCAGCTGATTATGATGATGATGTTGTACTATTTCGAGCTTTCATGGTAACAATCACAGTATACCTGATTTTTGAGTAGGTATTTAAGATGGCGCTGTGTGGCCCAGTGTGTCATGTTACGGTTATTTTATTTGTTTGTAACTTACCGATCTAAGAAGATACGTAGAAAGAACATACCTAAAACAGAAATAAAATGTATTAAGGAAATATTTGATTTATCCTTTAAAATCATAGATTTGGAAATACCTAAATATAACTTCACCTACAATCTTGACTAGGTCTTGAAAAGGTTTCTTGTCATAATCATCACATCATCATCAGCATATTGCAGTCCACTGGTGGACATAGGCCTCTCTAGCTATTCGCCACTGAGGGCAAACATCTGGAGGATACCTATACCCATAATGTGTGATGATTATACCGCCACCAGCCGGTTGCCAGTGCTTCGTTTGCTATACGGCTTGGAGCGAAAAGATGATAGGCCGCTCCCTTACATTCCATGTAAGAGAGCGGCCTATTTGTCGGCCTACTTGTCATATTAGTTATTATAAATGTGTGCGTTTAGTAGGCAAATAAAAAGCATTAAGTAATCAAGACTATTTATTTTGCTATTGCCCTTTTCCTGATATTCTCTTAGTCGTCTCCTACCACCTCCACGGAATGAGATGGGATGGTCTTATTCTAAATCTAGAAATTTAACATACTACTTAACATTTGGATCTTGCAAGAAAAGAGCATGTTCATACTAAGAGGAAGCGACAGTAGAGTACTTTCAATGAAACATCACTGAAAAGCATACCTAATGCACTTGGTTTTCATTGCAATATGTACTAGGTTCTGAATATGCATCTGAATATAACTAAAACTTCTGAAACTTTGTGGGCTTTGTTTTGCCTTACCCTGACAGGTTCTATGTTTATGATAGTTATACTTACCTAAGTACTTTAATTTTGTACGAATACGCTGAGTAATATTAAATAAGGTGCATAATATTGAAAGTAAAAAGTTTTGTTTCAACTTAAAACACATATAGAGATGAATAATTATTGTAAGAGTGCATTGTGAGAATAGTAACTTATATCTAATTATTTCACTGTCTTTGTACAGCGTTGTTGTTTGTTTACGTTATAGGATCGGATTTCGAACACTGTACATACATAATGTCTTTAGTGTATTTTTAACCGACTTAAAAAAAGGAGGAGGTTCTCAATTCGTCTGTATGTATAATATATTTTTTTTTTTTTTTTTATGTATGTTCACCGATATCTCCGTCAATTATGGATGGATTTCAAAAATTTTTCGACAGTTCGACAGAGGACACTTCCGAGGTGGTCCCATTATCACCAAGTCAGGATCTGATGATGGGATCCTGGAGAAATTGAGGGCAACAACCGAAAATTGTATGCTCATATGGTGTTTTTGTGACGTAATCATATTTTACTCAGGTATATGCTTCCGGGCGTCAACATCTGGTGCTGATGATGAAGCCACAGAACTCCTTAACGGTTAGGAGTTAGGGGACAGTACTGACATTGGTCGATATTAAACTAGGTAGTAGTATGTACTTATGCAGGGCTAATAGGGCAGGTGATTTGGTAAGTGATATGCTTGATTCTAGATCGCAAAGTCTTCACTTGACTTAAAGCAAAATTTTTCATTCCTACGTAAAACTCTTAAGGACATTAATTAGCCTTTACTCAAGGTCAGGCCTTTACTCACAGCACATGAACGCAACTAAAAATAGTGAAATAAAATTATTTAAAAAAAAAAAATAAACCGACTTCAAAAAAAACGCAAACGACTAAAACTAAAAAGCGATAAATAACGTAAGTTATTCTATCCTTAATACATAATTATTTAAATATTACAATTATCACTTATTTTTGAAGTCGGTGCCAGCCAAACAAATAAATGTACATAATATTGTCGTGTGGATTTGCCGGCCGCGCGCGTCATACAACAACAGTCTACGTTATTAAACATTAAATTAAAGATTCTAGAACCTATTCCAGACATAAATGAAATACGTAGGTATTAGGTTTGACGAATTCAAATTAAGTTTGAGCACATTTACAAATAACATCTAATTATAATGAACACTGTATTATGATATAATGAAGCGAATAGGGGACTTGCATCGAATATTATCTAGCGTTTGTGATCTTGTAGCGCAATAGTTGTCATTGTCGCTTTGTGTTAGAGTTGGACGAAATGAGAGATTACGCGAACCGGTGCTGATATATTCACTGATTTGATACTTGCTACGAGTATATACGGCAATGAAATAGAATTGTCACGGTTAATCATTTGAATTCCAGAGACATATGCCTATATCTATATAGTAGTATCTGAAATATCTTCAGTACGGTTACGAAAAAGAACAATGACCATTTCTTCATGTGGGAGTCTTACGACTCCTGAGACTCTTACGAGAGACTTCTTGAGATTTCAGCTTCTCAGCCAGGTTTGCTACTTGCTAACCAAGTAGACTACTTGGCTACCACTACTCTATTTTAGCTGAGTGTAACATAGTACTCGTAGATAGGCACACAAAGTTTTATTGAGCGTCGACATTGCAATTAGTGTAGCTGAGTTTTGGCCATTAAAATACAAGACTCGATAAAGAAAAGAACATTTTAAGTCTGATCATTTCGTTCAATAGTCTATGAAGTTTAGTTTTTTAGGCATTTTGCTAACGAGCCCTCTGTCTGATGGTAAGATAAAAGTGAAACTCAAATATCTATGGCAACGAACGACAGTCTATATCGTCTCTTGTTAGTCGTCATGACTACTTTAACCTCCGATATTTTTTCGTCAAAGAGATCCTTTCTTATATTGTTGGTGGCATTTTCATACATTTTTCCTGTGGCAAATGAAAGTGATGTTCGGCTTTTTTCTTTTGTATTCAAGCACCTCCAAAGTATCGTGCCAATTTGACTTTAATATTTTAGGTGAAACGACAACTGGTTTTGCAATGCATGGTTTTTTTTTTATTGTCACTGTTAAATGTAATGCGAAGCATGTAATACGCGATAAGATGTATGATGCGCCGCCCAAACTGACGAGTCTCCTTAAACCGGGGGCAGTGTATCCGTCTATATACAACAACAATCCGGTAAGCCTGTCATCATCATCATTAGTCAATTGCAGTCCACCGCAGGACACAGGCCTCTCCAGTTGAGGTGCCACTTAGCGCAAATATCTGAAGGATATACCCATAATCACCACAGCGCCGGGCGGGCGGGTTAGCGATCGCAGAGCGTAGCTTCTCGCTCCGGTGACGCTGCTACCCGTTATTGTGACGGTTATACCGCCACCAGTTGGTTGCCAGCGCCTCGTTCAGCGAGATGCCCCACGGGCAGGTGAGGTTGGCTTGGAGGGAAAAGATGATATGCCGCTCCCTTAAATTCCCTATCGCAATTCATCTACAAATGTTCGCGAGAGCTCAGCAAAAAATTATTCACAGATTCTGCAATTTCAACCAATCAAAACGAAACAGAAAGCGCATCGTTTTTGTATTGGCTCTTACATAACGCGATATTTCTTGTTCCCTGCACCGGATCGCAGCCTCTGTTATGAACGCTTTGTGTCCGACGCAATATAGGATTACGTCGCTTCGCAGCGCTGATGGATCCTCTGAGCTGATATTGCGATTGGTGTCCTGTATATTAAATGCCTATTCTGTAAGTTATTACCACTTTTACACACACACACTCAGATAAACACACATATAGTAAACGAAAATCAATGGAATGAGTATTAAATGATGCCCTTCCTCACTACTAAGTAATACCTACTCGTATTATAAACGTGAAAGTTTGTGTGGATGGATTTTCTTTCAAGTTAAAACTACTAAACGGATTTGAATGAAACTTTGCATTAATAAAGCTTAGACATCAGATTGACATTAAGGCTCTGATTTATGAGGATTTATCATTGCCGCGGGCTAAAGCTAGTAATAACTAAAGTTGTTGCTAAATGTTCTTTTACTTAAGTAAAATAGGTTTTGAATCTGATATGATTTTTTAAAAATAATATGGAATCTATCTCGCTTGTAGTATAACGCAGATATTTCGCCAAGTCAAGTTAATTTAGAGAGACACGTTAAAAAATTAAGAATAATTAGTCAATTTAATTAACTGTCATAATATCCCTAGCAACCGTTAAACAATAAACAACTTTGATTGTTCAATCGTCATTAGTAGTCGTGATCATAGCATTATCAAAATAATCTGCTTAATCATGATGACAAAAATGCATGAATCTATGCTTTTAATTAATTTTTCAAGCGAAATTCATTTAAAAAATGTCTAGTAATTCTAATCATTTATCTTTAGCTATCATTTGATAACGATGCGTAATGGAATAATCCAGTCGAAAGACAATTATATAAGATCAAAACAATGAATCAGTAGTGTAGTTTTATGCGTCGTAAATAACGTTATCAGACAGACTCAGACAGCAGATGCTTTGATTTGATAAAAACACACTTTAATGTTGTGTTTATCTTAAATGAGGGCACGTGCGTATATTATAAGAAAGGTTAATACGCAGTTATACCTAATTTTATCGTAAATAAATATCACAGATCATTAAGAATAGATCCGATCTTATACACTTTTATTAGGTACAATTTTACTATTATATGTAGCTATTGCTTAAAGTACAACCAATTCAATAATAAATATCAAACATCAATGATGAAAATACATACTACTTTGAGATCGGGACTATCAATATGAATTTATTGACCCGATCCCAAATTAAGTAGCTTAAGGACTTTTGTTATGGAAATCGTAATCAACGAAGATACCAGAAGTACAAACATAAATACAATATTAACATCCCGGACCCAGAACAGACACAAATGTTCTTCACACGAATGTTTGTCATGAGTGGGAATCGAAACCACGACCCTTGGTTCAGACAGGGTCCCTACTAAATGAGCCAACGAGTCAGTCAGACACCAAGAATACAAACTTTAACTTTTCAAATTAGGTACATGCATACGGAACATTCATCCAGATACAATAATATGTACAAATACTTGTCCTGTGTTCGATTCCAATTCACAATCTTTGTTTGAAAAATCAAAACCATTACGAATTAAGCCAAAGATAGCCAAGAAAATTCAAGTCAAACCATACGAGATCTAGTAAAAGTTAGGTTTCAGCTAACTTTGGAAACTTATCCACGTTCAAAAGTACAAACACGACTTCGCTTAAATTTTGTTAAAGAACAGTTAATAGCTTATGAACTTGTTTGTCCAATTTAAAATAATTCGCCTTACTTAAACTAGTTTTTCCTGATCAGTACAGTACAGTTATCCTAATTTCATTAGAGCAACGATGTAAACAAAAATATGATAAAGGAAACCTAATCTTACGCTTATGTTAGTATTGTTACTCATACCTAATACGACTATACTATTTTCATAAAAATTGACTTATTATTCCTCACCTAGGGTAAAGGAAAAAGTAAGTTCAACAACGACATAAGGCGTTTTCGTGGCTTCTTAAAAGATAGGGATAGCTAGTGTTTATGTATTTAGCGTTTAGACTTTATTCTGCATTCATGGCTGAATTATATTTTTGCTGCCTATTCAACATTACCTAATGTCCAAACTAGCAGTGGAAACTTTAATAGTCAATGTGTAGATCATTAACTTTAAGGTAAATGTAATATTATGTGCTATCTGTTTCCTTAATAATAATTCTTATTTTTCCTTAAAAATAAATAAATGATGACATTATTATCTCAAAGTACTAATTATAAAACAATAAACAAATCGTCGTCAATACACATCCCTGTCGTCACGTGTCACATGATGAACATAAACAAGAGCTAAAGATAAGATATTTATACACATCAATATCAGTAGGCAATGTCATAAAACACCAAAAAAGCATAGGACCAACCTAAAAACTACTTTATCATAACATATAATAATACATAATAGATAACATCACATTCTATATTGCTCCGATCGCAAAGTGAATTCCGATTTCAGGCAAACAACATGTTACTAAATAGTAGTTTCGCAGCCTATAAAACTTCAAGTAGCAAAATTAAATTACTTGAAGTGTTATCACCTAGTTCTGCTTCTAACAGTTCAGCATCCAACCAACGTCTAAAAGCACATTACCGCCAATCAAGTACCTTATTCCCTATGAGACCGCATCGGTTCATTAGCAAAGCAAAGGTTAACGAACTAGGAGCTCAATTGGGTGATTAACCTCATCCTTTCGTCTCCAACTCAAATAGAGGCTCTGATTCTATACAGCGGTTTATTGACGTAGATGTCATGACAACGAAGTTTATTGTGGATTGTGGACAGTTTCAATAGATCGATGTGGAGTATCTTTAAAGATTCGAATAACGTCTCCCTTTGGCACTTGACTAAATGATTGGGTTTTCGATTTTCGTAATGTATGAGTAGGTATACTCGACTCATACTTTAACATACCAAGTTTACCTATATTAGATCAACTAGGTACCCAAATTTGATATACATGTTTATTACTGATTGACTAACATAAAGCATAGTAACTCCTTTACTTAGTTTTTTTGGTGTTCGAAATTCGTGGTTGGTTCAATGTGAAAAAAATATTTGTTATTTAACTTTTTTATAATATCTTCTGCGAAACTACTATCCCCAGAATTTGTTTGTGAAGTTATCATCTGGTACTCAAAATGTAAAAAAACTGATATTCTTTATATTTTTAGTCTGTCATTTTCCTAATACTACAGTACCGTCTCGTGTGCTAATTTGTTACAAGCCACTTAGTAAAAATCCAGCATTTACGCCATCGCCATTTGCGGTCTAGCAAACGGTCGATTCCCATCGCTCGCGAACGTTTGAAACTAAATCGTACAATTTGAACAAGAACATTCGATTTAAACGTGCAATAGAAAAGTTTATTTCCAACACCGACTTGTTCGTGTATAAAGCCTTCGACGTTAACCACGTCAACCTTTCTATTTTGAAACAAACTATTCAATAGTAGTGTGCTGAATACTAGACTATTCAATGGTATGCGCCGAATCGAACGGAACTCGCATTCTAACAACGAACTGAATTGACTTTAGCCAAACGCCACTCGTTGCTTGCAGTTTGCTTCAAAATTGAGTCAGTGCAGGTGTAGTACGGGAGGCGTCGGAAAATTGTATAGATAAGGAGAACTGTTATAACGCTTCGTCATAAGGGTAAGCCCGCAAGTTCTTGTAAAACGAGTGAAAAGATGACGTTATGTATATTCATATTTTGTAGTAATTATAAAATATAGTAATACATACAATTCCATATTTTTAACAGGTTCCTTATTCTGTGAATCTATTTTACTGTGACTGGACAGCAGACAGGAAAAGCGTTATGATTTTCTTTTCAATTACGAGTATAATTTATTGTCAATCTGTAATGATCTTAGTTTAATGTTAACTAAATTACAGTTTTTACAAATTTTGGTTATTTTTTTGTCAGAACACTTTATTTTGAATAAGATTTAATAAATATAACAATTCCATACATATCCTAATATTTCCACAATAACTACTTATTAGAATCTGGATTGTAAGGTTGTGTTCAATGTCACTGAATTAGAAATTCATTATTTTTACTTTTCATGTTTTGCCAGAAGCCATACCTACATGTATGTCAGATGATTTCTTAAAAAAATATTTCACTTTTGTCAACACCTTCTTCCTTTTCCTATGCTCTCCTGTACTATGCAGTTGAAAATAGTAAACAACTCAATTCGTTCCGCCGACGCATGTCATGAGACGAATTTGCTTTGATATTTGCATTCGCTCTGAATGTATATGAAGCTGCATTAACGTGATTTGTCAGAGAATATAATTTTCTGTTAGAGATTGCTTATCATTAGGAAAATTGCTTTGTTTACTTACAGTTTTATGTTTCCATTGAATATTGATATTTATGTATACCGTTCCTGGGTAAGTTATTCAATTATAATATTATGATGGTAGGTAGGTCTCCGCCTGCTACCAATCAATAAATCGAAAGTATACCTATAATGAATACTTAGTCTAAGGAACCCTCTTGCTAAGTCTGCTACAAACAGCTCACCCCATCGACGGGCTCTAGCCTACCCTGCTAGGGCTAAAAGTCCTTAGTCATCTAAGTGGCAAGTGCGGGTTAGCTTCAAACAACCTAAACATTCTTGACAGGTGCAGTTTTCCTCACGATAATTTCTTCACCGGAATAAAACGTAAAATTACATACATTAGAGTGACAAGAGATCAGAGATCATTTTACATTCACCGATATTCACGTGAGTAAAGCCGTGAGCTGCAGCTAGGCTACATCTACACTTATAATGTAAAGAGGAAATATTTGTGAATCTGCGTGTATGTTTCATCATCATCATCATAATGGTTGACATGACTCTTGGTTTTATGTAGTTCGTCATTGTTACTTAAATAACATAGCGATACCATAGTCAGCTAGTGTTAAATAAATAAGTAGGTACGACGCAATTGGAGACAATCTGGACAAAACTAGGATTTGCAATGCAAACGCACGAGTGGTCAAACGGAACTTTCGAGTAGAGAACGAGTAATGTTCAACTGTATGTTATATTCGAGTAAGGGCCAGTCCACACCGAGACGCGACATGACGCAACGTTACTCGAGGATGCCAATGATTTTGCGTTACGCGACTCAGCCGTGTAGCGCTGGTACGCGCGGCGTACAAGAGCGGTGCAGCTGCGTCTACTACTTTACGATGCGCCTCGCGACGTAGCGATGCGTCTTAAGATTCTCCCCACATTTATCGACGCGTCTTTTATTTATCTTTTCGTCTAGTAAATAAAGATCATTTTAAGTCACTCTTTAAAAATGTGCACAAATCGTCGCGTCGCGTCTCGGTGTGAAGTGACCCTAAGGCGCAGGTACACATTGTAACACAAAGTCAAACTGTAATGCAGCGATGAAGTTGAGAAAAGTTATTGTGCTCGTTAGTACCATTGTGACACGTTTGCGCGGAAAATTAATCTAAATTACCTGCGTGGTTCTCATTTTGTTAAACAGGTTTGTACTAACAAGCTAAGTTGAGTAAACTGCATGTAAATTCAACGTTTCATAACAATATTACAATACGTTGTTTGTTGTTTACAGTTTTAACTAACAACATATTTTGTAAATAAATATAAGGCTTTTATATAAAAATCTGTATGTATAACGAAAGGATCATGTTCTATATTACCTAATAGGTAGGTATATTATTTTTCCTAAATCAATTGAACTTCTCCTCTCTGCCTCTCTTTCTCTACCCAAAACCGCCTAAACTGCAAAATAAATGCATACTATGCCTAGTTTTAAGATTTGGTGCATTGGTTGTGTGTGAGCCGCCCTCAGACCAGGTAGAATGATGTGCTCAAGATGGCTGGTAAGTGGATGCAGGAAACCCAGATTCGAGCAATCTGGCGACCCATTGGCTCTCCAATGGGTCGCCAAATTGCTCGAATCTGGGTAGACATCTGTCTATGTCCAGCAGTACACTGCGAAAGGCAGATGATCTATCTGTCTGTTTATGATAACTTCTTTTCTACTGTTGTCAACAGCAACCTGTTCTTACAACACCAAAAAAACAACGGACGGTTTTATGACGCTGTTTGATAATTTTATTAATCTATTATTAGACACAACCCCTTTGAATCCTTTCAATACTCAAGAGCTAAAGTAGATCAAAGCCACAAATTAAATTGCCCCACGATCCCGCCATAGTCAAATACGAAATTTGGTGAATGGGACCATTGTAACCAACTCGTTATACTTGGCTAAACTGACGTAGCACCTAAAATAGACTGAAAGGTAATCTACTTCCGAAATATACATAGTACAAGTTGTATAAATACGAGCGTTGGAAAATATAGAGAAACTGAAATCCGAAAGGAAAATATCTGTACATTTCCGGTTTACTTTGCATAAACGTGTACGGTTTAGTATTTGAAAATACAGTTGACTTACTTTGGCTGTTCAACATGAGAAGTAAAGTAGTTTCATATCGAAATACACAAAATAAAGATAAAGGGCATATAAGGTTTTCACTTTAAGGTAATATCTGAAAGTGATGAACGATCAAAGGATGAAAACCACGCATAAGTTGATTTCCATTTTTAGATTTGAGTATTTTAACTATATGCGCAGTAAACACTTTTTAATAATTGATTGGATTTTGTTAATTTTTATCCGTTTTGTAGATTAAGCGCGCCTAAATATTACAACCTCAACTTTAAATGATTGTCTTATGTAACGTAGCGTTTGCCAATTAAAGAACTGACATTATTAAGACGGGAGAAAGAAAGTGATAGAATATCTATAGATAGTTTGAAAGGAAAAATATACTACACGCATACAACAATATTTTATGATGATGATAAATTAAAGCTTTGACTACCCAGAAACTCGTCATAATAGATAGACGAGTAGGTACTATTATTTGTCGGTATCCCGTGTATGCCATGACGCTCAACGAATCAATAGTCGTAGTTATGCTCCATATAAGTAGCATTTAATTTCGGTATCTATTTCAACATCAGTACTGCAATCATACTCCATAAATCAAGCAATAACACCCCAACTGAAATTCCAATACTGCCGTTTAAAACTCGTCATCAGTTCAATAATATTTCACAACGTCGATACATGAAAAGCTTAATCTAAATATGCCGTGAAAGGTCTTCCAATCAGTGCTACAAAAGACATTACCACGTGCCGATTGAAAAGTCTCTTTTCCACGAGGGCATTTTGCCGAGACTAATCCGCCAGATTCGGACTAACCCCCATTACCCTGATTGATTCCCGACGCTGTGGCCCTGGTTACAAATACAAAGGTCTGCACCAATTTGGGAGCGCTTTCAATTTGCACTGAGCCTCTCAATTTGTGCTGCAAGCGGCTGCTCTAAGCTGTACTGTACTGTGCTTCTCAATGGGACCCGCTACTGCAATGACCAGCTGCCAGATAAGCTGTTAGAAAATTTGAACATGTATTATTCTACTTTGTAACACACTACCTAAGATTTGGGTTCAAAGAATATTTATTTCTCCTTCAAAACCATACAATCACGTACATGAGAAATTGTTTATTAATATGGTAAACTCAATACATCTTGTCCAGTAGTTTGCGAAATAATAAGTAAATTATCTCCCCCATCATCACTTTAAGTTAGCTATCAAACAAACTCATTACGCTATTTAAACTATTTTATTTGTTTATTATGTATTTAACCTCTGTTTTTTTCTTTAATTTACTGCATCCATTTTTTAACTGTCAGCTTGACCCAAAAGTTGTCAAGTAGAAAATACTTTCGGGACTTACTTATATTTTGTTCTTTGTTTTGTGTAATAAACTTTTAAATAAATAAGTAAATGTTTATTTTACTTTTTAGGAATTGCTTATCACGTTGACGTGGTATTATAGGAATCATCAAAATTTGTACAGAACTCTGCAAATGTGTCTGTTCAACATCCGATCGTTGTCGAATAATTGACAGCTGCAATGTCGAGTTTGAGCTCTTCAAACCTTCTATTGACATTATCCCGTTGATGTTTGATCATTACCAGACCAACATAGATACTGGTGACACTGTTAATGTTTGTGTTAAAATGTCATAAAAAATGCGAATGAAAAAGGTACGAAGCTAGTTTTAATTTCATTTGTGTCCTTTGCTGAATACTTATGTTGGTGCCACGCGAGATTCATATAGAATGGTCCTTTGAGCCTGAACTTTACACTATCCTTCTGTATCGTATGGTCTAGGGTTCATCAATTCAGAAGTAGACACGAGAAATATAACCACCATCTTCACAAGTGGGATCTCTAAGACGCGCCGGATTGTGATTGTGGGGCTCCAAATCAAACCACGATACATATCGTGGAGGAATGTCGCCTTCGTCGATTTCCTGACTGAATGCGAGAGCCCTATTCTAGATTCGCCAAATATTTAAGCCATACGTTATGATGATGTTTGTGTGTTTTTGCAAAATATCTTTAGTCTTCTAGATGGCCTAGAAAATTTGTACGTCGAACAACTTTAAGCAAATAGGCGTTTAGAAATTTATAGCACCTGCAGGAGCGAAGATATAAATGAAATACGTTATAATTCAAAGGCGAAAGTGGCGAATTTGAATACGATATTGCGCCGAAACTCGCGGCATCGTAAATACATATGCATATAGGTATGTGCTCGTAAACCGGCATCTAGCGACAGGTAGGTGAATATTGCACGAGCCACTGAGAAATTCATGACGTGTTCGAGACTTCTGACTGATTGGACCGCTGTGCGTCGTACCGTCCAATATCAGCTTCTATAATTCCGAGATACTCGAATGTTCCATGTAAATATGTAGGTATATCGTGTTGGTTCAAGCGGCTGTAATAGACGGTGTAATGTCAAAACGCATTTAACGAAATATTCTTAGTTTTCAGCAACGGGCTGCAGTATTTATTCATTTCCTTGGAAATCTAGATTGGGGAAAAATCTATAAAAATAAAAAATTATCTTCGAAATATATGTACGCTCATAACTTTCGATCGACTGCACCAAATGGGTTGATTCTTGGTTATGTGTAGGACAAGGCTTTTGTAACAAAAATATTTACTTTAATTGAAAATCACTATCTAGAATACTGTATAGGTATTGTAGTAATAAAAGTAAAAGAAATAAGAAATTTCGAATACATGTATTTTGGTTTGGTGGTTTTCTTCATCAATGAAGCATAAGCTCAAGTAATACTTTTATCTTTGTAATTTTTTACTTGGAAAACATTTTCACTCGCTAATATCAGCTACGTGATAAAACTAGGCCCGTTGGGAAAGTACAAAAAAATTTGCATTTACAAAATCCTTTGTTAGGATAAAATGAGAATATTTTAGTGCTGAATAAGGTTTTCTGAGGCAGACGCTTAAGCTTTTTCCTGCTTTTTTGTTGAAAGTTACTGTCTCTTATAATTGAAGATTTGCATTGATTTTATAATGAAAGATTCAGTAATAATGAAATACCATAAATTTAAGGTTTTATTTAAATTTATACTCAAAAAATAAAAGTGCCTTGTGCATTTAAAACATTTGCCAAATTGTCTAACAAAGTATGGACTAGAACAATGAAAACTTAATTCTCTACAACTTATGAAATGGGAATGGTATATAAGGGTCTGAATGCCGTGAAATCTTCTTTCTCATGAAACTGATTGTTCAGTACCCATTGTTATTCCCTCAAGCGGTATTCCAACGGAATGGCACTTGATGCAACTCTATCAGGCACCTGAGTCCAACGCGCGAATTTAGATTAGTGCACCAAGTTTGCGGAAAGTCAACGCGAGTACCTACGCGACTCTCGAAGTTTTCCGCTGCGGAAATCGTATAAATGTTAATGAAAGCCAGACGTCCCTAATGAGATTACCGTTCCCGTGAAATTGGATTCGCGTGGGACTTCTTTAATTTTCAGTCGACGCGAAAATTAGGTGGATCCAAGCGTGACATCCGCCGTCCCGACGGATCATTCGCGTTTCAATAATGCCTATTAAGCGGTGCATGCGTTATTTGAGATGGCTTCTTTAGAGGGCACCTTTTCACTTGTGAATTGAGACGCGATCAATAAGATCTTGCGCGTTTTATATCTTGAAAATCTAACATACCTAAATAATACGAGTATAATAATAGAGATCGTCTTACTTAGCTTTGTTTATGTTTTCGTAAGTAAAGTCTCTTAAACTTTATCCGATGATTGAAAAATCAGACCTTAACTGCTTATGTACATATAGTTGTGGCATGAGAATCAGTACCAACGAAAATTCTCTAAATAGTTATACAAAAATATAATAAATAGTCCCACCGTAAATAGAACAAAAACAAGAGATTGAATGTTGTTTTAGCGCAAAATCAGTATCAATTAAATCGGCCAATCGAATATTGGAAGATATGAATAAACAGATTCATTCACTCAGTCATTAAAAAAGGTAGATAGTACTTTTTCATTAAAACGTATTCCTTTCACAGGGATATGGGCGATAATTCCCATCCCTATCTTTCCACGATATGCACATTTTGTAACAAAAAGCGAGAACAAATGAACGGTATGTGCACCATATGAATTCACGATTGCTCGCCATTCTACGAAATTGCACGGAAACTGAATTGCAATATTTTCTTTGTAGGTACACAGCACAATATTACGTTTCAAAGTTCGCTTTTGTTGTATTAAGAATAAGAAATGCAAACGCCAGCCAATATTCGATATTTTTCGCTTCTCGTATAAATTATTTATTACAGAATTTTATATTAAGTTTATTATGTTATGAATTCGATACTACTACTAATACAACACAATGCAGTCAAGTGCAATAATATCGGCTAACATCAGATGAGTCAAAGGCTAAGTTTAACTTTATATAAAACTAGCTGTGCTCGCGACTTCGTCCGCGTGGAATAGTAATTTTTCCCCCGTTTTTTTACATTTTCCATTATTTCTTCGCTCTGCATAGTTACAGCGTGATGTTATATAGCCTATAGCCTTCCTCGATAAATGGTCTATTCAACACAAAAAGAATTTTTCAATTCGGACCAGTAGTTCCTGAGATTAGCGAGTTCAAACAAACAAACAAACAAACAAACAAACTCTTCAGCTTTATAATATTAGTTAAGAAAAGGAAATACGTTATAAAATAAATATTAAATTAAAGACACATTAATACTTGTTATAAAATCATGAAACAAATTTCCTCCAGAGACTAAGCTGGTTGTAGCAAAAGAAAGCGCGGAAGATGGAAGTACGGTCGATTCTTTTCTTTACGACGTAATTTCCGGATGATAAAGCGAATGAATTTCGCTGAACAATATCGTATCAGCCAGAAATATACTCGTACATATGGCACATATTAGAGGGAAACAAAAAATCCAGTTTCCGTACGTATACATTAAATATCATTAATATTTTATGCCCTACGTCAGTTACAGTGAGTCTGAAGCAATGTTTTTATATTTTTGCTTTCCTCATCGCGTGTGACAAAAGGACAAGACACATGTCTTTTTACTAGAAAAAAATATGTTAGGAAAATAAATATTAAAAGCGACAGATAATGTCCATCTGGCTCTGTTTCTTTGTAGAATTAAACATTTGCATTTGACTAAATTTATTCTTTAGTAGTACTTTGAGAAACTGAGAATGTTATGTTTTATTGTACAAATATTAAAGAAGCGATCACATATTCGGTACTTTGAGATTCGTATAAAGAATCTTAAAAAGGTTTTTTTATGCGGTACGTTATACTCGTAGCAATAAAAATATGTTTTTGATAAACATTTAAAAGGGCAATATAATGCTACACAGGCAATGGTCGGCTGTAATTTTCACTTTAATTTTGTTATTTTAATACTACGCAAAAATCAATTTAGCCTAGGACGTGACATGGAAAAACTCATAACTAAATTAAATGTTATCGAACCCTGTTGCAAATGTTGCAAGGCATAATAAAACAAGCATTTTTTTAAAACTAAAACTAATTTTGTTTACCTGGAAAATATTACCCACTCGTACCAGTTGTCCGCTTAAGAACGATACACCTACTTTAATTCTGACAAAAGGTTCGAAATTAATTCAGCAAAAGGTACTGCCCTCAAACAGGGCATAAATACCTAACAAAAGAGCGGTATAATTATCCAGACCGGTGGGGAAAAGTTCGCTCATTGAAGTTCATTAGCAAAGTGGGAAAAAATGGCAACTATTTGGCACAATTACGACGTCTGCAGAAGCAGCACTTACACCAATTCTAATGTTACTGCTACGTGATATTTTTTTCTGAATAAAACCGAAAATTGGTTTTCAGATACCCTGTCACATTATAGGTATTTTATGGGCATCGATAACCTGATATGTGCATTAAATAGGGATTTGTGTAACTGTGAGAGAAATATGAATTGAGATAGTCGTCATGATTTAGTTAAGCTATTAACATATTGGTTGTTCGCATGTGATACTGAAGTAGGATAAAATTGGGACACCTGGATCAAAAGAATATCACACGTATTTTCATCACTCATCTATTCATTCAACTATTCACTTTTCATCACTCAGTCTTGACTGAGTTGTTCTCTCTTGTGCGAGCATGTTTCATACCTATAGCACAAATGCTGATGATTCTTACTTTGAGTTCAGAGTAATGCATGTGATATTATTATTTATTCATATATTTTAGATCAGAATGATAATAATGTTGGACAATAAATACCTTCCAAGTAAACTCTCTTTGTAATTTAACTAGCCTGCCCGCTATTTTAAAACCATGTCAACTACCTACAACAAATTTTCACCTCGCGTAAAATGGGCAAGTTCTTTTCTGGCATCATAAACTCAAAAGTGGCGTAGTGTGAAGCAAAGCATACCATTAAACCGCTAAAAACTGACAAGGGTCCGTGTTTATAGCTACATTCTCTGCATGTGCATATTTTAAAGAGGTCTTGGTGCACGTAAATTTACATTCTAGTCAAATTTTTGCGAGCATATTTCAGATTAATTTTTTATTCACACGCTCGAGAATGCGAGATGTGAAAATTGTGTTATTATTTTTGGGAAATCACGGAGTTTTATGAATCACGGGCGACGTGCGAGATTCTATGACTGCGATGAAATGAGGCAAGTTCATATTCGCATTTCATTCGAAAAACATGATGTGTTAAGTAAAAACATCTTCCGTATCATCACCGGATCCTACATGTCCCCAATGAGGGTCTGGAATCTACACTAGGGAGATAAGGGCTTAGTGAATTTTTATTTTATTTTATTTATTTAATCTTTATTGCACATTAAATTTGTACAAAAGGCGGACTTAATACGCGTAGGCATTCTCTACCAGTCAACCATTGAGCTAAGCAGTGGCTAAGGGCGGGTTGCTCGACATTACACAATCTTAGCCCTACACAGAAATTTTCAATAAACAAAAAGCTAATCAAAAATATAAAAGGTATAAACGTTAAGGAATTTGGAAGCCCTGCGGCCAGTCTTTAACACTTAAATTGAAGAAATGCGTCGCTTCGAATTTGGTAAAGTGTTATACGAAGTATCGAGCGTTTTTTCGGAAATTGATGTGGAAAATCTTCAAGCGCGTACCGTTACGCGCCGAATCGTCTTCTGTCAAAGGAGGCTTTAAAAATTCTTCATAGGTGCACGCATTTCTTTCAGTACCTCAAGCTTTCTATAGCGTAGAATAAACGTACTTAAGAAACACAAATTTGAAAACACATTGGTACTTACGTGTCGGGGTTGTAGCGCATAAAAGTCAGTTTCGCCTATGAAATTTCATATTTCTAGGTAAAAGCAATTCATTTATTAACAAAATCATCCTCTTTATTCAGGTAAATATCTTATTAATGGAAAGAAAAGGCAAAACGAAAGCAATTACTCGGCACGACCAAATTGCTTCTAAGCAAAGCTGGCCGAGGTAGCTAGTTTATCTAATAAATGTCGCAGCAGATTCTCGCTAAAACTAAAAAAAACTTGCGGGAAGGAAGATATAAATCTCTTCAGCCCCACTTACAAAGGCGCACTAAACGCTCGCGCTTAAAGAATAAATCTGTTTAGGTACGTGCAGTGCTGGACAAGGGTAGTGTCGCTGGGTGCTGTTGTGGTCTATCGATAATATTGATGTTCTGTTAAACTTCATACAAGCAAAGTGCCCATCATACTACGAAAGCTGTATTGATGGTTCTGTTAAACTTTATCCTTTATAAAATTTACTTTATAGATTACTTGATAAAATTGTTATACAGTACCTGTATAATATTTACTATTTCTACACCCTTCTCGACCTAATTTACTCTACGTAACTCTACGCTTAAAAAAAATACGTGTGAAAACCGGGCGTGTACTCAAACCCGTTCTCAAAGCGTATTATGTAGTTTAATGTAACCAAACCGAAACGATCAAAACACGGTTCGGTTCCCATCCCGAATTATTTATGCTCCCATTATTCACATGCTATTCCACAAAGATGGTACGCCGCCTCAACTTCCGTTAGATAAAACTATGTCCGTAACATCCCTACACAGGCCCACTGTGCAGGATTTATAGGGACCTAACCCATTCCGCACTTGACTTTCTATCTCCGGTAGATTGCACCCGTTATCCTGCGGGATCCAAGCCCGATAAATGAGGAAACTTGCTCCTACGCCGGTTTTGTCTTAGCTAAGTGGGATGCAGGGGCGGGGGGAATTGGTTGCTTAGAACTTTAAATGCAAGTAAATCGATTGTCTAGTCTAGCGATTTTTAATCGGAGCAAATAATGATTTGTATATTAATGTATCCAATGGCAATATATTTAAGCTGAGAGTAAGTTAAACACTATTTTGAATATTCTTGGATATTACCTGTAATCCTACTAATAGGTACTATTAATGCGAAAGTTTGTTTGGTTGGGTTGATGAATGTTTGTTATTACTCTTTCAGGAAAGACTATAGAATGGATTTAATGAAACTGTACAGTAATACGGCACATATTATTATATTGGATGAACGCATAGGAAATAATAATGTAGGGGTAGTTCGGGAGACTTTATCAGGTGCAGGAGACGAACCACCTTTCAAAAATCAACTTTAAATTTTGCTTCAACGATACGTCAAGACGGTCATAGGTAGACCACGGATATAGACCGTCTTAACGTAATATTGTTAGAGCCAAATTTAAGTCGATTTTTGAAAGATAGTACATCTCTCCCACCTAATAAAGTCTCCCGAACTCCCCCTACTTGTTAATTACAATTTTACAAACCATCCATATTCGTTCGGGCAAAGCCAGAAGCTACGAGCTTAAAGTAAGTAAATAATATGCTGGCAAAGAAGCTACAAAAGTTTAAAGGTGGGGTTATTATGTAGTTTGGCTGATCTATTACACCTACCTACAGCAATAACATTCTTAAATAAAGGCAACTTAATTACTTGTTTTACGATAATAACGCTGAGATAGGTAGCATTATAATATTTTAAGACTAGATCATGAATTACCGTTTACGACGACTAACCACAATTTTTAATAGCATAATTTCATGATAAAATACCACATGAAAACCGTAACTTTCCTATTTTTATTAAAACTTCTACGGCAATCACATTAAACTCGATAAAAGTTATGAAAATCGCAACGATATTGTTATAAACGTCGTATCCTGTTCCCGGCGATGAAAACATAATTCGGGTGAGTTCATTTCGGATGAAATAATATTGCTTTTAAGTGAGTAAAGTTGAGAAATGTGTACGTTGAGTCAGCGTTATTTTTAAATTGATTGAAAATATCAGGCTGAGAGCTCCTTCGAACGCGGACCTAATAGAAACACTTCGGGATACAACGTTTCACACTCTCAATGGGAAATACTGTTTCTTGGGAATAACAGAAGAATATTAGGGGCAAGCTTTTTGTTCCGTTACGTAATATAGTCCGAGTACTATTGTGGGTGGATAACTTAATGGGAAAGTTGTCGCAATCGTGACGACTTAATTATAGCGAAGTGAATAAATTGCGACTAAGACGTATAATAGAATTTCATAAAGATTTCGGAGACGGAATATCTGCTTTTTCGTACTTTATAATGTCGATATATTATTGAATTCATTGGTAATACAGCACAGTGTCTCAAAAGATGTTCGCCACTTAGGGAAAACTTCTGGAGGATATACCTATAACGCCACGCTGGGCAGACGGGTTGGCGATCGCAGGGCGTAGCTTTTCACTCCGGTGACGCTGCTGTCGTCATCGGCCGGTGGTATTTAGCTACGCCTTCGATTGTGATGGTTATACTGCCACCAGTCGGTTGCCAGAGCCTCGTTTAATATTCAGCAGGATTCACCACGTGCAGGTGAGGTTGGCTAGGGGCAAAACGCTGATACCGCTCCCTTACATGCTGACGTGTAGATTGGTAGAAAAGAGGAAATAGACTTCGTTTTGTGGTGGACCTCTCAGACAACGGATTTCATTCCAACAGTTAAGTTTCGATAACGAGCAATTCCACGTTAACCAACACCTGCCCGTCCTGCGTCACATCGATAAATTGTCAGCTCTGTCAACCTGACAATAAAGAAGCTAACAAAATCGGCTTTTTTCGGCGGCTTAACATCACCACATGGCAGCAACGTGACGTCACGAGCGAGGGTTATCTCGCGTGATCTGCGACCAGACTTAACCCACGTCTGACCCAATTAGATATGTCTATTGGCGGCTCATATGAATCGCTTTTATATACAGAAGATATATTTCTAAAGATTATCGAACGTACGTTCGTGTGTTCCTTTTAAAGCAAAATTGCTATTACGTATATCTACAACACTTGTTCTTGCCAGCAGCGGCCGCAGAATTAAGATTTGTTGGAGTTCATCAAGCGCTAAGGCCTATGTCCAGCACTGGACTGATAGAAGCTGATGATGATCAAGCACTGCGATGTTCATTCCTCGATAAACGAACGAAATTATGTATGAATTCTCAGATACATATTTACGTCACTGTTAAACTTCTTCAAAACGAATCAGTGGCTTAATCTAGGAAACTTAAAGTACCGATATAAACATTGGTGCATTGGGCACAAAACGTTACGTTGGTGCAAATATCTCTTATAAGTGGCCGAAGCTTTACTCAAAAACTAGATCAATCATTGACATATTAATAACTGTATTATTTATGTTGTTAAAGATCATATTTTTCGTCAGCATAACTGTTATGACTATTTCAAGTAGTTGTAGAACTACTTAATTACCATATACCAAACTAAAGTTTTTGTTTTCTCTTGTGATGTGAGACAACGATGACTAAGTCTGAGATCATGTCTCAGAACACCTAGACGGTGATTGCGTGAAAAGCTTCAAAACAAGCAAACTGCCTATTTAATTGTCAATACCAACCTCTTCACCAGCAAAAATGACCAGCATCGACATACCTGAAACAAAGTACGTAAAATTTTAATATCATTTTGTACAAGATAAATATACGTATTGAATACTTATTCTAAAAGCTAAAGTGATCGATGAGGATGTTTCATAACACATTATAATAATATGATGAAGATACTGCGAAATTAACCTAATTCTTCCAACACTCTTGTTATTTACTGGGCACCTAATGAATGATATCTGGAAGTAGGTAGAATGTTAAAATATAAAACTTCTGTTCCTTAGGTACTCGAGTAATTACTTTAAATGGTAAAAGTGTAGTTATCAAGGACATGATACATCTGGGACTAAATAGCCTGAGCAATAGTAAGTAAAGGATCTCAATTCGCTTACCCTTTATAAATAGGTATACTAATCGCCTAATTATTTCCAACGCCAATTAAAGTATCTACAGAAAAAACAGAAATCTTGCCTACTTGCAAAGATTCAGGTGAAGAGCTTTCCACGACAAATGAAAACCATAAATTAAGGGTTAATAAATTTAAAAATAAAACAGTAACGTAAGCGCGATATGTCGTCAAAACCAAACGAGCGTACGTTATTAAACTCGCCGGAATGTTTGATGTAAAGGCGCGTTGTTGTTTGGCCAAATTGCCGCCGTGGCCCATGTCGGGGGCACTTAAAGGCCCATAAATTAGCGAGAGCTGCCCACAAACGCGAGGTGGGTGGTTGGCCACGTGACTAATGGCCCCCGGGCCACGATCCAGGAATGTGAAAAAAATCGTTACGCTCTGAATGCGACTGTTTCTGTAGTCTGTGCATTCTTTCGCCTATGGCTTTCTGGTTCACATGAAAGGCTTGCGGGTTCTGCGGCTTCCCTTTTTCTTATTTACTTCACTAGTTTGTAGAGTAGAACCATTTTAATAAGTAGCATCAGAAAACTTCGTCTTCGCAGAAGAGCTAAAACCAACCAAACCCATAGTCTTTGCTTACATAATATTTTTATTATGTACCTATATATTTTCACCTAAAGAGTTGTACGGAACCCACGGTGCCCGAATCCGACTCGCACTTGTTTTTTTTTCTATCTCATACTTATTTCACAGAACTTTAATTACCGTACCGATCATGCCTCTTAAGAACTGCAATAAAAATACTAAAAATATTTTACTCTCGTTGAGTTCTGTCAAATTGACCCCTGTATTTTAAAATATCTTGTCCCAGAAAATAAAGCTTTTAAGCTTTTCACGGGAAACGTAAAATTTTTATAGCCATTCCATTTGAGTTTTCACCGGATTTTCGTTTCTCTTTTAACAGTTATCGTTTTCAGAATAAACTATGAGCAGGTATTAACCTATTTCGTTATTTTATTTTATGTCATTTAACTATTTTTCGTTGTGCCTGCTACTAATTTTTATTCATATTTATATGAAAATTAATATATATTACATATACGTTTGAGACCAAATTAATTATTGGCGTACGGCGGACCTATATCAATAGTATTAACCAGTGCCCGAGTCACGTCAGGCTTCAACGTCCATGTTGGTACGTGTACGTACTATTCTCATCGCGAACATAACTGAAGGTTTATTTTTTCTCTATAGGATTTAGAATAGATTCGAATTTTTACAATATTTCTTTTGCAATTTTTCATAATGTATCGAACGATCGTAATCGAAACGATCAACGTCAATAGTTGTATTTTTCATTGCAAGTCGGACAAGTGCGCAATGGGGTTTTAAACGCAAATTCAAAGTTATGCGTAACCGAGTTTTAGTCAGAAAATAATTTTTCGTCGATTTTACGTTGCCTAAGTTATGTACAAATATTATGTCATCATGACCTTTCTATTATTCAGGTTTAGACAGTTGAAGTTCGTTTACTTAAATGAGGAACAATGATGGACCGAACACAACACCCTGCGTAACGCCGCCGTAGACCACTGCGGTGTACCTGTAAGACGAGCCCAACTACCGTCTGTTGTGGTCAAGCCTCATTATCGCCGCACAGTCAGAGGCCACCTAATTCTGAACGTTCCATAATGACCTCGTCGTTATCCCGTACAAGCTCCGCCTATTGTCCCGAAGCTTTACGTAACTCAAGTTTTTATTCGTGCGTTTTGTGATTGCGACTCCAGGGATCAGACTTGCGGCCGCGGCTTAAATATGTAAATGCGACAGTTTACCGAGTCTGGCGAAATGATGAAGTTGCTAAAGATTTTACAGGTATATTCGGTTTTGTTTTGTGAAATCATTTTTGTAGTCAAGGTAAGAGAAGTCAAAGGAAACAATTATCCTTTTGTACAACAAAAGGTAACATTTAAGTTTAGTTAACGTTTCGAACTAGGAAGCCCTGTCAAAAGCAGCTACATTGAAGCTGAAACAATCGGAAACTTTGTGAAATATGGATGTAAATGATTGGTGATTTTCCGGCGAGCAATAAATAAATCAAAACGAATGTTACTATATGTTATGTTACTGTTTAGTTTGTTTAAAAAGAGAAAATGCGAATTTTAATGACACTGTAGGTAAACTTTTTGCGAGTTTATAGTAATAAAATAATTTTGTATTTTTCTACAGTAGCACAGCATTGTCATCATCATCAGCCTATCACAGTCCACTGTTGGACATAGACCTCTCCAGTTGTTTGCCGCTTGGGCAAACACATGGAAGCTTTGCCCATAATCGCCAGCCTGGGCAGGCGGGTTGACAATCGCAGGCGTAGCTTCTCGCTCCAATGACGCTGTTGCCCGTCATCGTCCTGTGGTATTTAGCTACGCCTATGGTAGTGATATGTAGCACACCATATCAATTGCCACAGCGATGCCGACCTCAGCAGTATAAATTTCATATGAAAACAAAGTTTTCAAATAATCTTGTGTTTCTACTACGTTATACATTTAACAGAAGTCAATTTGTAAAATGAGGTCGTCAATTGATCACTGTACGAGTATACAGTAGGTATATATACTCGTAATTCGTTTGTCCCTAGGCGATTACAATCACTTAACAAGGAAAATGGCCGCTTGTTTTTCCAGTTTTAAGTTAAAAGTGGAGTTTGCAAGTTGAAAATCTGTTCCGGAAATCCTGTGGGTCTTATCCTTACAAGTGAGAATGCCAGGTTATCTGGATAAATATATATATATATATATATATATATATATATGTTTATACTTTAACTTTGAATGTATTATGAGAAATTAGACGTTACTGTTACAAAAATATCGCAAGCTTTTAAACATGTTAAATAAATAAAAATAATTTGTATTACAAATGCTTTACTACCGACATAGTCTAAATGGGACAAAAAATGGACCTGGCGAGGTCTGACCAATGATTGAAACGTGCTTTCCGAGGTCGTTCTTACTCCGAGCTGCAACTGAATAATTTCTTGCTGGGTAGATTCAGTATACATCTATTTCGTACTTGGAGCCTAGTCATCGTTAATTGCACAATTTAAGCACAGCAAAACCACGAAACAAATTATTATTAAATTTTGCTATTGATTTACGGAGCCCAAAAGGTGCTTTTATGTAACAATTCCTTCTTTCTTTGTCCATGATTGGGGCTCAAGGGGATCGGAACAACGTGTTCGTGGCACTTAAAAACTCATAAATTAGCGGTGGTTGGCCTCACCGAGCGAGGTAGGCGGCTCCCACGTGAGTAATAGCCTCCAAACAGTCCGAACAGAGGCATTATCGTTCTCCTTAAATGTTTTCTTGTAATTCCTGAATTTTTAAGCTGTAATAAACGAGCTTCTGGGCTTGTTGCTTACAATCACGACACTTACACGCTTTATTCTACATCGATGTTGCAAGCAATGCGTGAAGAAACATACCAGCGGTAAACATAGTCGCTATCTTTTACGGCTCGTATGCTTTAATAGGTACTTCGACATTGGATATCAAAGTCTTTTTAGTTGTACCTCTAAGCTAATCAAAGTCTCAGTGGTACAATAGTGTAAGGTGTTTGATCAGTGAGCTGAAAATCCGAAGATTTCTGATTTGATTCACGATAGAATCAAAACCAAGATTCCCAAATTGATTAGGCGTAGAAGAAAACGACATAAGTGGCATCTGCTATTCATAGCTAAAATGAAAATCTTAGCTTAAAGCTCTATGAACTATCCGAAATCTTATCCTGCCAAAATATCATTCTTAATTTATTGCCACAAAATATTCAAGATTTCTAACAAATCTTCATCTTTGGTGAAACTTTAATGCACACCTAAATGAATTTTTCTTAATGAATAGGTTTTATTAATAAACTTTTATGAAGGCGAAGTAGTTTTCATTTCAACTTGCGACTCCCTACCTACCTTGTAATTTTAAAACGAACTTTCTAAGGCACTTTATCGAAAGTAAAGGTAAAGTTGAGATTAAATTTATTCACCCTTAGTGACAAGCGTAGCTGTTACGGTTGGATGCCTGAAAATCCTTTCTTAAGGCGAGCCCGTGGCGAGGTATTCCCAAATTTTGAACTTCGTATAAACTTTTCGCGAGGGATCTGTTCATGAAACTATTTTTGTATTTTGATATTACTTTTCCTTTGACTTGTAACGTGTCACTGCAACGTAATTTAATACTGTAGCAGTATGATTTATATTATACCTATATGTCTTAATCTGATATACATAGTATGTATATTCCTATAAAGTTTCGTTAGAATGCCATCAGTGGTTTTTGCGTGAAAAAGTAGCAAATATCCATCCATCCATTCATTCACCCATACATACATCATCTATTCATCCATCCATTCAAACTTTCAAGTGTATAATATTGGTAGAACTAACCAACACTATTTAATAATATCCGCTATTCGATTAAGACAGGAATCACTTAACTCTTAATTGTATAGTGGTAGCATTAAAAAGAATAAAAAAAAGAAAGCACAAAATATAGTGTAATTAAATCTGAAACTTGCAACATAATGATGTTGGAGGATGCTGTCAGTTACTTATTAAACAAACAACAAAATAACTTGTTTGTATCGTCTGTATTTCATCTTCTTACCGAAGGTTTAAAAAAGTTTCCTTGCCGCATTTATATAATCAATATCTTACGTTCATAAAATAAATATAAAAACAAATACCATAAGTAAAAACTTCAGATTTGCCGTTTTGAGAAAATATTGATTCACGAACAAAAATGAGGAAAGCTTTATATCTAACGTTGGAGATAAAAATGAATTCCCTTTGCTTTACGTTGCAACGAAAAACAATAAAAATAACAAACAGTACGAAGCAGAAAAGCTATTGAATCCTAGCGAAATAAGAATTGACGCCGTCTTAAAAATAGACTCATCATCTTTTCAGTTGACCTGTTTGGTCGGCTCGTACCTTTCCTTTCCCAAGGAGGTGTGCAGTCTTTTTAAATCCGAAGAAAAAGCCCTTTTTTATGTAAAAAAGGCGCCCCTTTATAAAGACTTCTTCCATCAAAAGGATTATGTCACCACTATATTATAGAGTGTAATTTCAGCGCTTAATCCTTATTGGACCAGGAGGCGCGACATTAATAGGCACTTTGAACTTTCTACTGATTCAAGTCGTCTAGCATAAGGATTATTATTCCAATTTTTACATAATAGGTTGTGGTTACTGATCGAGTGAAAATATAAAATTGTTTCGCTAAAGATTTTATTATAAGAATCTATGACTAGACTGTTTACTTCAACAAAAGTTTAGTTCAAAGACATAGACACAACAATGAACTATTATACACAATTGGCAAGATTTCTCCACTTGCTTATAAAGTCATTTTGGAAGTTAGTTGATACATACGCTAATAACTTGTCGTATATTTGCGAACAGTAACTATCAGAGACTTATAAACTAATGGCATATTTACTTTTAAGAACAATAAGATTTTTGACCAAGAAAATAAGCTAATTTGAAACAAAAATAAAAGGTTACCACGGCTGAAGCCTCGGATACCAGCTAGTTTACAGTGAATGATATTTTTGGCAAGGTTGGTGGAATTTACACAGCATGTCATGTTTTGTTTGTTGACAAACATACGCTTTCGAGCTGTGATATAGCGCAGTATTTGAAACGGCTATCAGCGTGAATCGACCAAGAGGACGGTTCATCGCTCGGAACATATTTGGATTTGGGCAGATGTGATTTCGAACGGACGCGTCAAACCTCGTCAGATTAACTCGGGCATGGAGTGCGCCACTATACGTACGCTTGTGCGGGAATCCAACAGGATTTCTGAACGAAAGCTTTTTATCCGATGGAACGAAATACAATTTCTTAACGAGACGAATCTAAAGACAACTGCCGTAGGTGCCGTGGTACGCCGGTTCATTTTTAAGTATGGCAGTGATAGATAGATAAAGAATATTCATAATTGGATAGAGTGTATCTATAATCTGTATTGGGTATAAAGGTTCGATTTACTACATCGTTTAAAGTTCTACGAATTTGCAAGAAAAAATACTATTTCCAATGAAACTACCCACTTCACTTGTTTCATCATAATAAAGCTGTGAAATTACAGGACTTCGACCGCAACTAAAGAGATAGAAGATACTATAGTGCATAATAAAAACAAAATATTTATTTCCAACATGATGTCACATGCTTCAATATATAACTCACTTAGTCTTTAATTTAACACATTAAATTGAAATCAAGTAAGCACATAATAACAATAGAGAGGCACATAACAATGTTTCCGTAAATACATAAATGCACTCAGTTCCTTGACTTTTATAATCCGATGAGACGATATGACCGGGAAAAGAACTCGAGCAGACTAAACAGCTCAATCTTTTTCCGATTCATTGCGTAAAACACAGCTAACTTTCTGACTTTTTCTAGAAAACTGAATAGCAATCGTTACTTGACTTTCTCGAAATACAAAATGAAAGCCGAAGGAAAGGGTTAATGTTTTTGAAAAAAAAACCTTCCTTTTACAGATCTACTTTGGATGGTATATGCTGTATTTGGTTCGATTAATATTTCTACTTAGTCTTTGTCTACATTTACAGATTTGAATTTTTTAAAATACCCTAAGCAAAGCGAAGACATAACAACAATACGGAAACATTATATACTACCGATAAACATTATTGGACTGATTAAGCATGGCAATTAATATATCTCCAGATATTAAATCATGGAGCCTATTAAATGAAGGTGTAGACATTAAATACTCTCGCTTGACTAAGATTAGTAGATGCCATTTATCTTGCGCAATATGATCACCTTACTGACATCGGCTGTAAGGTATAGCTCAGGTTTCTTATAAAGGCGTTAGGTTTAGATAAATCGGTCACAGCGAATTTTGTACGTAATATTTAGCAGGTTTCAAAGCAATTTTTAACCAATCTTACTATCCCTAGTGGTAACCATGTTATATTAACTTTAGAATAACCTAGCTTCTCTTATAATTAAGGTGCAAGAATAATGACCAATTCGATATGAGTCGATTTGTATCACTTTTCATACGATTACATTAAAATTACAAATATATATATGTATTTAGTTATCTTAACGAGATTAACGTAAAGTGTACTTCAAAATTCTACACTATAGGCAATAGTGACGAAAGAAATCTTCTTGTGGATCGTAAAGAAGCCATAAAAAGATTTTTTTGAAGAACCTGAAAAAGGAGAAGGTAACCAATTTCTTAAGCCGCATGGTGGTAGAGTCGATTTTCATTCAAGCTTATTAAGTCAAATACTAGTCACAAGTGTACATTGTCAGAGTTCCTGTGTAAACAGTTAGTCAGTAAGAAAAATACCTAATAATGAATCAGATTTGGCTTAATTAAGACAATTTCATTTACAACATCATACGAGTTGGACAAACTTGTCCTAGCCAAGCCATCTTTGTGTAGCTGAATTTATATTCAGGCAATTATCTTTACTTCCGCATCATGTCTTGTTTATAAAAGATGTTAAAGCAAATTTGTTTCCCCTTAGGAATCGGTAATGTTTGGATGTAAACATTTGCCCGGACTTTTAGAATAAACAAGTCGAATATTGTTTTTATCCTATTGCTCGATGTTTTTCAGCTCGACGCTGTTACTTGAAATGAAATCATTTATAATTACTTTCCGTCGGCGTGTTGTGGACTGCCTTTGAAAATGGCAAGCTGAATTTTATGTGCGGCTGAATTTGTATTTTTGCTGTTCCGGGTGCACTTAGGTATTTAATTATGTAATGTTACAACTCTACTAACGCTGGTCATTTTTAAAGCTACTTTTTAAGAACAGCTTCGGGTTTGTGATAAACCAAAAGTAAAGAGAATAATTGATTGTAATGTTTTAAGCTCATTCACGGTTACTATTTAAAACTATATTAATTAAAAGAATTTGTTTGATTTGCTGGGCTTAAATATTTAAAGCTGTTATTATATATTCAAACCCAACGAATGAAATAAATGCATCATCGAAATTCCGTTGATTATTAAATCAATGATATTTTTATTAGTTGCACATCATGCCATGAAAGATGTTTCTTTACATCTCGCTTCTATGATACAAGGAGACTTAATTCAATTATGTCACCTATTATGGAACGAATGCTTCTGCTGTACAGTTTTATTATAAATCTAAAACAATATCAGAGACTTTACTTCCCGCATTTAATTGTTGACTAGCGACAATGACTGCATATCTACGACTTGCAGACTCTAGTTAAAGCGAGACATTTATCCTATGTATGCAAATTATATACAGTTGGCAACAACGGTAGGTAATGCAAACATCGAAGATCTACGGCAACGTTCTGATATTCAGGCACCAAGCGAATCTTGGAACTAGTAACGTTTCATAATGTGTGCGTACCTACACAAAGAATATCAATCCACACAAACAAAGGAGATAAAGAAAGGTAGGGCATAGCGAATCTTCGCTCGAATCAAGGAGTCTGGAACGGTTCGCCAACAGTCGATTGTTCGGGCATAGCGAATCTTCGCTCGAATCAAGAGAGGTAGAGCATAGCGAATCTTCGCTCGAATCAAGAGAGGTAGGGCATAGCGAATCTTCGCTCGAATTAAGAGAGGTAGGGCATAGCGAATCTTCGCTCGAATTGAGCCGCCCGTCCGGGGAAGGACCTCCACCCTATAGAATACCGCAGTCAAATGACCTCTGGGTCGTGTTTCTGCCGGTGAGTAGGGTTTCCGGAGCTCGTGGTGAAGTAGGGTTGGGCCGGCCTGGCGGTGGCAACTGACAGGTAACTGACCAGTTACTTGCCCATTGTCACAGCGACTTGGGCTTCTCTTTCGCTTTTCGTCAGGCGTAGGGAAGCCATTATGTCGAGCCGCTATTAAAAAAAAACAAAGGATCCCAAAATAAGTAGCTTACGCACGGAATGGAAATTAGAATAATAAACACCAAAAACTTAAAGTCAATATTGTATTTAAGGTTATAAACCAGCATACTGTGTAAATATTGACGTATTTAATAATAACATAAAAATATTGACATATAGAAAAAAATATTGACATAGAGCGCGGTCACCCAAAAAAGAACTCGCCTTGAAAATCTGAAGATTGTGTATATCGGAGAAATACACTTCGATATAATTATCATCCCTAGGAAATACCGAACAAGAAACTATTTTAAAAAGATGACTGTGAATTTTCCCTGGGACGGTTCGCACGTTAAGCCTTTTAATTCGACATTGGCAGAAGTGTTTCTCGTGAAAAGGTCAGTGAAAAAAAAATTTGAATTACAGGATTCGACTAAGCAATATAATTATTTAGTGATTGCGAAGTTACATGCATTTCAAGTATTGAATACCTCCCCACCGACATTAACACATAGAATACCTACGTTTTAATGAATACCCACCTCATAAATTTTGCAATCTCCAAGGTAATATTGTTGGCTTATTACGATGCGTCGTCGTTTCGTTAAGATCTCTACCTAAACCGCTCACTACCGTTAAATTTGAGTTATGTATTTGCATAATTTTAATTTAATTTTGATATTAAGCCGTGACACGCGAGTGGCTCCGTACAATTAACAATTTGTTTACTTAGAAGTACTTTTTAATGCTTAAATCATTTTGTAATTTAATATTGAGTAAAGCCGGTGGTCTTAAAAGTAACCGGCTTTATGCCTGATTTGATAGATGCTGTAAATAAATAGCCTATTTTTTTGTTTTGTGTGTGCCTGTGTTAATGTGCACCAAAATTTTAGTGAATAAGTAAGTGTTTATATTTATTTAATTGTTGGTTAAGTGGTACTTATGCGATTTCGTACGTTTAATTAAGTTACCCTTGTTATTTAATATCTCACGTAAGTGAATACTTGTAATTCTTTGTGAGAATAATAAAGATCTTAAACCAGAAATAGATAGCCTTCCTACTGAACTCAAGGTGTATTTTTGATCACATGAGTGTTTATTCTAGTATACAAATAACGTATGTTATGTGTCAATTAGTGACTACGAGTATATCAATGTTTCAAGGATACCATAAGATGGCTTACTTTACTATTACGTAATCTTAATTTGAATCAGATCAATATGTGTGTATGTGAGGTTATGGATACATGATCAGAACAACGTAAACAATAAAAACCCAGCACATTTTCTAATTATTATATCATGACCTGTTTTTTCAGACGGTAAAAAGCTAAGTTAGTATACAGACGCACGCGCCTTTACAAGTTTTAATTATAATTTTTCCTCTCCGGCGAACTAAATTTCGACATAACGTCTCGCTCCGTCCAAAAAAGCACTTGTAACAAAAAAACTTGTAGCTTGCTTTAAAGAACACGAAAGCGTGGCCAAGTTACTTTTTGTTCAAGTTGCAAATAAAGCGGCTATCGCAAAGTTCTGTAAGCCCGGTGAGAAGCGAGTGAATGCAGGCAAGCGGTTGTGGCCAGGTTGGCAGCCCGCCAGTACCGTCGATACAGTGGGCACACGCGTAAAAACGCTAAAAACTGGTAAAGTGTGTACCTACTGTATATTTTGTTATCAATTGACACACAGAGTCGCGCCCTTTCCCCGAACGGTAAGCTAAAAAGCGGAACAAAGTTTCTACGACATGCGGAAAACACCCAATCTTAGTGGTTATGTCCTTAATTCAATATTTCAAGCGTGATTCCTAAATAATAAAATTCAAGGTACTTGATAGTGCCTTTATTTAAATAATGAAAAAAGATACTTGGTACTTGATAGTGCCTTTATTTAAATAATGAAAAAAGATACTTCATATTTTGTTCGTTGGAAGGATATTCACAATGATTTTGTTTTGTAATATTTCGTTAAAAAATAATAAAAATACATTTCATATTATTTGTAGCTAAATTCGTGTACTATTGAATAAGACCTTCAAATATCATGATAGATTGTTAGAATTTCAGACTTTAAACGTGAAATTTTAATGGCATGTTCATACAATATCACTAGTAGTTTCAGAGTAGTCATGAGACTATAACGAGAAGTTTTAATGTAGGTACTACACAAAGTGACGCATTGTGCGAATAAAGTTTAAACATGAATATACCTCTGCACTATAAATCTATTAAAGTGTCAGTGACAGAGATACTGTTTATTTTATTCTAGGAATAAAAAAACAATGCTTTTTCCACATCGCGCTGATTTTATCCGCCAACCCCGGATCCCCAAAACGTTTTACGTACACTAAACGCCCACTGCGTCCACTTTTAGTGAGCGTATTTTTACAAAATTGGTTCGTTACGTCTAGTACAGGCCAGTAACACGGGTGCGTGTGTTAAATGAGAGGAGTGGTTTGCAGCTGCTGTGTATTTTATATCCGAGTAACGCGCTCAAGCGCATTCACGAACCATTCAGTTTCTCATTGACGGCCTATCCAATGCAACGACTATTGGCTTTTAGAGCTCTATATCATGTACTTACATCATAGTGACGCCAGTAATCGAGCCACCAACAAAATATTGTGTATAAAATGCCTCCCCTAACTATCTCCATAGCTTGTGATTATTTGCCACATTATGCTAGGTCGCGTAGCGTAGGTGCGTGTACAAATCATCACGCCATCTCTTATTTGGTCTGCCTCTCTGACTCAATCCATCGATTGTAGTCATTTAGGAAAAGACACTACTGACTGATTATTTATTTGTCAGCAAACCGAGTCGTCCCTTTAGAAACTGCTTCGTTACATTTACAAGTAGACTTGCTAGTAACTTGGGTCTGTGTTCAAAATGAGAAGTGGTTTGCAGCTGGTGCAAATTTGACGAGAGCGCAACGCACTCAAACGTCTTTGGAGTGCATATTCACGAATGTTCCTACCTTACTGCTCTCTCACTGACGAAACTGGGAACGACTAGGCCATCACACTGTGAAATTTGTGTGGTTGTTTTGTGCAAAGGTAGTTTTTACCTTTATATTTGTAGATAACAATAGGTACATAATTTAACAAAAGTTCTTCTCAGAACTTTCCCTTTTATTAGATGCCCATTTCTTAGTATTAACAACGGATGACCTACTTATTTTTATTACAGATTATCCTATTGTGAATATTGAAAGCGCTTCTTGCTCAACATATTCTCTGAAGCTAATTAATTCCACAATACAGATCAAAAATATTTATTATCAATCATACGGTTTCATTATTGGATAAGAGAATACTGCATACAAGTCACATAACTTTGTATGAAAAACCTTCAATTAATTGATCAATATTATTAGGTGGGTACGAATAATATTTTTATAATAATGCAACATATGTCGAAACCATAAACATAGTGACTCTGGACAGAAATTTTTATAATTGCAGTTGATTACAAAATGATAAGATAAAGTAAGTCTTCCCAAAATAATAAATATCAGATCGCTAGGTGAACAGACAACGTTTTATTGACATTGGCACAATAATGTTCAAAAGTTGGCACCATTTTGATGCTCAAACAACACATGGTATTTCCGAGCGTTTTAAATTGGAACACCAAATTGATATGTCTTACCTCCTTTGAGATTTTTCGTGGGATCGTTTAGCCAATACAAGAGCAATCGTGATGTAGGTCGACATACAATTTCCTGGCCGTGCCGCCTGACCGCCGCCCTCCCGAGGGGTACAGTCCTCTCTTGACAACCTGGAAGCGTTTGCCGGATATAGGACGTCAGAGGAGGCTAACCTTTGCTACCGACCAACGAAATTGCTTCCGACAAACCTTATGCGTATACGATAACAAACGATATATAAAGCGGTGCAACACCCCTGTCTTTTGACAGACGACATGGAAGGTAGGTATTATAATTTAACCGATATCAATTTTGTTTGGATATGGGTATATACCTCAATTTGGATGCATACCTTAATTTCTGTCAATATCTAGTAAAATAGTGATTATATATTGTCATACCTGACAAGTAAGTAAGTATATAGGTACAGTAATTACTGTCATCGTTTATTACGTCTAAGCAATTTGAAAGGCAGCTTTTCATTTTTGTTCAAAAGCAAGTTACCTATAGTATTCTGATTCGTTGATTCCGATTTCCATAACACTACTGCTTAAGTTACTTTGTATGGGATTGGGTATGTGTCTATGTGATGTTAATCGATTTATAAAATATCCTTTTTAAGTCATAGCACATGTTACGTAACTTCAAATCTCGTGATCACTTATGTATGCATTGTTCCATTTTTATTTTTCATTCGTTACTCTATTCTCCGAGCACCTTGTACAATTCGTTCGTAGTTTCCAATAACCGAATATTCCATTTTCAGTTTGAGGTCGCGTAAATCAGGCCATTGGTGTATAAACACGCTTAATTTATTAGCCCCGTCCATATGCTGGCAGCGGCCTTTGGAAAAGTGAAGTGGATTTTATTCTGCATCGCCGGCTCATTGGTTTGTGGATTCAAAATGTGATGCGAATATGTTATTTCATCGTCATCATCTGTCTGATTTGGTTTATTGATTGATATACGTTGATATTATGAGTATAACCTAGTTTAAATTGGTATTTAGTTTACGACAGATGAAATGGTGACTGTAATAAGTATAGATACTTTTTTTATATATCGTGTGTACAATTTTCGAGTCGGGTCAAATTCGGTATTGAACTTTTTAAATTGCCTGTGTTATCAGAGAAAATCCCTCAGTTCTATTGTTAATTTAGTGCTGCAAGAACGTATGTAACATGAAGTTACGAATATAAATAATATGTAGATGTTTATTTATTCATTATAAATGCTTAAGGAATAAATCCTCCTTTAAAGAAAAAAAACTCCTTAAACTTGTTATGTCGAAATTATAAACATTATCTAAAATGATGGAATTTTATAATGTAATTATAATACAATATACAAAGAAGAAAAAGGACAAAATTAAGCTTATATAAATAAATATATTTAAAACCTTTGCCCAAATCATATGACAACCATGTGTTAAGAGGATTTTTTTTTACAAAAAGAACCCTAAACGTCTCTTACCCAAAATCCATCTTAATGACGGTAACTTTCTCTAGACACCGTCATTCATACTCCAACGCAATATCCCAACGGCTTCTTAAGTGGTAACGTGACCGTACGACCCATAAGAAGCTTTAGAAAATCCCTTTGTTTGACTTTGTGGCCTCAGTATATCCGATCATACACCCGCAGTCAGCATAAAAGTGCCTTTTTATGTTTTTCTCTTCGCATTTGCGTTTTCGATAGGTGAACGCATCAGTGAAAATGCGAAATAAATAATTCAGTGGCATCTCGACCCGGATACACAGTGGTATGTGCACAAGAGCACAGACTGCAAGTAGTGTGCTCAGAGAAAAGTAACGGAAATGACTTGGTATTGATGTATTTTCGAACTATTCTACGGTCGGTGATGGGCAATTCAAGCATATCAGAATTGATGGGGGGAATGCTTTGAGGACATAAATGTTTACATAAATCTTAGAAGAGTTTATCACCTGTTGAATATTTAAACCTTAAAATAATCTTAAGCTTTATAAGTCTTAAAACGTTTGGGGACATCAAGCTAGACATAAATAAACTGCCAAAATAATACCCCATCCTTTTTCCCTAAACTTAATCGGCTAAATATACTCTTACAAACCGTCTAATTATGCATTTTTTAAAAGTTTATTGCAGAAATCATTCCCTACATCTCGCCAAATTATTATCGGTTGAGACTTTAATTAATCAGGTAAAAAGTATACTTGTAAAATTCCACGGCATCTATCTATAAATGCCCATTCATTGATCTACTCGTCGTCAAATTTTCCCAAAGAATTTTTAGTACCTTCAAAGTACCAACTACTCGTAAATCTTCAAAGTATAGAGTGCATTAGTAGGCATTGCGATTTTATGAGACAAATTTGGGTAGCTCAAAGCGTGGCCGTATGCAAAATCCAAAAACGAATTGATTTCCTGTCCCCAATCACTCAATTGTAATAACATAACTGGATTATAGAATTCTTCAAGTTCGTAGCGAACTCTCAGTTCTGAAACACACATACTGACGTTACCCGTTTAATAATAAAGATAATGTACATCGTTAGTAAAACGAAACTAAAACTCATTGTCGGTTTACTGAGCCAGTTTCATACCGCATCTCGGAGCATCACGTTACGAGAGACGAGTTAACTCGTAGCCCGTAGCACCTTGAAACAAATTCCGTAGCTAAAACCTTTTGCGTATTACGGAACAAAGACTGAGACGAGTAGTTGCGGCAAATACCAACTGTGAAGTGCGGAGCAGAGGGAATGTGTTTCTTAAACATAATAAGAGTTAAAGTTAATACAAAATAGGCACGTGGTTACTTTGCGAGAAAAAGAAATGCAGATGAAGCGATTTACCTACTTAGATATTGAATGATGAAATAATTTCAAGACGGTCTATAACGATGGGTCTATGACCGCGGTCTACCTACGACCGTCTTGACGTAGCGTTAGAGCAAATTTAAGTTGATTTTTGAAGGGTGGTTCATCTCTCCCACCTAATAAAGCCTCCCAGGCACCCCCTACGTGATGAAAAGTAATATTATCTTCATCAATAGTTACGGATACGAATTCACTCTTTTTTTTATAGTGGCTCGACATAATGGCTTCCCTACGCCTGATGGAAAGCGAGAGAGAAGCCCAAGTCGCTGTGACAACGGGCAAGTAACTGTTTAGTTACCTGTCAGTTGCCACCGCCATGTCGGCCCAACCCCAATCCCCCACGAGCTCCGGAAACCCTACTCACCGACAGGAACATGACTCGGTAGGCTACCAAGTGAATGGTAAATTCTTATTTAGAAATATATTCAGTATGGAATTCAACGAAATTTTTGTAGTGGCACACTATCTTCCGTCACGGTGGTTTTCCGTCACCTGATGGAAAGCGAAGTGAAGACCGCATATCGCTGTAGTACCTAACCTTACTACCAAATCAAGACATGTCGGTTGTCACTACCAAACGAGCCTGTACCTACTGTAGAGACTATACTACTACTATACAGTCACTTTACGGCCGCTTCGCTCGTGGTCACCAGCCAGATGCGTAAACCCTACCACCGGCTAAAGAATTTTTGAATGTCAACATCTCAAAAGTTTGTTAGTATCACTTTTCAAAAATAAGGGGTAGCATCAAGGACAAAAAAAAACAAAAATTAAGTGTGACACTAAAAGCTGTCTACTTAGTATAAGTCGATATTTCTTGTAAGTAACGTCTAAGGAACACTCTGATTTGACTCTGAAGACTAAGGTAACTAATAAACTAAGACAACTGAGAGAAAAGGTATCTGTTCGTCACCAATTGAATAGCCACGGGTAGGGCTGCTTGACTAGGCGGCTCGTATTCAATAGCTTACAGCGTTCAATAGTTCGGACTATAACATACACTCTGTAGAGACATTTTGCATTCAAACCTCAGTTATCTTTGCTTTCGATCGGGATTACGGTAGCGACATTCCTCTATTGTGTACTACACTCAGTCAAATTAGAAATAAAGTTATAGTGAAAACAACTGCAACTTCGTAAAATGTTAACAAGAAATGACATTTTCGGAATCTCATTCATCGTAGAAGCAACATTCGTAGAAAGAGATTATCTACTGCTGCATTCGTAGCATCGGCTACGACGCCGAAACCACAAATTATGATGACATATATTAGATAATTTCATATTATTGTAAGATTAGTAATAACATATTTTTGCTTTCCGTTAAAAAAATAATTATATTTTAAGATTCTTTTGTTGGACAAACTTTTTGTTACTCAAGTACGATTTTTTCAATTGATGGATGAAATTTAACTGACTAATATATGTGAAACGATTGACAACAATATAACAGAAATGATAAATTATAAGATAATAGAATGAAGGCCTATCATATCCATTTTACATTTTATTACTCTGTTATGCATTGTCTGGCGATTTAAAATCTGACCTAAGAAAAACAAATAAAAAGATTGCCTAGCATTATCTGTTACAGTGCTACAATATATGAAAAGTGCAATATGGGTAAGCCATAAATTTCACTGTATGTTCATGGCCTTACTTCGTGTGCAACGGGGCGCACAATAGCACTCAGCGACGTTTTGCAGCAATATCTCAGTTATCTTTGTGTCAGATACAATTTTTCTTCCCTATTGTGTTACTATGGTATGCTGAATTGGAATAATGGCAGTCGGACGCGTATAGTCCGACTGCGGAGGTGAAATATCCAAGCCATATGTTAGATTATACTGCAATATTTGTTTTTCTTGGAACAAAGTTGTGTACATCACTTTAGTCGATTTTCCAATATTCCGATGTTGTGTGTCGGTATTGTATTCAAAGCTAACCTAAATTATTATCGGTATTACACTTATGTGTGTACACAAGGTATCGATAATTATAATGTAGGGGAGACCAGGTACAAAAGTAACGGCGGGTCGAAAGTAACAAATGCTCTCTAGATTTATCCAATGGGTGAAAGGTCACTTTGCCGGCTTCACAATTCTGAATACAAACTCTAATTTTATCTTTAAAACGTAATAAGAGTATATACTCTCAATGAACTCTTTACGTTGCTTTTCCGAATCATGATCGCAAGAATGGAGACGGTGTGAATCCTGAAGTACTACGTACCTAGAAGCTGACTGCATTTCAAATGCATTTTATATGCGGACTCAGATGTAATGCTAACTGAGAGTCGAAAGAAAAATGATGCCAAGCTAGCGTTTCATTTCATCGGAAAATTAGTTATTCGATTTGCGAATGATTTTTCACCAGAATATCCGGCTGCATTTTATATTCGCGCTATGAATTTTGAGCGTAGTTCCAACATTTTTTTTCTATAGTAAAACTGTTATAGAATACAAGGGTACTTCAAAACGTGTGAATCGCGGATACATTCATTTGAAAACTCAAAAGGAAATATCGTCAAAGAACAGTTGCAGCTCTAAATAATCCCAAAGATGAGCTTTCATTTGACTTAGTCTTATGTAAACAATTTTCAGCTAATTGAAAACTAGAAAGTAGATAACATATTTAACCGCAATCAAAAAGGAGGAGGTTCTTAATTTATCTGTATGTATTGTATATTTTTTTTTTACGATTATGTTAAAAAAAAACCAGGTACAACCAAAACCGAGAAGTCAATTGACAAACGGTACACCAATGTCAAGTTATTTCTCATTTGGTCACTTTAAACCTAAAAGACCGTAGAAGACTATAATAAATACGAATGGCATCCAACCCCATATATTTAACAAAGATTAATTAGATCGCAAGACAGAACTTGGTTCCTTTGATTCTTCACCCTACCGAGTGAAAATTGCTCTAAAACAAATAAACGGCAAATATAAACATTGAATCGAAACAACGATGCGGAGCGAACATTTTCATTTCTTAGCTGAAACGATATATCTCCCACATGACACGAGAAAACAATAACTTCACGGAGCTCTCGAGTCGACACGTGAAAACAAAGCAGTGTGCCCTCGAAAGTTATAAATTTTGGATGCTGGCGTTTAAAACGACATGACCTTTTTGCTCGCTACGGCCCGCAAGGGCTCGTGAACTGTGAGGCTTTACTGCCCCGTACTTTTTGAGGCTGAATGACTGAACTGAAGGCTCAAAGGCTCGTGTCCATATACTAGTCGATGATCGGAGTTAGTTCGTATGCAGAATGTAAATGTGTCAAGTTAGTCTTAGTACTCTAGGAACTGGTGTCGGATATTATAAAAATGTTTAATCCTTTCTCTTCCAGTCTATCCAGTCTTTTTTAAGTTATATTAAGAACATGACATTTAAGTATCTTAAGCAAAGAGTCGTCAGGTTGCTTTAAACAAGATGTGGTGTAAGCCTCATAGTTTCCAAGTTTCTCGCTTTTCATAATAAAAGATTGCGTAAGCTAAGCAGACATTAAATTCAGTAAGCATTTTCTTAACGGTACATTAATTCTATTGTATTATTTAACCTATTAGTTATAATAGAACCATCTTTATTATCTGTATATGAATTGGTTTAAATTACATATTTTTCAAATGCGTCCAAACTTTCATGAAAAATAAACTTTTACACTCGATTAAAACCCTCTAGTATGCATATTGGCATCCAGCACCCAGGGCTGGCTATGAATGCGTAAATAGGCCTGCAAACAAATTTCGGAGTAGCGCATGTATTGTTAATCAACAAATTAATCCTATCAGTTTTGGGCGACATTGTGAAATCTACTGAAAATAACGGTTGGTTTGGTGACGTTGATTAAATATGTGGCGCGATGTGAGCATAATCATACCGTTATAATGCTATTGTTATGCAACTAGCTAGCTTGCATTGTCACTGTTTTGCTTTGGATTCGGAGAATATTACGCTCCAAAAAGTTAATAATTTATGAGGGGCCATTTGAATAAAGCTTAGCGTAACTGAAAACTAGGGTTATTTCTAGATGAATCGGTGAAATTCGTGCGCAAAATTGACACTTACATACTATGCGTACAAATTTTCTACACACAATTACAGTGGTTTTATGGTATAAAACTGAAAGTCAAATAAAAATGAAATTATTATAATGTACGAAATAATTATCTCTTCTTAGGCGTTTTCCAACTGCCTTTATTAACTGTCTCTACCTGTATTTGGCGAAAGTTACCGTTGATCAAATTTATTGAGGTAGCGGCTTTCTTGATATGGCCGGTTCATCTGGTTGGTGGGCGGTCGGGAGCTCTCCTTCCTTCTACGTCATGAAATAACTAACTAAAAGCTTTTGGACCTATCAGTAAGGATACAATAATAGCTTCATTAAAACTAGGCAATCAATCAAAATACTAGACACAACCAAAATAATTACACGAGGCATAAAAGCATCTACTTCGCGAACGGCCATTAAGTCCATTTATCTGAAACTACCACTAAAAACACGTCTCAGATAAATATAAAAGAACGCTCGACAAAATTGCTATTTGTCTTAAACCGCGATATCGTAGCGCATCAACGGTATAAAAGGCTCCGTAAAGCACGAGGCAGTAACGAATAAAGCCGAGTATATAGGGGACATGTTTCGCCATCCCACAGGACCATTGTTATGGCCAAATAAAACTAGTTTACAGCAAGCTCTCGGGTCTCGCGCTTAGCAACTTTATCTGAAACTCGAACCGTTGCCTCGCATACACTGGAAATGCATTTTGTAAGAATTCTCACGTATTTTCTTTATGTCTGTTTAAGTAAAGAATATCAGCCATCTACAAACATTAAGGTATTCAACTTAAAGTCGTTTAGAGCACATTAACCCATATTAAACTATATTCATTTCATTAAATTCAATAAATACCTACACGCATACAATTATAAGTGAAATTATGTTCGAGTAGGGGAGACCGGGTATAAAAGTAACGGCGCGGGTCGAAAGTTACAAATGCTCTTTAGATTTATCCAATGGGCGAAAGGTCGCTTTGCCGCCTTCAGGTGACAGTCCTGTGTCCCGACTATCACCTGAAGGGTCTCCCCTATAGTCCGAGTGTGTGTAGGTAAATGTGTATTATAAAATAAATTAATAGTTTAAAAAGCACTAGAAAAATACGCTTTTAACTTTTCTCATAAGTGAACTCAAGACAATGATACGAAATTCCATCCTGGAATGCCATATCTTTGTATTGTCATTAGAACTGCACACAGCTGTCTATTTTCATAATGTTACGATACTTTGAAGATGGTTAAATTGCTCCTAGTTATATACCTTAGATTCTACTACATAATTATTTACCTTCAGGTTGACCTAAAGACTGTTAATTAGGCATGATGAACATTTGCGTTTTATGAAAACTGTCAAATGACTTTGCTTCTGCTTTAATCAAATAGTAAATTATTGTTATCGTCTGTTTTATTAAGTTACTTCGCCCTCAAACTTTATTTAAATAATTAATACTGCTGAAAATAGTTTGAAGGTGAAGAATCAAATTACAAGGGCCCTTCCAATTAGAATTAAGAGCGTTAGACCGATGAAGTAGTTAGGATTTGATAAAGGTCTGGAACAGTATTTTAAAATTGGCGAAGAAATGGGAACGTTAATACGAGAAGACAAATTAGCTAAAGGTCAGATTAATGTCCAGTGAGTGAGTAAAGGAGTACACAAATGGTGATTGTAAACAAGGTTTCGAATGCAATGCTGTTAGTAAATGCACAACGTACTCGTATAAATACAAAGCTTTACCTACTTTAAATTAATTTTATATTATTCAAATTTAACAGTGTGGCACGTCCCGACGAAGCTTCTAGCAAACTTATATTTATGTTCCAAGCGATGTTAGTTAAACAATATCGCAAATGCATCTAAGACATTTCTTATGATATGCATTTTCGACCTACAAAAATTGATGTTCTTTAACAAGAAAACAATTAAAGTTTATTTTATGTTTGCAAGAACTCCATATTATACTTTGATATCAACGATTTGGATACGAATAAAAAATTAAATAATAGATGTTTCGTCATCTTAAGTCTTGAGTTCCCTGCCGGTTTTCTAGATGTAAGCAACTTTCGAACCCGGCGGTTAAATAATCATAGTTAACTACCAAATTAATGAATTAAGACTAGACATAACAAACTACGCATAACCATTATTATTTCTACGATTTAAAAGTTCTTGATTCGATAAAGACAAGAGTGTACAATTCTATTAAGCACTGCTATTCAACAGATTTAGTATTCGCAGTGCGTTCCTTAAAACTCCTCAGTGATAAGTATTTAATGTGGCCGTTTCCAGATACGACTTTGCAGTGTCGGCCCAAGTCCTCGCGTAAATATTAATTAACTTTTTCAGTGACTCTGTTAAATTATACGACGGGCGAAGAATAGTATGCATGAGTATTTGCCGCGCGGCGAGCAACATTATTTCATAAGCCTCCGACGAGCGTAGCCGCGTGCCTCTCATGTTTTTACATGAAGCTCCCGATTGAAATGTAAATTGGATTCGAATTGGTCTGCGAAGCCAACGTATTACCAAAAAAGTTGCGAGGGTAAAAATGTCGATGCTTTCATGGATTTGGGTGTGACTTGAAAAATGATAGCGTTGATAATCTTATTTTTATTGCCCGTCTAGTTATACTGTATAATTTTTTTCGGTAAGAATTATGTTTGAGAATATTTTTATGACGCTATTGCATTAAGATTCGCTTAGTAAGATATGCTGTTATATCGTTGAATTCGTCTTTGAGGTCGTGTTAGTTTATTTTTATGTCTTTTCTGAATATAAAATTATAATGTAATCAATGTTATGTGGATTATATTACGTTACAAATCGTTTGTCTTGCTATGATAAATAAAACTTTAAACATTCGCGTCCCATTATAATTAAAACTTAATTACTACACTCTAGCGTAACATTTATTATGTAAGTAGTACTTGCTGCTAAGTACCCTTTACCGACGAACATGTATGAAGAGATTGATGAATGTGGACGAAGCAAAAGTTGTGTGCCAGAATCGTAGCAAATGGATGGACGTGATCTCTGCCTACCCCTTTGGGAGAAAGGCGTGACGTTATGTATGTATGTAATTGCTGTGGTCCAACAAATTGATTCTACATATGACTACGGTTATTGCAACACAGCCGAAACATCAAGCTGTAAATAGGTACACACAGTCCCGTTAATCTACGTTAAAATATTTACATGACAAAAAGAAATATTTATGTGCCTGGGTGGAAAAGACTAGGACATCAGATGAAGTGTGTAGATTTTAAAGAAGGGTAAGATCCTTCAAGATGACTCACCGGCATAAATTGAAAAGAAAAAATATTGCGGCCATAGTCTGAGCACAGAACAGGTTTATGGTAATGATAGTCAATGACCTAAGCTGCTAAATAAATACGAATTCACACCAGAAAAGGTTACCCCGTTATTTCAGGAAAAAAATCGCAGGTAGATCGAACTCTTTCGAAGATAACTTTCACCCAAATTTAATATTTAAGAACACGATATACGTGGGTTGGTTCTCAAACAGATACTCATATACACTTCTTAGCGAACCACTAGTGAGGCCAGCCGACTATAAAATGTAAGTACATTTATACTGAAAATGTTAATGTAATTTGTTAAGCGTACAAAAAGAATGGTATGTTGGTGTGCATGTAGGATCGCAATAAATACGCGGTAGCTACGGTAATTTCGGTCGGTACAATCTCATAACTGCATTGTCTGGTCTGGCTGCGGTCCAGCTTGCGAAAAAGCCAAGTCGCGAAGGACTTTTTTGCTTGTCACACATTTGTAATGACTATTATATGGACATTTGTGCTTTCACACATAAAGTTTCGCTACAAATGCTCCGACGGAAAGATCCGCACATTTCTCTTCTGTTCACTTCTGTTGTCCTACCATTAGATTGTCACTATGTAGTAACAAAAGTGAAAGAAGATGAACGATAGTGTAGAAAGATGGAGTAAAGATCTCGTTTAAATCTTTATAACTCTTTCAAAATTAGGTGTTGGAACTGTCTAGCATGGTGGTTACTCGTGACGTCATGGTCAAATGATCAATCTCTACACATTATATTTTACTATGAGAGTTTTATTCGAATACATCGATAGGCGTTAAGTAGTGTTCATATTGTATGACGTTCCATTAAAATTCCATATTTTATATTGTCTATACCCTATTGAATTTGTTTTACCATTCATTTTTCCAACGTTCCAACAATAGCTGATGAAGATGTCAGGGTGAGATGTGTTTTTGAATAAAAATGTCTTACACAATGCTCATGACTAATGGATTTAATCTCCGCTGAAGGAGTACTATAAAAGGGCTTATAGTTAAAAGCGAGAGCTTTTACCCTCGCCAAGCATTAGCTCTGAAAAACGAAAGTAAAATTACTCTTTATTTTTAGATATAACACAAAATAAAGAGTAATTTTACTTTCGTTATTGAGAGCTTTGTAATCTTAACTAATATTATAAAGCTGAAGAGTTTGTTTGTTTGTTTGAACGCGCTAATCTCAGGAACTACTGGTCCGAATTGAAAAATTCTTTTTGTGTTGAATAGACCATTCATCGAGGAAGGCTTTAGGGTATATAACATCACGCTGCAGCTATTAGGAGCGAAGAAATAATGGAAAATGTAAAAAAAACGGGGGAAAAATAACTATTCCACGCGGACAAAGTCGCGAGCACAGCTAGTCACATAATATTGTTCGTCCCATCCTCAAAGAGTATTAGATGATTTTGATGATTAGTTGTTCTTAGTTTGTAAAAAGAGGTATGGTAAGAGGTAAGTGGTTAAGAGAGGTAGGATAACAGGATAGTTGACTTGACGACCCACAAACACTCGGAAGTCGAACGCGAAATCCAGATGAGTCGCGATAATTGAAACTTGTTTATTCCGCACTGTTTGTTTGTTTGTTTACGAACCAACAGAAGTCGTAACAAAGTTATTGTTCGGCGGTCGCTGCGGCCTCTCGGCTCCACTGCAAGAGCTCGCCCCGTTTCCTTCTGTAATTGGCCCATCGGACGACATCATTATTATCTAATTACGAATTGTTGAACTTTCTCTCGCCTTTTTGAACAGAAAATAAAGAACCGCCCGTTTCATTAGTGCTGCGTCGATGAGGCAAACAGTCTGTTTGTTTTGTTTCTGCAATTACATATTTTGTTAAGCTGGAAAAGTTGCTAGAAGGGACTTTGGTGCCGCGAAATGCTTTTGATCTATTGTCTTTTAATTAGAGTAAGGCTTTTGAACTTTTGTCTTCTAATTAGAGTTTTCTTATTACAGATAATACAAATTGTATTAAAATTACAGAAATTAAATTAGTCCGTTCGTTGTTTAGAATGTTGGTAAGTAGTTCTAATATAAACGACAATAGGCTCTAAAGATATTTTGTTGATAAATCATAACATATGAAGTTTTAGGGATATAATACGCACATACCTTTATTAGCCCAACTTTTCAGACATATTACAACGGCCGTGGTCACGGAAAAGATCTCGTTAAATCCACCTGCCCCATTGCTCATAGCAAATATCTTATACTTACTTTGTGAACGTAGGTACATGCTAGTTACAAATGTTTTATGGATATTAAACATTTCTATGTCCCGCACAACACGTCAAGGCAATTCCTGCGGAGACGTATCTTAATATGGCATTTCCTCAGGAGCAATTTATTTTCTTGACAAGCACACGTGGTAGTCTTATTTATGTGTTTCTTTTTTGTATAGGAGAATTCCCATCGTTTGCGAGTTTTACTATAGTGTAGCGACGTCACAAGCTTGAATCAAAAGAATATATGAATAAACAAGAAATTTTAATTATAAATGATGGGACGGCTGAACGAACATAGAGCACTCTTAAATATATTTCTTCGCATTAAATAAGTAAAAGTCTGGCGTAACAATTTAGGCTAACTTCGATAAGACCAAATAAACCTCCAGTCATCCTTCATACGACTATGTACTTAGGCCATTGACGTCAATTTGTTCCCTATTATGAACGACCAACCTACAACGGGGTCTACCAGTCGCTTCCTATATGCTGACGATCTCGCCATGGCGGCCCAAGCGGCGACTTTCGAAGAGGTGGAAGAAATGCTGAAGATGGGTTTGGAAAGCCTGGATGCTTATTATGATGCTAATGCGCTAAGACCTAACCCATCTAAAACACAGTCCTGTGCCTTCCACCTCCGAAACAGAGAAGCTGATCGTACTCTAAGGTTGACTTGGCGAGGAGTCGATGTGGAGCATTGTCAGCACCCGCGTTACCTTGGCTTGACACTGGACAGATCCCTTACGTTTAAGGCTCATTGCGCCGGTGTTAAGCGGAAGGTCGGCTCTCGCAATAATCTTCTCCGTCGACTTATTACCACCTCGTGGGGCGCAACTCCACATGTTGTACGTACGACGGGTCTCGCACTGTGCTTCTCGGCAGGTGAGTTCGCATGCCCTGTGTGGCACAGATCGGCGCACTCGAAAGAAGTGGATGTGGCACTGAACGAGACCTGTCGTATTATTACGGGATGTTTGAAGCCTACTCCGCTAAACAAGCTCTACCCTCTGGCCGGAATCGCGCCCCCTGACGTGCGCCGAGAGGTAGCTTGCGGCATCGAAAAGCGGAAGCAGGAGACCGACCACAGACATCCTCTGTTTAACCACTGTCTGCCAAAAGGAAGGTTGAAAAGCCGGAATAGCTTCGTGAGGCGGACCAAAGCTGCTACAGCTCAGCCTCCGGATGCAAGGATTGACCTTTGGATGGATAGAGCACCCCCGCCGCCCCATTACATATTACCGGCTGAAGGTCTGCCTCCTGGTCGGGAGGAGCCTTGGCCTGTGTGGAGAACCCTTAACCGACTTCGATCCGGGGTTGGCCGATGTAGATCCAATTTGGTTAAGTGGGGGCTAAACGGGAATTTGCATGCTGGATGCGACTGTGGTGCACCACTGCAGACCATGGCACATTTGCGCACCTGCCAGCTGTGTCCCACTACGTGCACAATGGTCGACCTTTGTAAGGCGACCAATAACGGCCTCCAAGTCGCCAGGTTTTGGGCGGGTTCCGTTTGAGGTGAAGTACCATTGACTCGATAAGAAGAAGAAGAATGACTTGCGCATCGGCTTAGGTTACTGACAAAGGGTTTCGAGACTGAGATTTAAGGGTGAATATACTAAAGCTACCTAGGTGTATAGAATTGATAGTGATGTCTTCAACATTCATTTTTTGATTTCAAGGAAATATTATGTGATTAATTTAGATAGAACGTTTTTCGGATATCAGCTGAACTCTCCGTTTAACTATCTCTCTGACAGTCACTGTGAATTATATAAAGTTTTTTCTTCAGCAGCTAGGCTGTGTCCTATGTGTAGCAATACTGAGTCTATGAGCTTCGGTTTGTTTAATATCAAAAAGGTCGCTTTATCGTCTTCCACTGTTAATAATAAAGAAAAACAAAGTATATTAAGATCAGAATGTTCAAATATGCGTGATATGTGGGCCAGAGTTCGTATATTCTAGAGCTTTCATAGACGAAACCTCATCAATGTGATAATTAAACATCTCAATAAATTCCCTGCGTGACTCTGGAGATATTTTTCACTGGCAAATTGGTCGAGCTAATTCCAATCTGAGTTTCGTGACCGCTATTAATTTTAACGAGACTCTTATGGTGAATAGAACTAACGATGTGGCTGGAACATAACGAGCACATATGTATGTAATTGGGATGGTGGCTTAATTTGAAAACCCGTACGATTGCTGTAATTTAAAGTTGATAATATGATCTCGGCTTAAGTGGGCAAAAAATTAACGAGAATTTGGCAGACGAACGTTTAAGCTACATGAAATATTTCATTATTAAAACATATTAAGCTATTTTCAATACTCGTGGCGTTAATGTTTTGATTGAAATACAAAGTGATATCACTACAGTGTCTATCTAAAGAAAAAATTTACATAATCCAAACAGAAATATTGAAAAAACACACAGATAGCGATCGTTCAAACATTAACTATAGCGTTGTTAATTACAGAGAAAAGATAATTTTGGCTCCGCAATTTATCGCCTAGAAATCAGTAGCCAGATAATAATGTTTTCGTCACTAGGGAAAAATAAAAGAGTTTGCTATTGATGTTATGTGAGTGATGGATGGTATGGACGATTGTGATTAATGAATATGTTGAACATGACATTTTCATAAATTTATTGTAACACTATATTTGCAGGATGGTTACCGAAAGGTAGGTAAGGTAGATAGATATACTTTATTGCACACCATACAATTGACTTAAAACTAAGTATAATAAACATTTGCTGAACAATTGAGCGGCCCTATCTCTTTAAGCGATCTCTTCCAGACAAGGGAAGAGGAGAGATTAAACAGAAAGGGTGAGGTGAGCTATCGACTGAAACCGAAATTGATGATAGTCAAATTTAAATAATGAATACATAAAGGTTGATTATGATCACCGTCATACCGTATGGCTTCCGCTAGAATCGCTCAAATATCAAGATCCAGAGGCCCTACTAGGAAGATAAGAGAGAAGAGGCGACTTTTCCCAATGTATACGATTTTAGGACCTTAAAAAACGAGCCTACAAATTCCTCAAGGGCCGGCAACGCACCTGTGACTCCCCTGGTGTCCTTCATTTCAGCCCACAGACACCATAGTATCTATCTATAGCGTGAAGTGATCCCTTACCATCAGGTGACCTTCAGGTCCATTTGACCCCTCTGCCAAGAAAAAAAGATCGTTCGATGGGTCATCACGTCTTTTTGTACCCTGAATGCCTTAATGCCCCCCATTTGTCCTTACCGTGGTCATTCAGATCGCTGTTGGCGGGTCTGCAAGAGATAGTTGTTCGTTTTAAAACGACTCGATTCTTTAATCGAACGATGGTTTTTTGTTCGTATATGGTATGGCATTTGGATCGACCAAATATAGTCACTGATTCTTCTGGACTTCCACAATCGCAAGCCGGAGTCCTTAAGTACACATAAGCAGATAAGGTACTTTACAATACAATAGTTAAGTTAACTTCCAAAACGTTTGACCTTTTAAAAGGTCCTTAGCTTTATGGGCAACGCAAACTTTTTATTCCATTTAAAATGGCGTCTGTCCAATATGGCATCAAGCAAGATGGTGCTTAATTACTTTTTAAGTACGTTTTAAAAGCTTACCTGAGCAAAATTCACCTGTTGTTTTTATGTGTTCACGGTCGTATGTGTTTGATAAAAATATATGATTACAATAATCTTTCGTAATGTTAAGGGAAATGCCGCATTTAAAACATGCAATTTAATAATAGAGCACTATATATCTAACAATAGTATATCTCTAAATATAACTATGAAACATTACATTTTGAAATAATTTATACAGATTTATCACACAAACAGCAGTTTTTTTTTTCTAAAATTCATCAGTCTACAGCAGTCCCTCTGCTGGACATAAGCCTTTCCAGTTGTTCGCCACATTGGACAAACATCTGGAGGCTATACCCATAATTGCCACGGTGGGCAGGCGGGTTGGCGATCGCAGGGCGTCGCCTCTCGCATCGGTGACGCTGCAACCCGTCATCGGCTTGTGGTATTTAGCCGTCAATCGTGATGGATAAACCGTCACCAGTCGGTTGCCAGAGCTTCGTCTGTTATTCAGTAGAATGCCCCACAGACAGGTGAGGGTGGCTTGGAGCGAAAAGATGATAGATCCCTCCCTTACATCCCTTTCTAAATTTACCAGACAATAATCGTATCAACTACTTATTTAAAATTTCCACTACACCTTGTTATATGTACCCGAAGATCTCAACACATAAATAAGGAAAAAAAGTCTCTGGTTGCAAATGTTACCTCGGACATATAGAACGAAAGTTCTTTAATTTCCGTTCGCTTCCTTTTTACCTTTCGCATCAAAGTTACCTGTTACTAAGGTAGCTACTTTTAAACAGGTAAAATACTTACCTAATATTGAAGTATGTTCTAATGCCATGACAAAATAAATATCCGTATTAGATGCCAAAGCTTTGCAGCACAATACATACACGGATCTGTTTGGGATAAAAGTTGCTTGTTAGGGTGCGTCCACATCTGACGAATGCGCCGCGAATGTGCGGCTCGCGACTTGTCCGCGAGCCAGTGGCGTAACTACAGGGTGGCAAAATGCCATGGGCCCCTAGCCATAAGGGGCCCCAGTCAGAGGACAATCCAAATTCCCCACATAATTTACTAACATAGATTAAGTTAAACTTTTTTACTAAACAACGGATCAGTGTTATCTGAATAAATGAATCTATTATTTATTATAACACATTCAGTGAAAATTTTATGAATTAGCCACGAGCCTCGAATGGTATGCGCCACGCCACGGTAACGCGAGCTGTACGCTAGTTTGCGCACGTGCATTTTTGGTTCGTTCTCCACTCCTGCGCCGCCCGTGCGCCGTTCGCGCGCGTAACACAATCCCTTAAAGAATTGTCAGACTTAAAGTACATTTGTGAGTGAAATCTGTTTTATTGCTCTAGAATAATTTATAGGAGCTTAGCAAACAAACTGACATTATCACAGTGGGTGTCATTAAAACGGACTTTAAGAACAACTTTCCAAAAACGACCCACTTTTGGTTAAAACACAAAGTCACAAGTTCAAAATGATACAAAAACATAGTCCCGTTACGCAAAGTGGTTCCCCTTAAAACTTCACAACATCTATTACTTAGTTCATCGTATCGTATGAAAGTAACAAAGACAAGTCACCAAAACCTCGTTATAAATCGCGTTTCGCTCGACTTAACTTTATCTCCACGCTTTCAGTAGGCAAGTGAATAGATATAATATAAGATATAACACTGAGATTTCACTTTTCATTAATCCTGACTTACCGGGTGCCGGTGGCTCGTATTTAGTTGTAATGCCTTCTGAATCAAGAGTCGTGGGTTCGATCCTCATCCAGAAAAAACTTTCATGTGTTTGTTCTGAGTGGATGTTAGTATTGTATTCAAGTAGGTACAAACTTTTTGTTATTTCGTACATCGTTGAATGAGATTTTCATAGCACAAGTGATTAAACTACTTAGGTACTTTAGGTCACTGAATGAGAAGTAGTCTTATAAAAAAAATAGTTTGAACTAAATTCCCAAGCCACTTTCTAGCATGCTATTTTTTAGCGAGATTAGGATACCTCAAATGTATGGCCGTTACTTTTAACACCTATCAAGTTAAGCCTGTTGCCAAGGGTCTCTCAGAAAATATTCAAATTTGTTATAAATAATTAAAAAGCTTCATTTTCGAAGTTTATCTGACTCTGAACCTTAATAGAAGCCGAAATCAATTGTTAATAATGCTTAACGCAATATCTATTTTCGTGGAAACACAAGTTTCTGATCGCTGTTATACATTTTATTGTGGTATAGTCAAACAGAAGCAAAGTGATTCTCAAACTTGGAAAATCTAATTTCTCGATGTATTTGAAAGGACGTTTTATATTGAAATTCAATAACAGTTGCCTTGTCAGCGCGGGCTGCGGCCCCTGACGGCTAGTCTCTAGCATAATATGGATTGGCGAACATAGATGCACTTTGTTTGTCCCTCGCAAACTGAGTTAGATAAACACAGTATGCACAAAGCCTTTATATATTAACTCTGTTGGCAAAAGTTCTTCATGCTAATATCAACAATTTGTGCTTGTTTTTATATACCGACGCAGAAATAGGCACTATGTTAAAAGCTTAGAGTGTTTGGACTGATGAACTGATTTCGATATAAATGTCTGGTTAATGAAACAAGAAATAACATTATTAGAAAAATCAAAAAATACATACCTATAAAGCGTTTTGATGTACGGTACACCCCCGTGCATTAAAAAGCTCTGTCAACTTTAACTACGGGGCTGCTATTGGAGCAATTTCTTACCCAAACCAGTAACAATGTTTGACCTGACACAAAATTCGAAACCGGAATTTCTTGGTGTTGGGGCGGCATTTGCTACCTCCATAACAAATGTTGTCTTATAAGAATATCAAATCAAATATTTCGGCCATTAACATTCCGTAATTCTGCTGAATAAATATTCCTCGCATACTTTAAACTTAAGCCGAAACCCATTTAAGCCACCTTAAATACAGCGGGCCAAAAATTTACTAAGAGATGTCTAACAAAACGAAATTTTTCTAATAAAATAAAGTGACTTTTTTTTACTATACCTATCCCTAGTTTTTTTATAATTTAATCAACAACTAAAATAGAAATGAAATGTCATTTGAATCAACATGCAATGTGAAGCATCCCAAAAATTTCATTTGCGTTATGTGAACTCGTGAAAATAGTTAGAACCAACCAAATTAATCAACTTTAGTCAAAAACATTTAATTGGTATACATTGTTGGTGCATATTACAAGCTTTTGACCGAAAACTTAATTTTAATTACATTTTAGGTAGGTTCTGGTGGATAGGAATATTGTTTTGTAATGCTAAAAATGTTTTTGCACTATTTTTACTCCATGAACAAAATGCGGATGTTAAAATACCTCACAGCCTTTCTGAAACTAAATTGACTGATCAACCTAAGCTCGCATACATTCCTGACCGAAGAGAGAAAAAATACCTACATTATATTAATAAAATCAAAAAAAACTATCGGGACGGACATTATCATCAACAGCTTAAGTTATGCCTGCCTACTACTATTCTTCAAAACTGGGACGATAGTCGACCATGCTGACTAAGTGCAGTTTGGTCGATCTAAGAATAGAATTATATTTATTTTTTATTTTTACAGTGTACCAAATTTTGAGGACTATTAGTGTCATGAACATGGCCACAGGAAAAGGCTTTTAATAAAAATGGTTACGTTTGTGACCGCATGTAAAACTCTTTCTTTTACTTTTTTATTTTTATCTCTTTTGTTTCTGATATAAATCCTGTCTGTTGCTAATTTCTATGCGTGGTGTCTCTCTTGCCATTTATGTGTTTTCTGTGTTCTTCTTTAATTTTTTCCTATTTCCCTGAACGGGACCAGAACTGACCGTTAGCAATAAATAATACGACATTGATGTACAGTAACATCCCTACGTCAATTGTTTAGATCACGAAAATTTTATTGAGGGCGAATTACAAGTTTGTGTACAATTAAACGTTACGCCGGCACGTTAATCCTCGGGCCGGGTATAGTTTAAAGTTAGACAACATAAATTAAACAAGTTCGAGACGAGTTACGCTAATGTACCCGATCTACGGGAGCCGTGCTGCGTTTATCATCGCCCAAAGTTACAAGCAAGTTTGCAGTCCTTCATCGTCGGCGCAGTACAATGGGTTGCAGTGAGTTGATCTATTGTTTTGATACTTATCGTCAACTAACAATTGGCTAACAAAGACTTGCAGGTAAGTAGGCCGGTCTGGTTAGCCAACAAGGAGGCACGTACATTTATTTTAGTGATTTTAATCTCTGGCGTACGAATTCGGACAGAAACCATTCACTTCACAACTAAACAGCTGTAGTGTAGGTACTCGTTTCTTTTTCTGTCGTATTTTGTAATCCTTAATATTTTACAAAAAAATTACATGACGTCATCTTTTAGCTATAATTATGGCATTGATTTCGTCAATTAATTAAACTAACAATATAGATAGTTTAAAAATATAACTAAATTTAAGACATAAACAGATTTTAGCTGTGAAATCTATTGGCACAGGCCATCTCACATTTTGTAGAATACAGGCAGTGGCTTTTTAATGTAATTTATTTATCGTTACTAAAATATATTGTTACTAAAATAATCTATCTAACCCTTAACTTTATTGTACACTACAACATGTCATCCATGAATCCTAGCGTCGTGAATATCAAGTGATACTGTAGAGATTTGTCAGAATATGTTCCGCTAGTCATAGAGATTTGTCTTCATATACTGCGGCGTGCCTCCTATACTGTGACGACAGCCGCCATCGTTTGTCAAGTGTCCGGCACTAGAGTTTACGGTCAAACCAGTCTCGGTTCCTCTCATCTCTCAGTTTATGGCATAGTAAAGATAAGAGTATACATAGTTCTAACAATAACTCTACGCGGCCTTTCATATTTTGATTGTATTAGAGCTTATAAAGTAATGAACATAATAATTATATTAGATGTTCAACCAACGTGGAGAGGGCTATGTCTGGCAGCGGACTGCAAAAGACTGATGATGTATTGTTACTTGGTTAATCTTGGACATCTCGCATCCAGCACCTTGCACAAAACGTCACTGTACCTAGCCTGAGGGCGTCCCTACACTAAGCTAGGTAGTACTTATGTATGATACCATATTATTATGTTTACTGCGAGTACTGCTATCGTAAAAAAAACTTCTCTAAAGCGACTCAATAAGCCGCAGTTGTTATTTTTACCGACGTCTAAGATAAAATGATTGACCTACTTTTAGAAAATTCTACTTCAATTTTGTTTTCCCCGGGGCAGTAATTTAGATTTGCTTTCGATTTAATTTTTTATTAGAAATGAATAAGAGAAATATTTTGCCTGTAATTTTTCGAAGTGGTTTCGTAAAAGCGGTAACGTCGAGTTCAAAGAAAATTCTGTTTTTTTAATATTATTTAGAAATTTTCATATCATATTATGATCATGATATCAGTATTAATATTTTTATGTATTTGTTATAGGGTTATATAAATTATTAGGATTGGCAAATCTTATGAAGGATAATTTAGATACATGCAGTGTCGTCGTATAATAACACATGGTTAGGTAAGTATTACAAGATTTACAAGCAACGACAGTAGGTACCTTACCTATAGTATCCAAATCATTAAGTAAGGTTTAGTATAGTGACTAAGTTACTTGTATTTATTATGATTAATTATCTACACTAATATTATAAAGAGGAAAACTTTGTTTGTTTGGTTGTAATGAATAGGCTCAAAAACTACTGGACCGTTTTTAAAAATTCTTTCACCATTCGAAAGCTACATTATCCACGAGTAACATAGGCACAATTTTATTTTGGAAAAAAAAACTTTACGCGGACGAAGTCGCGGGCGGAAAGCTAGTCCGTAATAAAAATACGGAATTTCTCATTACTTTATGGCTCAAACATCAAAACCTAACCTATTTGTAGGTTATACATAGATAGGTATCTCATCAGCCTATTCTCAGGATTGATCGTCTTCAATTAGTGTAGATAGTATAGGTACTATCATGCGAAGCACCTGGAATTATTCTAACAAACTTCGAACTATACAAGTTAAGCTTGTCGGACAGCGTCAATAGAGCAGTTCTGATATTAACAGTTCGCCGGATAGATTGGTTGCCTCGGGCCGTTCAAAGGATTGCCCAGTGCGCACACAGTTTCGGCAGAACCGCCAAGCTAAAGCCAAATAGATACAGCACTAATTATTCTCCTTAGCTTAACACAGAAAGCCCTTCTATTCACGATAATCCAGAATTTGAATATAAATATTCTTTCATCATCATCATCATCATCAGCCTATTGCAGTCCACTGCTGGACATAGGCCTCTCCAGTTGTTCGCCACTTAGGGAAAACGTCTGGATATACCCATAATCGCCACGCGCGCTGGGCAGGTGGGTTGGCGATCGCGGGGCGTAGTTTCTCGCTCCAGTGACGCTGCTGCCATCGGTCATCGGTCTGGGGTATTTAGCTACGCCTTAAATTGTGATGGTTATACCGCCATCAGTCGGTTGCAATCGCCTCGATTGTTATTCGGCAGGATGCACCACGGGCAGGTGAGATTGGCTTGGAGCAAAATGATGATTATACCGCTCCCTTACATCCCTTATTGGCCATTGCACATTAAACAGTTGACTTAAAACATCTAAATATATAAAACTCAAAGGTGACTGACTGACTGACTGACTGACTGACTGACTGACATAGTGATCTATCAACGCACAGCCCAAACTACTGGACCGATCGGGCTGAAATTTGGCATACAGGTAGATGTAATGACGTAGGCGTCCGCTAAGAAAGGATTTTGATCAATTCCACCCCCAAGGGGATAAAATAGGGGATGAAAGTTTCTATAAAACTTTGTCAATTTTAAGCCGATTGGGCTAAGACTTTGCATGTGTAAAGCTACTACGACGTAGGCATCCGCTAAAAAAGGGTTTTGATCATTTCTACCCCAAGGGGGATAAAATAGGGGATGAAAGTTTGTATAAAATTTTGACAATTTTCAGCCAATTACTATGACTTTGCATGTATAAAGCTACTATGGCGTAAGCATCCGCTAAAAAAGGGTTTTGATCATTTCTACCCCAAAGGGGATAAAATAGGGGATGAAAGTTTGTATAAAACTTTGTCAATTTTAAGCCGATTGGGGTAAGACTTGGCATGTATAAAGCTACTATGACGTTTAAGCATCCGCTTTAAAGGGTTTTGATCATTTCGAGCCCCAAGTGGAGAAAATAGGGGATGAAAGTATGTATGAAACTTTGTCAATTTTAAACCGTTCGGGCTGAGACTTCGCATTCATAAAGTTACTATAACGTAAAAAGGGTTTTGATAATTTCTGCTCCCAAGGGGATATAATAGGGGATGAAAGTTTGTATGAAACTTTGTCAATTTTAAACCGTTCGGGCTAAGACTTTGCATTCACAAAGCTATACGATAACGTGGTAGATATTGCCAAGAAAGGGTTTCGATAAATTCCACTCCGAAAAGGATAAAATTTCAAATTTTTAAATCAACCCTTTACGTGATAAAATAGGGAAAGAAAGGCCGAGAAATAAAATAACCCAAAACTACTAATTTCTCTCAATAAATGGTGTCACCGGTCAAATTAAATCTAAATATTAAAAGGAGTAAAGAAACTCACTGACTGACATATCAACGCACAGCCAAAACGGCTAAACTTAGGCAGTTGAAATTTAGAAGGGACGTAGCTTAGGTACCGTAGAGGTGGACTAAGACAGGAATTCTCGAAATTCCCACGGGAACGAGAATAGGGAATATGCATGAAAAATATTTTTATGTATTTACTAATTTATCGTAAAATAGTAAAAAACATAAAAATATACTACGAACAGTGAAAACAAAGTCAAAATTGGCTGGAAAATGGACCTCACGCACGAAAACAGATTTTTCTATGGAGTTTGTATGGCGCGCACGGTACGTGACGTCATCCGCCACGTCGGATCTCTCTGTCTAAGCCATAACACGCTTAATAGAAAAGATAGTTTAAAAATTCTTCGATATTTATGTATCTAAAAGATAAAAGATGAGATCTTTTAAATTCATAAAAAAAAGTTATCCATATTCCCTATTAGCGGTAAAATCCTTTTGTATGAAAAATCTAAACCGCTTAAGTTAGACGCTTGAAATTAGGCATGCAGGTACCTTAGTAAACTTCAGTTGCAATAAGATATTGCAAACTTCCCACGGGAACAGGAGTTAGCAGGAAAACCTTTTGTATGAAAAAATCGAAATCGCGTAAGATAGATGATTGAAATTTGGCATGCAAGGTACTTTAATGAACGTAAAGCTTACTTGCAACGCGATATTGCAAAATTCTAACTTTATTTTTATCCAAAGTTCCAAAGTTATTGGGAAAAAACTTTTGAATGTAAAAATCTAAGCACGCGGACGAAGTCGCGGGCAAAAGCTAGTAGATATATAAAAGTACAATTTACGAGTAGGTTTTGTCGCTTTAAGCTTCCTCTTCCAGACAAACTTTGGGTAAGAGTAATTAAAAGAAGGGGTAAGGTGCCAATTGTTGAATTAAAAACTAATGAAGTTGATTAGGGATGTAAGGGAGCGAACTATTATCTTTTTACTCCAAGCTACCCTCATCTGCCCATGGTGCATTCTGTACAACAAACAAGGCTCTGGCAACCGACTGGTGGCGGTATAACCGATTGAAGGCGTAGCTAAATAACACAGACTGATGACGGGCAAAAGCATCAACGGAGCGAAAAGCTACGTTTTGCAATCGCCAACCTGCCTGCCCAGCATGGCGATTACGAGTTTGCTCTAGGTGTTTACTCCAACTGTACAAATTGGCGAACAGAAGAAGAGGCCTATGTCCAGCAGTGGACTGCGATAGGCTAATGATGATGATACAGCAGATTACTGAATGAATTGAATGATGCCAAATTAAACATAATGTCTGAATCAATTAAGCTAATGAAGAAAAGTATTTCGAGCGTAAAAATCAACGCGTAAATAAAGGTACTAAAATGTTTAATATTTGACTGTTTGGTGCTAGTTATATACCGAACTGTTAGGCAATTCACCCCAAAAATGCAATCGCTTGAACAAGTGGACCGGAATTTCCCTTAGCTGTGGCAGTAGTGAGCCTTTGAGCCATCGCGATTCGTATTCGGCAATCGGAATTACTAGAACAAAAAGTTTAAACCAATAAAGTGTACGTTCATTGCGGGAGTTGCCATTCGCCCGTTAATATCGCGTGCCATCTGCACTTCGTATATCTGCCAGGTACTGTATCTATCCGAAAAATACACAATACAAAAATGGGCTATTTGTTCTCGTAGCACCGCCGCGCCGATGAGAACCCTTTTCCAACCGATTTCTACGGTGACACTCAAGTACCCGGTATAAGTATGTGCGCAATCACACTCTTTGTTCTTTCATGCTTTTCTAGAGATTCAATGTACATGACTGCCTACTCAACCATGATTTCAACACGACTTTATATTTGGGTATACTTAAAAAGGTGACTTAAACCACTTTTCCAAATCTTGTTTTTAAAATTTAAACGTGCAACGAATTTATTTAAAGTTTCTTAAGTATTTCATTTCAAATATACTTGAAAGATTTAATTTCGACAAAAATGAGATCTCTTAATAATATTTTTATTCTACTTCAAATCGCAAATGAAAACGAAGTAATTGTTTTTCCAACTGATAAATGTAATAATTCTCAATTAGTTGAGGAGATCCTACAAAGTATTCACCGGATTAATAACCTAAAGTGGCAGTGGCAAAACCGTCAATCGCTATGATAAACAAGAATGAAGATCGGTCACGGCCGCAAAAAATCACAGTACCCTACCTTAAAATCACTAAAAATAAAAATAAAGACGAATTATTGTAATTAAACCACCTAACCAATAATTATAATTATTACCTCATTCAGACTTAAGTTCAAATAAAATTCACTATTTTGTTCATATTGTTCTTCATAATTGACAATTTAATAGTACTTAGAAGGTCAATGATGTAAATACTGCTTGATTTAAAGGCCCGTGCTTCGAGGGCAGATCAAATGTTCAATTTTTTACTTCCACCCTACCTATTTGTAACCATAATCAATTTCTCTTATTAGTACAGGTTTGTACAACAACAAAATTTGTGATATTTTTAATTTTTGATTCGACTCTACTCTGCAACCCTAATCCCGCTTCTCGGGAAACGTAGTAGTATTATGTAGTATGCTCTCAGGCTAGATGATGATTTGTGAATACGAGCATTATATTAAAACCTTTGTATCGGTACGAAAAGTAAGACTTTTAAGACGGAAATACGTTACGTATGCAAATACAAATACATATAAATATTCAATCCGATATAAAATAAACAGCATCCGAGCAAGATGCACTCAATTTCTCAAATATCGGAGAATTAAAGTCCCAGATTTTCCCGAGGGAAGCAAGCTTTTGCATATTATGGAACAGAAGTAGAGATTCCTAGCGTAAAATATATTCGGAAAAATATTTCGTCCTTATTTGTCGGGTCAACTGTTAAACAAAAAGTTCATTCCAATTTGTTCGTTTGGTAAATAATGAAACTAAAATAGTTTCATCGCTCTGATGTTTTTTTACCATTAATTAAGTGTAAACTTGCGCTTCACGTATTTCATAATAAAAATTGTGCTTCCGATATATTTTTTAAATCGGAACTAATAACGTAACAATATCTATATTTTTATTGCTTAATAAAATATCATCAATCGTCGAATATTATATCATATCTTTTGTTGAATGAAATCACGACGATGGTCTAAATTAGTTTTTAAGAACTGCCGTAATAATATTATTTATGATCCTGACCACAACAAATACAAGTAGGTATATTTAGTTATATGAAAAGCTTTTAATTTCTTTTGTTACTCCGCCTATTGCCTAATTTTAAGTCAACGCCTTCTAAGTTGACTTAAACTGTGATCTTTAATAATTGTAAAAGTAAACTGACTGTAAATCGAAACATTTAAAAAATTCACAGTGAAAATATCAGAGATGATTTGATCAAGGCCGATGTAATTTCATTAACAAACGGGGTAGTTCGATATCCAAACATTTGGCGGAGCTGGAAGACGATGTTTGCCCAGCTCTAACGGTAGATTCTCAACGGATTGCCGGCGCATTCCTAGTTGTAAAATATGCGAACCCATCCCACGGTCGGATCCCTCTATACACTGCAAAATTCTGAACAGATACCATAGCCGTTTCAAATCAATTTCAAGCTTAGTCCGTGTACAAACTTGCTGGCTTCTGTAAACGATCGTGGCAACGTGTGGTCAGGTCTTAATGTAACTGTGAATTGCATTAATACCTTTAAACAAAACTCTTGTTGAACCTTTGGTCGGTGAATTTGTACCCTTTTTATTTCTACTCCATTAGCTTATTACCTCCAATTTGTAGATAACACCTATTTATGAAGAGATTGTTTTGCATGAAACTAAGTTGTTATCTAAAAAAATCCTTTATTACATTTAAAACGTTAGCTAATGGAGATAATGATGGTAAAAAACGTTAGTAATTAATAGAAGAAGTCAATATAAAAAAAAAACTTGGAAGTGATTCTTTACAATAGTCTCAAGGAGTGAGTTCGGTAATTTCTATATACCATATCAACTTACGATTTAGTGGATGACTTTTGGAGTTCATGTATATTTTGGAGGGGAAATTAATTGAATTTTAAAACTGAATCGGAATCGGCGCGGAAACAGTAACCTATAAATAAAATCGGTAATCTTAAAATTGTCTGTTATTCGCTCGTTACAACTGAAATTTTGTTCAGTCAATGCCCTTTAATTTTTATGACTGTGGGTGTCAGTCATATCATTGTTTTTGAATCATCCGATTTTCCAACTTATATTATTGCTTAAAGAGGAAAAACAATTTGATCAATAAACTACTTATTGTTACCTACACATTAGTGTAATTACTGACGTCAAACGGACTTTGTATCTCTACAAGCTATAAACACATCAATATGGACAATTGTCTTAATAAATTCGATGACAACAAGTGCCTAGGTCTTAAAAAGGATCATTTGAAAGGGTAGGCTACGTAAGTGTGTAGTAAACTGAGTAAAGTCGTTAAAATGCAAGCTCGTTAAAAAAATACTAAAAATTATGAAACAAATTTGCTAAGACTATGTATAATGCGTGTCTTTACTATAAGGCTTTAAAAATCGATTTTTATTTATCTTAAAATTGGAAGGCGACATTTATTACATTAAAAGTTCCCAATCGCGTTATATGTAGCAAACCTAATACAACGGAAACTTTCTAAACGTAAATAAATATAGCAACAATATGACAAGTAACAATAAATTGAAACTTGAAGACCTCAGTCGTGTCGAGGGTCTTAACAAGAGCCCGAATATAGGACTATGGCTAACGAAGCCACATAAGTTTTAAGTGGCCTCGGGGGCTCCAAGTTACGTCCGTTTATCCTCAACAAAGTTATTTGTTAGAGTGTCTACCTAAAACGGCGGTGCTTACACAACTGGCCTGTCGATTTGCAAAGTGCCGGAAACAAATCTAAATCCCAAAAGGTGCCGTAGGATAGCTGTGTTTGTTTATTTATTTTTTACGCTTGTACAATACATAATGTATTGACCTATTGGCATTTTTTTCCTTTTCTAGTTCATGTGAACACGTGGACAGTAACTTCTGAATAAGACCAGAACGCTGAACAGCTTTTGCTAGTTCATGTGAATACGTGTACAGGTCTGCACAGGACAGGTTCTATTCACAGAGTGTTTAGAACATATGCATTTGATTCTGATCAGTGCAAAATGCAAAAAGACGAGCTTCCATACAATAAACATGGCACTGACAAATCCGATTGAATTGATGAAATTTCACAGTGAGGAATCTCTACTTTTTAATGTTACTTTGATATTTTGTATCCAACAGAGTGATGGTTGCAGATGGAAATAGAAAAAAATGTTCAACACCTATGTGTTGAGTGCTAAGACGACGTACCGGCACTTGGCCAGCTCGTATTCAGTCCATTATGAAATCTTGAATGAAAATATATGACGTATTAGATACGAATCTGATAATAAATAATTCACTGTAAATATTAGCTAAGTTGGTTTAGTTCTTGTTTTATTTGTATGTAAATTCCATTTATGTTTAAAATGAAATATACGCCCTACTTTATCGAGGGGAAGTAATTAAAAAATAATCTAGTAAAAAAGTGGAACATTTGATGTAGAGGTTTTGATTGAGAAGTCCCAGACATCAGCTAATAAAACAAAAGTACATGAATAAACTAACACTGGGTCAATATCCTTTGGATATACGAATAAAAGACGACCTACATCACCTTTTGTCGTTTGTAAATCCAGCTCAGGATCGCAAGACGTACAGAGCTTATGAATGTAAAAATCGTTTTTCATTGTAACAGTATACTTACTAAAACCAATGCGACCAGAAAATTGGCTCAAATAATACTTGATCGACAAAACAGATAGGGTGATCAATACTGAAGGTATTTCAATACTAGCAGTCAAATGAAATGTCTACAAACTTTGCTAGAATATGTTTACGTAACAATATTTCTAATATAATGTAGTCAATGTAGTCAAGTCAAGAAAGCGAATAAGTCTAAAAATATTTTTCACTAGCTGTGCCAGCGGCGTCGCACGCGTGGATATCGGGTTTCAAAAATCACGGACTACCATAAAAGGATGCCTAAATTTTATGTTAGACCTCTACCAATACAATGGTGAAAACCACATTTAATTCCATGCAGTAGTTATTGCGTGATGCGCGTTCAAATATACAGATAATATATTCTCCCGTTTTCCCAACACTTCCCTTCGCTCCTATTGATTGTAGCGTGATGAAAAGTATACTATACCTGCCCAGGAGTATAAAGAATAATTGTACCAAGTTTCGTTAAAATCCGTCGAGTAGTTTTTGTTTCTATAACGAACTTACACAGACAGACAGACAAAAATTTTACTGATTGCATTTTTGGCATCAGTATCGATCACTAATCTCCCCCTGATAAATATTTTGAAAATATATTTAATGTACAGAATTGACCTCTCTACAGATTTATTATAAGTATAGATAGAAGAAGATAGATTTCTATTTAGTAAGTACACCTAAGTGAGAGCGTTATGTTTGTTTTTTTATTATCAAGTACAAAGAGTTAAGGGCTCTTTGTAAATAAAAGGTGAAGGTGACTTAAAGCGAAAAGCTGGTAGGTCGCTCCCTTACATCCCTTCTTCTTTAAATGTAAAAAAAAATATATTACACACTCCTTATAAAATAATCAACTATGAGTAATTTATGTACATTATATAACTATGAGTAATTTATGTACATTATATAATGTACATAAATTACTCATAGTTGATTATTTTATAAGGAGTGTGTAATATATTTTTCGGTCATTTCAAAAACCACTTAAGTCACATTTTTTCCAAAATGCGTTTTTTTGCGGAAAATGCTTCCTCATAAGTAGATACGTATTCTGGGTGAAAACAACTTAAGTCAATACATTCCTTCCCCTTTTAATAATAATAATAATAAAAAATAGACGGTTTAAAACAAGTTCAAGATAGCAATTTGGAAGAGCATATGCCATTTTATAACAACATTTATAGCTGGCCAACTGCAAATGTTGAAAATAATGCAGATGAGAATGATGGAGAATATGACTATGTACCATAAAGATATTAAAACATGACAAATTAATGTATCAAAAATGTTAATCTGATTATTTTTAAGCGCAATTCTTAATTATAAGCAATAAAAATATGATTACGACGATTTTTTTGATTAAATTATATGTCACTAAACCTATTCCTTGCTAAAACAACGTAAGTCAAAAACTGTTTTTCTGACATTTTTCATTATTTCTATTAATAAACTGTAAAGGATATATGATATTTTAATTTATTATCACTCAATTACTAAAATAAACATAAACACGTCCTTTAAAACTCAATTTCTCGTTTATGAAACAGTTTTTATTGATTTCTGAAAATGTTTAATTCTGTGACTTATGAGGTTTTTGAAATGACCGATTCAAGATAGAAGCTGTATATTTACTTGCGACTATTATAATCCCATCTTGAATATATGACGACTGGAGTTTCTAAAGCTTGATTGTCAGAACGACAAGAGGGATCTATATACTGTGCTATTACTATAAATTGCATATAAATTTGTGGCGATGTTAATCCTGATATAAAATAAATGTTGTCAAATTCAAAATTTATAAACTGCCACTTCTACCAACACAGAAACTGGGAAAAGCTATTTTCATCAATTCTCGTTATGAAATATTTAAAAGTTAAATGGCAAAATCTGGTTCGCGGAATATTTGATAAGTATTTTATTCTATTCAATCTTGAGGGTAACCATATATCAATGTTGCTCAGAATGTACCTATTCAAGCTTTCCTAGTGTAAGAAATAAAAAAAATTACCCCTTTTCTATTTTTCTAAAACACTACTTTTTTGAATGAATACAATTATATTATTAGCAGCGTAAGTATTTCTTGAAGAAAGTACCCGTTACAAGCACCAACGTCCGAAGAGAGTCCCCAGGTACAAATGATTGAATAAGTATTAGTACAATTAAGCTAAGGTATACGTAGAATCTTTTAAATTACTTGATGTTAAGATAATGATCAAAAATGAGAAAAATGAATTGATCCAATCTATTAATATTAAGTTCTTCCATTTCACCTAATAATTTAATCGTTTGTAAGATTTTTACAATAATTTGAATAAATCAATTACAAGAAAATCCTTTTCTAGTCAAAATCTACCAACTATTCACCCAATCGATGAAATAGTTTCCAGCGTATTTTAAACATTACGGGTCATCTCGAGGGAAATTGTTGTAATACCCTTATCCATTGGATGGTCCCAGTAATAAAACTATCAGATAGGTACTAGGCGTGTAGTAGACTCGTTACCTAGATAGATCAATTACAAGGAAACTTTTAAGGAGCCTTTGGGAGGGGATAAAAGAGGACCAGTGTAAACCTTTAATATTTATCTATAAGGTCATTCGTACTTTCTTGTCAGGGCAAACTTGGACATGTTTCAGACAAATGGGTGAACTTGGTTCGTCCAAGCCACAACCAACTTGCTCAATCTCACCATACCGTAATCGATTAATTTTAACTTTGGGGTTCGACATAACGCATTCTCACTAAGAGCGTTCGCTTTGAGAACAAGCGTTGTTTATAACTCAACAAGGGAATAATAACTAATAATTCGTCAAGTAACTAGCATAAAATAGGCTTTTGATACTTTTGTCGTAGCTGTATGTAAAAGTGATACTCGTGTGGTCCATGGTGTCAGGTGTTCCCTAAAGGTTCGTCCACCCGCATGCCGACATAAACCGGCTTTAGAAGTTATGAGATGGAGAATTTTAAGTATGGTGCTTCAAACAAAGCATACTAAACAGCAAGTTGACGTTTAAGATCTGTCTCCAAGTTGATTATTGTGCTGTGACTCTAAGCCAGCCAAGTCAGTTCAGATTTAAACAATAAAACAGAAATAATTTTTTAATTAAACTCTCTCCATTGATTTAAATAAGGAAATCGGTAATATGATAATTTATTAAACAGACGTAAATTCCTTCAGTAATTTAAGGTATAACTAAGCAGAGGTAGGGATCAACCAAAGCGAGATATTTTCATAATTTAAACATTAATTTCAGGCCACCGTTAGCTCATAACATGAATACTAAACTAAACTGAGACAAAATTACTTATTCATTTAATTCAGAAGTTATTTAACACGGTTATGTATAGAGTGTTGATCAATAGACTCTAGAATTACATAGCTGTTTATTAAACATAACCGACAGACCTCTGTGATGTAAGGGAGCGTCCTAACATCTTTTCGCTCCAAGCCAACCTCACCTGCCGGTTGTGCATCCTTCTGAATAACAAATGAAGCGCTGGCAACCGGTTGGTCGTTATAGCCATCACAATTCAAGGCGTAGCTAAATACAGGCCGATGACGGGCATCAGCGTCACCGGAGCAAGAAGCTACGCCCTGCAATTGCCAACCCAGCCTGCCCAGCGTGGCGATTTATCTATGGGTATATCCTCCAGATGTTTGCCCTAAGTGGCAAACAACTGGAGAGGCCTATGTCCAGCAGTGGACTGATATATCAGACATCTTATAGAGTGTACTCATATCACCGTAGTAGATATATGTAGGCTTTTGAAAATATATAGTCAATTATATTTTTCGGGTGGAAGAAATTTTAACGTCTAATTATATATCTTTTTTTACAATCTCCATGTGATAGAGCATCACTTTAACTTATAATTCTTACCTAAGTTGCTATAAATCTAAGCATAACTAAATTATAATAATCAAATTTGAGAAAATACAGTCATCCAGATCCTATAATATATAATAGGTGACAAGCTATAAATAACGTTCTACATTTTACAAGATTGTTATATATTCACTCAATTTTTAATGTCTTTATAATTACGGTATTATTCTTTTTAAGTGATTTAAATATGCTCAGAGCAGATGCTTGCAAAGTTATCGCTAATAATATTTACCGATGCCAGTTAATCAACCTTGAATTCAAATTAATCTGCGATTAATCTGCATTTAGTTGCTGAAATGCGTAGTAGCTTGTCTATTAAGCAAAGAATATATCTATAAGGTCTACCTATACCTTATAATACCTTATATACGGCTCCTGAATTACGCCGAACTGTTCAATTGTAGAGGAGCATCGGAACGTGTTTCTGGAACGAACGCGTCACTCACTGTAACTGGCAGTCAATGAAGCAAAATGTATTGCATCTGACCTGAGTCCGTGGTGGATATGCGACTACAGACAGTATTGGGGATGGTTTTCGTACTTGTATTGTGAATAAAATACCATTTAAGCCCGTACGGAACTTCATTCTTTGAGGTATTTATTTGAGTATTCTTTTCCGGTCGTATGTTCATGGATTTTCGTATAGAAATGTCTAGTAAGTTTTACTTAATTAATACCTTAAAACATGTCTAGGTCTAGGTAACGTAGAATAAAAAAGCCTTTTGAAACCTTTCGAAATGTCCTAACAAAATGTCATAATCTTATTGCACTGAATTTCCAAATACCCTTCATACTAGTGTATTTTAAACTGTTAATAGTGGTTTCACCAGCGTTAGCGCGTTATGGACCCGACAGAGACACGTACCTATACTCGAAAAAGATGCTAGAGTACCCATGTTAAACTACTAAAAGAAATCTCAACTATCATCAGTGGTCCGTGAGTTTTTTTCATGTAGATTTCACGCTTCTCCACAATACTTAATAAGAGAACACAATAAGTGGGATAGATCAGATGGATAGAACATTAACTTAAGGAATAGCGGAAGGATTGTAGATTATAATATTATTCACGACGACTTTTATAGAATCGACCTATTGTATTATAGCTTAGAAAATCTTGTCCTTGATAGTGATTAGAAAGAATTCTATATGTGAAGAGAGTTATTAAAAATGTAGTATACCATATCAGAGTAAAGACCACTTACCAGAATCTATTTCACGGTCTACCAAGCTTGTGAACGTACCTGTAAAACAAAGTAAAAGTAGGTATTAACTGGATTCAAAGTTAGTGAAACTTTGTTTGATAGTATTTTTATTTATACCTTTATATAGTTACACGCTGTATAGTTTATGACATGGTTTAATAATAATAATAAAAAATATGTAAATATAGAATATACTACAGCAGTTTTTAAATTAGAATTTAACAAGTATTAACGTAATGTCACTTTCATTAATCTACAACATAATTATTTGATTTTGACAAATAATGAAATTACTTTCAGTTTTTTTATAAGCTTTTTCCAGAGATTGAGAATACTTTTCGTAGCAATTTCGTAGTCTCTTCAAAAGTTTAGTTGAAACAAAAACATTTTGCGAACAATTTTTCAACATAACAAACATTATTCTCTGGAATGGCGCCATAAAACAGGCTCTGGACCGAAAGGAGCAGAGAATAAGAGTCAATTCTTTTGAATTATTCCTACAAGATAAGAGCTAGTCTAGAACAATTGGTAACGACTTTAAAATATTTTCTGTTATTTTTATTTTTTTTATACTACACAACACAATCTTGCCACTTGATGGAAAAGAAAAGAAAGGGCCAGAGACCCAAATCGCTGCAGCAACGAACAAGTAACTAAGTTAACAACTCGTCAATTTCCCCTCACAGTGTCCTGTAAAATTATTCTGGCTTAACACAGAGAACCTAAACGCAACTTGAAGGTTTTTAATTCAAAAAGTTTAGTTAAATTTGGCCGGTAGGTAGTAACAAGGGAAATAAAATTAGCCCGTCTTACAACTGGAGTTGTCGATAGTGACACGAGTAAAAGAAAATACCCGTATTACTACTGGTAGTAAGATTGGTAGTACACGGATAACGAAGGACCGAATTCGTCACTTGCACTCTGGGGTGCAAGTGCATTGCATCTCTGGAGATGCCTATAACACGAGTGACATCGCGTATGCTCTTTTATCGACGTTTTAAAAAGTAAGTACTTTAGACTTGAAGTGCCCATACTAAGTACATTTATTACCTCCAATCAAAGTCATCCATACCAAATTTTAGTTTACGTTTACGTAAATACGCAATAATTATAGATACAAAAGCATTGGCGTTTAGTAGTGTAGTCGCAACTATATGAATAGTTGCCAATATTTTCTAGACTAGTTCGAAGTCCAGTGTATATTATTATTGTCGGTGATGTAACGTGAGCCTCGCTACAGCTTCGGTGAAATGGTGCGTACTCGGTAATACGAATCGATTATTATATAGGGCCCGATCAAACGTAGGTATGTATTCCATCTCGTGTCTCGAATTAGGGTCACGGAATAATGAATCATTCCGAGCCGTTTAACATGTCTTGGACGCCAATTGAAGCGACTTCCAATTGTCGCCTCGGGGAACATTGATGCGTTAAGCATAATATTGAACTAAATGTTGCGTGGTGAGTAAGAAAGAATCAGAAGCTGATACATTCACGGCTTTTTATTGGATGGATAAATAAATGAATTTCTTTGCCGTTTAAAGATACTAACTAGATACGAACAAATAGGCTACATAATCATGGTTATTTTATAAATGCTAAGCAATGATCACTGAGGATCATCAACTGCTTAACAATGACTTATATAATTACAATTATAACTTACAAGTAACTACATATTTCCATTTTATTCGGAATGCAGTTAGGTTAAACTAGGTATGTGAAGTATTAGAAGACGTGCATATTATCTGCATCTTCAACATTAGGATGTTCATGAATGAATATGACAAGCTTTTAATGTATACGTTTGACCTTTTTTTCATATAAATTATACGAGTATAGGTATAAATCTAAGTATGTTATATTCATATAAGCTAAGTAAGTATAATGTTCAGCCCTGAATTCATTAAATAATCATACTCGGCGCTAACTAAGATATATGAATTTATATTCTGAATTTACACACACTTAGACACAACTTTGATTTGGGATTTGATTTTGATTGAAATATTTACAAACAAATCAGCGAAGTGTATGCTTAAACAAACTTGCTGGAGGATTAATGTTTAGTCACTGAATGTACCTACTGAGAAATTTATTGAACCTAGAATATCGAGAGCGAAGCTATTAATTAAGATATTAATAATCACCCTCAAGCAATCTGAAGCAGTAGAATATTATTACTGATAGCCTATTCAAATTGAATCCTTTATCATCGGCGTATTGAGTAGGTAATAGATGAAGTCCAAGCTTCTATCAAAGTCTGACCGCGCGCTGAGAGAAAGTGTTTCTAACAGGTCGTGACGGTAAATATTTTATATAACTACTAGCGGACCAGACAGACGTTGTCCTGTATATGATATTTTAAGCGATTAGGGTATTTAAAAAAAATTAAAGGCAAGACCAATAATAATTCCGCCATGTTGGCCCTGTGCCACGCGCGGTCCTGCCCTGCTTGGCCTCGCCCGTCGTAGCTACATCTTCAACTGTGATGGTTACCGCCACATGGTTGCCAGAGCCTCGTATGCTGTAAAGCAGGATGCACAACGTGCAGGTGAGGGTGGCTTGGAGCGAAAATATGATAGGTCGCTCTCTTACATCCCATATCCCCTACTACCAGCTACAGTTCAATTGTAAAGAACTAACTAACGGTCAATTCGAAATCGATTAAAACATTTTCACTCCCCCGTACGTACAAATTGAATGCACATTGAAATGAAGAATGGTTAAAAAAATGGAATGCTACAACCACACCGGCCGCACGTTTGGAAATGGCGAGCCATTTGACCAGAAAATTGAATTCGTTGTTATTCCGCGAACGGCGAGATTAATTAAAACGGTGACGTCCAGTTCTGTAATTTACATTTCCCGCATACTATGTATCATTTAATTTCATTAAAAACGAACAAATTATTTGTACAATTGAAAGCTCACGGTAATGAAGCCCAGTTCGTTTATTTTTTGCCGGCGATGACAAGTTGACAATAGCCGGAGTTGTAATCATATAGGTATTAAAAAAATACTGATATTTTATTACTGTTTTCGAATTTAATGTTTAATTTAACGGCTTAGCTGTGGAACTCTTAACCGGAGTCCATGTTCCCGAAGGATATCTTCAGATTTTCAAGGCAAGAGTGAATCGGTTTTTGTTGAGTAAGCGCGCACCATCTTAGGCTCCAATATCGCTTAACATCAGGCTAGTTGGGGTGAAAAGCAACCCATAAACTTATTAAAAAAAATAAAAGGACAAATACTAACCTACATAATTAAAAGACAACATCACATACTCGTATATTTGCACTGTTTCGATCAAAGTAGCTTGGGCATTTGTGTTTTGGGTATCAGAACAACCACTATACAATTAAATTCAAACACTCAGACTCAAAACAAATGGTCACCACACGATTGTTAGTCCCAGGTGGGAATCAAATGAAGCACCAAGCCAGGTCGCTAGTATTTTATAAACCTGACTGCAAGAATGCTTGTTTTGTAACTTCAGTCTTTAGAGACTCAGTACTTAATGTTAATTAAAAGAACTGAATATAAAGCAAATGTAGTTAATTATTATCGCAAGCACAAACACAAAAGACCCATGAATGAGGCAGTGAAATTTCATCGGAGACTATGATGAGAAAATCCGGGTGGGTTTAAGCTTCGAATGCGACCAGAACAAAGGCATTCGGCGAACCGGCCAACTGAATGGCAAAACAAGGGCAAGGAATTTTAATAAAATCCTTATTATCTATTCACAGCAGCAGTTACGTTCTTTTACGAGTTAAAATGGCAACGAAGTTTCGTGGTGGGACCACTTGACGCGTTTCCTTGTCGCAACTTTGCTAATATATTTGGGAATATCGGGCGGGTCGTAATTGTGCGGAAACAACACAAGAGCGGCCACTGTTACGGCCACTAACGGGTTTCTTAGCGTTCTATCAAACACATTTTTAATAAATATCTATGTTACTGCCATCTTAGGCAACTGTATTGAAATAATGATATCAGACAACAAAATTTACATTGCTCCGATCAAAAAGTAAGTAGCTTGAGTATTTGTATTATGAGTGTCAGAACAAAGAACTCCTTGCTCCAGCCACTCCAGCCAGACTCCTTGTTCTCAAAGAGATATAATCTTCCGATGTTCAAGGTGAGAGTGAACCGCCTTTTGCTTGGTGAGCGCGTTCCATCGTAGACTGCAATATCGCTTACAATCAGGCCAATCAAAGTCAAGCGCAAATCCATTAATTTCAAATAAAAAAAAGTAAAGCACCAGAAAAATATACTTAACACAAACACTCAGACACGTAACAAACACAAATACTCATCACACGCATGTCTTAGGTGGGGAATCGAACCGGCCTAGGGCCCTCGGCTCAGAAAGTAGTGGTCACTACCAAATGCCACCGGGCCAGTCGGTTAAAAGATAGAATAGGGACAATATAGTATGTGTTTATCATAGATCGGTATTGACACTAATTTCTTTGTGAATAAAAAATATGGTTAGTTAGAAATTTACATTAATTCTTTATTACAGTGACTATGTACTGTAAGCCCATTGACCTTCATTGAAGGCAGGTCAGCGCTTTCATATTCGCTCTCCATCACTTAACAAGGCAATTAATTAAACTCCGTGACATGCTGTACGTTTTCAAATGTCCCTCGTCTGCCATTGTCATTAAAACCCCAAATCTAGACGCTTTCAAAAATGTAATCACATTTTCTTTTATAACGTAATCAAGAAAATGGAAAGATTGCTGCGTCAAAATGTATTTGATTGAAACATATTTTACAAGCGCCCAGATGAATTTGGACAAAGGGTTTTTATTTGTTCAGTGATTTTAAAATAGGCTCCTTCAATTTTAATCTGTTGAATAAAAACAGTTTTTCTAGATTAAAATTCATGATTCTGTTCGTGAACATTATTATCATTATGCTATCGTGATAGCATAATGATGTATAATCAGGGAGGTCTTTGGTTTGGGAATTTTAAAAATAAATGTTTTTGCATTTTTTATAAGCTGTTTAGTGAATTTTTTGGGTGTCGACAATATAGATGAACTTTATGAGCTAATAAACGCAGACCGCTAATCGTATAAAAGGAATCGTAAATCAGAAATATAAGAAGGTACATTAACAACTGATTAGTGATAAGAATTTCAGTTTAAAATTGTACTAAATAAAGTCAAGTTTATTTATATATATATATATACCATACCATGTGGAAAACCCTTCTTAAGTTGGGACTTATTTTTAGGTCAGGGAAGAGGGAAAAGAATGCGTAGCTAAAATTTTAGTTGGGTGTTCGAGTATAAAATGTTAAAAAAATTAAATTGTTTTGAAATCAAACCATCTAAAAAACCTTAATTTTCCCGCCCAACCCGACAGACCCAAGCCAAGTGCAAGATCTAACGACGTCATCAATAATTCGATCGAGACCATCTTGGGTACTCCTCTTGATCTTTTTCGGCATTAAAATTTGTCGATGCGACAAAGACAAACTCGTGTGTCTCGACCCATGGACCCTGGGAGCGGAATAAATTTTTGATTACGGTCCCCGGTTCATTGGTATTCTTGCGAGGCTCGATACGACCTTCAGCCCGGGTCTGCACTTAGCGGTAATTTACCGTTTAATTACTGCTTCTCTCCCGCGAATCGGGTAGAATTTATACGCCATTGGACACTCTTGTTTCCGTTACTTGGTAATGGGAGATTTTATGTTCGGGTGTTTCTTTGATACGGTTTTTAGTGCTTTGTGGGTGAGATAAGAAGAATAGTTTTAAAATTAATATGAATAAAAAAATATATAGTTAAAACCATTACTTTGATGTTATAACCTTACCTCTTCGTAATTATCGTATTCATACATTATATCTAATAACACTTTGTAGACAATACTGGTCAAACTCTTTATTAGATCTATACTGTTGCCTGTACCTGTATACAAGTACGTGTACTTAAGTCCACAGAACTAACAAAATGACTACCATCAAACAAAATACCAAAAAAAAGATCCAACAACGTACCGATTCGCTTCCAGTAAGTACATAGTTCACATGGTTTTAATAAAAACTGTATATTGCAGTTTTCTGTGCCGTTTAAAGCGATACGTTCTTTACAAACAAAGGCCAGAGAGAACATTGGAACGTTTTTCAAAGCATTGCATTAGTAATCTGCCCGGAGCGAGATTCATGAAGTGATGTAACGGTTTTGTAAGAGCGTTCGTTTTGTGAACGTTTCACTCAATCGTTTTAACGAGAACGACTGTTAATAAATATACGGATCATATTTGGATTAGATCAGATGTGATGCTCTGTTGTTTTATTAGTCGTGTACAACTGAAAGCTTTCTAACTAATATCCATTACAACGTAAGAGGTATACAAATACTGTTTCTATTTAGCGCTCTCCTTGGGAGAATTAGAGTAATTAATTTGGTTCATGCTCTAAAAGACGAGGATAGTAGCAATTTATTTTAGTACAGTAATAGTGAGATGTACCTAAAGAGATTGCGTAAAATATATGTATTGCAGTGTTAAAATAAAAAAAAACAGTTAATGGCCTTCTCAAGTAAAGAATATCATTAAAAATTAACTACCAGTTAGAGGAACATAAGAAAATGTTAGTCATAAAGTAACTATATTGTGAGTTTAGAACGGCGAGCAAGTATGAGGATGTTTGATACCTTAACATTAAGGCATCAAATAATATAATAAGTACGATAATTTAAAAAAAAAATCTTAATAGTTTCTCGGGTGTTTTTTGACTAAAAACTGTTATTACTCTTGGCAGAAGTTTTTCAAAAGAATATTTAGCCGAACCTTAAAATTATACTTCTAAAGTATTTAGGAAAACAATTGAATTTGCTATTACAGTCACTAGAACAGAAAAACCGGCCAAGTGCGAGTCGGACTCGCGCACGTTGGGTTCCGTACCACTGATTGAATGAAAAAAATTAGGTAATTTGATTTATGATGTTTAAAAAAAAACTACTGTCTAGATTTCATTGAAACTAATTTGGTTAGTAGTTTACATAGTAATACACATCATATATTTTTTTCAGTTTTATAGTGCCCATATTTTAGAAGTTACGGGGGGGGGGGGGGGGACACATTTTACCACTTTGGAAGAGTCTCTCGCGCAAACTATTCATCTGAGAAAAAAATGATATTAGAAACCTCAACATCATTTTCAAATACCTATCCATAGACACCCCACACGTATGGGTTTGATGAAAAAAAATTTTTTGAGTTTCAGTTGATTTTACTTTAAAATCTTAATGCGGTTAACAGAATACATCTACGTACCAAATTTTAATAATGTAGCTCTTATACTTTCGGAATAAACTGGCTGTGACATACGGACGGACAGACAGACAGACAGACAGACATGACGAATTTATAAGGGTCCCGTTTTTGCCATTTTGGCTACGGAACCCTAAAAATGAGGATAATTCGTTTCAATTTCTACGAAAGCTAGTTAGCATACTTGTCAATCGTTTTAACTAAAATACTAAAACCAATCAAGAGTAACGAAATTTGTTAAAGTGAAAGGTAGTATTAGGTTCAAAATGTGTAGTTGTTACTTAGTAGTTCACGACTGGTAACAGCTTAACTTGCGGACGTACTAAGCTAATTTTGCTGGAACGGTTTCGTAGTGACATTTATTAGCTGCAAGCGAGCAGTGTCATGTGCTTCATTTACCTAACATACTAGGTCTTGGAAGGGTTTTTTTATTCGTAATGGGTAAGCTCTTAATGTCAAAATTGTATGAAGCTAAGCAAAATTGTAGGATACAACAAAAGCCAACTGGCTTTGGAACCCAATCCTGTCCGAAAAACCGGAAGAGTATAGGTACCTATATCTCGCGAACAAGGAGTCCATCAATGAGTTCCAAAGCGTTATCTATTAGGGTAATATCTATACTATTATTATATTCTGTATTATGCAATAGTATCTGAACATTTATTTGTATAATAAATAAAAAGAAATAATAAAAAATAACGAACTGAATATAAGATTTTAAGCTTTCGCATTTCATTACAACTAAAACATTCGAAATGTTTTAGCTTCCAATAAGATTTTGATGTAGGTATGACAATAATTTTATCAACCGGTCTGATTCCCTTATCGGCTTAAATTGTAATAGTTTCTCGAACTCAGCTTATAATCCCGACCAATATCTTTTTAATAAAAACTAATAAATGTACATACAATAAAAGAACCCCAATACTTAATGAACTGACGGCGTCGATAGAAAAACAGTAACAGAGACTTTTATCTACATCCGATCCTGTCTAGACGATGTCAACGATTCCTGTCGAAAGATATTAAAGAGAGCTGATACCTACTCGCTCTTAGTTCAAAAAGGACGCTTGCTTACACAAACAGATTGACATGGATTAAATTACGAAAGCTCCTTTATTAAAAGAAAAAAACTTATGAGACTGCTAACACGAAACTTTGTTGTAAGTGGCAGATGTTACTCGAGGGTCATTTGTGTTTGTATTTGCTCATTTTCAACTTACAATTTCTGAAATTTATACTGAAAATTTTACCCATACTAGAAAAAAAAACATTTTTTGGATCATATTGCCTACTAAATTGAGGGTAATACACAATATAGAACCGTACATAATGTGAACTATAGTTCATTCGCGTTAAGAAAATAGTGACTGACAGGTCACTGACAGGCCACTAGCCAATTAAAACGCTAGAAATTATAATTTCAGAGAGTTTTAGTAGATCATATAACAAAATATGCAATAAGTGCCGCAAGAAAAAGTTAAGATCTAATCTGGTTACTTTTTGACGACAAGTTTGAAATGTACAACCTTTTTTATAATCTGTCCTTTTTACACAAACTTCTATAGTTCATTCGCGTTAAGAAAATAGTGACTGACAGGTCACTGACAGGTCACTGACGCTAGAAATTATAATTTCTAGCGTTTTAATTGGCTAGTGGCCTGTCAGTGACCTGTCAGTCACTATTTTCTTAACGCGAATGAACTATAGAAGTTTGTGTAAAAAGGACAGATTATAAAAAAGGTTGTACATTTCAAACTTGTCGTCAAAAAGTAACCAGATTAGATCTTAACTTTTTCTTGCGGCACTTATTGCATATTTTGTTATATGATCTACTAAAACTCTCTGCAAGTTTTAATGAAACGCTTACAACTTTCTTGCTTAACTCATTAAAAACCTCTATGCGTATCACAATAATTCCACAACTTCAGAACAATGGAGTTAGTAAAAGAATCTTAAAATTTTTCACGAATTTCAGCTTTTGTTGACGTTAAATCGGATGTCTTAAAAGTGTGGGCGTCCTGTCTAGACAAAACGAAAAGTTCTCCTTATTGTCGCCGACAACGGGAAACGGGAAAGAACAAGACAGCTTAAAGATGAAGTTGTAAGGACAAACCGAGCTAATTTCGCGAAGCGGTTGATGTGGCGACAGCGCCACGACATTTATTGGCTGCGACCCGGTGACGTCACGCGCGCCCGACAGTGACGGACGATCGCGCCGAATGCGAAACGAGACTTATTGGTGACGATTTTTCAACGTCACCCGATGCACGCTTAATACGGATCCCTTTCTCATTTAACTTTGCCAGTCTCGCCAATGGGCTGACGTGGACGGCCGATGAACTTCATTTTGTAGTGCTCAAACGTGGACTCGTTCAGAATTAATTGCAATGTCTCTCCAATTTTAATCCGAATGACAGCGTAGTAACTTACTAAAGTTACTAAATAAGATTTATTCCACTTAAACTTTGGCTAATTTCATAGTTCAAGGTGTTCTTCGTTAGTAGTTTTAATTACTTTTTAAAATTTGAATTCACAAAATGATAGAGAAGAAGTTGTTACTTTCTGTTTTCATTAAAATTTGGGGTTTTTGGTGTCATATTAAAATATGCCATGTACAGTCGACAGTAATAAAATCTGTACACTTTAGAACCTTGTCACAATAGTGATAATAAAATCAACATTATGACATGAAGCGAGATAAATTTACAAGCTCAATGTGACAAGATTGTAAAGTATTTTGCTTCAGACTGTACCTACTTACAATACTTCAGAAAACTTTAGGCTGTCACTTCGTTTCAAACCAGATAGAATGGCGGATCTCTCTTGGTTTTTCATTAGACAGTCATAATTTGCGTCCTTTATAAATATTACTATCAGAGTGGATTAACTATCAGACAGTATCACATGTGTGGGGGATTGTGACTTAAACTGGGCCTCCCAGTTTGCTTTTATCGACAGACCTAGTACGGAACGCGCTCAAAAGGGTGGAAGTGCTCAATCTGCATAATAACGTGGAACGGCTGATCGGATTACCGCAATCCAGACACCAGCTCTCGGCGCCATTACCCAATCACGTCAATGTCTCTAGCCGTTTAGTGATGCGGCTGGTTTGAAGAATCCGTTTAACTTCAGGAAAGATAAGAAAGAGTAGTATTCCATGCAAATTTTGTTATTGAATAATATAGTCGAAAGAAAAATTGCTAAGGTGGAATGTCTCTGTCTCCTCTTATCAACTTTGGTATTTTTTTAAGACTTTGGGCTCCATTATAAATATATTGATTTCTCGTCAGATTTATGGTGTCAGCAGTTATAGGTGATTTTATTGTGCGCGCATTTTAGTGATCCTTGCTATTGAATACAGAAAGAACATTGTTTCCTATTTAATAGATTTAAAAAGAATGTATTTAACAAACAAGTCGCTATAATAGAAGTTACCGCGCAAAACTGCGGTCAAAAGCTACATATAATAAAAAGAACATACAAAGACCTAGTACACAAGTGTGGGCAGACGTAGATGCGCGATCTCCCATTTTAGGTAAGCCTAGGTGAAGGCAGGCGACGTTGGCCTATCTTAATAGCCTATCTTGAGAAGTTATTCGTTCATATTTTAGCTACGAGACACGTTCAGACGTGACTTGCGATTCTGGGCAATGTCATGAAATGACAGGTGTCAAGAAACATCTGTCCTTTAGAAAATTCGAGACATCATTTTTGGAATTCCGTTAGATATTTAGGTCCTCGTAAGAGGCCCAATGACCTAATATGATCCAAGCTGGCTGAGAAGCTGGGAACTCAATAAATAACGACATTTACCACAACTACAGAAAGAAATGGGGCAGTGATGTGTTTTCTATTCCGCCACCACACGGAAAAAATCATCACGCGCTTATTCTTTTCTCAAATCATAATTCAATTCCACCTCACGCTTAGCAACATAAAGAACTCTAGACAATTCCCATTCGCTTTAGTTCGATTCGATAGCTCCATTATAATAACATTCATTTATCCTATATCAAACATGTTCGTAGCGGTCCTTGGGTCCCAAGGACGAACCGGATAAACAAAGCTAATGACGCATAGTTACATATTAAATAATTAAAGGTTATCTATGTATTATTTATGCCGCCCCATTTACACTGTTAGTTATTATGAAAGTATTGCCATTATTTCTGTCTATAATAATAATCACAATATTAGTTTATGCCCGCGTCGCATTGTCGTGTATAGATGTTACTGTAAAAGCTCGAAGTATGGTAAATCTTAACATTTAAGTGTAAGTCTTAGGATTTACCGACATGAGTTGGTAAATGTAAGTATTTCGGAAGATACAACGATATTTTCGAGCTTTTACCATTCGAATTCAGAATAAAACATGAGTAATTCTTAATAACAATTATTTACTTTCTTAATAGGATTCTAAAGGTATATTTGGCTGGTTCGGTGGCTCACTTGGTAGTGACTCCTGCCTTCTGAACCAAAGGTCGTGAATTCAATTCCCACTCGGGACACAATTCGTTAGTGTTCTTCATCTAACTTCTAAATCATCTGTTTGTGTTTGTTTTGTGTCTGGGTGTTTACATTTGTATAATGCTTTTTGGGTCCGTTTCAACATTTACCATGCTATTAATGTAAATCCTAACATTTACCAACTGAATGATGATAAAAGTTCGAATCGCTAACATTTTCGGACATTTACCATTGGGAGTCGGTAGATCTTAGGATTTACTGGAAGATCTTAGGATTTACTGCAGTTCGAGCTTTTACAGTAACATAGATATGAGATTAAATATCTCAAGGGAATATTCTGTTTTTGGGTACAAAATTGTTGGTCTACATAGGTAGATGCAAATGCAAAAATTCACTACACAAAGGATATCAAAGTTTCAATACTTTTCATTACCATTGAGACATTTAATATCTTAAATGCATTTTGCTTACACTTATGCAAGAACATTTCCCGTTCCACATTATGGGGATATCAAAAGATCTTTTGTAGTACTTCCGAGTTAACGTCCGCTCAAATAATTCGGCTTCGTCTAATAGAACTAGAGATTTCAGGAACAAGTTCTTTCAGGTTTTAATAATAAATGTCCTATTCCCGAAGCGACTAAAGGCTTTCAGTAAACTTTATTACAGCAAAACGTTCTTTGTTCCACAGTTTACTATGTTGAGCTAGCGATTAATGGTAATTTAAAATGTATTGAAGGTTTCAACAAAATTTAAATCATCATCAATATGGTCACATACGGTACGTTTTACCAGAAACTTTTTGCCGCGTACACTCAGGCTGTGGAATGAGTTCCCCGCCGAGGTTCTTCCCCGAGACTACAGTATGGGGTCCTTCAAAAAGGTTGTGAAGAGTTTTTAAAGGGTCGGCAACGCACGTGTGATACCCTTGGTGTTGCAGGTGTCCATAGGTATGTCCATAGGATGCGGTAACCGCTTAAGCGGTTGTTAACATCAGGCGGGCCGTAAGCTTGTTTGCCACTCTAGTGGTATAAAAAAAAACATCAGTCTGCAGACGTTCACTGCTGGAAGTAGGAGGGAGCCCTCAATGACGATTTTCATCTGGAGGGGATTCGCCTTAGTACCCACGCTAAGCAGGCGGGTTGGTCACAGCTGTAGGTTTTATTTGTACCAGTAAACGCTGCTGTCCGTTTCCTGATATTTCCTTAGTCGTCTTCTACCAAACCCATGGGATGAGATGGGGTGGTCCTATTCTAAATCCGGAAACTACACAGACGTATGAAAGTGTAATTGTTAAAATAACAATAGTTATACAATAAATTTTATTTAGCTATACATCCACCTACTCAATAGGGATTACATGTTATTGGTATGTAAATTAAGCGATATCTCTTTGATGCAATCGTAATTATACCCGTATTACCCTTTTTTTAGAGTTAAAAAACCAAATTACTGAATTTTTACCGTAAAATTTACTTCGACCGTAGAAGAGACTTTGAGAAGCATCTTTTTTTCGAATTTAATACAAAGTTCGATATGTTTGCCCATTGAATAAATACTCGTACAAGACGAAAAATATGCGAGAAATTCCGATTTTACACAATATTTTGTACAGAAATATACCAATGCAAATTCTGTTTCAGTATTATCTTGAAAAAAAATCCAAATCTATTCGTTTCAGAGCATAGTCCCGTCCTTACTAAAACCATTGATTAGATAACAGTTAAAATCACGGCTAAAATCTGCTTCTTGATTCTGCTAAATCGTTTGTCCTAACTACAGCACCTATCCTATTTTGTTATCCTACAGAATATTGAGAAAATAGGGTAGACCCAAAGACTGGTTATGGGGGTACACAGTAACTGTGTACTTTACCTAGTTCTAAGTTATTTTTTGGTGTGCAATAAGGAATATCTATCCGCTTTGAAAGGCAACCCCGATATTGTATTTGAACTGTTTGCAGTGCATCTAAATGCACTACGAGTACCTATATACAGCAGATTTAGTTCTCAGTTAAGAGACAATGAGGGCAGAAGCGCCGCAACTCAGCAGCCAAAGGAATGGCCAGTGTTAGCATACATAATGTTCTCGGACAAAGCAAGATTTATTTGAGGTGCCACGCCGGATCTGGCGCAGACCACCCACTCCGGAAGGCAAGACGAATTGTGTACACGTCTGTACTTAGTAAACCATATATCGTTCCCTACTATCCCACTTACAGTTTCCCTTGCTTAATGACATTGTATCATGCACTGTTAAGGGGTAAATAGACCCTGGAGATTATTTTGGACGTAAACATGGGATTGGCCTGCTGGAGTTCTGTTTTATTTGTGTTTCTGGATATACGAGTGTATTTGGGTTTAAGGGCGTCGTGGGATTAATTTTGTGCAAATAATACGCATCTAGGTTCGCTTGAATTTTATAATGTTTAAAATGTAAGTGGCCCTTTCATAAATACGTAAGATAGACGTACAATTCATTATACTCGTAGCCTAGATATAATAATTTATAACTCGCGAAGACTCTTCCGAAAACAAGACAGTGGCCCCGCCAAGTCAAGCGATAGATTTTTTGACGTAGTGTTCTGAGTTTTATCAATAAATCAATTAAGATCACACTTGGTATATAAGTTTATAAATTATGATTCGAAATAATAGTGCATAGTTTTTTGCTATTTTTTACAGTATTTATATTTCAAAACAACCCGTTCTTATTGTTCTTTAGCTGTACGCGGATTATAGGCATACCCTTAATATGTATGTTAGGCGCTTAAGGATGCCTTTGCATAGAAAAGAGGCTGTTAAGCTGAGGCTAACACAAATTTACCAATATATTGCTCAAATCACATCACATCTCCACTTTAGTGAAAATATCACTGGCCAATTTAGGCTTAGAGCTAGCCCCGCTTCTGTGTAAAGGCACCCTAGGGGCAATGGGCGGCAGGTTAGATAAAGCCTGTCGCCTATGAATACAAATGAAAAACAAATCCGAAGGTGTATTTTATTTGGACAGATGTATATGACATCCAACTTTTATCAAGCGTTATACGGGCGGCTTACTGTAGTCACTAAAATAAATATGTCATTTTGAGAATACAAAGCTAATTTAGCACATATTATGTATAGCTCAAGTAAACTGCATCTACAAATTAAAAGCCCGTATCAATAAAGCCAATTATAAAGTTAAAGTGTCATCATTTTTATTTTTAAAGTTACGATGAAATAACCAAATGAAACTTTATAAAAATCCTACAGAAATTGATTTGAAAAAAATAAATAGTTTAGTATTGAGTTCGCCCTCAGGCTAGGTGCAGTGACGATGGATGGCAAGTGCTGGATGCGAGAGGCCTAAGATCGATTAGAGTGGCGAACTTTTGGAGAGGCCTATGTTTAGCAGTGAATTGCGAAAGGCTGTTGATGATGATGATGGTGAGTATCGAGCAGAGAGTGGTGTGCCCCCGCGATTACCGCGTTGTATGCCCTCCAGCGACCAATTAAGCAGCTTAACTTAAGGCCCATATTGCGTTAATAAACGGAAATTTTCACGAAAACCATGTAAATCTGAAAATGCGCCTTCGTTGCAGCCAAAATATTTCACAATGTATTAAATATGTATCTACCGGGGCGTGCCAACGTGTACCTAACGTCGGTGGGCTCGGCAAACAGTTTGGCACAAAGCACAACTGAAATTGCGGTGCCAGCACACTATCTTGAGGTACCTAGGCAACCTACATGCCTAACTATTGTGTTGGTAATGTTAACATAGCCGCTAGAAGCTTAGTATAATTATGCTTTTGGCAGCATGGCTGGAAAATGTTTTATGACGATTAACGTTTTTGTGAGTGAGTGCTTGTTTTAAGCTTAGCTTCATGAATAAAAGAATTGAAGTCAAACACAATCTCTACAATGGGCAGTATTATAACCGACCGGAATAATCACTGTTATATATATCTAAAGCCGGTGGTGCATCCTGACAAATAACAAACGAGGCTTTGGCAATCCACTTGTGGCGGTATAAGCAAATAAAGAATTTTGAATTTGAATTTGAACCATCAGGAATGAAAGCTTAATATAAGCCATCAGGAAAGAAATACTATAAGCCGATGACGGGCAGCAGCGTCGCCGGAGCGAGGAGCAACGCCCTGCGATCGCCACCCCGCCTGCCCAGGGTGGCGATTGTGGGTATATCCTCCCGATGTTAGCCCTAAGCGGCGAACAACTGGAGAGGCCTATGCCCAGCTGTGGAGTGCAATAGGCTGATGATGATAATGAACAAACCAGGAAGAGAAACAAATATTTCGCATTTATATAGTACGATAGGATGCTACAACATTCACAAGCCAATATCCTTTGATTCCAGTGAAGCATGCACTAGTTTACCTGCTGACCAATAGGTTTGGTAAACAGTATACAATACTGAAACACAACTAGCAGTGGCCAGTCTGCCATCTGTATGCTTCACCGGGTATATTGTTTATGTTTACAATAATAGTTCAGGAGATCGGGTGGGATTGTAACTAGGGTACGTTTGTGACAATACGTTTATTGTTTAACGCAAATGTGTAGTTTAATGGGTATAATTATGTATAACAGCGATTAGTTTATGATCTATTGTGATAAGTCTGGCGTCATGTGCTATAGTCGCCCAAAAGCCCAAACACTGCAACAGCTGTGTTGAAAAATTTAACAACAAAATATTTTACGAAATGTTAGAATGTTACTTCCAAATAAGATGATTTATTTTTGAAATAAATACATAATTAAGTGCAATCGTAACTAATAACCTTATATATACGTAGATCTGTGCAACATTTCTTATTCGAAAAATAGAAATGTACAGAAACATTTTCTATTTTCATCATCATTCATCACTACCTAACTTTCAAAGTGACTTTTTTTTACATCCGCCGAATTTATAATATCAAATATTAACCTATGTATTTGGATTTAATTATAAAACTAATTAAAAGTTTTAAAGATTTGACGCAATAAGAATCAAATCCCGCATAAAAGAAGACGATAGTTAATTAACTATTAAGTTTTCTTTGTAAAAACACTGAGATTCATGAAAATTTATTATGAAACAAAATTGAAAATTAAAAGAGGATTAGTTTACAAATTTTCTTAATTTTGTAATAGCAACCTAGTTACGTAGCTCGTATTTACTTAAATTAAAGCGGTGATAGGTAAGTTTAATAATTGCCTAAGTTCTCTGTAATTATAAAAAAAAATATTGTAAAACCATATTTTTAGGACTACATGCTACTCCATATTGTTACTTCACACTGCTTCATAATGTAAAGACCTTATGAAAATCTTTATACAAAGTTTCCTATAAAGAAAAATGCGTTTCATAAGCCGTGTTATTACCCAAATCTCGTTTCATCCAATATTGTAAAGGAACAAAAATTACAGGATTATATGGTTATAAAACAATTTACTTGTAGCTGCAGGGTCGAAAAATATTGAATTTCTTTTCTTTGTTAGCAGCCAGCTGCTTTTGTTCCATAACTTCAGTTTTCCCAGAAACTCGTCGCTTCCTGAACTTTTTGATTTATGTAGTGCACCCCCGTTCACATGTTCGCTTAGGTACCTTAACATTTGGCTAGAATGGCATGATAATGTTGATGTGCCGCTATAAAATTCGCATCACGACCATTTCGCGCGTTACCTGGCGAAAAGTTAGCCAATTTAGTCTCAATGAGAGTGATTCTGGGAACCATTAAGGAGAACATGAAACGTATTGAACGTAGAACAATTTCGCATTTCCACAGAAATTTTCGATTTGATGGAAGCAAATACTGGAACGAATTAGATTACATTTTTTTGGTAAGGATAATATAGGTTGGTAGGTTTCTCAAACGTTATCCTCATTGACCTGCAAACGTTCACTCTCAAAGACAATTGTCATACGTCATGCCATTAGGAGGGATTTACTTTAGTCACTACCCTTGGCAGGTGGGTTGGTGACCGCAGTAGGTTACATTTGTACCCAGGTTAACGCTGCTGCCCGTTTCCTAATATTCACTTAGTCGTCTCCTACCGAGACGAGATGGGGTGGTCTCATTCTGAATCAGGAAACACACGAACAACCATTAGCTGTCCTTCAAATAAGGTATATCTTTTGAATAGTATGACAAAAATAAACGTGAAGCTTAGAAATGGGGCTATAAAGGCAATAATGGTAAACTATATCCCCAATACCGAAGGATAATCTTAAAAAATGCACTCTATTTCGCCCAAAGACGCTCAATCAGACTTTAAGGCGGTCTGAGAGTAATTTCGTCTGACAGTAACTTTATATTCGCTGAGAAAGATATTTGGGAAGTTTACACATTATGTATGCAAACGGAGATCGTAAGGTCCAGAACCCTCGCTAGTGGGTAAGAAAAATCCATATTATTAACAAAAGTAACGTAAAATATATTGGCGCAAATGTTTTGTAAAAGTATAATCCAGAAAAACAAACCAAAGCCATGTTTTAGTTAAAAAATAATAGGCATAAAATTTTCAAACATGGATTTAAGCTACTGCCGGAAAAAATTACTTAAAACGACTTTTAATTATTCACGGGGCTCTCAGCGACCAAACAGAAAAAGCGGGCACAAAGTATTCAATTAGACATGAAAAAAGCTCTCTTAGAGCGGATGACAACCCGAAATAGAAACACTCTCGACTCGACATAATAAGGAAATAAAAATTTCCACGAAGTACGTTTTCAAAAACGGTCCAAGATGAAATAACGCTCATTTACGTATGTAGCTTTGAATTGGACATTTAATTTGAAATTATTTTTGGAAGTAAATCGTTACCTTTTTGGTTACTTTGCATCAAGAATATTTCTGTAAATGTCAAGTGATATTGGGTCATTATTATAACAATACAACTCGCGTTTTCCCTGTACCTAAACCTACGTTTTCACGATTTCTATGGAAACTCTTTCCTTCAAATCATAATTTGGCAATATTCAAAGTATTTTTTTTCTGTATTTAGCGCAACAACATTTGTTAAGGTAAGTGTCCCTATCACGGAGGTAGTCAAAATCGGTTCCTATTACGGTGGTATTTCTATTTTCGAGATTTATTCCTATTTTATTCAGTATAAGTGCACCAAAATGTATACTATTTATTCCAAATCTATTCCTTCATCAGTTGACCGAATTTTGCAAGTATAGCACATATACAACACAACAAAATCAATCAATTAGTGTAACGACATCGATGTGAGAGAGGTTTTCATACAAACGCGCAACATCAAATGAAAGTACACCAATATTAGAAACTAAGTTTTTCGTATTAATAACCCGTTCAAGTTCGTTTGTGTGTTGTTTATTGCATTTTCCTACTATTACAGCAGCTATTTAAATAGCTTAATTCATAATTTAAACTCATTTTTACCCAAAAAAATAAGAAACAAAATACCACCGTAAAAGGATACAAATTTTATAGGTTGATCCTAATACGGTGGTATACCTCCGAATTAGGAAATATACTGGACATGTTTAATTGTTTATAACTTTTAATTTATTAACTTATTGAATTAGTTCCAAGTTTTATTGAAATAATCATTAATCTCTTAAATTAAGGACCATATTCTGCGGTATGCTATCTTTCTTAGAAATCTAGTTAAATATGAAAATTGTTGAGCATAAAATGTTGGTTTCTTAGAAGCGGTAAAATAAAAAGCTGTATTTTAATTGATCACAAATCGTTTATTTTGTATAACTGTTGACTAAAACTTAACACACTGAGCCAAAAACTGTTATCATGTGATTATGAATTTACACTCTTTTGTTTATCGAAATTTTGATGGGTCAGAATTAGAAACATTATAACACGAGTAGTGTTCCTATTACGGTGGTAGTTATTTTCAGGTAACTCCGTATTAGGTTATATGGGTTCCTATTATGGCGCTATTCATAAAATTTCAAGTTTTAGGGTTCAGTAAATAAATAAAAAGTTTTCTATAATGTTTTTTGGATTCTTATTTAATAAAACCAAAAGCGATAAAAACTTAACAATGTATGTAAATAATGTTATTTAAAGAGAAGAATGCCCATCATAGTATGGAGAATAGTACAGTTGTGTTATGTGTTGCATCAAAACCAAAGTTGTACTAGGTATCTAGAAAAACATTTCGGGGCCACTTTGAAAAGCTGTGGCCCAAGCTGGCGGGGACGGCAGGCGCACTGAGCGGACTGCTGCCCAATGTGGGGGGGCCCTCTGCAGCGTGTCGGCGGCTCTATCTAGGCGTCCTCAGATCGATGGCCCTTTATGGGTCACCGGTCTGGGCTGGCGCCATTACGATGGAGACCTCCCGGGCGCTGTGGAGGGCTCAGCGCCCTCTCGCGTTGAGGGCCATCCGCGGATATAGAACTATATCCGCGGATGCCGCCACCGCGATTGCCGGGTCCCTTCCATGGGACTTGGACGCTGCTGTACTCGCCGCAGTTTATCTGTGGCGAGCCGAGCAGCGGTCGCGGGGCCTCCGGCCAGCGCCCGTCGAGGTCGAGGCGCAAAGAGTGGCCGTTGAGGCAGAGGCGCTCACAGTATGGCGTGAGCGCCTCGAGGCCGCCCCCTGGGGGCGCCGCACCACTCAGGCCATTGGCCCCATCTTGGAAGAGTGGATGCGGCGCCCTCACGGGGTGGTGACGTACCGGCTGACCCAGGTCCTTACAGGGCATGGGTGCTTCGGCCGGTACCTATGGAGGATCGGGAGAGAGCCCGATCCTCTTTGCCGTCATTGTGACAGTGGCTCGGAGGACACGGCAGAGCATACGCTTCAGCATTGCTCTGCCTGGGCCAGTGAGCGCTCCGTCCTCGTCACTGTCGCACAGGACCTCGATCTGCCGCAACTCTTGCGGCAGATGACGGCGTCGGAGGAGACCTGGCGAGCGATGCTCGCATTCTGCGAGACAGTGATCTCGCAGAAGGAGGCGGCGGAAAGAGAGCGTGAGGCCGCAGCAGACGCGCCCGCTCTACGTCGCCCCCAGCCTGGGCGTCGCCGGAGGGCATACAACGCATCGTATGCCCTCTGAGCCTCTCCTCCGTGCTCCGAGTGGTAAGCGCGGGGGCGCGAACCACTCAATGGGGCGTAATGGTGTGGTGGGTGCAGCCACACCGTTGCACGAGGTCCGCCCGGGGCGCACTCAAACGCTCCCCGGAAGCCGGGGGTAGGGGTATTTGCCCTCCCCGGACCAGAAGCGCCGGCCGCTTGTCATCTGCGGCTGGCTGGGGCAGGCGGGGATGTGGCCGTATGCTTCGGCGCTGCCCGTATCCCTGCCATTTGCTGCCCACTGGCGACACAGGGGGGTTTAGTGGGTATGCCCTCTCATTTTGGGAGGTGTGAGTCCCACACACCATGCCGACTCCCCCCGGAGGCGGCATGAAGGTGCGTAATGCATTCCCCTCAAAAAAAAAAAAAAAAAAACAAAAAAAAAGGTATCTAGAAAAAATATTATTACTTTTGACCTTTGAACCGGGATATAAAACCTATTTTCCAAAAATGTAACATACTACGAGTAGTTTATTGTATATAGTAATAATAATTCGTTTCAACGAGATCTTTTTAATACGTCACTGTTAGAATTTAGAGGGTGCTAGGTTCTGGAGAATAAGGAAAATTCAAGTGATTCATACATCCCTGCTATATTTGCAAATTTTATTAAAAGAGAATCAATGTTATCAAATCAATGAATGGAAACCTTACAATTTACTTTCATCACCATCATCAGCCTATTGCAGTCCACTGCTGGACATAGGCCTCTCCAGTTGTTCGCCATCTAAAGCAAACTTCTGGAGGACATACCCATAATCGCCACGCTGGGCAGGCGGGTTGGCGATCGCAGGGCGTAGTTTCTTGCTCCGGTGACGCTGCTGCCCGTCATCGGCCTGTGGTTTTTAGCTACGCCTTCTATCGTGATGGTTTAACCGCCACCAGTCGGTTTGCCAGAGCCTTGTTTGTTGTTCGGCAGGATGCACCACGGGCAGGTGAGGATGGCTTGGAACGATAAGGTGATAGGTCGCTCCCTTACATCCCTTACATACAATTTACTTTACTAATACATATTTTATATTATTTAATGTACGTAACATTATTTGTTTCTGACCCTCCGAATTAGGAACCGTTTACCACCGTAATAGGCACTGACCGAAATTATACCTCCGAATTAGGAACAATCGACTCGGCTATTTAAATATTTTTTTTAAAAAAAACTAACATCAAAAGAAACACTAAATCAAAAGAAATACAAAATATAATAACCACTTTTGACGATGAAGTGGTTTTGCACATTTAGAAATACTTACAAATGCTTATTTTTGTCTCCTAGTTTCGAATGTTGCGAAATACCTCCGTAATAGGAGCGTTTACTTATAACAGTTGTATTTGCATCATGATCATCATCCTATCGTAGTCCACTGCTGGACATGAGTCTCTCCCATTGTTTACTACTTTAATCGATCTTATACAAAGCTGAAACCAGGGTGATCTAATATATAACTAAAAACTAGCATATTTAACTAAAAAAATAAATGATTTATACTAAAAAGCTCATAGATTCATAAAAAAAAAACGGTTTTCCTTCATTTTCTGAGACTATTGTGCCCTAAATCACTCTAGTAGCGTCGTCGTATCTGCATTAAGTACATTGTAAGCACAATAGGCTATAAAATGGGATAAATTTTAAAATCTATATCGGAAGGCGCAACAGCTATGTCCGGTCTTATGGCCCTGCATTATGTGTTTAGCTGCCTTTTGTGTATTAGTTTTAGTGTGCGTTTACTGAACGTTGTGATGTCCAAAAATAATAAGCATTTCTATTCTTAACCGTATCAATCGCAAGGCCGAAGATACGGCAACATCTCTAAATGAGCAGTGATCAGGCACAATAGTAAAGTTGGTCCTGTTGAAGCAGTTAAGCTAATACCCGGACGGGAGCCGCGGATGCCGGCGCCCGAGGAATGCGCCCGCAAATTGGATACAAATAGCATAACTAACTCGCCTGCTGTTAATTATAAATGGACTAGTTTCTGTCTGCGGGGTTTCCTGCTTTGAAATAATCAATTGAGATTGTAACGGTGATAATATGCACGGAAAGTTGTTAGAAATTGGTGGAGTTTTGGTTGAGAAGGGGGATGTAAGGGAGCGACCTATCATCATTTCGCTCCAAGCCAACCTCACCTGCCCGTGGTGCATCCTGCCGAATAGCAAACGAGGCTCTGGCAACCGACTGGTGGCGGTATAACCATGACAGCTGAAGGCGTAGCTAAATACCACAGACCGATGACGGGCAGCAGCGTCACCGGAGCGAGAAGCTACGCCCTGCCATCGCCAACCCGCCTGCCCAGCGTGGCGATTATGGGTATACTCGTATATCCTCCAGATGTTTGCCCTAAGTGGCGAACAACTGGAGAGGCCTACTCGTATGTCCAGCAGTGGACTGCAATAGGCTGATGATGATGATGATGGTTGAGAACAGGAACTGATATCTATCTCTCTAGCTGCTGTGTGTACTGCTACATGACCATACACTGACAGTTACCTCTTTTGGCAACGCAAGCTGTCTGTATGTAGGCGTTCAGCATACTTGCAAATATTTAGAGAAGCTACATACTTACTACATAGGTCGCAGTTAACACCTCAGAATCATTTTTTTTATATTAGCACATCAAAATGTCTATCCTGTCAGATGTTAAGCAGCCGATGAAGTTCTAAAAATATATAAGCTATCCACATCAGGCCCTGTTAAACACGCATCGATCACCCTATGACGGCCTGCTCATAGTGTGATATAATACAAAGAAATATATTTTTCTCGATGGGAACTTTTAAGCAACCTTTTACTAACTTTTTTCTAATACATTCTCTCATATTTGCTATTTATTTATTCTAACATTTATATTCTAAGCCGAAGTAATTCGACAAGTAACAAGTTAGTATTATTTCACTTTATATTCATCATCTATTTTAACACCACGTTTTCCAAAAATAAACGGATCCAATTTCGTTTAAAAGTTGTGAGCAGAAAGTGATTACACAAAGTTAAATAAGTTTTATGAACGCAAGTACAATAACGGATGGGCTTAGGCACTTATAGAAGTTTCGATTACCACCCATCGGTCGTGTCGTTGGATCGATTAAGCCACATCTAGGCGACCTCTAAGTGGCCCGTTTGACAAACTTGGAACAAAACAGAGTAGGTTGACGGGCCACGAAAGTGAAAATCGACGATTTGCCCCAATTGTGATCCGCGGTGCCAGAAACAGATTATAAATTGGAATTTCAACCAAAGCGCGTACTAACAAAGTTAAATCACCGAAAACGGGAATAAGGTCGCCAAATATGAAATTATGTTTAACGAATTTTAGGAATGGTGAAATTGTTTACAAAAATACAATTTCTTTTTTTATTTGGGTTCTTGTAAAGCAGTTTTTCTCATCAAGCTAAATTGGTAAATATAATAGACAGTAACATAAGCTTTAATGAGGGCTATCGCGTGTGAATTCGCCACCAGAGGTGCTAGTGTAAAGTAAGGTCTCTGAAATGTCAAATTACATTGGTGTTAAACGAGTTTATTTCAGAAAATTAAATAGTTTTGTCCAATTTTGGCACAGTCTGCATTAATTTTGGAAAATATGAGACACGGCTCAATGATTGTCTGCGCTTTAAAAGCGGAGCCAAGAAAATGAGGTGTAAAGTTTCGCGGTCTGAAAGTAAAGCTAGTTTACTGGTTTGTTAATAACCGTTAACAGTTTTGCCTTTCGGAAACTTATGTCATCCTTCTTTTATCGAACAAACAGTTATCGCATGCATAAAACAAACCTTAATAGCTATGCCCGAGGACCTAACTATACAGTGGCGCCCTCTGGTGAACACAAAAACGGTAGCCCTCATTGAGTCCTCGCCTGTGGGGTACAGCTAGGATGACACCTTCAAAGGCACGGGCACACAGGGACCAACACGTTAAACTTATAAAACCTCTCTTTTTACGTCGGAGCTTAAAAACCAGAATCAAGAATATATCCCGAACAAAAAATTAAATACCATAAAAAAATGTTCCATGCAAAAAGCACACCAGACATGAACCAGTAAAGGAATCCTTTTGGGATTCACGTCACCAACAGCCTACAACTGACATTTGGGTAATTTTTCTTTGTCATCACGCTTGGCAGGCGGGTTGGTGACCACAGTCGGTTTTATTTGTAAATTTTACCCAGGTAAACGCTGCTGCCCGTTTTCTAATATTCGCTTAGTCTTCTTCTATCTCACCCACGGGATGAGATATCGTGGTTCTATTCTAAATCCCAAAACCACACGGACGAATTCAAGTACCAAAGTGAAACCTCCGAGTCTGGCCACATTAAATAGCCCAACGAATTCCCAGTTAAAAGGTCAATTTTCAACAGTTTGTAGTGAATGGTCCGATACGTTGTGTGAGATATAGCGGTTGCCCGCAACGTTGAGGAATAGTTGGGCTACCTAGAGAACTTTGGCCACAAAACAATTTCAGTGACGCCGGGCACGCGGTATTCACACTACTGCAACTGGTCAGTATAAGTCGCTGGTTTAAATTTACTGAGGGCGTCTGTCGATTTAGTACTTAGACGTTTTTAGGGTTCCGTAGCCAAAATGGCAAAAACGGGACCCTTATAGATTCGTCATGTCTGTCTGTCTGTCTGTCTGTCTGTCTGTCTGTCTGTCTGTCTGTCTGTCCGTCCGTATGTCACAGCCAGTTTATTCCGAAACTATAAGAGCAACATTAGTGAAATTTGGTACGTAGATGTATTCTGTTAACCGCTATAAGATTTTTAAGTAAAATCAGAAAAAAATCCAAAATTTTTGGGGTTCCCCATACATGGAACTGAAACTCAAAAATTTTTTTTTCTTCAAAACTATACGTGTGAGGTATCTATGGATAGGTATTTGAAAATGATGTTGAGATTTCTAACAACTTTTTTTTCTAAACTGAATAGTTTGCGCGAGAGACTCTTCCAAAGTGGTAAAATGTGTGTCCCCCCCCCCCCCCGTAACTTCTAAAATATGGGCATGATAAAACTGAAAAAAATATATGATGTGTATTACTATAAAAACTACTAACGAAATTTGGTTTGAATGAAATCTAGACAGTAGTTTTTTTTTAAACGTCATAAATCAAATTACCTAATTTTTTCATTCAATCAGTGGTACGGAACCCTACGTGCGCGAGTCCGACTCGCACTTGGCCGGTTTTTTTTGTAGAGGAAGAAACACTAAGAGTTTGTTCTAAGTGAAGTTTGGTCTTTGGAGAATAGATATGTATTCGAAGTTGTTCGCGTATAAAGAAGCGTTGAGGTTGTGAAAAGTATTTTTACAACAACAACGGCGTAAAATAAACTAATTGGAAAAGTTATTAATAAATTGGTTATTAAACCGACTGGTTATGAAACGGACTAGTTATCAAACGGTTAAATTCGGGATTCGACTTCCAGACGTACCTAGTTTCTCAGTCGTAGGAGTTCCAGAATTCATATGTTAGGTAGGTACAATGCTGAGATAACGATTAAATAATCTAATTTATAGATACATGTTCCCGAGTGGTATAAAAAGAGGATCTATAAAGCATGTCTTGGAATAATGAAGACACACTGTACGTACATTGTTCTAATTATTTCTATTTCTTCCATTGATTTGTTCATATCATTTCTCTTATTACGAATACTGGCTAGCTAATAAAAAAGTAATTAGTTTAGTGTCTTATTTCTTTGTTATATCTACGAGATCGAATGAGAACTGAGATCCGTAGGTCACGGACACAGAGGATTAGCTGGCTGAAGTGGATAGGCAGGGTACATAGTGAGAAGAACAGATGTCCGTTGAAGCCGAAAAGTTCTGGACGGGAGACCCTTCGAAAAAATGACGCGTTATGGGGCACCCTTTAGCGAGGTGGACTGACGACACAATAAAAGCACATTTTTGGGTTTCCGAAGCTCGTGGGGGGTTAGGGTTAGGTCGGCATGGCGGTGGCAACTGACAGGTAACGGACCAGTTACTTGCCCGTTGTCACAGCGGCTTGAGCTTCTTCACTTTCATCTAAGTAAAATACAAAAACCTAAAATAGATGTTAAATCTACCAACTATAATATAGTTGTGTGGGTCATATTTTCTGTACTGTTCCGCTATCGAGGAGTTTAAACTATCAATCTGTTAAATACTAGAGCGAATCACTTTTTTTATGAACGTAGTAAATTCTCTTTATTTCGGTACCTACGCTTTCGTAACCATTGGACGTAAATTTATAATACCGCAAAGCAATAAGTTGCATGTTGTTTCAGTCAGTTAAATTGAATATTTCATTTTATCATATTGCATCACGGACCGCAAACTGCTAAGACCAATTAAACGGATATTTAATTGAAATGTATTGCTATAGTATATTATCTTAGTATGTTTGTTTTCATTTAACACGGTATAATTAAGATAATAGTTGAGTTGAAATTATGACTGACAATGTGAGAGGAGTCCTAATTGATTACAAGCATGCTTTTACAACAATCGATTGAAATTGAAATCAATAGCTCTGGTCCGTCTGCTGAACTTAGACTTTAGACATCAGCCTATCGCAGTACACTGCTGGACATAGGCCTGGGCAGGCGAGTTGGCAGTCGCAGGGCGTATCTTCTCGCCCCGGTGAATCTGCTGCCCGTCATCCGTATTTAGCTACACCTTTAATTGTGAAGGTTATACCGCCACCAGTCGGTTGCCAGAGTCTCGTTTGTAATTTGGCAGGCAGGATGCACCACGGGCAGGTGAGGGTGGTTTCGCTAAGTTCTGTTGATATCGGGGAAAATATGATAAGTCGCTCCCTTTCATCCCGAAGAAGAGAGAGAAGAAGTTCACGATTGAGCAAAAGGGACTGAGAAGTTATGATAATGAAGGTTCTTAAAACAAAAATTATATTCTCGAACAGATTGGTAGCGCAGTTTAGCAAAAGTATGTAGATTTATTGCACACCTCTACCTACAATTAAGTACATCCTAATAACACAGCGAACTCTAGCTCCAAAATGAATAATAGGACCTGTACCAAATTGGTTCTTATCTTCCATTTGGCGATCTTACATTTGAAGTCATTTCAACTGAAACTGAATTAATGCATTCCCGTGGTTGCTACAAGCTTCAAACAACGGTCTTGCGATATCTAGAATTAGCAACTTTTAACAGTTACCTAAATCGCTTTGCTCCGATCCGCCCTGAACTTTAATTGACTATTCACCTCACCTGGCATCTACTTTACTTAACAAAAAGCTCACCGTCTAATTAAAACCGTGAACATTTGCATGGCAAAAGAACGTGCCGGTTCCGTTACAACAAATTCCGGAAAGAAATCCGGAAAATATCGACGAGGAAAATAAAGCTATTTGGAAAGTTGAGGTTCATCACTATTCCACGCGTGGGGCGCCGGCTGCCACCTAATTTACACAGACGGTGACAGGCCGAGTCCGACTGGGGAAACTAAAACGGAATGTGATAATGCAAGATGCTATTAAAGTAACAATGGGCGTTTGTTTTCATCTTTCCACAATGTGGTTACTTTTAAGCGAGGCGCGAAAAGCATCTTACGGTCTATAATGCTGTTGGTAGCTGGGATAGAGATAAGGATTTAATCAGTTCGATCATCATCATCATCCTAGCCTTTTTCCCAATTGTCTCAGGGTCGGCTTCCCAAACTGAGAGATTTGGCGAGGGCTAAGCTTTTACACAGAGCGACTGCCATCACACCTCCGCAACACTTAGGGTAAGCTATACCCATTCCCAGTTTAGGCGTCAGAGTTATCATCGTCTCTGATATGATGTAACGACTGCTATCGTTATATAGTTGGTAAAGATAGCACCCGGAACCAACAGCTTAACGTGCCTTCCGAAGCACGGAGGAAATCGGTGTCAAATTTTGGTCACCCATCATTGGATTGACCGCGCCAATGGTTGCACAACGTTGCGATCATTAATCAGTTCGATGTTATAGCAAATAAGTAACTGTCTTTTATAAAAACTTTAGGGTTCAGGGCCGGCCTGTGACTCCCCTAGTGTTACGGCGTTTATAGGCTGAAGTGATCACTTACCATCAGATGATGAGTAGGCCTGTTTCATATAAAATGCCTAGGTGTTGCGCAAGTCACATGCTGTGGTTTTAAAAATAATATTTTATGGCCATTCAATTGGTACAGTTTTTTGGCGCATTGACTGGATTATGGCAGTCATAGACATTGTCTTCATTTACAGGCAGACATTTTAAACAATCATCAAAATTCTGCAGATATCGACAACAGTTACAGCATCCGGAGTTCGTCCCTACTTCGTACAGTCGCCACCTGCTCGCATAATTTACACACACTATGAGACGGTTAGCAGTTGGATGTGACGTCAACTACTCCGGTATCAAGCGGCTTAAATGAGCTGGCGAAAGTAAATTAAAGTATTCATATATGCACAAGTTTTGCATTGCTTGAAATAGCGCTATTTTAGTTAAGAGACGTATTGAAGTTACATATACGCTGAACAATAATTTAGTCTCTTAGACATTACGATGAACATTCTAATTCAGTGGTAGTAAATGCTGCCTCTAACCTAGTGGCCGCGGGTTCGATCCCCGCACGTGTATATGAACATCAAATTCATACCAAATTGTAGCGCTTTAAGGAAAAGTCATAGTTTAGGAGTTACAGAGATACTAGCTTACCTATACGTCACAATACATAATGCGCTTTCTTGGTAGATAGGTACTTTTGTTCTTGGCTTATTACTATCCCCAATATATTATATGACTAGGTGACTACGAAACCCTATTCTATGCCTGACACGCACTTGGCCGGTTTTTTTAGTATGAGTAGGTAGGTACATCTGCTCGTTTCCTTAAGTAAATGATGAGCTGAAGTAACCATGACAATACAAGAGAAGCTTTGAAGAAATATAAATTAAGAACATGACCTTTCGTTACTTATCGTATTATATAACAAAACGTTCACATAAAACATTACTTATCATTACCTAATAAAATTTTGTATGAAAATCCCTACAAAAAGTTAACGACTTCCAATTTCCGTACATAAGGAAATGTGTTTATTTACGGAGCTTAAAGATTTACAATACTTAGGAGCACCTTTCAGTATTGATCGGGAACAATCTAATCGAACATTCTATTACATACAAGGGAAAACGTAATAATAAAAGCTTGCTAGCAACCCGATAGAATTACAAAAGGTATTCCTCCCGACAAAATAGGATACCACGCGCTACATTACGGCAGGATTCCTATAACAGAATCGAATTTCTTAGTCATGTTCACTTGATACCAATGATGTGTGTTTATTATTCAGCTAGTTCACCTACGCGTTTATTTTCACGTAGTAATATGTCGAGTCATACGAACCCGTAAAAGCAGTATGATCTTGCACATTACAGATGATATTGCTCAATGAATTTGACACGACTCAATTGACTGTTTGAAGTACATCATCGAACCGTCCGTGATAGGTACCTACTTGTAAGTGCGCACAATCCGTGGGCAGCGTACTTTGATTATTGACAATATACCAAGTGACTTGTGAACAGCAAATAAAGCAATATTGAAGGTACACATATGTAAATCAGCTTGTTGGGTAAGGGGCAGCGCAGACAACAGACTATCCGTGACGCACTTTTTTGCAATTATATGCAGTAACGCACACGACGCGCAGAAATCTGTCGCGGATATTTCACAGACTCAACGCACACGACGCACATCTTCGATCATTCTGTCAGCAGACCTAGAAGGTCTTTTTAAATGTCTCAGACGCAGACTCTATCGTACAAAAAGTGTGCCGTCTGCGCTGCACCTTATGGGGAGTACGGGAGACTTTATCAGGTGGGAAAGATGAACCATCTTTCAAAACTTAAATTAATTTATTTAAGCAAAAGTTATGTTAGAGATAATATCAAAATTCCATGTCCAGTGTTGTATTAAAAAGTTACAATAGAATAAAGTTTAGTCTATGGCAACACCTCGCGCGTTTCATTAGGTTATGGGCCCAGTCCCATATTTTTAAAGTAAAAAATAGTTTTTCCTAGTGCTAAAGTAATAATGTCGACGTCGGGCTACCTAGTTAATGTACCGAGACTTAGAGGACGCGAAAATTACGACGAATGGGCGTACGCGGCTAGCAATTTCTTACTCCTCGAAGGAATTGACTTGGACAATTTACCAACGGTCGTCAGTGAAACTGAGATGAAGAAAGCTAAAGCCAAACTCGTGATGACGATTGATTCTTCACTATATGCGCATATAAAGAGTGAGACTACAGTGATTGGTGTGTGGGAAAAATTGAAAAAATTGTTCGACGACACGGGGTATCAGCGAAAAATCAGTTTGCTTCGAACGTTAATTTCAATACGTCTTGAAAGCTGTGAAAATATGACAACCTACGTATCTCAAGTGGTCGAGACAGCGCAAAAATTGAAGGGGACAGGATTCGAAATCACAGATGAATGGATTGGATCGCTACTTTTGGCTGGACTCCCAGATAAGTTTTCACCTATGATAATGGCGATCGAGCATTCCGGTATCGCCATTGGTGCCGACGTCATAAAGACAAAGTTACTGGATATGTGCGAGGAAGTTGGTACTTCCGGTATAGACTCAGTTTTTTGGTCGAAACAGCGGTCGAAAAGTGGCAACACTAACCGCGGCGGCAAGTCATCACAAATGTCAATGTCAAATGACTTGTCAAACAATAGTAAACAAATAAGGTGCTATAATTGCAAGAAAATTGGCCATTATAAGAATAGATGCCCTGAATTAAAAGCAAAGAACGTTGTAAATGCTTTTAGTGCTGCGTTTTTCAACGGAAAATACAGTACAGAAGACTGGTATGTCGATTCGGGCGCGAGCGCACACATGACGGCAAGTCGTGATTGTTTACTACGGACTCGACCGGTGCAGGACAACAGGGAAATAGTTGTTGCAAATAAAACTACTGTGCCTGTAGAAAGTGTTGGTGAAACACAGATAACGACACGTGTGAACAGTTCTCAGTACGATGTGATTGTGAAGAATGTGTTGTACATACCCAAGCTCACAACAAACTTACTATCTGTAAGTCAATTGATAGCTAATGGAAACAAAGTTGTCTTCGAAAAGAATGCATGTATGATATACAATCAACTTAATCAGCTCATCGGTGTTGCGAATTTGATGAATGGTGTGTATAAACTGGAAACTCTTTCAAAGAAAACATCAGAGAGTTCACTGTCGGCGATGACTATGTGGCATAGGAGGCTAGGACACATAAATAGTAAGTCCTTGGAAAAAATGAAAGAAGGAGCTGTGAAAGGGATTTCTTATGACAAGAAGGCTGACATACAGATTCAGAACTGTGAAGTTTGCTGTGAAGGGAAACAGACTCGATTACCTTTTCCATCAGCTGGTCATAGAAGTGAAACGCTACTCGAAGTGATTCACTCAGATTTATGTGGGCCGATGGAGACCAAATCAATCGGTCAGGCCAAGTATTTTCTTCTGTTCGTGGATGATGCCAGCAGAATGACTTTTGTCTACTTCTTAAAAGAGAAAAACCAGGTATTCCAGCATTTTAAAGAATTTCGTGAAATGGTCGAGAATCAAACAGGAAACAAGATAAAGATTTTGAGGACTGATAACGGAGGAGAGTTTTGTTCTAAAGAGATGGAAAACTTCTTAACGAGAACTGGTATTATACATCAGAAGACAAATCCTCACACTCCGGAGCAGAATGGTCTCTCGGAACGGTCCAACAGAACAGTTGTTGAACGAGCTAAATGTTTACTGTTTGAAGCAGATCTCGATAAGAGTTTTTGGGGTGAAGCAGTAAATACAGCAGTATACCTAAAGAACAGGACACCAGTTGCCAATTTAGGCATGATGACACCATTTGAGAGGTGGACCGGCAGTAAACCAGACCTAAGCCATATAAGAGTATTCGGCAGTAAAGCGATGGTGCATGTCCCCAAAATACAGAGGAAAAAATGGGATAAAAAGGCTGAAAAATTGATTCTGGTGGGATATCCTGAAAATGTGAAAGGGTACAGGCTGTATAACCCAAGAACAAAAACGATTATTACGAGCAGGGACGTTATCATCATGGAAAAAGATACAAGCGTAGCTCAGATAGTAATAAAAAATATAGAAGAAAAGTCAGATGTAGATGACAACTCAGACAAAGAAGACGATACTGCATCAGATAGTACAGTCATAGATTCCAATGACCCTACATTTATATGTGACTCATCGAGTTCTCATGATGATTCATATCTATCGGCACCTGAAGTGGATAGTGAGCCTACTTCAAATAGAGAAGTCCAACTGGAGGAGCTGGGTAAGCGAAAAAGAAAACCAGTGGACAGGTATGGCATTTCAAATCTATGCATGTTGGGTGAGCTGGAACCAGGCGCTGAAATACTTAGTTATGAAGCGGCAATAAATGGACCAGAAAGGGTACAGTGGGAACAGGCGATGACTGACGAACTGAGATCATTTGAAGAGAACGACGCTTGGGAAATGGTAGACAGACCTGATCAAGCAACAGTAGTGAAGTGTAAGTGGGTGTTTCGAAAGAAATTGGACGATAGTGATAAGTGAGGTACCGTGCACGTCTAGTTGCGAAAGGTTTCAACCAGAAAGCAGGTATAGACTATAAAGAAACTTTTTCCCCAGTGCTTCGATATTCAACATTAAGACTTCTTTTTGCATTGAGTGTTAAATATAATCTAGACATAACTCATCTTGATGTGACCACAGCATTTCTATATGGGCATTTAGATGAAACTGTGTATATGTCATTACCAGAAAATTTTATATGTCCAAATAATAATAATAAAGTCATGAAATTAAAAAGAGCTGTGTATGGTCTGAAACAATCAGCCAGGGCTTGGTATAAGCGGGTAGATGACTGTTTGCAAGGTTTAGGGTATAAGAAGTCAATTCATGAACCATGTTTATTTATAAAGAAAAATGGTGATGAAAGAACATTTATAGCATTGTTTGTAGATGATTTTTTTTTATTTTCAAATTGTACGGAAGAGACAGAATATATTAAAAATGAATTAAAGTTAAAATTTAAAATAAAAGACTTGGGCCACATTAGACAATGTTTAGGTATGAGGGTCAGAAAACTTAATAATGTCATTTGCATAGATCAGGAACAATTTGTTGAACAATTGTTAAATAAATATAATATGAATGAATGTAAAACTGTCAATACTCCAATGGAAGTAAACTTGAAACTTAAAAAGGAAGATAATTGTATGTGTCGGCAACCTTATCAGCAATTAATAGGAAGCTTACTTTATCTGTCATTGCTAACTCGTCCAGATATATGTTATGCTGTTTGTTACCTTAGTAAGTTTAATAATAATTATAATGATATTCATTGGAAGCATTTAAAGCGTATTTTGAAATATTTAAAGAAAACAAAGCATTTTGGCTTAAAATATGTCAGTGATGATGTAGATTTGACAGGTTATGTTGATTCTGATTGGGCATCAGATTGTACTGATAGAAAATCCTACACTGGATATATGTTTAAGTTGTCTGGTAGTATAATTTCATTTGAATGTAAAAAACAAATAACAATAGCTTTGTCAAGTACTGAGGCGGAGTATATGGCTTTATGTGAAGCCAGTAAGGAAGCCATATATTTAAAAAATTTATTATCAGAGTTAAAATGTAGATCTGAAGCACCTGTACTATTATACAATGACAATCAGAGTGCGCAAAGGCTTGCAAAGCATAATGTTTTAGTTAAGAAAAGTAAACACATAGATGTGAGATATCATTTTGTCAGAGAAGCAGTAGATAAAAACCTTGTTACCATTGAATATCTAAATACAAATGATATGCCCGCAGATATACTTACAAAAAGTTTGTCAAGCCAGAAACATTATAAATTTACCAAATTGTTGGGCATTGTAGAGTCATAGCTACCTAATGTTTGTTGTTACAAATGGTTTTAAAATGTATGTAACTTTTTATTGGTTTAACCAGGATGTATGTTATTTTGCTAAGGGAGTGTGTTAGAGATAATATCAAAATTCCATGTCCAGTGTTGTATTAAAAAGTTACAATAGAATAAAGTTTAGTCTATGGCAACACCTCGCGCGTTTCATTAAGTTAAGTTGAATTTTGAAAGATGGTTCATCTACATCGCCTAATAAAGTCGCCACTACTATTTCTAAAGAAAAGATTTCACGTTCTAGCTCGGGAACTATTTTATTTTATTATTTCCTTTGTTATGTAATAAGTCAGATTAAGACCCGCCTCCTCTAAAGACCGAACGAAGAACAGTGGGTTGCAAGATGTTCGCATCTAGTCACATCGCGCCACTTTTATTATGTCGTCAGTCCACCTCTGTGGAGGGCATCTCATGCCGCTTTTCCTAAAGGTCGACAGTCTAGAACTTTTACAGTCAACAGTCTAAACAGCCAGCTGTTCTTCGCAGAAACTTAACGCACATATTAATAAAACGTTCACAAACCACACACTTAATATTATGCGAGGCTGATGAGCACCGAAGTTGCCTGCGGCGTACGCGATGTTCGCCCCACGCTTATACCGCGGACGTGTCCTGAAATCCCCAACTATCCCGACCAAAAAGGCTATATAATTAAACCTCATTAATCCCTATTTATGTCGGCGGCTAATCCCAGTGGATAGTTCGCGCTGCATTTATTTTCATTACGGCTACCGCGAAGAGGGCGTGACATGAATGATGCGACGTCAACGATAAATGATCGTATCGGTCCCGTCACAAACCGGCTTTTAAATTATTAAACAAATGGGAAAACCGTTATGTTTTCTCACGAAATATGGCGTGTTAAAGCTCCCGGGTTGCCATTTTGTTTTGATTAAACGGGTAGCGCGTTAGCGGTCGCGCGGCGAATGGGCTGCGAAAGAGTCATATTCTAGCTGTGATAATTCCCGTCGTCGCCTTTGTTTGTGATTAAATAACGGAATGTAGATTGGTGTAACATTGTAACGAGTATTACGAGGGTTTCTGGGATTGTTATCTCTGTAAATCCATTTTTTTAAACAAAATTTATAAACAGTCTATAAAAGAAATGGGACAACAAATAGATAATGATAATATTGTAAACACTATGTTGAAAAGAGCAACTACACGAGTTTCATGCCGGTGTCTTCTCGGTAGAATACTGCTTTCCGAACCGGTGGTAGCTTCGACGATTTGTAAGTGTTTTTTTTAAATCTATACAAATAAAGATTATTTTGACTTTGACTTAGAGGAATGCAATAGGCTTTTTTTTATGGAAGAGGGGGCAAACGGGCCTGAAAGTCACCTGATACCATCAGTGATCACTTCAGCCCATAGACACCGCAACACCAGGGGAGTCACAGGTGCGTTGCCGGCCTTGGAGAAATCTATAGGCTCGCTTTTTGAAGGTCCCTAAATCATATCCACTCGGAAAAATTGCAGCAGGAAACTGATTCCAAAGACCGGTTGCACGAGGCAGAAAATTGCGCTCAAAACGCACCGTGGAATACCTCCAACTATCAAGATGATAAGGATGAAATCCAGAATTGGTGCGAGATGTACGATGATGAAAAATAGCAGCCGGTACCAGATCAAACAATTCCTCCGAACATTCGCCGTTATATATATGGTAGAAAACGCACAAAGACGCAACATCCCTGCGCAAAGATAAAGGGTCTAGTTTCTTTGAAAGTTCTCGGTCGTCAATGATTCGAGCCGCTCTTCGCTGGATACGGTTAAAAGGAAGGAGTTGATACTGAGGTGCCCCGGCCCACAGATGAGAACAATATTCCATGTGAGGTCGCACCTGTGCCTTGTACAATTGAAGACGGTGGGCTGGTGTGAAATATTGTCTCGCTCTGCCAAGAACACCCAGCTTCTTGGAGGCCAGTTTAGCCTTTCCCTCCAGATGACCCCTAAACTGAACATTGCTCGAGATATCAACGCCGAGAATATGGAGTGAGGATGCCGCGTCCAAGGGATTTCCGCAGAAACGAGGGGACACGACAAAGGGAGAACGTTTAGCGGTAAACGCGCAAACCTGAGTCTTGTTCGGGTTAAAATTGACCAGGTTCTCGTTGCCCCAAGATAGGACCGAGTCTAAGGTGGTCTCAATTTTACCCACAAGATTATTCCGGCTTTCAATGATATTTTCCCGAGAGGTTTGTGCATTACCCATGTATAAAGCGTCCCCTGTACTATCGTCTGCATAACAATGTATGTCACGAATATGCAACATGTCATTTATATGCAGAAGAAATAAGGTAGGGGACAGTACACAGCCTTGTGGCACACCAGCATTCACGGGCTTCGCCTCAGAGCAAGAACCGTCGACAACGACACTGATGCTCCGCTCCGCAAGAAAACTGGCAAGCCACACAACCTCTCAGGCTTATAATGATGAAGTAAATAGAAATCGTTTTATTGTAATAGGCAAGTAAGCTGAGCGAAATGATAAATTAAGATAACAATATCTTTTTATAGTAGCATAGAATAGTATAGAAAAGGGAGAACCAAGTAGTTGCGACAACGGACAAGTTACCAAATCAATTCCCAGTTGCCATCGCCAAACTAGTCTGTAAGTTTACTCTATTTATACACCTACTGATTCGACATCAAGTCACTTTACAGGTGTTTGCGGAGTATACCGTGGTTCAATCGTAATAATTTGCTAAATACCTCGTCCGCACCACGTTCTCGTTTATAAAGTCCGTAGCGTAAAATATGAAACGTTCGTGGTTAAAAACAAACAAAAGGTTAATATAAAAATAAACGATAAAAATACGGCAAAGGGGCTTCCGCTCCTCAATTTGTCCCCGGCGACCGCTCATATGCGCGTTAGTTATTGCAGCTTTTAGCACATATTTCACTGGCCCACCTACATACTTTTGTTTTACGACTCTTTCATTCGTAACGTTCAGAGTGGCTAAATTGCGAAATATTGCCTGTTTAGTTTTTTATTACTGTTGTTTAAGCTTTACCTAGTATACTAATTTCAATATCGCATATTGATAAGGATATAGATCAAAGGAAGTCCTTTTGTGTTATTTAAATAGAATAACGAAGGTCATCACCATCAGCATATTGCAGCCACTGCTGGACATAGGCCTTTAAGGCAAACATCTGGAGGATATACCCATGATCGGGCAGGTTTGCGATCGCAGGGCGTAGCTAGGACTCCGGTGAGGTTGCTGCCCGTCATCGGCCTGTGGTATTTAGCTACGCCTTCAATCGTGATGGTTATAACGCCACCAGTCGGTTGCCAGAGCCTCGTTTGTTATTCAGCAAGATGCACCACGGGCAGGTAAGGGTGGCTTGGAGCGAATAGATGTTAAGGTCGTTCCCTTACATCCCTAAAGAATGAAGGTGCTACAAATGTCTGCCTACATTTCATATAATTTTTACATCAAGACACATGAGTATACAAGTTATATATTGCCAAGTTCATCACATCAGTGCTTGTCCCGGGAGGCATTCTAACATACGAACCTCGGCTTCAAATGCAGGAAGGTGGCATCATAGTCTTCCATCTGAGCTACTACGGCCAAAGCTAATGATATTATAGTGTAACTCACTATTTTTTCAATTCAATAACTTCCTACCTAATCCTCCGGTCATGTAGTGAACACCGGCTATTCCTTGTTTTCAGACTAGCAACAGGCCAGTATCACAAAATCCGCATATAAAAACAAATAAGTATCGTTTGGCCATATGTGGGTGGACTCAATTAACTTCCTAACACCGGCTCCGTTGAGCAATGACTATTTTCATACCTTTTCCTGCAATATAAATAATGTACGAGTATCTAAAACAAGAGTATCCTTTTATGTACAACACCTTTATGTATTGGATTAGGATTACCATTTCGAGTGATAAAAGAACTTCCCGTGGATAAAAATATTCTAACTTTCCAAATTTGGCTTGTGATTAAGGATGTACGTACCAATACATCTATATTTAGGTTAAGGTCACATAAGTAGGTTATGCTACTTAAATGGGTAATAATATGTTTTTTTTAATAACAAAAGAACATAAAGTTTTTACATTTATGTTCTTACCGTAGCAGTTAATAGATTCCCGCTGTATTCATACGCCGAATTAATTTGCAGAGACAAACTTAATTTGGAGAAGTAAAAAAATTCAAAAGCTATTCTAAAATCGGGCCACAGAATGTTCACAAAAAATAGTAATTTTTTGTTGGTACAAACGCTGGTTCCTCTCTTCAATTTGTCCCTAGCGGCTGTTTATATTATGTGCAGGTTTGTTACCGTAGCTTTTACACAATTTTACTGTTTTATAGCTAGGGTTGCCAACAGTAAATTATCGTATGATGATAAGGACATCGAAAGCTGTCCGAACTAAAGATTTAGACTAGACGTTCCAAGTTTGGTTGTTCAACCTAGCAGTGCAGTCATCTAGAGAAGTGATTTAGGTCTCAATGTCCACTTGGAACATGAAATGTCATTTAGAGTTAGCAGCTAAGCCAGAATTCATGTAAGGCGGTATGGTCTTTGCAAACTGGAGCAACTTAGTTTGAGACACTTCAGCTTAGCATAAGTAAGATAACGTTTAACTTAGTGTGCATTCAAGCTCACTCTTCGAATTGGCACTATGAAATCAAATAAATTAGTTCTGTTCAACCGTTTTGTTATTTGCCATTCATCGGTTTAGTATTTTTCCTCTCTTGGAGCAATAGTAGTTTTAAAAGTTTATAGATCCGATTGACCTTGATCGAAGTGTAAAGTTTGAAAGGAATACTTGCTGATAGAAGCAAGATTGATTTTCTAACAAGAAACACAATGATAAGTCCCTACGCCCGTTAAAACTTATTTCCGATACTACTGGATTGACGTTTTCTTATTGATTCAAATAACTAGCGTATGGGAGTGATATATTCTAAATCACACACAATCCAATTCCAGAGCAAATGTAACGTGGACAGCTGTCAATAGGAATTCAATGTCCGCCTGTCTGAGCAAATGGACATGTGCGTTGGCGATCCGATAATGGTCGGATACAGGAAACACTAACATATTACGTATTAGCGTAACACGACTGAAGAACATAGATATATAATCGTAAACCGAACATGATTATGTACGTAGTCCCCCTAAGTGACTTAAAATATAAAGGGCTTGGTATGCTGTAATACAGGTACCTACTGTCTACCTCAGACAGTCCCTCATAAACTAAATTGTAAATAAAATAATATTTACAACTTACACAACCTATAATTAATTCAAATGTGTTAAATTGTGGATAAAATAAAAGTTATATAAGTTAAGTTACCTATTATTTCTTATCTATCTTAATTCTGAAGTATTTGCACATAGTTTGAAAAATTTACTATAAGCTCTTGTGTCATTTTATGCTCAGAATTCAACTCATCATCCAGTTGTAGATTGCGTAGTCGACATTCTAAATGCAGGTATTTATCATAATTCTCGTGAAATATGCACTTTTTTTTTAGATAAATACTTATGAAAATAAAAAAGGAACCTAATAAAGTTATAACCTCTTTTACAGACAGCCCTATTCGAAAATTTTGACTTCTTTAATGCACATTTCATTTGTACCGTCTCGCATGCATCCGTTACAAAATATTGCAGAGTTATTTTTCTGACAACTACAGAATGCAATATTGTTATAGTCATGAGACTTAGACATAATTTTGTACAAAATGCTTATTGTTATTTTATATACTCGTATTAGACACGTTGGCAGCTTTCATACGAATGGGAAGTATAAATCAAATTGCAGTGAGCATTTAATGTACAAAACTGAACTTTATGGTGCGTTTCCTGCGCGAAGCTAACACAAATTGAAAAATAATAATAAATAACTGTACTGTCAATGACATTGTTCAATTGAATTGGAGAGGACATGTGCCATTTTAATAAAAATCATTTGAGAATTTTGTTGGCCAAGCTGGGGCTTCTTGACGCAGCTCCGCTTCTGTGAACACGCACAAGATTTTTTTTACAATTATAACATTTTAATTGAGTTGGACTACATTGATAGGCAACCCTGTACTCGGTTTTTCTTGAACTCAAAGCAAATAATACATATTAATTTCTGTCCAACTACTAATTGAGTCAAGTTTCAGTACTCTATCGGGTTTGAGGTTCGGCACCTTTGCGAAAAGATTTAGGAAGGTCATTCCCGCCTAAATTTGCCTTTGAAATAGATCTGTCCCTTGTAAATTACCTATTACAAATGAGGGGGCGCAGAAGCAATTTCGGAGGTTACTCTTTACAATGTAGATTTTGTTACCTTATTACGTAACTTTGAAATCCATCACGGTTTTTATTGATATAACGTTGAAAGCTATTTGCTTTGACTGACTGTTCCAACTGCCATTCAACAGCAATACTTTAAATCTTAAATTTGAAAAGTAAGCATCACTATTCTAAAGGAAGTAGTAATTAATGTGGTGTGGTGCCCCACTGCAGACCATGGCACATTTGCTCACCTGCCAGTTGTATCCCACTACGTGCACGGTAGATGATCTTTACAGGGCGAACGACAGTGGCATCCAGGTCGCCAGGTTTTGGACTGGTTCTGTTTGAGGTAGATTACCATTGACTCGAGAAAAAGAAGAAGTGAGTAACGTATTTAAAAACAATTAATTAAAAAACCAAATCCCCTCATCCAATTTAGAACCTGGTTTTAACACACAGTCTTTTGTCTCTAATATAAGAATATTTCTATTCTTGTTCGTGATTGTTTTCGTTTAATGTACGTGTCTGTTATTATCTTTATCTTAGTGTTGCCAATAAAATTATTACTATTTCTATTCCTACTCTAAACCGTGAATAAAGACTTGGCATTTGTTTCTGCTAATCTCAACACAAGCATTATCTACGACAGTAGATAGGAATACTTTTGGGGCACCATATTCACTTTTTATCTACACTAATATTATAAAGAGGAAAACTTTGTTTGTTTGGTTGTAATGAATAGGCTCAAAAACTACTGGACCGTTTTTAAAAATTCTTTCACCATTCGAAAGCTACATTATCCACGAGTAACATAGGCACAATTTTATTTTGGAAAAAAAAACTTTACGCGGACGAAGTCGCGGGCGGAAAGCTAGTTGTTCATAAAATGAAAAGACATCGTGAAACACAGTGAGAAATTAGAATTACTTGATAAGGATCTTGTAATTGTATTTATCAGATATGCCTTCCTAAAAACTGTGGGTGTGCTATAATAAATCCAGCCTGTGTACATTTTTTCATTCCATTACCTTAATCTCGTTAAACAGTGGATTTAACAAAAGAAAGTAACGTCCTAGTCGGCATGGGCCCAGTAATGGAACACACATTATTTATTCGTCCTATGTCAAAAGTATACATAATATTATTTACATTATGCGGCTAGCAAGGAAAATGGCTACAAATAATTCGCTTACTGAGACGTTCATCTTCATATTTTCCTTGTCTCTGCGGTTCTTACCTGTTAACAAAACAAAAAGAATTAATAAAGTAATTGAGTCGTAATACGCAAAATCATTTCGTATTCGATACACTGACTTTATTTACTGGGTAGGTAGGTGCATACCTTTTAAATTATGCCTTTCTACAGCATAATTTTATTGATAATCTTATTTTTTTAACACTTCAGACACTCCGACTGGAATTTATTTTGTTTAATTCGTCGGACTTATAAATAATAGAATTCCGTTTGTGCAAGAATCTATATAAAATGCCCTTGAGTGGAACTGGTTTCCTTCTAACTGAAAGTTTTCTGGTAGAGATCGCAACTAGCGATAAGACCGTCTGAATTTTGCCTATTTTGTTTTGTTTGTAATGGGGTTTCTGTAATGTAGGTGTTTAGCTACTATCTAATGCAAATAACTAAATTATGAAATCCTACGGAACCTGAAACTTGAACTTCTATTCATCAAGTAGGACTTCAAATATATTAACCTGTAAATAATTTAACGTATCGTTGTGTCTTTTTTGTATTTTGCTTTCACCTTTTTTGAATTGTTCTTTATAATTGAATGTGTGTGCGCATAATTAACTAATTTCTTTCTTTCTTCTTTCTACCTTTGTAAAGAGCTAAGATCATTTTCATTAATAAGGCCGCAATTTCTACCTAATAATATCGAAGCTCCAGAATCGATAACCAAGTATCAAATATAATTGACCCCGTCTTAGGAATTCCGGTTACCTGTTATCTTCACTCGCCTGACCCAATTTTACAAAGAGGCCTTTAACTTTCATAACTATCATCCCCTTGCGAATAATTTGATTACTTACTCCCAAAAAGCATTTGACTTTAGCTCTACCCAGTACCGATGAACGCTAAGTGCTTATACATCAATCGAAATAATTTAAACTGGTGGGCTATTACGTAAACATTTGTTGTTATGGCTATTACTAAGATATAATTGTTTTTTTTATTGCAGTTGGCAGCAGATGACCAAGCGACAAGTCTGATTCTGAAGTTAAACAGTAATAAGAATAATAATAACCCAAGACATGCCACGCTGGGCCACACAGCGCCATCTAGCCCCAAACTAAGCTGAAGCTTGTACTATGGGTACTAGACAACTGATAACTTACAAATATACTATTTCTTTTTGTAAATAAATACATAAAATACACAGTAAACACCCAGACCAGTACAAACAGACATGCACATTCATGTTCATGCACACAAATGTTGCGGGGATCGAACCCACGACCCCTGGCTCACAAGGCAGAGGTCACTACCAAATGAGCTCTCGGGCCAGTCAAAATAACTATTAGGGGGTGATTAGTGATCGATACTGAAGCCAAAAATGCAATCAGTAATATTTTTGTCTGTCTGTCGGTCTGTCTGTATGTTAGTTATAGAAACAAACACTACTCGACGGATTTTAACGAAACTTGGTACGATTATTTCTTCATACCTAGGCAGGTTATAGTATATTTTTTATCACGCTACAAACAATAGGAGCAAAGCAGTGAAGGGAGGTGTTGGGAAAACGAGAGAAATTTTTATCGGTATGTTTGATCGCTCATCACTCGAAAACTACTGCATGGAATAGAATGTGGTTTCACTAATGTATTTCTAGAGGTCTAACTTATAACTTAAGCATTTTATGGAAGTCCGTTATTTTTGAAACCCGATATACACAGGTGGGACGCCGCTGGCACAGCTAGTATTGTATAAGTGGTTTATTTGTCTAATGCTAATTTCGGACATACAAGTGGTGCTTGTAGCAGAATAACCACCACTTAATGACGTCGCTTGCCGCGAACAATATCTATCTACCTACGTAGCATAGATTCAAACGCACATCCGAATGAATGGGGACTTGTCTCGCTCGGTGTGTCCCGTTTAGTGATCGCAATAACTCACCGGGCTCGGCAATTTGTTTGATTAATTGTTTGATACCCAAGTGACATTTTTACAGGGAACCGTCCAACGCGATTTTGTGGTCGTAAACATGTTCACAGTTTTGATTTTTAACCGACTTCAAAGAAAGGAGGAGGTTCTCAATTCGACTGATATTGGTTGTTGTATGTGTTACCACATATCTCCAAGGATTGTAAACCGATTTGCAAAGTTTTTTAACCTTTTAAGTTTTAATTTGAAAGAGTGTACCTACTTCCCATTGTCACCACATTGAAGGTGGTTTTTTGTTGCTCAAAATGCTCTTATAATTATAAATTCAGAATAGTTGAACTGACCTTGTAGCCCAAGTAAAACATTTTCATGATCAGAAAAACGTCAGATTCTAAAAGTAGAGTTCAATAGGACGCCTGGTTGATCAATTTTATTGTATTCCTTTTTAATTTTTTTTTTTTGGTAGCCGTGGATTTTATTTAATACATCGGAACTTAAACAGTACCTACTAGGATATTAAATTAGTTTGTTGCTTGCAGTAAAAATAGGTTTGACCCAGACTCTACTCTGATTTTGTTAGAAACAACCTCATTTAAAAGTTTATCTAGAATGAATGGATACAAGCTATTAATGTTGTATTTCAAACTCACAAATAACCCTTACGACATATGAGTTCATTTGTGATAATAGATAGAAGCATTCGATGATATAAATGGACTCAAAACGGTAAATTTATCTACATACGAGTATTTAATATGTGTGGGTGAATACGAGTGGGTTGATGCACAAATATGTAGTTATAAATACATATTCGCATATTGTATGTAAATATGTTAACATAATCTCTCTGTGAATCTCCACAACGATTTCGTTGGTAGATATTTACCTATAGTATTTACAATACCCGTTTAAACTATATCATATAGATGTGAGGATAAATATTCAGGAAATCTTACACAACCTGTCATTTTATCAATTATATTTGCCGTTTGCAATAAAATGAAAGAAAAGGTGAGTGCCGGTGAGTAGGGTTCTTGGAGCTCGTGGGGTGAGCGCTGCATAGACATAGGCCTAGTTGGGCCGGCATTGTGGTGGCAACTGACAGGTGACTGACCGGTTACTTGCCCGTTGTCGCAGCGACTTGGAGCCCCTTACGCTTTCTATCAGGCGTAGGGAAGCCATTATGTCGTGCTACTATAAAAAAGATAGAAAAAAAGAAGAATAAATTGTTCTGGAACATTTTCTACCTACCTACTTATAAAGTTTGTTTTATGTAATACAAAATTCAAAATACCTAGACACGTTTTAAATATAATCCATTATACAAAAGACCGCTCGAAGCGCCTAGTTTCGGTTTGAAGGTCGGCGCTGTTTACCTACCAACGGAAAAACAAAACAAAAATTATATCGTCTATTCTTATACGACCAAAGTATTTGTGTTACACCGGACCCTTTCCAGTGTTTTATTGAATGTTCCCTTACACGCGGACCGTGGGCCTTTTTCCCGTAGACACAAAGAGGCCTTGCGGTGTCCACGTCTGTCCCTTTACGATCGCAGGTTACGATGTCACGTAATTTTCTAAGCCCCTCGCCACATACTAATAAATGTGACGTAAAAAAACCCTTAAGCCGCAACTAATGTGTAAGAAATTCTTACACAGCCTCGCTACAGCTGGTGCTTCATAACGTTTTTTTATAACATGATTTTATTCGCTTGGTACGAGGGTAATGAATAAATGAAACGTTAGACTATTCACGCTCATCACCGGGTCAAGAAATGAGGCTTTAAATTATACTACTTATTACTTACTTTTTTACGTTAAGCCATCTCGTCACATCAAACATTTGACAAATATACTATATGTACAAGCACAATAATAGAAGTAGAGAGGTGACCGTCAATCAGAGAGATTCTAGGTGACCATGACGTCTAATGGCATTAATATAAGTCTAATAAATAAATACAAGATGGAATAAGTGATTTTTCCCTAATGAAAACACAAACAGAAGCCAAAAGAAAACTTTGCTAACTAAATTAACTCCACTAATAAACTCCAAAAATAGATTCCGGAACCGCATAAGCGTTAGGTGACTGCCTAACACAATGCACGAAGTGGTTTAAGCGATCTTCCTTTGAAGCAATCACGATTCGACGCGGTCATTTTACGAAAAGAAGTTTTGAAACGTATCGATTCCATACAAGCAACAAATTATCATCATCAAAATTGATTAATAATAGAACTCAATTGGAAATTAATTTCCACGCGCGCTATTAATAGCTCAATGGAAAGTTTCTAGAAAATATCATTATGAAAATAATGAGTCTATATGTAGCTCTGTCGTGTGGTTTCCGGATTTAGAATAGGGCCACCCTATTTCATCCCGTGGGTGTCGTAGAAAACGACTAGGAGAATATCAGGAAACGGACAGCAGCGTTTACCTGGATACCTACAAATAAAACCTACTGCGGTTACAAACCCGCCTGCCAAGCGTGCTGACTACGGCAAAACCCGGGGGAGGCCTATGTCTAGCAGTGGACGTTTGCAGGGTGGTGATGAAGATTACAAGCTATCCAGAATCTACGGAAAACTTTAGATATATATTCGGATTAACAAAGCATAACAACCGATTACGGAAGTTACCGCCACCGGAGCGAAAAGCGTCACCAGAGCGAGAAGCTATGTCCTGCGATCGCCAACCCGCCTGCCCAGCGTGGCGATTATGGGTATATCCTCCAGACGTTTGGCCTATGTGGCTAATAACTGGAGAGGCCTATGTCTCGCAGTGGACTGTAATAGGCTGATGATGATGATGATGACGGAAGTTACCGATTCGGCAATACGTCGTTTTTATACCTAGCTGATAAAAGTTGAATTTCAAGGCACGTGCCGTAACATAAGTATAGAATTAAGCTCAAGTAAGCACGTGTAAGATATTGATCCCAGCTCACGTGTACTGTATGACAAAGTATATCCACGCAGTGTACTGAACAGACCTTCAGCGTTTCTAAAAGACAATCCACAATGTATTTAAATATATTCGTCGTGAACGGTTCGCTGGCAGAGCAATCGGAATAAAATCCACCAAACCTTTTGGAAACTTCCGTTTGTCCCCGGGGGCGAAGCGGAAACATAGGTAAGGAGGTTAAAATAAACTTTTTTAGCGTCGTATTTTAACACTACATTGTATGAATAGTCGCTTCATTGTATTGGTATGTAGAGATGCGCAGTTATCGATACATCTTGGAAGAACCACTTCTTAATAGTAAATCTGGTACGTTTCCATGGAGGCCTCAACGTCGTATTCCCAGCGATCATTGGTACAAACCTCCAAATTTCTTCGAAATAAATCGTTGAACGTCGGCGGTGAAGATAAATAGTGCAAATTACTTTAATCCAGGCGATCGTCACAGTTTTCTGTACAAAGCCTTTCATACTCCGATCATAATCGTACGTTGCGAACTTAGTAGTGACTATTCAGTAAACAGAAACGCTATGAATCTTAACTAATATTATAAAGCTGAAGAGTTTGTTTGTTTGTATGTTTGTTTGTTTGTTTGTTTGAACGCGCTAATCTCAGGAACTACTGGTCCGAATAGAAAAATTCTTTTTGTGTTGAATAGACCATTTATCGAGGAAGGCTTTAGGCTATATAACATCACGCTGCAATTATTAGGAGCGAAGATATAATGGAAAATGTATGTTCGCGTGCATGTGAGCACGGAGTGTTAGTCACCGCGGGGGGCGGGGGGAAACGATCCGCGACCGCGATGCCCCGCGCTGCCCCGCACCGCCCCCTCTCAGCCGCCTGGAGCACTGGGACGCCGGGAAGCGGAGTCGACGACGGAACTCGGGCGCAGACGCAGCTGCCACGCGCTCCGAATATAATCCTTCCACAATTATCAAAGTTTCAATGTAAAAACAAAGGGGAAAACTATTCCACGCGGACGAAGTCGCGGGCACTGCTAGTGTAACTATAAAGCCATAAAGGAATATATTTTCCATAGTTAAAACAATACGTTTTGTAATAGCAAAACTAGTACTCGCAGAGGAAGACGACCTATAATTTTTATATGGGTATCGACAATTTAAATCATTCAGTTTTGTAGTATCATGTTGCTGTGACTTTTCAAAATGCGCGTTTTCGGTTTCGGTTTGGCGTCTCTTAGGCTTCTGATGGCGTCTTTCTGACGGCATCGTAAACGTGTGGCCGGGCTGTAAACCCTGGAATACTATTTGGTTATGAAGTATCGATATTTTTTTATTGCTATACATACAGCACTATCAGGAGTTCGCTTTAGATATTTACTTAAAATAATATTCTGTGCGGGCTGCGTTGTAGTCAACAATGGGTCGTGAAACAAAGTGTCAAAGGCTTGGTTGGCTGTGAATAGACTTCAATAAATTCCCAAGAGTCACGGGCCTTCGGCACTCGTATTTTGCTGTGTTTGAAGCTTGGATTACAATATTGTGTTTCTGTCGCAAACTTTGTCATTGTAGATTAGGGCTAAGTTGTTTGAGAAACTTATATAGGCTTTTCAAATTTCTAATGTTGTTTTTAATTTGCATGAACATCATGATTAACCTCTCGCAGTTCACTGCTGGACATCATCATCATCAGCATTTATCAGTCCACTGCTGGACATAGGCCTCTCCAATTGTTCGCCATTTTGCTCGATCCTGGAGTTCTCACATCCTCTTGCCAGCCATCTTGTACAAAATTTGTATCTTTACTGGATAATAAATCTCACAGGGGCTTCACTTTTTTACACTTCTGCCAAAGGTTCATAACTCTCGTTCTCGGAAATGTTATTTAGTTATTATTAATATTGATTACAAAAACCTGATTCGGTTTATTATATTACTACGCTTACACGTGCATCACTGTAGCTTCACTTAAAGAGAAAATGATGACAACATTACAAATTAGACAGAATGCAACATAGCTATTTCTAGTGGTAATATAACATCTTCGCTGGAACTTGGCTTACACGCTCTCGCGTGTCTTGATTAGTTCTATCTCCAGAAACATGATAGCTATAATGAATTAGATCAAACCTAGTTAATATAATGTTAATCACGAGGTATCTATTTGTATAAAGATATCGGCAAAAATTTTATATGAACGCTGATTGATTTTAATATAGGTATCGCTATCACTTTCAAAACCGTTAGAAAATACATTGAGAATGCTTATTGGATGTGAATAATTCGTACTGATGTTTTAATACCAATCAACATAGTACAAAATACAACTTACTATTGCAGTGGTGTTATAGTAATGAAGTTGCTTAGTATTGCCTATGTATTTTTTAATAGTAGAGACCTCTTAGCGGCTATTTTAGTTTCTAATTAGCATGTTTAGTTATGTGCCTATATATTTCTTAATAAGGACCTCTTCATCTTTTTTTAGTTACTAATTAGCATGTTTATGTAGCTATGTAAATCTTGGTCATCCGAAAATAAATAAATAAATAACCCAAAATATGCTACGCTGGGCTACACATCGCCATCTAGCCCTAAACTAAGCCGAAGCTTGTACTACGGGTACTAGACAACTGATTAACTTACTTAGATACTTTTTTTGTAAATAAATACATATTATACATAGAAAACACCCAGACCAATACAAACAGACAGAATAAATTACTAATAAAAGAGACGGAGCCATGCGTTTAGATCAGACAAAGCCCTTCAATCCTTATAAGTTTCTGTAGGTAAGTCATTAACTATGATCCGATGTTCAATCAAATGTTACAAGCGTCGTTTTTACACGCCCCCACACTCGTTAATATAGAACCCGTAAAATTTACTTATGAAGGCTCGTTTACCTCGGACATAATTTCGGACAATCGCCGTCCATTATCTTGCCCGTTGATATTATTCTCTTGATATCGCGCTCATTTGTCGGCTCCGAACGACTCAGCCGTTATTGCAGCCATAAAGTAACATGTTAATAGCATTTAACGTGAAAAACGAAACGCGTTATGCTTAATTTTTCTTGCCGTAAATGCGCACTAATGGCGGTATTAAGCAACAGTGAAAGATATATGTGTGTAAACGGAATTACAAATGTTTAATGATTGAAATACATACATTATTCGTTACTTATCGAGTTTTATGCCAGTTCTTTTCGATAAAATAACTTTCCAAACACGCTGGTACAACAATTTTTATTTGTAACTTCATAGTTTGACGAGAAATAAACAAAAGCACTTATGAATCACATTATGTGTATATCTATAAAGATTTTTCATTTGAATTTATCAGCTGTCTAGTACCAATAGTACTAGCTTTGACTTGAGAGTAGATTTATTGGGCGATGTATGGCACAATGTGGCATGTCTTGGTAATTCTTTTTATTCAATGCGTTAATGACCAAGACATTAACAGGTACACACTGAATACTCTTCATTCTACTCGTGAAATCCCATACAATAATGGTCTTCAATCGAATTAGGTTCATCGTAACCAGTGATATTTATACACCGTTACAGTTCATGGATTTGTATTTACGGCTTTATTCAGCAAAGTAAATATTTGATTATGGTTTGTCACCCCGGAAACCTTTGCGGAATTCCGCGTGGCCGAGCACGTCCCCGCCACATTCGCAATTGATGTAATATAAGTATTGAATTTATCCTACTAGTTTCCTCCCACGGTCGTAAGTCGAGTATTTCGTTTTGAAAAAGGAAAATGTTTAGTAAACCTGCGCCTTCTTTTGTTATTATGTACCTACGTTATTATTAAATGCCTCCTCAGTTTAGTGGTCGTAAGTGGCGCTTAAAGCTCATAAAAGAAAGAAAGAAAGAAAGATTGAATTAGTAAAAAAATGGTTTTAGGTTCTAATAACAAGGAATTACGTCATAGCTCGAAAACTCAGGGAAAAGAAAGAACCTTCCTTCTGACTTCATCGTGTTGATCCATGGGGCCTGATCTCTTTTCAGCTAAGTTGGCTGTCGTTTCATAGGATTATAAGAGTGAAGAAACAGTGCGTTTAATATGCCCTTTTCACTTCACTAATATACTTAAAAATCGGCCTCTGTAACAATTCATTCAGGAGAGCATTACTAAGAATACTTCATTCCATTCCCTTAATGTCTGTGCATATTTTAGCTATAAAATAGTTTAAAATATCAATGTTACCTAAGTAATCATAGAATTTTTGAATCTATTCCAAACGGTACTATTTGTTTATTCATAATTTGTTTTTCTTTATAACGTGTCTTCTTTTTCTATTCATTTCGAATAAAATACATTTTTCCGGCGTCTAAACTCTACCTTAAGGAAAAATTGAGAGGGTTAATACCTAAATCCAAGTCAAAACTATCTGTTCTACTACCTCCACCGTAAAATAAGCTAGACAAAGCGCTCAAAACGAGGCTCTTGTAAGTCTTAAAGATAACTAAGCCCTGTAATAAACAAACCAGAATCAAGCAAGGATAGGGTATCGATCTAATTTGTTATGCGGGGGCGGGACGTCTAATCCCGCGCGGGTCCGATATCCCCCACTCGTTTGTTCGCCATCCAACACAAACAATGACCATTAGTAATTACGATAAAGAACCTTTGTACACGCGGCCCGGCTACAAGTCACACGCGTTGAGAACTGCCGAAAAGGTTAATTTTGAACTAAGCAAAATTGTTTGCTAATTAAATCTTCTGTTCATTTACTCTGGCAACAATAGCAGAGGTGATTATTGTTACCTGCCCTATTTTGATTCTTGAGGGACTATTCGAGAACGATTTGGAAACTAGCTCGCACTTTCTTTGAAATTTGACATTTGATCTTGGAAACTTGGACGTTCGCCTCGAATATAAAGCCGCGGCCACACATTGGATTCAACATTGCGTCCAATCACTGTCCAATGCCCAATACTAACGCGCTCAATGTCTCAATTGCGTCAAAGTACACACACATTGGTGCATTGGGCGCAAAACGTTACGTTGGTGCAATTATCTCCAATGTGTGGCCGCAGCTTTAAAGAATCCGAGTTCTTGTAATGTATCGCTTTACTACTACTCTCAATCATAATTCATTGTGAAAGTGCTTGAAATAAACATGTCATTTTAGAATCGTCGGCAGAGGCGAGATGAAGGACAACATGTCACAAGATACATTGTTAGGATTCTCAAATACTGAACCTACTGAAGTCAAAAGTTGAATGCTAACTAGATAAAGAATGATCTAAAGCAATTTTAAGACGCGACTGTTTATAATGTAAGTTAGCAAGCGCGCAGTTTGCGAGAAATGTTTAAAGTCAGTAAAACTCATTTCTCGTTTGCAGGAGGGTGAAGCAAGCCCGTAAATTCACGTTTCCGTGTCATTTTTCCATAATAATGTCAAAACTCTTGTTACGAGCACATTATTCTGTTGGGACAAAAAATTGTGCAGCATTTGAAATTTCCTAGACTGTTAAATGGGAATGGTGAATATTATTCCGAAATAATATGAACCGGAGAATAGCTAGTTGGCCACAAAACGATTTATTGCTTTGAATATTTTCTTATTTTTGGACCAAAAAGCACAGCAACATACAGATAATACGAATAAGTTTATATGCGCGGCTGGTTAAACGATATAACTTTTGGAATAAAACAGAGATTCTGGACGGAATACTGATGAGCCAAAGTATTCCATAGCAAAGCAAATTGTGGGCATGTACCATATTTGTTTATATAGGACTGATACCAAGCTCTTAAACTATATTATTGGAGTTCATTATGGGCAGACAGGTTTTACTTACTGTCCTCTCGTATAAAATAATGTGATCTCATCATCGTCACCTGAGCGTTACATCCGGAGGCCTTGTCTCGAGCCCAGTGTCCGCTTTCCTGCTAAGTCTCCTTCGCTTTGTACGGTTGTCAGTTCCCTGGTGGTGAGTCCATTGGCACGCATATCCACGGTGATGACAACGCTTCTTGGGTCTAACCCGTCTGCGGGGCCCGGCGGGGGCTATAAAATAATGTGATCTATCTTTCTTTAAACATTGTTTAAAATAAAAAAAAATTAAACCGACTTCAAAAAAAAAACACTAACGAGTAAAACTAAAAAGCGATAAATAACGTAAGTAATTCTATCCTTAATACATAATTATTTAAATATAACAATTATCACTTATTTTTGAAGTCGGTGCCAGCCTCTCGGTACCTAACGTAGACTGTTGTTGTATGACGCGCGCGGCTGGCAAATCCACACGACAATATACATTTATTTGTTTGGCTGGCACCGACTTCAAAAATAAGTGATAATTGTTATATTTAAATAATTATGTATTAAGGATAGAATTACTTACGTTATTTATCGCTTTTTAGTTTTACTCGTTAGTGTTTTTTTTTTGAAGTCGGTTTAATTTTTTTTTTAAAAATAATTTTATTTCTCTATTTTTAGTTGCGTTAATGTGCTGTGACCTTGAATAAAGGTTAATTAATGTCCTTAAGAGTTTTACTTAGGAATGAAAATATTTTGCTTTAAGTCAAGTGAAGACTTTGCGATCTAGAATCAAGCATAATCACTTACCAAATCACCTGCCCTATTAGCCTTGCATAAGTACATACTACTACCTAGTTTAATATCGACCAAAGTCAGTACTGTCCCCTAACTCCTAACCGTTAAGGAGTTCTGTGGCTTCATCATCAGCACCAGATGTTGACGCCCGGAAGCATATACCTGAGTAAAATATGATTACGTAACAAAAACACCATATGAGCATACAATTTTCGGTTGATGCCCTCAATTTCTCCAGGATCCCATCATCAGATCCTGACTTGGTGATAATGGGACCACCTCGGAAGTGTCCTCTATCGAACTGTCGAAAAATTTTTGAAATCCATTCATAATTGACGGAGATATCGGTGAACATACATAAAAAAAAAAAAAATTATACATAGAGACGAATTGAGAACCTCCTCCTTTTTTCGAAGTCGGTTAAAGAGTTCTCTCTTCACGTTCGTCTGGAGCGGCGGTTCAGGCAAGCAATCTATTAGCAGACTAACAGATTGCTTGTCTTATGTTTGCTATGTTAAGTCCGCCTTTTGTACACTACTTTACTGTGCAATAAAGATTAAATAAAAAAAATAAATAAATATGTTGGTAGACCAACATCAGCATTAAAAACACAGTATACTAGCACTTAATAGCATTAAAAGCTAGTACATTATCTCGATGTCAACAAATGAACAGACATGTAATAAGTTTAGATAAGTTGAATAAGATTGTATAAGATTTGACGAACTTTCTAGTGACATATTATTACTCCAGCATTACAATCCATATGGTTCTAAGATCTCGCTATACTCCCTTCACCGAGATGTTTATTTGATAAAACTTATTTTATATTTAATTCCATATGTCAATAAATATAATGCATATGATTTGCCGATCAAATTTTAGTCCAGCCTGGATGATATACCTATCTCAATGAGAATTTACATCTAAAACCCGTAACATGTGACCGAAACCAATAACTCACCACAAAAGTAGCAATTGCAATACAAACCAATTACAAAACAAATAACGGATGAGCCAACTAACCCGCAATCAGATTGTGGCATATATCAATTATGCGTGCGATACCCACGCCCGTTATTCCGACAACTGGATCTAATACTAAATGAAATGAACAATCTCGATTGTTCTGATATCACGCGGGCCATGTTAATTACAATACTACGCACACACGGCGCCCCGGGATTAACTAAGTCTGTGTTCGGATGAGCCCGAATCCCGGTAACAGGAATGGTATCGCAAATCTGATCCCGGCGGGCCGGTACAGCCACCGACTTAGCGCTTACCCGAATCATATTTCGCTATGATCTTGTGTGGCTTATCTGACTTAACTAATCTACTATTGAGAAGCCGTAGACGTTAATTTAGCTGCAATATATAGTTACGCGATATTTTGAATAGTTATTTAGTGTAAAGTTACAGGATTGGTTTCTATTTAGATTAATTTCGATTCCAAGACATAATATTATGTGTAATAAGTATAATTGATTATACTTATTGATTACAATATTATAAATAAGTAAGTATTCATAATAATCGTGCAATTGTATGATGAAGTGCCTGATAGATGGCGTTAAGTAGCCTGCGGTTCAGCTATCGGACTCGACTCCTAATTCATACTTGTTATTAGATACTGTAACTTGTATTAAAATTCTGGTATTAAATATTTTCTGTAAGTATTTCCTTAAAAGTTCCAATTTGTAATAAACGAAATATTTCATATTCTCTGTTGCTGCACACTCTGTCAATGAAACTTTAACAGACTACGTGCATAAAACTGTATTTGATAAGTAAAGACATCTTTGCTTCTGATATATACTTTGTAACGTTTTACATTCGACTCGACATTAACTAGTAAGATACGAGATAAATTGTTAGTATGTACTTAGCATGTCGCCTATAAATATACAAAATTACAGTGAAAACGACTAAGGTAGCAATATCTGTACTCGTATTTAATGTCAAGTGTATATTTTACTACAACGATACCTACTTGTCTTTTACATTTTAGAACATTCTACCTAATAAAATATCGATGAAGACTAAAACTGTACACTTTATTAAAATTGAAATTCTTGATGTTATGTCTTATAAATCGTCACTCTGTCATTTCTATCGAGAAATTGGATAAACGTTCAGTAGTTACTCGTCTAAAAGTTTTGCGAACGAGTTTGTTATAGCTAGTTTTATTTATTTTATACACACAAAATACACTAAAATTATAAAGAGGAAAGATTTATATTTTTGTGTAAGAGTGAGTGTAGTGAATAAACTCAAAAACTCTGGTGCCGTTTTTGAAAATTCTTTTACCATTGGAAAGCTACATTCATCCTGAATTCCTGAGTAGCATAGGTTATATTTATTGCTAGAATAATTAGGAATCCTTACTATAGTTCATTCGCGTTAAGAAAATAGTGACTCATCACCGACTGCCGGCCAAGCCACACTTAAAACGCCAATTAAAACGCTAGAAATTATAATTTCTAGCGTTTTAATTGGCTAGGGGGTGTGGCTAACGCTAGAAATTATAATTTCTAGCGTTTTAATTGGCTAGGGGGTGTGGCTTGGCCGGCAGTCGGTGATGAGTCACTATTTTCTTAACGCGAATGAACTATAAAACGCCAATAATGTAACCCAATAAAATGGTTATTTGAAGCGAAGCGTGAGATGGTCGCTAATAATTATAGTATACGCTATTGGTAATCATTTCTATATCACACGAAAATTATGCTATTGTGAAGGTAGTTTAAGAGCTGATACTCTCAATAGCCTAGAATTTGTAAGCTGCATACTTATTTGAAAGGTTTAAATCTGTAGCAATTATAGCTAAGGTAAGTATTCTGTGCTTGCCGTTACATGATGAGCTCAGTTGCTACGGACCGTAGCGATAGTATCGGTTCGTAGCCTCGTAGTACATTACGTAGCACACCGTCTTGCTCCGCAGGGAAATCGTGCGCATAAACTAGTTTAGATTAACCTTTCACATTTCATGCAAAACAACCAAAAAGTACTTGTCTATAGTCCTTACTTGCGAAAAATAAATCTTATTTACTAAAATCTTTACATTCACGCCTATCCAACTATGTATTTTACTAAGCATTTTACATCGAACAAAGTTATTCAACAAGTTAAGACTTGAAGTGGCAGTATCCGAGTCGCCGCTGAAGCAGACGAATCCTCGAGTGGATACCAGCTTGAACCACCAAGTAGAAATCAGCTTATACTGATGGACTGATGTCCACTGATGGATTGATGTCCACTGATGGACTTCGATAAGAAAATTTGAACTTAAAGTCTTTGACTGCCGAGAAACTAGACACAATAGAAAAAGTATTGTTTGCCGGTCACCGGTGACCGGCATGGCGGTCAACGTGTTAAAGTAATAGACTTTAGAATCAATCAATTGATTATCCTTAAAGGTCCAGTAAGTAGTTATCATTGTCTTTTTTATATTAATATAAAATTTGATTCTTATACTTTTACTGCCGAAAAACCATAGTAGACACCATAGAAAATGTATTGTTTGTCAGTCACCGGTGGCTGAAGTTAATATACTTGTACAAAGTCGCCATACATCAGTCAGCCAAGTGACAATGTGTATTATTCATAGCTTATTGTCAATTGTCGTCTCCATAGTTCTCAGTGAGATATTTCATTAAAGTACCTATCATTATTGTATTCATATACCACCTATACATATAACTTTGTAATGAGTTCCACTCATTAGAGCTCTTCAGTTTCTGCAGTAAGCTTTAACTAACTTCTCTGTATGCGAAGGAATGTTCGTCACAGTAAAACGGTGAGATCGCAATCTAGCACGAAGTAAAAGTCTAGTTTAAGATTGAAAGGCAGTATGTATGTGGAGCATAATTTTTCACACATTTGTACCATCTGACAGAATTCTTTGCTACATAAGGCAATTACCACACTGCACCGCTCCTCCACTCGGTTTTTTTTAATCTATTGACGCGCATATGTTTTATCCAACAAATGGGCTTGACTGTTCTCATTCGCAGATTCTTGACGACAAACTGGTGTAGCTTGACTAAACGTGTACCGCGGCGGAACGCAGTTCAGTGGGAGAACCGCCTTACATAACTCCCAATTATTTAAGCGAAAAAGAACGCAAAATTTCGTAAGACGTTATCTCGATCTAAAACTCTCAAGTATCCGAGCCGGATCTCAATCAATCGCTTAAATTGCTGGAATAATCGATTTTACACAAGGAACTCGTTTATCCAAGAGTTGCTGTTTATGTATTTTTCTACGAAATATTTTTTCTTAACGTTTTTGTAATGGTTTATGTTTTTCTTGGAATAATTGTTTTGAAGCTGTGTTGGTACTTCAACTATACTTATCTTCACACATGTCTGTCATTTAATTATAATACTTACTTATACGCACTTTAGGATATCTAAACCAGTCAAAACGTCTATAGAACTGTCTAACCCGTTTCTGTTTCAATATATTAATTCGAATGGCAATGTTATTACCTTTGTTATCTGGCGAATGACCTCGTTCATATTTGTGAATGAAGTTCATTCATGGATGTATAAGCTTAGCTAAGGTGCTGAATTCAAATTAAATTATAATCTCAAGTATAATGTTACCCAAATATTGCACAGTGAATAAAATACATAATTATGTGAAATTAATGTTACACTCATTGTGGTGATTATTATTAGTTAGTACAAGGCTATTTCAGATTTCATTCAACAGTAAATATAATTTTCTCCAGTAATCAAACAGCTACAAAATCACCCCTGCATCGACGAGAAAAAAACAGATTAAATCCTTCAGAAATGCCTAGTCTCTCTAATACTGTTAATCTTTTATTCAACGCCAACGCGCTGTTTCTTTAAATTAACGTATTTCATCACAAATCAATTATTATATCCAGCACTTAGCCTGATAAGTTTGCGAATTGTATTATTTTATTTCCGACAAAAACGCCGTGGTGGGTTTCATTTCAATTTGATAACGCAACATATTTCACGTCGAAACGTACATTTCTAGGTCAAGTGGAGACTAGATGATTCGCGTTTTCTGGGCCAAGCTGTTTTACTAGGTATACCGTTTTGAGAATAATGACGGCATTATGTCACGAGAATTTCGCCATTTGGTTTAGGAACATTCGTTGAGACCAAGTTTTTTATTTCAGGTACGACAAACTGCGGACATTTGTGGAGGTATTTTATTATTTATGTTTGAAATAGAAATAATCTTTTTGAAATGGGCATTTTAGTTATAGACAAACCTATGTGAGCAACAGATACATACCTGAACTTTACTAAGCAAGTCAAACTAAACAGCGCCGTGGCTTGCTACGCCACGCCATGGCCACAGTTCAATGCTGAGTGAGGCCCTTTTATATTGGACTTCACAACTCCGTATTCGGGCTACTGTTTCAATATCTTTCATTTGTTTTATTAATTTTGTGTTTAAGATTGAAATGTACGCGTCCAAATTTAATAAACTTTTCTTATTTCTCTTAATGTGGAGCAAAAACATAAAAATTTTGGAATGTGCCATTTTACAATTGGACTGTAAGTCATGTTATATACTATTGATATGAATGACCAGACCACACCGTCTGTGCTCTTGCGAAAGGCTTCTCCAACTTTGTTCGTCTGCAGTATCACATTATTTGTACAGCTAAGTTTCCCCGGCGGATTCAACTTTTATAGACTCTGTCATGTGCCACGACCCCACTCTTTCTGATTCTCTGGGGGGTAACGGAAACTCCCGTGTTAGTAACTTCAATCAGCCTAGCGTATAATACGTTATGTACGAGTATAATCCATATCGTGTAATCTGTGAATCATTGCATTCCTCGAATAAAACGTTGTATCAATTTCATCGATACAATTTATATTCCACTGCGTTATAAATAGAAATATTGTCCGTATTCAATTGGTACCTACTGTTAGGTGTCAGTGTCGACGGATATGGCATTATACGCTTTAATGTCTTTGCCTTACCATTTCTTATTTTTTCTGTGACAGTGACAACCCACACCACTACCCTGGTGTGGATTGTGCTGAGATTGCAATATAACAGTATAAAAGGCTGATCTTACAGACACAAGCAGTTCGACCATAGTGATGAACAGACGTCCTAAAATTGCTGCCCGCGTAATTGTATAAAAGTACCAATGTATAATGTGAATGTAAGTTAGTGAAGTAAAACAAGTAAATAAATGAAGTTACTGAGATCGAGTTGGTTTTAATCCCTACACTACATAATATACAACCGATATGTGGAATCCCAAGAAGCAAGAATACTTTTTAATACTTCACATGGGTATCTCAGACACAATACGAGTATACCTAAATCTATTGCTTCGCGGCCCTGACACATTTTCAATGAAATACCATCTCTTTTACGTCTTAAGATTTCTTGGGAAGGGAACATTATTACTAATAATATTACTTACTGTACTATACTCAGACTGTATTAGCTAATCGTGTAAATATCTTGCGAATTAATTAAGTCACATTGAATACTCCACCCAATTCATTACAGAAATTACTAACCTTTGCCTGTGATTTTGCCCGCGACTAACTTCTCTACAAACTTTGAAACCCGATGTACCCCTTTCATAGTTAAATTTATCTAGATATAGGAGTCCTTAAACTAATGAAACTAATTTCTTTCTTACACACATGAACAGGAAGATATACTCGTGCAGTTTAGACAAACACGACTAAACGAGGTACGAAGTAGGTAAATTGACTATTATTTCAAGCAGCCGGCCTTTCCTAGCCGCTAGGAAACTTAATCAAGCTACAGCAGCTAGTTACTACAGGTAATGGGACGAGCTAATACCCTCGGGTCGTCTTTTGTTCTTTAGTTTCACATTCTTACACACAGCTACACTTAACGGCTAGCTCTTATGTATTTGACTATAAGGTTGAAAATGTAAATTCCCTTTTAGGTCACATATTGCGCGATAAGGTATTCAATAATTCATTCATGACAAATAACGATCACTGTCCGTCGATCGTAAAATATAAGTACACAATAAAGATAAGATATCGTATGCCGTCTGATGTTAAGTTATAAGTTTCAACGGGTCGGTTACATTAATTTAGTTGGCTGGTTAATTTATGCTTTACTTTAAACACAACATTCGGTATTTTTGCCGATTCCATTAAAGTTCCGATAATTTTGGGGCTATAGTTTCTATATTTATATATCCCTTGGCACCTATCTGTACCCAGTTTCGTCTTGACTTCCATGTCAATGGATATCATGTTAAATAAATGATAGTACCTATATCTATAGCTCAGTCACCACCCCTTGACAGATTTGATCAAATTGAAAACGAATAACTCTGAAGTCGGAATTTTGTGAAATATCGGTTTGTATTTACGAATGCTCGCATCGAACATGTTGCGTAATCAGCACCCATTTTTTTCATTTAGAGTCCCAGGTTCACTACGAACATGGTTCGATATTGGAAAATCTTGGTTATTCTCTTTGGCGAGAAAGTGAGAAGAAAGTAGGGGAGACCGGGTACAAAAGTAACGGCGGGTCGAGAGTAACAAAGGCTCTCTTTTTTGGATGAATTGGATAAATCTAGAGAGCCCTTGTTACTTTCGACCCGCCGTTTCTTTTGTACCCGGTCTCCCCTACCTAAGTATTTATTCTGCCCAGGGATGTGGCGATTTTGTGCTAATCCTCCAGATGTTTGACCAAAATGGCACAGCATAGCTGGGGAGGTCTATCATCAGCAGTGGACAGCGATAGGCTGATGATGATGACTCCGAAAGCTGTCACGATAAATGATTTTAATTGAATGAAAGAAGAAATTAAATGAATTATGATGAATACTGGAAAAATCTATTACTGAATCTCTTATAAATTAAGAATAACGTAAATCAAATGAAAATATATTTGAGAACACGCCCGGAACAACATAAAGTTAGTGCTCCAAAACTTTGCTCGTACACCTTTTCGAATGAAGCTAGTTTGCTTATTTATCTCAGTAAGTTTCAATAGAAACTTTCAGCAAAATCTTAGAGAATAATTTGGTATAAGAAAACTGTCGAGACCGTTGGGTCTTCAGATCTTAAACTAAGTAAAATAGTAGTATAAAATGAAGTAAAGAATGTCACGCGAAGACAAATTTTAATGCAGCTGAATCGTGTAAAAATAACCGGAAGGACTTTTTCTTATACAAAGCAATTTTATGTCAGGTTAGCTCATTCAATTAGAACTGTAAACATTAAGTGTGACTGATTCAGGCGCAGGACACCCAACACTGATAATTCGACACACTCAAAAAAATTAATATACTACCATTTCCTAATTGATCCGGTCATGACGCTACGGTAAGATGGTAATCGATACGGAAAAGGAAAGCTACGCTACGCTAAAGGAAATTTAAATCCGCATTGTATTTTTTCGTTTCTTGCTGTAGTGAGATTAGTCGATAACATCAGAGGATGTTATCGACTAATCTCACGTCGGTTCGAACTAGGTAGAGATATAGGTATAGAATGGCGAAATATAACGTGATATACGGAGAAATCAAAAAATCAAAAATCAAAATCAAAAATATCTTTATTATAAACTACAATTGATATAGATACAATGTGTGGATCTCTTATTTTATTTAATTAGATTTAATTAGAAATATAATATGAACGTGAAAATATACGTCAGATGACTGATTAAGAGCGTAAATGATGACGATTACCTACATTTGTTCGTACGTTTACGTTAGCAAACATAAAATAAAATAGGTACCCACTTACTCTCGCTACCAAAAAAGTACTTATCCACTTACCTATCTGCCGTCATCGCATTTGAAATACAAGCTTAGTCAATGTCTCCAGCGTACTCGTAACGGTCGTAATACGACTTTACGTCGAACCATAAACGATAATAGTCAACTATTAGGCGCTGCCAAAATCGGCATTACTAACCTCACCGAGGCTCCACACCGTTACCAAGTACCTACTCGCGAACATGAACTCGGCAGCAAGTTAAATCGTCGGCAACATGCTAAAACGTAATGACAGTCATTTCGGTGTTTTGTTTCTCGTTCCTTATCGCCTCCGAGCGTTGTTTACATTTGATATATCGAGCCCTCGCCAACACGGGAACACGGCAAATTATGTTACGCTCCCCATCTCCTGTTTTACATCATTTATTCCGGAATATAAAAGCGTTATCTTTTTCTCAGCGCTGATATTGTAAATCATGCGAGATACCCAAATAAAATACGCGCTTCATTATTGTTAGGAATAACTAAGCTAACATTAAAGGTTTTATTTCGTTTTTTTTGTATTGTGTGTTGTTCTGGAGTGCTCTCGCGCTATAACAACGGTTACAATGTACGTCTAATGGAAAACGTTTTTTGTCTCTAGATGCTATTTGCTTTACAAACTTTCATTATTTTTTTTTCGTTGACTTTGTTTCTACGGATTACTGTGAAAGCCAAAGGAAGATTCTGTTGAGATTATTACAGCTTTCATTTGCGAAAGTATTACAAAGTGGTCGTAATGGAGTGTTTTGAATCTGAATGCATTACACAGGCTCACATTAGCTGATAAACTCACAGGTTAAACAGATTACCATATTTCATACGAGTTCGCAAAATAACGAAGATTTTTCGCCGTAATTTTGTGTTACATCAATCTAAAAATGTAAGTAACATTCATGAGATGAGTCTATGGAAAAACCCACTATGCTCATATCTATTTCTAGAATTGATTATTATCAATTTTAAACGTAATGGTAAATAAAAACATTCTTGCTTTGTATCAAATCATGATGTTTCTAGATTCCATTCATTTAATCCTTTACATTACAATTGGATATATAGGTTTTGTTATTTGGTTTCACTGGCTCGGTGGCTCAATTGGTAGTGACCCCTGCGTTCTGAACCAAGGGTCGTGGGTTCGATTCCCACCCGGGACTAACATTCCTGTGATGAACACTTGTGTTTTTCCTGTGTCTGAGTGTTTATATTTGTATTTAAGTATAGGTACATATATTTGTGGTGCCTCCGTTATCTCGTTGTGGTCTGTGGTGCGTTCGTTTCGTCTGATACCCATAACACAAATGCATAAGCTACTTATTTTAGGATCGGAGCAATGTATGTGATGTTATATCTGATATTTATTTTATTGTTATTGACACGACTTAAGAACTGGATTTTGACCAATGAACAACTAAGGTAAGGAGATATCTGACGTAAACAATGACCAGATCTGTACAAACGACACAAGAATTCTTTTAAGCTAGAGGCATCATTCTGCCTTCATCGGCTCACAAGGCGACACATTCGCGTTACAATAGAGGCCTCGTGTTCTTTCTTCGTCCTGACATCCTGGCTCAATAAATCAACCGTGAATAGCACACACGACGCAGATAAGAGACGTGGAACAAAAGGGTTCCATAAATCGTTATTAACTACCTCTTCCTAGTCCCTTGTTCAACTCGAGTGTAGGGAATATGCCGATGGCATTTTTGTAGCTGGCGCAGTTTTGCGATCTTTACGTCTGTGATTTTATGGAATTCTGTGTCCAGTCTCAGATATACCAATATAAAATTATATGTTTATTTATAAAACCGGACTCTCGTCTAACTTCATAGTGCGACCGGCCAAACTATGGAACTCTTTGCTCTTTGAACAAAAAGCCTCTTGTTCCCCGAAAGATATAATCTTCCGATGTTCAAGACGAGTGAACCAGTTGTTTGTTGGGTGAACGCGATCCATCGTAGACTTTGATATTGCTTACCATCAGGCAAATTACAGCGCAAGACCGTTTCGTATAAAAATAATAAACGTATACATTCAGAACACTTCGTAGGTCCCACATCCCCCAATCGTATCATAGTGTACCTAGTTAACGTATGCAAAACAATAAAAAGTTTTTGGCCCATCAAATAAAAACTAGACTTAAAAAATTTCCCAAACTTTCAGAGGTTTTTATTGAAAATACATCGCTTAATCATAATTTCCTGCATGAAACGTTTTTTACCATACATCTATATCAGGATAGTATCCCACATGAATATTGCATTATTGTAACTTAAGTAGTTACGTACAAGAACATTAAACCAATTACAGAATAAAGGCTAACACATAAACAACAAAGTTAAAGCCACAATCTTGACAACACAAACTGTACTTAATTCAATCTTACAGATTGGAATCATATTGTCACAAAGATCGATAGAAAATATATTTGATTATCTCATCCAGAAAGGGCGGCTCGCACAAGCAATCACTTAATCTGACACTAAACCGTATGTAGCCTCATAAACACAATACTAAGGTTGGACGTAATTTAATCTGAGCGTAACTTGCTTAGAGAGGTCATCGCTGCTTGTGGTCGCGTCCTAAAAAGGCGTTCTGAGAAAGCCATTCGGTTGGCACATAAAAGAAATAAGTATAAATCAGGAGCGTCGGCCATTACAGCATGGGCCGGGCATTATTGTGCCAGCTACGTCACGTTTATGCGACGAATGTGACAAAATAAGCGCTATTAGAGCGCAAACGTCTCGCCTTTGGCTTCGATGCGATTACACACGTCCTAATATCACTGAGATGGCTGATTTTACGCCTTGTTGAATGCTCGTCGGCATTTCCGGTAGCGACATCAGTTTAATGTTTGCTAGTTACAATGATATGTAACGCGGTTTCATGTCTAAAGGTGCACGGAAGTATTACAACCTGACTGAAAGGAGATGGGGCGTTGATTTGTATAATTTTTCTTTATCTTGATTGTGTTTTGTTACTGCACAGGTAAACATGTTGATTGTACTCTTACATATTGCACTCAATAATAAAAAAACATAAAATTTTATAATGTAATCTATTCTTGAAAATCGCAAAGCCTAAGCGTAATATTTTAAAGCTTTGATATTTTATTAAGATCTTACATAGTTATTATCTGTTTGTGGGCATAGTAATGATAATAAATGTAATTCAATTTCTCATGATCGCTTATTATTGTTATGACTCATCATTACTCTTGCAAAATCAAAAAACCGGCCAAGTGCGAGTCGGACTCGCGCACGTAGGGTTCCGTACCACTGATTGAATGAAAAAAATTAGAAAATTTGATTTATGATGTTTAAAAAAAACTACTGTCTAGATTTCATTGAAACTAATTTCGTTAGTAGTTTACATAGTAATACACATCATATATTTTTTTCAGTTTTTTAGTGCCCATATTTTAGAAGTTACGGGGGGGGGACACATTTTACCACTTTGGAAGAGTCTCTCGCGCAAACTATTCATCTGATAAAAAAATGATATTAGAAACCTCAACATCATTTTCAAATACTTATCCATAGATATCCCACACGTATGGGTTTGATGAAAAAAAAAAATTTTAATTTCAGCTCCATGTATGGGGAACCCCAAAAATTTAGGATTTTTTTCTGATTTTACTTTAAAATCTTAATGCGGTTAACAGAATACATCTACGTACCAAATTTAAATAATGTAGCTCTTATAGTTTCGGAATAAACTGGCTGTGACATACGGACGGACAGACAGACATGACGAATCTATAAGGGTCCCGTTTTTGCCATTTTGGCTACGGAACCCTAAAAATAAGCCATATAATACTTTTTTTTTTGGGCGGTAGGTGTTAAAAAAGTAAGTGGGTTTAAAATTGGGATCAACATTTTTAATTAATTAAAAATATAATTCAATTGATTACACCTATGATATAGTACATACCTGCTACTACCTACCAGCCTAACACTCACAATCGTTATCTACACTAGACAGGCACAATTTTACACAAATCGTCATGGCACATGTAGCAGCACAGCTCCAGGCTTCCCAGGCGGACATTGAGGCTCGCCTCATGAAGAGAATGGCAGAGTTCGAGTCACAATTAAAGCTGCAGTCATCTCCTGCTGCCCCAGAATCCATATCTAAGCTTGCAACCGAATTCCACACTTTCCGTGATCTGGTGTGGGAAATTCTTAATCATCTTCGCAAGCAAATGGAGGATTGTGTTGACGCCCTGGACTCAATGGAGACACGAAGCAGACGAAAAGCCCTCCTTGTTACTGGCATCCCGGAGACTGCTGAAGATCCCTTAAATTATGTGAAGGACATTATGACCAACAAACTTGATTTGGGGGATGCTGCTTCAAGTATTGATCAGTGTCATCGCCTCGGTGAGAGATCAGGTCCACGTCATAGGCCAGTGCTTGTCCGCTTCAGCAGTTGGAACGACAGAATGGCTGTGTGGCGGAAGAAAACGCTTCTTAAAGGAACCTCCATAGCAGTTAGCGAGTTCCTTACGAAGACTCGCCAAAACATCTTTGTTGCTGCTCGGACGCACTTTGGGATGAGAAACTGCTGGACACAGGATGGTGTCATCGTTGTCAGGCTTCCGGACAGCTCCAGACGAAAGATCACAACTCGGCGCGGATTTGAGGAGTTGACCAAGGCGTCCCCCGCAGCCGACAGCGTTCCAAAGAGTCCCCTAGTGTCTCCGGTGGATAAGCCGACAGTGAAACAAGTTGCGGCGTCTCGGCCTGCTCGGGGACCGGAAACTCGGCGGCAGGCATCCAAAAAGTAAGACCTATCCAACACCATGTTGTTGTTGCCTAGTTTGCTAATTTCACATGCCGGTATTTTACTAAATACTTTCTGTTTTCTACCTTAAACTTGTTTTTTCTTAACTTTTTTATAGGGTAAAATAACTCTGTTTACATTTTATTCCTTTTTGACGTTTCGTTGACGTATAAACGTCAATCATGTTATAGTTGTCAACGTCACAGCAGTGGTTTTTGTATATTGAGCCACTTTGCGTACCTACTTTTGTTTGTTGTTTGCTGTGGTGTTTGAATCTTTTTAGTTTAATTTTTTTTTGTGTTTTCTGTTTAAATGTGTAGACATATTAGCTTATTATCACTTTTCTGTTATGCGTTTGTTTTCTTGTTTCGAGATGATATACCAAATGTTGGCTGGCGGGAAATGCAGTCGATGCGCATCTTATTCCTCGTGGGCGATTAGTATTTTAGCTTACTTATACTTAATTATATTATTACCTATACCATTATATATTTTTAAGTTATTTATATTACTCAATATCTATTTTTTATATATTATTTTATATAGTTATATATTTATGCAGCAATTATGACAGGTAATGAGTCTTTTCTATCTGCAAGTATGTCCTCTTCCACCTTTTTCTCCTGTGGCGACACCTCCAGCAGCTCTGATACCGATACCCTTGGTGACCAGTTGCACAATTGTTTTATCAACGGAAAGAACAACCTTAATGTCTGTCATATCAATGCACAGAGCATTCCGAAGCACTATAGTGAATTACTCGAGAGTTTTTCTTCCCTCTTCATTAGTGCTATTCTAGTATCAGAATCATGGCTTAAGCCGTGCTTACTTTCTGCAGCTTACGCGCTTCCTGGTTATGTTCTCGTGCGAAATGATCGGACTGGGAAGGGTGGTGGTGGTGTGGCCATTTATCTTCGGGCCGATATTCCGTACAAGATTATTTCTCATTCGCCTAATAATTATTCGGCTACAGCTGAATACTTATTCATTGAGGTATCTCTCGGTACAGCCAGGGCTGCTCTTGGAGTGGTATACTGTCCTCCTTCGGTTGAATTCTTCTCTACTTTGGAGCCAGTTTTGGAGTCCCTATGCTCTGAGTATCAACATTTAATTTTAATGGGAGATTTAAACACCGACCTTTCTAAATCCTCTAACCGTTCCCAGAAATTGCTAACGATACTCAAATCTACTGGTTTGAATTATCTGCCTCTTCTTCCTACTCACCATAATATCGATAGTAGTGATACTTGGATCGATCACATTCTCACTCTCTCCACTCATCTTGTTTCTGGTCATGGGCAACTATTAGCTTCTGGTTTCTCTAGACACGATCTTCTCTACTTGTCCTACGCTCTCAGGCCACCTAAAGTCAAGTCTCGGACAGTTCAGTTAAGAAGTTATAGTCGCATCAATGCGGATGAACTTCTGCGTGACGCATTAGCTATTGATTGGTCCCCGATTGAAACAGCATCTAGCATTGAGGCAAAGGTGGATTATTTCAACAAGCAGGTTGTACAGCTGTTCGACACTCATGCTCCTGTGCGCTCAGTCCGCATTAAACGTCAACCAGCTCCGTGGATGACTCGAGGTATCCGCATGGCGATGGCACGACGCAACAAAGCCTTTCGTCGATTTAAAAAGGATAGATTGGAGGAGCACTGGCTTCTGTACAAGAGGGCACGTAATCGTTGCAATCAGATGATACGAGTTGCAAAGCGGCGTTTTATCCATGATCGTATCTCTCAATCTTCTGCCCCAAATATTTGGAAATTTCTAAAAACCATAGGCGTGGTCCAAACTAAGTCCGAAAACCTCTTACCCTCTTCACTCAGTCTCAATGATATTAACTTCCATTTCGCTAATTCTCCCATTCTTGACCCTCTTAGGAAAGCTCAAACCCTTGCGTATATTTCATCGATTCCTCGACCTATTTCTAATTTGTTTACTTTTTCCCCTGTTACTCAGGACGAGATTAATAGAACAATTATTGCTATTACATCTAAGGCAACGGGTGTAGATGGAATTAGTCGCCTTATGATTTTTCCTTTGTTAGAACCACTGCTGCCAGTGATTACCCACCTTATTAACTTTTCGTTGGACTCTGGTCATTTTCCAGATGTCTGGCGAAAAGCATTAGTCCGCCCATTGCCCAAAATCCCAAATCCTATTCTACCGAAACATTATCGTCCCATATCTATCCTTCCTTTCCTCTCTAAAGTAGCTGAAGCCTGCGTATTGAAGCAAATCTCTTCACATGTTAAGTTAAACAACTTGCTCAATCCTTATCAGTCTGGCTTCAGACCTGCACATAGTACCACGACAGCACTTATTAAGGTAAGCGACGATATCCGGGAAGCCATGGATAACTCAAAACTCACTATTCTCGTCCTGATTGATTTTTCTAATGCCTTCAACACCGTGGACCACGACCTTCTTCTTGCTGTGCTCTCTTCTCTTAATTTTTCCGATACCGTTCTTGAATGGATGGGCTCTTACCTTCGTGGCCGCCAACAATCTGTTGCGACACAGGCAGGTAGATCAGAATGGGCTAATTTGCTTACTGGCGTGCCGCAAGGTGGAATATTATCACCTATTCTTTTTTCCCTTTTCATCAATCTTATTACGACCCAGCTGTGCAACTCGTATCACCTGTATGCAGATGACCTGCAACTTTATACTTCTGCGCGTGTGGAGGAATTGCCTGACGCTATCATGAGATTGAACTCAGACCTAGATCGTATTGGAGAATGGTCCAACAATTTTGGTGTCACCGTCAACCCCACCAAATGTCAGGCAATAGTGTTAGGCAGCTCTAGACTACTCTCTAAAGTTTCTATCAAAGATTTGAACCCGGTTCAGTTTGGTGGCACAGATATTCCCTATTGTGAATCAGTGCGGAATTTGGGGTTGTACTTGGATTCTGCTCTTAACTGGACTGCCCAGGTGACCGAGGTCAGCCGTAGAGTGGTGGCATGTTTGAGGAGCCTTTATCGTTTCAAATTTTTTCTCCCTTCCCACACTAAACTTATGCTTGTTCAGTCTCTTATCTTTCCTATCATTGATTACGCGGATGTTTGTTATCCTGACTTATCTGTCGCTCTCTTGAATAAACTTGATCGTCTCTTGAACAACTGCATCAGATTCGTCTTTGGACTCCGTAAGTATGACCATGTTTCCGCTTTTCGTGCCCAACTCAAATGGCTACCTATTCGACAACGTAGACATTCCAGAATTGTCTGCTTACTCTTTAATATTTTATTTAACCCTATGGCCCCCTCTTATCTCAAGAGTCAATTTAAATTTTTATACCAATCCCATGACCGGCCTCTCCGTTCTTCCAATAATTTTCAGCTTTCTGTCCCACTTCACCACTCCGGCTTCTTCTCTCAATCTTTTACTGTGCAAGCCATTCGGCTGTGGAATGCCTTGCCTTGCAAAATTAAGTCCTCACAGAATAAGGAATTGTTTAAAAAGAGGGTACGTGAACACCTTTTAAATTATTCGTCGTAATTCATAAATTGCTCGTCAAGATTATCTGTTATATATGTCATTCATATATTTATATATGTGTATATATATTATTGTATATACTTATTTTATATGTATTATTATATTAATTGCTTATATGTGTATATATATCCATGTATGTATACGTATTTATAGCACATTTTAATAAGTAGTATATTTAGCATATTAGTTTATTGATTATAAATTAGGTATTATATTTTACAGTGTTTCTTTTTACACTCACCGCACACACATTTGCTCTCTGCATGATCCAAAGGTTAACTGGTAGAGAATGCTCCTAGCATTAAGTTCGCCTTTTGTACCATTTTGTGCAATAAAGTTTTAAATAAATAAATAAAATAATACTGGGAAGATTCACCAGAACATAAACAAAATGTTTTTACTGTATCCCAATTTCAGCTCCGCCGTAATTCCACAGAGCCTCTAATATCATTAAGATAGTTAATTTTACGCTTATTAGTTAAATGTGCTAGATAACGCTACATTGTGCTATTGCAAATTTTACTGCAAATGGCATTTTGTGCATGTTTGTTGCTACTAACATTATTTGCTAAAAAGATCACACTATTAAATGAACAATGGGCGCGTTCTATACTGCAGTAAATGTCCTGATTTAATAAAGTGGCTTATGTCCTGATTAAGTAAATTAATGCACCCCACAATAAAACTTAGGTGACACTTAGGGTCCCGACCTGTAATTTTTTTTATTTAGGAGTTTATCATCATCATCGTCAGCCTTCCGCAGTCCACTGCTGGACATGGGCCTCTTCAATTGCCTCGCCACTTTGAGAGTTCTTGGGCTTTTCGCAACTCAACTTGCCAGCCATATAGACTTGTATTTCCAAAAATAAACCCATCAGGAATGGAATGGGGAACCGTGTAGGTACTTAGGTTCGTTGTTTAAGATATTATAATATAGGTATAAGATGCCATCAAATTCCTTGATTCATAACTAAGAATTACCCCAGCGATAAGACCGCCTACATTGTACCTACTATATGTTTGTATACTCTTTCCTGTAAATGTTTATGTTTGTGCAATAAAAAATATCTATCTATCTAATTACTAGATATAGTATTTATAATTTTCAATATGTAAACATTGAAATTTAAAAAGTATTCAATTTCTCCAATGACTTTGCGACACGAGTAACCAAAAACAAGTATAATCAACATCTTTATTCTAACCTATTGTGTAACTTTCATTTCGTAATAAAGCATATCTTTTAATAAATACAAAGATACTCTTTCTATCAGACCAGAGCCACGTAACATTAAGTATCACGTTACACAAGTTATCTGAATGTAAAGATTTCTTAATCCTGATTTTTCCGTTTACCCTAATGCCGCACGAGAATTAAAAATTCCCGAGGCATGTCCTCGTACTAAGACAAATGCTGAGTGGCACCATTTTGGCTTCCTACACACGAATTTGATATATTCAAATTAGTTTTTATTTAATGTTAAGTGTTAACTGGTTTAAAGATATTATTTTCATTCATCAACTCAAGAACTCAACAATGTTTACATGTAATTGACAGCTGGCAACCATTATTTTTTTTTGTTTTGTTTTCTTTTTTCGTACAATGACATGTACTATTTTGCCGTGTCACTATTTACTTATTAGACACCGTTTCTAAGTTGAGATTCTTTTTTTTTCTACTCTTAATTTGCTGTTTTCTATTTAAGAAATTTGTTTGTTTTATGTTTTGTGTCTGTCTTAGTGATGTGTGTAATTTGTGTATGCCAAATAAACCGATTTTCTTTCTTTCTTTCTTTCTTGGCTTAATTCACCGTCATCTAGATTTCAAGCACAGGTTCTTAACTAATGAGGTACAGACTCTAGTAAAAACAAGTATAAAATGTATTGCTGTTTACATGAAACACGTTTAAGTATGAGAAATTTCTATGTACTTACTCGGGAACTTTTCTGTGAGAGCATTCCTAGTAACTTAAATCAGTTGATTTACAAGTACGGGAGCGCGGTTAAAGTTACTTGAGTAGCTTCCTTAGCTTAGTCAAATGTTCCCCCGGGTTCGGTAAAGATCGGTTGTAGCATACTCGTTTCTACTTTCTTTAGCAAAAAAAAACAGGCAATGCGCATTAACTCTATCAGAGATAAAGTTTGAACAAACTATGAGTTGATGCATCTAAACACAAGCTAGGATCAGACTCACGTCGATGTTACTATCCTGTCTCTTTCCATAGCTTATTGGCAGGCTTAAAAACTATCTGATGAACCATAATGATAAAATTAAACAGTAACACCCATTGGTAGAAAGCTTTCGCCTTTACAGACTTTTATGTCGCTATAGTCAACAAACTACCTGAATGTTAATGCTATTTCTGAAGTTAATAATTACTTTTCTCAACTTTTTTTTATTATGAGCGTCTCAATACTTTTAGCTAATATACTCGTATATTACGAGCGACATTGCGAATGATCTTTTATAACACCTAAATATTAATGTAAGTATTAATAAATGGATTTGGAGTCTTGACTTTTTAGATTTGAATATAAAGTTTGGTCATAAGTCGCCGATATTAAAACAGACTGCTTTATATTTCATGATATTGAAATATAGAATAATGACCCGAAACTTTACGATTCCATTTCTTATTATACGTACTATACTTTCAAAGAAAAAATGTAAGTTCTTTAGAGTGAAAATGAAAAAAGTCCATAATTTACGTTCAGCGAGGGTCGTATTAGCATACGATCACATTCTGAAATCTGAAAAATACGGATCGCTGAAAGTCCGTTCGAGCCCGCGTGCGCTGAAATACGGCACTTGCTGAGCTCATCCTTTCATAAATTATGGAACAAATACGCGAAGTGACCCGAAATTTAAGCGATAAATGTTTTCTAGTCACCTGTTCGCGTCGTGTCTAGATTTTGTAGTGCTACAATACCTGTATCGCGAAAATTGTTACGGCTCTTCTAGCTGCGATAAATTCAACCTCAGCAAACACAGTGTTCTGAACATGACTTAAAGGTTGACTCGTAGAGAATGCTTTTAGCAATAAGTTAACCTTGTTTGTGCAATAAGGTTTATTTGAGCAAATAAACTAATCAGTGCATTAGCTTAATCCCTAATATTAGGTAAAGGCCCGGTGCCTTTATTTTTTTATAGTAGCACGATATAATGGCTTCCCTACGCTTGATGGAAAGCGAAAGAAAAGCTCAAGTCGCTGTTAGAATGGGCAAGTAACTGGTCAGTTTCCTGTCAGTTGCCACCGCCATGCCGGCATAACCCGAAGCTACTGATGCAGCTCTCACCCCACGAGCTCTGGAGACCCTACTCACCGGCAGAAACACGGTATTTGGTAACGATCGTAATGTCGACATCGAGATTGTGTAGTGCATTTGACACATTTATAAAAATATAATAAATAGTATTATCGACAAAGTAATTTTATAGTTGTTTTCGGCTTTATATCTTATCCACGTCTTCTAAATTCGAAACCATAGTAGGTCCGCTAAGCCACCCTCTAACTTACTTTGAAAGTTATATATAATTTGGATCTTATTATCCATTAATACAACTCAAAGTCCAACAGCATACAGAGCCGCCTCGGACTCGCTTAGCATACACAGGACTATCAGAGCGCTTGCTTCTTTGTAAATGTGAATAATCAAATTTCTCTACCAACTTAAAGAACGTTGACCACGTATTACATTCCTAGATATTCCCAGCGGATTCGCTTGGTAATTCGAGGCTGCAAGAAGCCGCATTGGGCTGTAATAACGTAACGCTGCATAATCCGCCGCGGCAGTCGGCTCAGGCCTGCTCCCCGCCATTTGCCGCGTCATTAACCAGGGAACGCACCGGGATACCAAATAAATGTGCGTTCCACTCGCCACTTGAACGCTTGGCACCTACAATTGGCGCTCTAGGTGATTAACACCCTGCCGTCGGCGCGTGAATGCGTGTTCTAATGTTGCATGGCAGTACGAGTATATGCGTTTGTATAAAAAACAGGCACAGTTCAACCCACAAAATGCATCCACACACGTTCATGCAGATCATGCGCTTACAAGCTAATTGACAGGGTACAAATGCTTTATTGCCACAACGACCTGGTTTTTAGTTTTTCCAAGACTATTCTGTGTTATACATAAATAAAAAAATGTTAGCTAATAAAACGCGTCAGATAGATGACCTAGCCTAATTCATATGCACGTAGGTATGTTTCAGGTTGTATTCACGATTCTATTATTGCTGTACTTCAATTTCTAGTAAACTAGTTCTTGCATAAACTAAGTATTGCACTTAGGTATAAATACCATCCAATCATAATCATGTTAAAGATAGTTGAATTTATTCTCTCTAAAATCTCATTAATAAAGTTTGTTGTATAATGCCTGGTAACTTGGAAAAACATTAATCTATTTTACATGTATGTATGTATCTTATTTAACCACCAATTTGTAGTCGCTTCATTGGTTCATAAATAAAACAAGTGTTTAAAGTATAAAATCTTATACTTTCATACTTTTCAAAACAGGTGCCCGCGAGTGGAACACACTAAGAGAAACCTTTACCGTCGTTGTTTCATAGCTCACAGCCGGGTTAATATACCTGCACAATAACACCACAGACCTCGCCACTCTTATTTCAACTGGCATAAAGGCCAAAGTTCTGCTTAATTCCTTCGTTATCAGTTCTCGGCGCTGTCCGAGATCCAAGAAGCTTTCAGTAACGGTGCTTTGGTAAGTGATTTCTTTGGTAACATTGCTCGTTCGTCGGATGCTGAAATTCTCGTAGCAGTCGGTTTTTATTGTTATTAACCTATTTTGTAAGCAGTTTTAACCAACCTTATTTTTAACGTTTGTTCTGCTCGCTTTTATTTTGCGAGGAAATTGGTAATTACTGAGGCTTGTTGGATTTATAATATTTAACCGCGTTTAAACCTGTTTATTAAAGGTAAAGAGCGAGAGATTATTTTTAAATTGTCGGCTTTAACACGTATAAAAGGACGCCGGGTGGTTATGAAGAAAGGTTTATTTAGGTACTTTTAATTACTAGGTAGCCGAAACATTATTTTAGTACAACAGTCGTTCTATGTTTAATTAAACAAACGTATTGTTTACATGAAAATGAAAAAAAAAACAAATTACTTCTTTTGTTGTTTATGTAATTTGTATTTGAGGAAAATGTTTCATGTTACTAAGTGTGACGTTTACCCACATCACGAGAAAGATAATAGCGCTACACCGCGTCCCTCCCCAACTAACGTCAAAATGAGATAATGTGAGGGCTTTCGCTCAGTACAATGGGAACTCATGGTATTATCACTATATTGGTATTAGTACTAAAACAACTCTAAGTTAACAATATACCGATATGGTAAAATGATTTAAAATTGTATCGTGGAAGTATAAGTAAAGAAAAATTTCCATAGCAAGTTTTTTTTGCACAATGACTCGTGCAATGTGTTTCCATAGTGCGAATGGCCAAAGTATGCAAAAAATGCCCGGATCCTTGTTGCCCGAGAGATACAATCTTGAGAAAGAACCGATATTTGCTGGGTAAAGCGATTTGCAATCAAGCGCATACCCATATAATATAAATAAAAAACACAGATCAAGTAAGTTTCTTTCAAAGCTGAAAATAACAAAAATCTACAACGAGCTACAACCATTTTTAACGGAAATATCCTTAAATAAAATCGTATAAAGTTCAATTTCCGCAGCGAAGAGTCGCGTGCCGCTAATTTTTTTCTAATCACGTCCCGTCTGCTATAGGAAAAGGTTGAAAAACCGCTTGTCTTCTGACAATTTTTCGCAAATACAACGATTGGTTAGAAACTCGCGCCTTCTAAATTAAGTTATATGTACCTGAGAATAGTATTTATTTTTGGACTGCGCGGTACTTGGCAGACGACTTAATGCCAAAGCAGTATATTTTGAAGCAAGTTACAAATTTGATTATTCTTCTCTATCCGTTGTCTTATAAAGAATTTATATTTAGAACGAAATCAAATGAAATCTCACTAGTAAAACACGTTACGTTTTTCAATGACGTACATATTTGCGGGGAAAACCTGAATAAATTATCATCAGGGACGCTTTAATCCTTTAAAAATACTCTCGTGGAAAAATGCCTCGTGTGTAAATCCTCCTTTATAAAAAATATTCAACGTAATTTCATAGTTCGCTCCACTAATTTCGCTGTCAGATGTGAAAACTTTCTTCATTATATTAGCATACCCTCGTCACATTGTCATTATAAAATCAAAATTGCTATTGCACACTATTTTTTTTATGTTTTCGTGTCGATAACTTTGATTAATAAAGTTTTGTTGATTTTTTCATTATGACACAGCGTAATAGCTTCATCTCCGACGGAAGAGAAGACTCAGTCGCTACGACACAGTTGTCGAGTATTTAGCATTTGTCAGTACAAATAACTAAATCAATGACATTTTCTTCAAATATCTATAAGGTACCTAAGTAGTTAATACACTACGTCTATGTTAATGCATGACACACATACAAACATATAAAAGTTAAGCTCGCCCAATGGTTGACTGTTGTATGTTGTCATTATGTACTTTCTTCTGCCATGAAGGCTAAATAAATACGACTGCATTATAATAAGAAATAGGATTCACATTCCACGGTTCCACCCTTAACCAGTTATGTTATAGAAATCAGAATGAAAAACATACTGAGACAAAATTTCGTCACATGAATAAATTTATTTTTGTATTCTAACTCAAGTTTCCTACCGCAAAAGAGGAGAAGCAATACTATCGAACTACCTAGAATAACTATCGATAAGGGGCAACAGTTCAATTTGGTGTATATGGGTCACATCTAAAAATATGAAAGTACAACAACGTGTGCGAATGACAAATGTATCGGGCAAAGTATACGACTGGGAACGTCTCAGACAATATACAGGGGGAAATCTAATCTGATCCTGAAATTTTTCCAACCGACCCTCATTACCATTTAAAGGCGCAGAGGAAAGAAAGGAAAATTCTTCATGACGGAAATTTCATGTAAATTGGGTGAAGTGCGCTACTCTTGCTTCCTTGAAATTGTGTTGTAGCGTAGGTACTATCGCCGTGACAAACGCAAAGATCTGCGGAAAGTGAAAGTTAATTTGATTCCTGCCCTTTTTCTTAGCGTGTTTTTCTCCATTTGATTACCTTTTACTGCTACGCTCATGATGTATTCGGATACTTTGATACGATTAAAGTTCAGAACTACCTAGTTCTTTATTTTCCATTCTTTTACAGTTCCTTTCGGTAGATTCATTGCTTATTATTTGTAAATAAGTAACAAAAGATCGTGAGTGACATAGAAGACGACTAAGGGAATATTAGGAAACTGAAAGCAGTGTTTACCTGGGTACAAACAAAACATACTGCCCACCAATTCACCTGCCAAGCGTGGTGATTAAGCAAACCCCCAAGGGTGAATAGGAAAGGCCCCAGACTGATAATAAGAATACGAAATTATACTTTAATTATTTGTAACTCGTTGTTTCACTTGAGAATGATTGTAGAGCGAAACATTTAACCGCACAGCTTTCGCAAAGTTAGCACTTAAGCGTGCCTGCTAATACTGTAACAAAACACGCTTGCCGTTAATGGTTAAGTCAACATCCAAAGTAGATGAGTCATTAGAAGTTTCTATATTAATCGAGCTCTTATATCTCAAATTTGAAAGTGAAAGGGCTATAAATAGCACAACGCGCCTCCGCAAACGTACCCTCAATATCGGTTTCCAGCTTGGAACAAAAGTGATATATAGATATTCGGAGACCGTGCACATGACTGAAATGACGATGAGCAGATATTTTTAGGTCGAAGTGACGACGCCCGGGAAGGGAGAGTTAACACTACTGACTTTAATAGGTTTTCTAAGTAATGAAGACATTCTCCTGATATTTTTTTTATATTAGCTTATCATAATTACTATGTCCTGCCTGATGCTCATCAACCCATCAAATATAGCCTCTTAGCTATATCGAATGCACCCATTTGAATTGCTACGCACGCAATCAGGAAATCTAAGAAATATGAATGAACTAGCAGGGTTATTCACAATGTTGAGTTCACATCATGTCAATATATGAGTAAGAGGCCATCCTCTGCTAAGATAACAGTTTTAAGATTCGCTTAAAAGACTGGGACTATGTGTACTGCTAAGACATTTACTTACATTTTAGCTAATAAATGTATTTTTTAAAGGAAGCAGAAGAAAGAACCACCAGAATACCCATCCCTTGTGAACTTGGTTTCCTCTACCTGAAGGTTGTCTGGAAGAGATCGCTACAAGCGATAAGGCCACCTAAGTTGTACTATGTTTTGTTTGTGATAATTTTGTTTTCCTGTAATGTCTGTGTTTGTGCAATAAAGAGTATCTATCTATCTATCAGAGACCTAGATATAAAAGAGCGAAACCTTTACACCTACAACATAACGTAATGCGTGCAAAAGGGTGTAATGCGATTTTATCGCGGAGCTATCTTTAGAATGTTCCTCAAAAAGGTTGCTTTTTATATGCCCAGACATCGTGGAACATGTTTTGACTACAACTGTACAATATGCAAAGTAAAATGGTTTAATATAGATTCTGAAACGGAATTCACAAATAGATATTGCCTTGTAAGTCGATATAGTATCAGATCGTAAGGTAAAGAGAGGTGGGGCATAGCGAATCTTAGCTCGAATTGAGCCGCCCGTCCGGGGAAGGACCTCCACCCTATAGAATACCGCAGCCAAATGACCAGTTACTTTACACAGCGACTTCGGCTTCTCTTTCGCTTTCCATCAGGCGTAGGGAAGCCATTATATCGAGCCACTATAAAAAAAGCTCGATTCATTATCATCATAGGCCTTCTAATCTGTTACAGACCTTACAAGCAGTGTCAGGCAGGGCGACAATGTGTTTCATGGCTGTGTAAGCCAATTCGGGAGTGGCAAACACGACCACAAGCACAGGTCAGGGTGTAGCGTGTGCGTGTCGAGCAGGCGTCACGCTGACTACGCCTGGCGCTCCTACTACTTAAAAAAATAACCCAAGACATGCCACTCTGGGCCACACATCGCCACCTAGCCCGAAACTAAGCCGAAGCTTGTACTATGGGTACATACTAGACAAGTGATAAATAACCCATGACATGCCACGCTGGGCCACACAGCGCCATCTAGCCCCAAACTAAGCCGAAGCTTGTACTATGGGTACTAGACAACTGATAAACTTACTTAGATACATTTTTTTTTGTAAATAAATACATATTATACATAGAAAACACCCAGACCAATACAAACAGACATGTTCATGCACACAAATGTTTGTAATGTGTGGGGATCGAACCCACGACCCTTGGCTCAGAAGGCAGAGGTCACTACCAATTGAGCCAACGAGCCTGTCAATAACCTGCGTCATCATGAACATTACGTCCGTCAGACAGCAGCTTAGGCCACCCAATTCTTTCCCTGTCATCGGCGAGCTCCTTTCACTTATGAGCCGAGATGTTGATAAACTTACCTAGATTTTATAGACGTAGAAAACACCCAGACCAATACAAACAGACATGTTCATGCACACAAATGTTTGTACTGTGCGGGGATCGAACCCACAACCCTTGGCTCAGAAGGCAGAGAGCACTACCAAATAAGCCATCGAGCCTGTCAATAACCTGCGTCATCATGAACATTACGTCCGTCAGACAGCAGCTTGGGCCACCCAATTCTTTCCCTGTCATCGGCGAGCTCCTTTCACTTATGAGCCGAGATGTTGAAAGCCTGCATGTCCCGCTTAGATCAATAAGGGTTTTATTATTTATACTATGGAATATTTTAGTTCACAGTTACTTTAAAATTTCGTATAAATATGTACACAAGTATCTACGTATTACATACATACTTAAATGTAGCTTAATTTAACATTATTTGACATGATGTTGACAAAATAAAATGTTGAGCAATTTTCTTTTCACATCACGCCATCTGAAGAACGACAAGGTTTTTAATATGCCGTCTACGAAACATACTCATTCTATTGGCGAAGTCTCGCATACAGAAAGAATACACATGGTGGTACCCTCACTTCGGTAACAAGCCAACATCTTGACGCAAGTCACGTTCCCCCGCAAGGTTGTGTGCTGTAAAATTGTACGCAGCTGCTAGAATTTGCGATACGGACCCAATCGCGGAAAACAAACATAGCACTGTCTTATTGCAGCAATCACTTAGCTACGTAAACATCCCTTTAGTTATCCGGTTCTTCGATAGATTAACAAGGGATTTGCATAGCGTCGAAAGGAGGTGAAAGTACTCGTAAAGGTGCCGAGTGTGAAGTGGTCGCTTTATAAACAGATTAGTTTATCTATCTATACTTATAATAAATCTGTAGAGAAGTCAATTCTGTACATGGAATATATTTTAAAAATAACTATCAGGGGGTGATAAGTGATCGATACTGATGCCAAAATGCAATCAGTAAAATTTTTGTCTGTCTGTCTGTCTGTCTGTCTGTATGTTCGTTATAGAAAAAAAAAATACAGGACGGATTTTAATGAAACTTGGTACGATTATTCTTCATACTCCTGGGCAGGTTATAGTATACTTTTCATCACGCTAAAATCAATAGGAGCAGAGCAGTGACGGGAAGTGTTGGGAAAACGGGAGAAATTTTTATTGGCATGTTTGATCGCGTATCACGCGAGAACTACTGCATGGAATTGAATGCGGTTTTCACCAATGTATTGCTAGAGGTCTAACTTAAAATTAAGGTATCATTTTATGGAAGTCCGTTATTTTCGAAACCCGATATCCACGCGTGCGACGCCGCCGGCACAGCTAGTATCTAAATAAAAAGGGAGCTTTAAAATATATGTGCGCTCATAATTTTCGGACGACTGCACTGAATAGAATGATTCTTGGTTCTCTGTATTGGTTATTGTTAGTGCAAGGTTTGTGTAACATAAAAATTAAATCCGCTACAATATGGAGATGGGTATGTCCAGTAGTAGACTGCTTAAGGCTAACGATGATGTTGACGTTATAATTATGTCTATCTCTTGGGGACAACCCACAGTAAGCATTGAACCCATTGATACCACAGCGACTTTCAATTTTTTTTTCTCCTTGGAAAAATGAAAAGGGAGCTACTAATTATTGTTACAATAATAAAATGAAAAACAATTTGAATCAATCCTATACTAAAAAACAGAAACATTTTAATCTGTAACAAACGTTGTCAAGGAAAACAAACCGCTTGTAGAATTTAACGAACAATCAAGCCCGCTGTTTCGCAAATACCTAACAAAATTTTCGTCGTCGACAAAGTATTCAAAGAACGTATTAAATTTAACAATACAATCATTACCGATATCGATCGCCAAATAATGCCGCCGTTAATCTTTTTAATAGCCTCAAGCACTTAGGTAAATTGGATTTAAAAAGAAACGACTAAGGCAAAGGCATCGATAGAAATTAAGGCCAGAAACTTGGGAGCACTGAAATTTTACGTGCTGGACGAAGCGACACCACACTTTATAGGCGCAATTACCACCCTTCATCTCGAAAATACGGAAGATTGGCTCTAACTTTATAGGTTTTCGGAAGTCAATGTTATTACAATCATTACTTTGACTCTTTATAGACACGATTTTAAAGTTAACTCTGGGTTGGCAATCTTTTCTGTTGTTTTATGATCGTAAAAATATTGGGGTTACTCGTATATGAGAATGGGATCATATCGTGTTAGCGGTGATAATGTGATCTCGTAATAAAGCGAGTATTGTTGCTTTAAAGGACATTCATATTTAGAGGCTAATCTATACACACTGTTGTATATAAAAATCGCATAAAACCGTATAATTATACCCAAAGTGTATGTTCTGACTTAACACCTTAGTCTTTTTCATAGTAGCACAGTAGATATAATTTGCCTCTCGTTGCCTGATGGAAAGCGAAAGAAAAGTCCAAGTCGCTGCGGTAAAAGTAACAAAATGAATTACCTGATGTATTGCCGAATGTTCGGAGGTCGCCAACCAGGCGGATAAACTCTAACACTGGCTGAGAAGCTGAAATCTTTTGGAACCCTTAGTCAAATCTTACGACTCTTACGGGAAGAAATGGGCGGTGTTTTTCAATCTGTCACCATCCTGAGTAGTTCAGTTTTATAGGAGCAATACAAAAGAGTCTAATTACTAAGCATGTTCATTGTCCATCTCACGAAACGGCAGTTGTTAATTTTCACATATATCTTTTAATTATTTAAAGTACAATTATTTTAACCCGATTTATTTGTATAGAATAAAAAAGCCTATTCCCGATTTTCGGTATAGGAAACCTATCAAACATAAAACACAAAAATATTTAATGCCTCTATTGAAACCACGAAGCAGTGATTGCCACTATTCAAAGAATTCCACCTGAATTTTCCAATGAAAACCCTTTGTACTCTTTTCAGGTATGCAATATGATACTGAATTAATATCTGTACAATTGAGGTTTCAGTCTCCAACAATTCAAATATGTTCGGTTTTTCTGCAGTGCATCTTATTCCAACTCTTTTTAAAAAAAAATTGTTTATAACTGTTTTTTTATAAAACTTGTAAGAATAAAATTGGCCGTGAAAAAGAGTATAATATTGAGTTCCTCGGCGGGCTCTGCCGATAGAAGCTACTTTTCATAGAACATTTGTTTTTCTGATTTATAAATGCTAGTATTTATAGAAAAGACGAAGACTTTTTGTATTTCTTTCATATAGCAAAATGGTTAAATTTAATATAAAGCCTTTTACACAATTCAAGCATAATTAAACTCACGACTGAATAGACCTTTCTTCGTCAAACCAATAAAAAAGTTAATGTAAAGGAATAAGTCTATGCGTAAAGTATCAACAACAAAAACGTTCACCATCTATGCCTCATTACTTCTACCTTCTTCAAAGCATTATTAGAAAGATACAACTCTCATATTAAAAAATATTCTCAAGCCAAAATTGTTTCTATTACACAAGATTTAAGAGCCAATATAGTATACGGTGCACCGGCGTACCCCCAGAAAGGGTTGTCACTTTATATAAGGCTGACGCCACCGCAAACGACAGTTAATGGGGCATAAAATTCGCAGTAAGCCTGAGCCAGTATATTCATATTTGCAGTACTGTTATTATCGCGTAAGCACAAAGCATCTTTTTTAAACACCACTGAATATAGCTTATTATTTACCTGGAAGATGTTTTTATTACTCTTTACTTGTTGAAGCTCGTTGAAGGCGGTATTTCATCGAGTAATTTTCCGCATATTTTTGACATATGCTGAAGAACTCGTGCAAATACACTTCATTTTGGCAATTTGAATTCGAAATAGCGGCATATCCGGTCCGGTACTATTTTTATGGACCCAATTTTGTATCGGTTTTAAGATCGACATCCGGAATCGCGACATATCCGCCCTCGGCTTTTTTCTTTTTTTATAAGACGAGCAAGGGGTTCACCTGATGGTAGGTAAGTGATAACCGCCGCCCATGTACATCTGTCAGAAGTTACAGCTCCGCTGCCGGCCTTTAAAAAAGAGGTATGCTTTTTTCTTATAGATTCGGCTAACCTTAAACGTTTAGTGCTGGAAAGATGAAACTTATGGATATCTTATAAAACGGGTAGCCCGTTTCCAGATATTCCCTTAGTCGTCTTTTACAACACCCATGGAATGAGACAGGGTGGTCCTATTCTAGATCCGGAAACCACACGGACAAATTGTACCCATTTGAAAGATAATTAAAATTTTACGCTTATTAGATAAGAATGTTTTTTTTTGGAGGCAAGTTGAAACCAATTCTTATGTTGTATGGATCACAAAGTGCAAATGTTGTAATACTATAAACTTTGTGAGAAAAACATTGACACGAAAAAACGTAAATATCGAGATCCTCGTCGATTTTTCTCGAATCCAACGATAGAGTAATTGTTATGTTTATTTTACGATACACAAGTCAATATTTCACGTTTATACAGACAAATATCTCTTTTTATTCTATTCTAATGCGTAGAACACTAGCAAAATAGATAACAAAATACATATTAAACATACTTTCACATAGGTTAATGTAATAAAGCTGGAATATTGTTCGTTGTTCTTCCAGAGTCAATAATCTTTATATTATTATCAAAAGAGCTCAACTACAAGAGTATTACAGTTGATAAGATTAGATAAAAACATGATAAAGGTTTCCTTATATTATGAGAATTGTCGCTGGTTCATTAACTGTAGACGTAGTAGTTACGTAATAGGACAGCGTAATGAGAGAAAGGTCTATGTGATGTTAAACAGTAACTCTTAATAAATTGTATTCTATATTTATGTATTTACATTATACTATGTATTGTATATATTATGCTATTCCTTTTTTGTGCAATAAATAATATCTGTCTTGATAAACTACCATAAGAATGTAAAAGAAATTAAGTTTCATGTTGGTTCTTCAAAAAATGTACGTAATTTCATTTATACATATCATTACTTTAATATGGAATATTTAATAGAACACAAAATTTTCATACAAAACTCAGTTAGCCAGTTAAAGCTCAGGAAGTCCCTTGTAGAAGCTTGTTCAACCTTGAAGTGGAAATGTAAAAAACAAGCTTCCACCTACAGCTTTTAATTTTCATTCTTTTATCGCGCTTAAAATAAATTAAACGGGCTTCCGACATCGTCTTTATGAAAGGTTTCTTTTTAATCGAACGACAAGCACGAGTACTGACTGAGTATCTTTGGGAAAATTACAATCATGTTACTTACTTAATTCTTAAACTACTTATACATTTACACTATAGATTTAGGTTCGCATGTCTGTATTTACATAGGTGTGTATGTAATAAGTTAGTGGTTGGTCTGGAATCTGGTCACGTTTCGGGATGGCCTTCATCCCGCAAACGGCGGGTATATGTCGACATATTCATGAGTAACAAACGCCAGTATACAGATAGGTGCTCTTTGTAATAGACGTCAATAAATTTTGCAAATGGTTTGCTTAGTAGCCTCTAATAAACCGCTGTACTACAATATTATGGTTTCGTTTGATAAGACATAAAATTGGAGAGTAGAGAGTTTAAATACACATGAGCCTAATGAGCTTAAATAGATACTGACATGCATAATTGCATAAGTAGATTAGTATTTATTGTAAACTTATAACTATATTGAAAATTTTGTGAGCTAAAAGTGGCCAGTGTAATTTCCAAATAAAAAAAAAAACAATTTAGGAAAATCAATTCATTTCAAAACTTTGGAATTCCATTTTAAAACCTGGAAAATATTCTCTCGCCATCTATAGGGAACGTGCACGTCGATGGTGCTGCCAACTGGTGTCATTAATTTGAATGTTTTACTCTAGTTTATTTTTTCTACGTAGTGCTGCCACCTATAGTTTAAGCACGGTCCCTGACAGGGAACGTGTACAAACGTTACATTTTCATTTAGGTACCTAAAAAAAATCTGTATTGCCTAACTGGGACGGATATTATTTACTTTAAACTACTAAACTGTATTATTTTTGTTTATTTTACGATAAATTTTGTAAATACGTGAAAATATTTTCACATTAATATTACTGTACTACTGGCTACTGTTTCCTTTCTTTGAAACAGTGAATTCGAAATTCATTGAAAATTTATTTCGTGGTTGTACTTACCTGGGTGGTAACTGTGCTTAAACTACAACTCATTAAATTACTTCTACACGGTCGCTTAACATTTATAACAGAAAATTCAATGAAATATTATTTCCTACCCGACGCGCTGGCATGAGAACGCTTCAAACCAAGACCAATTTTCTGGCAGTCTAATTAATTCCAATGAACAAATTTTACATAGGAACTTTCCTTCCTCTGCCCTCATTTCACAAAATGATTAATTTATTGAGGTTAACGTCGATATATTCATAGTAGCTTAAAAAAATTGCTGGTGTTCCTTTTTTGGTAACGTTTTAATTGGAATACGCTAATAAGGGGGTGTGAACTGTCAATTCAATTAATATACTTTTACGTACTTGTGAAAACATGATTGCGTCATATATTTTGTATGGCTGACGTTACGATTTTTGCTAGTAGATATACGTGACGTCACGAATTTTGCTAGTCAATTGACTGAATATTATTCAAATTAAAAATGTAAATTGTAAGTAAATTTTTAGGCCATAATAATTATTGTTCCGATATTATATTTTGTCGTCTTTGAATTCACACCCCTATTGATATATTCCGATATTATTATAGCGAAACAACTTTTACTTTACATTACGAGCTCTATAAGGTGTTTGAGGTGTTTTAGTATGTAGATTGTATCTTGATACCAACTCTCCAAAATTTTGGAAACACTTTGGCTGCCTTACATTTGCAGAATGCCGCAAAATTATCTTCTATACTTATAATAAATCTGTAGAGAGGTCAATTCTGTACATGAAATATATTTTCAAAATAACTATCAGGGGGTGATTAGTGATCGATACTGATGCCAAAAATGCAATCAGTAAAATTTTTGTCTGTCTGTCTGTCTGTCTGTCTGTCTGTCTGTCTGTATGTTCCTTATAGAAACAAAAACTACTCGACGGATTTTAACGAAACTTGGTACAATTATTCTTCATACTTCTGGGCAGGTTATAGTATACTTTTCATTACGCTACGATCAATAGGAGCAGAGTAGTGAAGGGAAATGTTGGGAAAACGGGAGAAGTTACTCCATTTTTTAAGCTTCCGTCGCGTGTGCAGCCTTAATGGTTAAAGTTACATAGAAATTATGTATGACAGAAATATTTTACATAAAATTGACTATAAAATATCCAGCAACAGCATATGTCTATCTTTTATGGTTGACTCACAATAACACGTGTAACTCCTGATAGCTTAGCAGTTCGGAGCATTCTGATTATATTTGTTTACTCTTACGTTTATAATACTCTCATTCATCCTTAATTTAAAAAAGTTATGATTATTACCTATTCAATAAAAAAAGAATCATAGAAATCGGTATAGAAACACCAAACTTATACATGAAATAAGCCATCGCGCCGTCCCACGTGAATACTGAATCATGCTATAAGGGTTATTTTTGTGTAACGGTTGCCGAGCTCGACACGAGTCGCGGCGGCGGTAGGGTATAAAAAAAACTGGCCAAGTGCGAGTCGGACTCGCGCACGTAGGGTTCCGTACCACTGGTTGAATGAAAAAATTAGGTAATTTGATTTAAGACGTTTAAAAAAAAACTACTGTCTAGATTTCATTCAAACCAAATTTCGTTAGTAGTTTTTATAGTAATACACATCATATATTTTTTTCAGTTTTATCATGCCCATATTTTAGAAGTTACGGGGGGGGGGGATACACATTTTACCACTTTGGAAGAGTCTCTCGCGCAAACTATTCAGTTTAGAAAAAAATGATGTTAGGAGCCTCAACATCATTTTCAAATACCTATCCATAGATACCCCACACGTATAGGTCTGATGAAAAAAAAAATTTTGAGTTTCAGTTCTATGTATGGGGAACCCTAAAAATTTTGGATTTTTTTTCTGATTTTATTTTCACATCTTAATGCGGTTAACAGAATACATCTACGTACCAAATTTCAATAATGTAGCTCTTATAGTTTCGGAATAAACTAGCTGTGACATACGGACGGACAGACAGACAGACAGACAGACAGACAGACATAACGAATCTATAAGGGTCCCGTTTTTGCCATTTTGGCTACGGAACCCTAAAAACCGGCCAAGTGCGAGTCGGACTCTCGCACGTAGGGTTCCGTACCACTATACAGCTAAATAAATGTTTTTCTTTACGTTTTATTATATTGAAGTTAATTAAATGAAAAAATTAGGTAAATTGATTTATGACGTTTAAAAAAAAACTACTGGCTAGATTTCATTCAAACCAAATTTCGTTAGTAGTTTTTTTAGTGATACACATGATATATTTTTTTCAGTTTTATCATGCCCATATTTTAGAAGTTACGGGGGGGGGGAGGGGGACACTCATTTTACCACTTTGGAAGAGTCTCTCGCGCAAACTATTCAGTTTAGAAAAAAATGATGTTAGTAACCTCAACATCATTTCCAAATACCTATCCATAGATACCCCACACGTATAGGTTTGATGAAAAAAAAATTTTTCAGTTTCAGTTCTATGTATGGGGAACCCCAAAATTTTTGGATTTTTTTCTGATTTTATTTTAAAATCTTAATGCGGTTCACAGAATACATCTACGTACCAAATTTCAATAATGTAGCTCTTATAGTTTCGGAATAAACTGGCTGTGACATACGGACGGACAGACAGACAGACAGACAGACAGACAGACAGACATGACGAATCTATAAGGGTCCCGTTTTTGCCATTTTGGCTACGGAACCCTAAAAAGGCGGGAGGTCCGAGAGCTAGCTTCATTCAATATTTGGCTGTTGATGCGTTCAGAGCGATCGACCTTATTGACAGACAATAATTGATATTGAGAAACCGTGCTTATCAGCGCGACTTTTAGTGTTTAAATAGTTTATTTGAATTTCTTTTGTTGTTATATTGTAAAATATTCGTTCAAATTAAAAATTATTAAGCGTAGGTACTTTTATTAATTAAAGTAGTTATAAGTATTTATTTTTAAGTGAAGTAGGTATAGATAGATACTTTTGCACAGGCGTTTCAGCTTTAATGCAATCAGTAAAATTTTTGTCTGTCTGTATGTTGGATAGAGAAATAAAAACTACCTACCGAACGGACAATTTTAACAATTATTCGTCATACTCCTAGGCAGATTATAGTACACTTTTTATGACGCTACAATCAATAGGAGCAGAGCAGTAACGGGAAGTGTTGGGAAGACGGGAGAACTTTTTACCTGTATGTTTGAACGCGCTTCACGCGAAAAATACTGCATGGAATTGAATGCGGTTTTCACCAATGTATGGCTAGAGGCTTAACTGCTTTATGGAAGTCCGTTATTTTTCAAACCCGATATCCACGCGTGCGACGCCGCTGGCACAGCTAGTAAAAAATATGACTATGCAAAAGTCTGCAAGAGGTACTCAATACATAAACTACATTACAAAGATCCCGAGGGAAGAGCACGCATTAGATATTATTCAAACCATCATCACTTGTAGCAATCACTTCGTGTGTTGTTTTTATTACACTTACTACTTACTTACAACTTCATGTCATAGTGTTCTGCCCTTGTTTTTATTACACAAAAATACGTTTATGTATTCTGGCTTAAAGTAAAATACTGTAGTTGCACATAGGTATTCAAAGGTCATGTAACTTGTAGAATAGAATAGCATTATTCATTCGTCATGTCGTGGCTCTTAAAGCAATTTGTCACTGCCATAACTCGCGGTTTTCTTGAAAAAGGAGAGAAACACATAACACGTACAAGGTTAAAAAGTGATACGTTAGAGTAACATGTTAATAATAATAATAGTATTCCAAACATGCTCTTGCCATTCTATTAAAACATGAAATAAGTCATTTTCTTCTTCATTACTGAAGGCCGTGCCCGTCCCGACAGGATTTGGTGGGAGTTGACCTGCTTCCACCCTGTCGTCAGTCTGTCTGAGCGCTGCAGTCACTCCACTTTGCCTACCACTAATAGCTTGCTGCGTACGAAGCTAGGGATGTAAGGGAGCGAACTATCACCTTTTCGCTCCAAGCCATCCTCACCTGCCCGTGGTGCATCCTGCCGAACAACAAACGAGGCTCTGGCAAACCGACTGGTGGCGGTAAAACCATCACGATAGAAGGCGTAGCTAACAGTAATACTACACGCCGATGACGGGCAGCAGCGTAACCGGAGCAAGAAGCTACGCCCTGCCATCGCCAACCCGCCTGCCCAGCGTGGCGATTATGGGTATATCCTCCAGAAATTTGCCCTAGGCGAACAACTGGAGAGGCCTATGTCCAGCAGTGGACTGCAATAGGCCGATGATGATGATGATGTACGAGGCTGCCTGGCTGCCTCTGATCTATGTGACAGAAGTAGGTACTTGAAGATGCGTTGATAGCAGTTTGTAGAGTATGGTCTTAATACTCAGCTAGTCAAGGATGGTTTTATTCATTCTTTTGGCTGTCCACGGCATCCGTAACATTCACTTCTAGCATCACATTTCGACAGAGACGATTTTTAGGCACCACTTTAAGGAAGTCCGTTATTTTCGAAATCCGATAACCACGCGTGCGACGCCGCTGGCACAGCTAGTGTCTTAATAGAATGTTATTTATTTATTTGATCTTTATTGCACAGTAAAAAAATAGAGTACAAAAGGCGAACTTAATGCCGCGTAAGCATCCTCTACCAGTCAACCTTGAATGAAACAAAATGAGAAAACCGACTTAAAAAAAAACACAAATGACCAAAACTAAAAAGCGATAAATAACGTAAGTAATTCTATCCTTAATACATAAGTAACGTAACGTAAGTAATTATTTAAATATTACAATTATCACTTATTTTTGAAGTCGGTGCCAGCCTCTCGGTACCTAACGTAGACTGTTGTTGTATGACGCGCGCGGCCGGCAAATCCACACGACAATATACATTTATTTCTTTGGCTGGCACCGACTTCAAAAATAAGTGATAATTGTAATATTTAAATAATTATGTATTAAGGATAGAATTACTTACGTTATTTATCGCTTTTTAGTTTTGGTCATTTGTGTTTTTTTTGAAGTCGGTTTAATTTTTTTTTTAAATAATTTTATTTCTCTATTTTTAGTTGCGTTAATGTGCTGTGACCATGAATAAAGGCTAATTAATGTCCTTAAGAGTTTTACTTAGGAATGAAAAAATTTGCTTTAAGTCAAGTGAAGACTTTGCGATCTAGAATCAAGCATATCACTTACCAAATCACCTGCCTTATTAGCCCTGCATAAGTACATACTACTACCTAGTTTAATATCGACCAATGTCAGTACTGTCCCCTAACTCCTAACCGTTAAGGAGTTCTGTGGCTTCATCATCAGCACCAGATGTTGACGCCAGGAAGCATATACTTGAGTAAAATATGATTACGTAACAAAAACACCATATGGGCATACAATTTTCGGTTGTTGCCCTCAATTTCTCCAGGATCCCATCATCAGATCCTGACTTGGTGATAATGGGACCACCTCGGAAGTATCCTCTATCGAACTGTCGAAAAATTTTTGAAATCCATCCATAATTGACGGAAATATCGGTGAACAAACATAAAAAAAAAAAAAATATATTATACATACAGACGAATTGAGAACCTCCTCCTTTTTTCGAAGTCGGTTAAAAACAGAAACAAAATGCGAGAATGTTATGACAATATTTGGAATGTTCCAACATGTTACTTTTACGTATTACTTGTAGGCACACTTGTAGGTGAATATTGCTAGTATATTTTATGTGTTTCTCTCCTTTATGTGTTTTTTTATCCCAAAGTAGCTCAGCCACTTGTGTTATGGGTATCAGAACAATGAAAATACCACAAATAAATACTTAAATACAAATTATAAACACCCAGACACGAAACAAACACAAATGTTCATCACACGAATGTTTGGCCAGGGAATCCACGACCCTCGGTTCAGAAGGCAGGGGTCTCTACCAATTGAGCCACCGAGCCAGTCAAAATTTATGTATTTTCTGTGTTTTTCACAGAAAATACATAAATAATTCGACAACACTTAGAACAGTAACATTATATAATTTTCCAAGTCAATGGTACCTTTCCAGGCCTGGAAAAAAGTTTTATCGCAATTCCGTTCTGAGCTTCGAATGAATGAGCTCATGGAAAATTTATCTCCATTCTCCATTTAACCACTAGACCCAATAATGATTAATTTCACAATTGACCGGCAAGAAGTTTTATCTATGTTCAGTTCAGTAGGTTTTGTTCTGATAGCGATAAACAACAATTGGACAAGTTATAAGGTAATAGGTACCTAAAGTAGACAATGACAACGAAAAAATATTTGAAATACCTACGACAAACTTAAAAGTATGAAGTTTTTCGAGAGAGGTAGGGCATAGCGAATTTTCGCTCAAATTGAGCTGCCCGTCCGGGGAAGGACCTGCACCCTATAGAATACCGCAGCCAAATGACCTCCGGGTCGTGTTTCTGCTGGTAAGAAAGGTCTCCGGAGCTCGTGGGGGGTTAGGGTTGGGCCGGCATGGCAGTGGCAACTGACAGGTAACTAACCAGTTACTTGCCAGTTGTCACAGCGACTTGGGCTTCTCTTTCGCTTTCCATCAGGCGTAGGGAAGCCATTATGTCGAGCTATTATAAAAAAAAGAAGTATTAATACAGTGGCCACAAACTGCTTTTTACATGTGCTTTTCAAATTTCATGTGATTTTTAGTAATTTTTTATTATCTATCGCTTTATTAGGTTCAATTTGTCAACTGACACCTTACCCCTTCTTTTAACTATCCTCTTCCCAAAGGTTGTCTGGAAGAGATCGCTGAAAGCGATAAGGCCACCTTATTTGTACGTCGAGTTGTCATTGTACCTAGTTTTAAGTCATCTGTTTGGTGTGCCAATAAAGAATATCTATCTATCTATGTTAAATATGCCAATGCGTGTTACATTTAAAAAACCACCCCTTCTACTCGTAATATTATAAATGCGAAAGTTACTTTGGATGGAAGGGTGGATAAAAGATTTTTACTCTTAAGAGACTAAAAAAATTTTGCAGTAATACATGGGCTATATACATCAGATTAATACCTAGGCTATAGTTTATAAGGATATTATAATTTCATATGTCACCGATATTCAAGGAACAAAGCCGCGGGCTGGAGCTAGTGTTTTAATTAGAATGTTTTGTATATTAATCCGGTAAGCAGACATAGCGGCACGTTCTACCTTTATACACCCAGTGGTCAACTTTTGTTTTTAAACTTAGTGTAACGATAAAAAGTACAGCCGCGCCAATGTTGATCTTACATTATTCAAATACGTTACAGAATAATTTATAATGAAACAGTTTGAAAGCACTTTTGGAATTTAATCAGGATTTCTACTTTGTTTTCCAGTTGTTTGGCAAGTTCGAAGATTACTTCTGGGAATCACAGAGATGGATGAGATGAACCAGCTTGATCTATGGAAAATAATTTCAGTTGAATTAAAAAGGGTCTCATGTATATGTAGAGCAATTTCGTTGGTGAAACTAATGAATAGCAAATGAGCTGTGTATGAAACTTTGCATAATATTCTACATAACAACTACTATCGTTATGTAGTCGTTGTCTAGTCAACAGTATCTACTTAATAATGTTGTTAAAATTGTTGCCGCGAACTAGTCTTCATGTGTTCATATCTACCAAAATATGCAATGCGTTTGCTTTTTCATATAATGTACCTATATTTTACTTGTACACTACATATGACGTAGTGCGTTTTCTTGTCAGACTCAGTAAAAGATTATTACAAGACTAGCTGTGCCGGCGGCGTCGCACGCGTGGATATCGGGTTTCAAAAATAAAAGACTTCCATAATATGGTACCTAAAGGTTAAGTTAGACCTCTAGCAATACATTGGCGAAACCGCATTTAATTCCATGCAGTAGTTTTCGCGTAATGTGCGATCACACAGATAAAAATTTCTTCCGTTTTTCCAACACTTCCCGTCACTGCTCTGCTCCTATTAATTGTAGCGTGATGAAAAGTATACTATAACCTGCCCGGGCGTATAAAGAATAATCGTACCAGGTTTCGTTAAAATCCGTCCAGTACTTTTTTTTTCTATAAAGAACATACAGACAGACAGACAGACAAAAATTTTACTGATTGTAGTTTTGGCTTCAGTATCGATCACTAATCACCCCCTAATAGTTATTTTGAAAAAATATTTCATGTACCTACAGAATTGACTTCTTTACAGATTTATTATAAGTATAAATAATATGCTTGTTATAAGTTTTATTTATAGATTTTCTATGCTAATTTCTAATAGGTATACCCTGCGCACTAGACTTGGCCACAATTTATCGGATTTAGTGGATTCTTTGTTACATAGGAGTGAACCCCACATATCACATGTACCCTGTTGTTTATGTAAAGGCATTTCCGCCAAATAATCACGTTTACATATTGTCAACTTGTACTAAGTATTGAGTTCATGTTCACCCTAAAACTTACATTGAACATGCTTATAATCAGCGGCAGACTATTTTGAACGTTTGCTGTGAACTGCCTAATTATTTTTGTGCGATAACTTCAAATTTTAATAAACTAACCAAAGCGGTCATAGCCAATAGCGTTGTTAGTATTGCTATTTTCCTTCCTTAAAGTAAAGTCGCAAATTGCCTAATATTAAAATTTACCTCATTGCAAATCTTTATTTGTTCTAATAATTAAAACGACTAGACTCGTTTTCCATATCACATTATTATATGAGTTGATTAGCGAAATTACTATACGGCATTATGTACTTATACTTGAAATAAGAACTTAAATTACTCTCAGAAATTAATCAAGGATAAACTTATTTTCTAACCGTCACAGCATGTGAACTGCGCAATATCTAGTGAAGCTGAAGTTAGTTACAGATGCATGTATTGCTCAATTATAATTCGATTGCGCATTTTCCTTAATTATCTAGCTATTAGATGTGAACCGCTCCGATATGTTCAAATTCGAGTGCTTGCTAAACAAACTTGCACTTTTGTGCGTGATTTATAATCACACACAAAAGTGCAAGATTGACACTAATTTTGCGTACACAAACAAGATTATTATTGTGATATTATTATGCTACGAACCCGAAAGTTTAATCATTTTTATACTTTACGAAATATAAGTAAGAAGCACATCTTTCTAAGTCTTTATAATTGAAGATGTTTTCTTTTTAGGTAAGTACGTTATCATCATCGCAGCATTTACCGAACCGATAAAAAAATCTTCGCAGGACAGTCAATCATTATCCATGAGTCACGTAAACTTTTGTGAAAGGCGCACCATTAAAAAGGGAGGATGCACAATTCCTCCGTAAAGATTTCCGAACACGCCGAATACGCCGAAATTTCCAAATTGCTTCGTGTAACGATAATGAGCGCGCGACGGAGAAGCGGAACGAAGCGTCGACAGTTTGGTTTCGGCAACTTTTAAGGTTGTGGGTTCCTAAACTTTCTCTTTGTCTAAACGTACATGGAAAACTAGAATCTGCCCGAATAAAAACGAAATACCAATACATAATTAATTATAAATAAAAATTTTGAAACTATAATTACCTACAAACTTCGCTAAGAACGGATTTCACGATACTTCACCCCTAATGAGTAGGACGATGTTGAAAGTTCAAGAATATTTAGTATCGCTTTACAACCGTGCGAATCCGAGGCGGGTAGCTAGTAGACAGATATGTCTACATATATCTTCAATGGGCAAAAATATAAAATAATATTCTTCTTGTTATACAACTAAGCCGTAAGCGATCTCTTCCAGGCAACCCTCAGGTAGAGGAAATATATTTTTTTTAAGAAAAGGGCAACGTGGTCATTAAATAAAATTATATATACCTACGTACAAAATTAATGTAGTAAATAACGAAAGAACAGAAAAGTATAATATTAAAGGGACGGGAGATAAGATTTAAGACGAAACTTGAAAATGTGTTTCGGAAAAAGAACTAGGGAAAACAAGTTCATAGCAAGTGGTCACCACTACCATAGACATGCTAAGTCATAGACAAAATGGAAATTAGAGGTACCTTGGTGGCTTTCAAAGAATGCGTACTTGTAGACTTGCTTCTTGAAAACACTCTAGACACAAAGACACGTCTCAAAGGACTGTGTTACGAGGGTAACGCGCATAAAATGTACAGAGGTGGTCCGCACCGCAAGCCTTCCAGATTTTATGGGCGAAATATAGAGAAGGATAACGACAGCGAACATCAGCGGCCGATTTAAATTCGAATGATTTTATCTAAATTCTGAACACTTGTCAAGACAAATGCAACATCTTTTTATAGGACAAACACAATCAACCAACCTATAAGCACAAAATACACAGTAGGCAAAGATTCCCATTCATAAACCAATTCGGTGAAATAAGTTAATGTGCCCCCACAAAAGAAATGAGAAAATTATATCGTTTCATTTGAGCAAAAAAAACCATAACGATGAGAATAGATTTGTTCCTTCATCAGTAAGAAACTGCTCAAGGCTATATATAATAATAATAATAATAATAATAATAAACGTTTATTTCTCACCATAAGTACAGAGTAGAATGTACAGTAGTTTATACTTAATTAGTAAAAAATAAGATACATGTAATTATGGCGGGTTGATATCTGAACTAGGATAGTTCCTGTATCTCAGATTATCAACCCTCCACCCCAATAACGTGATCTCAAAAGTATATAGACTACCAAGACAGTACACAAATTAAAAGAAAATAAAAATAAAAAATAACAAATTCATATATAAATTTTGTTCGGGTAGGTTACAAATATTTAGAACATGTTCGCCAGCGCGCATTCGCCAAGCGAAAAAACAGTCATACCCACTTTGTTCGCGCTTACGTTCAAGTAGATAATAATGGTGTGTGGTACAAGTCACAACCTTTTTGTTCTATCATCGATAACCTGTTGTACATTACTTAACCTACATTTTATTATAAACTAAGATCTGTAGCTAATTTTCTTGCTTAAGATGGGAGAATAATCGATGTGCCAACAATTTATTTTGCAGTGTATTATTTACTTTGAAGTTGCTTTTGTCATGAAAACTTGTGTGTAAGTATGAATATGTGTTTGTTTATGTGTTTGCGTAGATAATTGTGTATGTTTATGTGAGTATGTGTGTGTGTGTGCGTGTGCGTGTATGTGAGTGTGTGTGTGTATGTGTGAGTGTGTGTGCGTATTTGTGTGTGTATGGCTTGTGTATAATTTGGTGTGCGTGAAGTATGTGAGAAGGTGTGGGGTGAGTGTAGTATGTATTTGCTTATGATTCAATTTTTAGAGTACTTTCTGTTTGAAGATAATTGAGTGTCTTTAAGTTTTTGCTCAGAGTACTTTTGAGTGAGGTTTTGTTTAGGTTAACCACTTGATGTAGGTCATTAAAGTGCCTATATAGGAATGGTCCCATATAAGATGCCTGACGTCTAGCAAAAAGTGTCTTGACGGATGGGACTGGAGTTCTAACCCGTCTTTTACCTTTGGGAAGCTGGGACAAATCTATATTTTTATGAAAGCGGAGGACGGAACTTAGAATAAATAATTGCCGAACAGTGAGTAGGTCAGCTTCCTGGTACAGCTTTTCTGTTGGGTACTTTCTGGGCTTATGGGTCATAACCTTAATTACAGCTCTTTGGGCTCTTTCCAGTTCCAAGAAATGACAAGCTGCAGCGCCTCCCCATGCAGTTATGCAGTATGTCAGAATGGATTGGCAAAGGGCATAGTATATGTTTTTGACAAGGTTTGGATCCGCAGCATCTCTTAGGTTTCTGAAGATAGGTAGTAATTTTCTCACTCTTTTGCTTAATGCTGAGATTTGGGCATGCCAATTTAGATTCTTGTCGATTTTTACTCCAAGGTACTTATGGTTATCTGTTTGCAATAAGGGAGAACAGTCACAAATGGCCGAAGCACAGAGAGAGGAATGAGCCTTTATTCTGAAATGGGTCGGAGGATTAGTGGCAGCTGAGATCCTGAAACATATGTATTTTGATTTTGGCACGTTTAACGTTAGTAGATTATTATCGAGCCATTTTATAACTTGCCTAAGACCCTCCTCTGCCACCCTCTCAGCCACCTGCCATGTTTCTCCTTCGAATATTAATGCTGTATCGTCTGCAAATGCTATAGTATGTCCATTCTTATATTTTAGGTTACAGAGATCATTTACATATGCTAAAAATAGCGATGGACCAAGCGTGCTTCCTTGTGGTATGCCATATGTAGCAACCGAACTGGAACTAGAAACATTGTCCACCCTCACAATTTGGCTTCTATCTGATAGATAGTCACGCAGCCAATTTAGCGGTAATCCTCGAATGCCCATGTTTTCGAGCTTTGACAATAGGATCGGTATGGAAACGGTGTCGAACGCTTTTTTGAGGTCTAGGAAAATACAGACACATTTTTTTCCCGAATCTAAAGCTTTTGCTACCAACTCTGTTAGCTTATTCACTGCGTCCTCGGCACTTGTACCCGACCTGAAACCATATTGTGAATGTGCTAGGATATTTTTACTTTCCAGGTACTTGGTGAGCCTAGTATTGAAAGCCTTTTCACAGATTTTGCCAACAGTGCTGAGTAGCGATATGGGTCTGTAATTTGACACCGAGTCCACACCGCCACCCTTATATATAGGGACTACAACAGCTTGTTTAAATATAACCGGGAATGTTCCGGTGGAAAAACTTAGATTGCATAAGTGAGCAATCATGCTGCAAAGTACGGCATGTGAGTTTTTGAGGATTGTGGTAGATATAGTGTCCATACCAGGAGCACTGTTGCTTTTGAGATTGCGGATTATTTTATCGATTTCTGTAAAATCGGTTGGGGTCAATGACATAGAATTTACATTGTTAGAGGGGGTTACCTTTTGTAATAACTGAGATTCGTTAGATGCTGTTTTCGTTAATATTTCGGAGGCTAGTGTTTTACCAATTGATGTGAAGTATTTGTTAACATGGTCAAGGGACTCGGTTGGTGATGGTGCAAGAGTAAGCAGGGCAGACGCATGTGACCGGGATGTTTTTATATTGCATAACTCTTTCACTGTTTCCCATGTTCCTTTGTTGTTTTTATGGTATTTTTTAAGTTTATCCTTGTAGTAGTTGACTTTTAAGGTTTTGGCACATTGATTACAGGTGTTTCGATACTTTATGTATTCCTGTTTGATAACTTCATTTTCAGGGTATTTTTTAACAGTCTTATGCATGCGGTCTCTGGTTCTGAAGCATTTAATGATACCAGCTGTTATCCAGGGTTTAAGAGGGCGACTCTTTCTGGTAAAGGTTACTGAGGAGGTATGGCGTGCCATGAGATCATGCAGTATTTCGGTTAGGGTCTCCGCAGCCAAGTTGGCGTCTTCGATGTCAAGGAATGTTTTCCAGTCTTTGGCAATTATTGCTTTCTTCAAAGCCTCATAATTTACTTTCGTCCTGGTAACAGATTTAGTGACAGAAGATGTTTGTCCAAGAGAACTTGTTACACTTAGCAATATGGGGAAGTGGTCAGTAATGTCTGTATCGAGGACAAAACAGCTATGATCGGCAACAAGCTTGCACATAAAGTGATCTAGGCATGTCCGCCCGTGTGTTGGTATATCGATTACTTGGTGTAATCCGTTTGATCCCAAGATCTCCAAATAGTCTCTAACTATACTATTACCGGTATCCAGGGTGTCTATATTGATATCACCTGTAAGAATTATGTTCCGTGTTCTAGTGGTAGTTAAAAGAGTGTCTAGTGAATCTAAAAATGTGCTCAGATTTTTGAAGCCATATGGGCGATATATTCCTATTATAATTGTGTTTCTAATAGTCGCAGTAAGGCAGTTAGCCTCATGTAGTTCTATTTCCTGCACAGTGGCCTTAAGACCATCGTTAATGTACATGACAACTCCATCATTTTGGTTAAAGCTTCGTTTAGTGAAAGACATGCTAAATCCATCAATAGATGGCGGAACCGAGTTCTCATTACACCAGCATTCTGATAGAATTATGATATCTATATTAATTTTTAATCTAGTGATGTATATCAAAAAATTGTCTAAGTTTTTGTGAATGCTTCGGATATTAAATGAGAGTATGTTTAGTTTTTGTTTGTTTTGATTTTTGTTTTTTAGGAGTTCTGAGCCTAGTTGGCTGGGATCATCAATCAGTGTACAGGGAAACTTGTAGGATTTATCAATTTCTTCTTGTAGCTGGAATCTATTCATATTTGGATTTGAAAGAGGTAAGACAGTTTATGAGTAATGGCTCTTGAATTAGCTGGACTGGGTGTGATACAATGAGTGTCTGGCATGGGTCTTGGTTTATTTGTCTGAATACAAATACAGTTTTTGTGTGTGTGAGTTGTGTGAAAGTTGTATAGATGTTGGCGTTTGTGAGATCGATTTTTCTTATTATAAAGTTATCTAAAATTACAGTTGAGAAAACACTTACGATAACATTGGGTAGTTGTAAAATTACGATAGAGATTTCCGCACTTAGGTTGACTAGTCACTTGTTCTTTAGTTCTTGCAGCTGTGCTTCACTTCTCACCAGGATGTATGGATCCCCTTGTTTTTTACGCAAATAAACAAGTCCATTCGATGTCCAGCAGTACGAGTAATTCATGACCTTACGAAACTCCCGCGCGAGGAAGTACAAGCGAGATGACTTCGGAGTAAGATGTTCGGACATGTATATCTCCACCTTCGATCCTTGTAGGCCCAAATGGGAAGTGTTTAATTGCTCAGTTTTGAATTTAAGTGAGTTAAGTTTATGATTTTTGGCTGCAGTCAACATTCTTTCCTTTAGGAGGGTTGAGGAGTACTCAGCCACAATAGTTGATGTGGTTTGGTCTGACTTCGAGGGCATTCGATATACGTCCCGCAGCCCTGTATTTTCCATGTCAACTGCTAGCGACTTAGAAAGATATTTGACCATTCCAAACAGTGTTTCCTTTGTCTCACCTTTCTGTTTTGGTATCTGCCTAATCTGTATGCTCGTCTTGCGTGAAAGTCTCTCCATGGAATCACATCTCTCTTCAACATTAGTGATTTGGGCCGCAATCTCTTTGCGTTCAATTTCTAGACGCTGGATTGTACATTGTAGGTCATCCAATTTTGTATTGACGAATTCAATTGATTTTTCGATATCGATATTTTTCTTGTAAGTGGTGTCATTTTGGGATTTAATTTCGGATATACATTTTTCCAGCATATCTAGCCGACTGTTTTGGTGCGATTGCATAACATTAAACATCTCCTGTAATTCCTCCCTTGTAATTGCTCGAGAATCAATGCGTTCGGATTCCGACTTATCGTCTGCTATTCTTCGCCGCTTACTATCTCGCTGGGTGACGTGCTGAAATCCAACGTCATCCAGTGAGACGACAGTCGAGGTCAACTTATCGATATCTGACTCTGACATGCTTTGGGATTTATTTAGAGGTGGGGAGCGTTCTAGGTTTGGCATTTTGTGAATGTCTAGCGTACGAAGTAATCTCGAAAAGCTGCTATGAATCGCTTCCGCTTATGAGTTGCGTCAACCGACGTAATACGTACTGTCATTCAGTTGCGCTCTCGGCGCTGCTCGTGGGGGTATTGCTGTCTCACGCAGTGGTCCCGTTCTGTAGCCGCGTCGCGCGCGTCACCTTCCGCAATGTATGTGCGCCTGGTACTTCTCGGTATTTTACGGGACGAATATTTAAGAAATTAACTTATTTCGACAATTTTTTTGGAAAATTTTTTTAAATAGGCTCACACGTCTATACGCTATATAAATTGATCCTTTCATTCCAGAGTCACATTATTCCAGAAGCATTGCAGTCGAGCGAGCCAGACCGGTGCCGAAACCAGAGCTGGAATAATATGAACCAGGCACAATAACAACTGAAGAGGATGATACCTAGCTATATGCTAAACACAGCTACTGATCTGAACCATATTACTCTGTGGTGAGTAATGTTCGCAGGAAAACTGTAATTATGATAGTTTCATGAGGAAAAATAAGTGATTAATATACTTGGACGGACAAAGTAATACATTTATCTCGCGGTCGATAAGCTTTATTTATTTGTATTGTATATTGTTCAGCAACATTCTGACAAAATAGATATCTTGGATAAATAATAAATTATTATCATAAGCGATTTTAATCGTGTAATTATAGCCCGGTTATGTGATTAGCTGCAGCTCTGTTAGGAATATTATGCGGTTCTTACAGATTATCTCCAATTTGTCGGATTATTCACCTCAGTTTTGAATATTCCAGTTCCATTTTCATTACAATTTGAGGCGTAACCTGAGGAAAGGTAATTTTATAATAATTTAATACTTCTAAAATAATCTGCTCAATCTTTAATCTGATAGACAGTTACAAATTAAATTTGTCAACGCGAGGGACTTGTTTGCTAGACATGATTTCAGGCCAAATCGACCTCGTAAATAATGTAAACATTTCTTATTATTGTACTTTTTAGGGAATTCAGTTAAGTTTAAACATATTGGTTTGTGTAAAACTCTACATTAAACACAAATCGAGTTGTCTCCACACAATTTTAACTACGTGTTCAATGCAGTTCATCTAGATTTTTTGGTAGATTGTGTGTGTTTAGTCTGGTCATAGATGTGGTATTCTAAACTAGTTGTCCTATTAAATTACTTTACAATAAAGAAAAAAACCGCTTGTTAAATTTGCAATAATCTTTAATTTTCCATCTTTTTTTTATATGACAGCTTTAACAATTATATTTTTTTTTCTTAAATACTTATCACACTTTCAATGGAGGTTCTTTAACAAAAAGGTAATACGTCTTAAGTCTAAACAGTGTGTGGGTAGGTAAGTTGTGTGGCCTGTACATAAGACTATCGTTCCTTAACTGATACTACTGGGTGCACACGTATAGGCCCAATACAGTAGCTTCATAAAGCAATATGGCGCCGGGCAGTCGCCGCAAGTCATCTCCAGTCAATAAAGGAAGCCGGCGCCAATCAACGCGACAACAATAATAATCAGACCTTCATTTCATTCCCATAGTGGCATTAGCTGGTACGTACGCGAGCATATAAGCGAATGTAGCTTTAGTGAATGAAATTACTAACTGCAACCTAGGGCTTTTCTAGCGTAAATATTGGTGATTTGTGAAATAATATTCTGGGCCTATGTCCTAATCTGATGTGTCAGATATAATAGGTACTGGAAAGTTTTATTCAACTCTGGTACCTTTCGCGTGAAGGGCTTACTTAAAAAAAACTGGAGACAAGCTCGTATCGCTTAAAATAAATATTGTGACTGGGTTTAAAATTGTAAATCTGTTAAGAAACCTTTTACTTTTCCAATCAGTAATTAGAATTAAAAATCAATTGAACTATAATTTAAGTAGGCTGTTTAACTATTCCAGTTAGATAAAGTATTATAGAGGAATAAGGTAAGACGACCAAATTACCCGTTTGTAATAGATAAACAAATGACAGTTATACCGAAATTCTTTAAAAAGTACTTTTAAGAAGCAATCAAATCCGCTAAATTACTTCGAGTTTTATAGAATCTGCCACCGATGGTAGGTTATCATCATTATTTAAAGTTAGCTACTCTGGAGCGTAATAACAAAGTGCAATTTATCATGTGCAAGTTTGTCTAAGATTCCGGAGTAACATCTGTCGGATACCGATTTAGCCAAACCCTTTATACTGTATTATATTCACAGTCCCATTAATTAATTACTTTCGTTTCACCAGTGAACCAGTTTACTGAACAGAACAGTGACGAGAAGTGTTGAGAAAACGCGACAAATTTTTATTTGTATGTTTGAACGCGCATCACGCAAAAACTACTGCATGGAACTAAATGCGGTTTTCACTAATGTATTGCTAGAGTTCTAACTTAAAATTAAGGTACCATTTTATTTAAGTCCGTTATTTTTGAAACCCGATATACACGCGTGCGACGCCGCTGGCACAGCTAGTGATAAATATTTGTGCCAACATAAACGATTGTCCGGAAAATCACTAACACATGTTCTAGCGTACTCGCATCGTGATAATAAAACGGTCTTTAACAAACACTATTTACTGTTTATAAAGGCATTAGGTTCAAGGTGACATCGTATACACTGTATATTTCAATGTCAACGAGCAATCATTAATCTAATAAATAATACAGTTGACTCTGTCTGGTACTTTAATAGGTGTGAATACATATCAAACAAGTAAATTGATTATTGTACAACTAGCCGTTATGCCCATGCATTCACGCATTTTATTCAAAGGGAATAGCGGGTTTCAATACCTTTGAGTTGCCCTGTAAAGAGCATTTTACTCAAAGGGAACTAAACCTTCATCACCCATCATATGATATGCACTGTGAAAAACCACCAACAGCCTTTAAGCCCTGTGTCGCCAGTAGGCAGCAACTTGCAGGGACGCGGGTAGCGCCATGCATAGGTACCAGATCTCCGCCCGTCCTGGCCAGCCGCAGATGACAAGTGGCCAACACTCCTGGTCCGGAGAGGGTAAATACTCGGCTTTGGCGAACCTCGTGCAACGGTGTAGCGAACAACAAACAGCTTTGCCCTAACAATAATATTATGGTAAATATCCATATCATAATAGGTATTCCATTCTCTTTCAATTGATTTTTTTTTATAGTAGGTCGACATTATGGCTTCTCTACCCCTGATGAAAAGCGAAAGAGAAGCCCTAGTCGCTGTGACAACAGACAAGTCAGTTACTCGTCAGTTACCATCGCCATGTCGGCCTAGCCGTAATCCCCACGAGCGAAGTACTTTGCGGTGGATTTCATTGATTCTGATTTCCATAATGCAAGTAGGTACATAGCTTATTTTTGGGCAACGCAAGCAGGTTTTCCATTACTAATTACTTAGGATCAATGTATGTGATGCTGTCTGATATTTATTATTTATCTGATGACCATCCTTTCATAACAACTAAACTCCAATCAATTTAGAATATTTCGTTTCCTAAATAACCCAATACGTCACGGAAGTCGTCAAATAACAATGGAAGTCGAGCATTTACATTATGAAAGCCGAATTATATGAATAGAAGAAAACAAAGCGAAGTAAATCGAGAATAAAGGTAAACAATGTAAATAAGTAACCGTATGTAACGAAATACCAGCTTTTAACTACGTCAATATTGAATGAAACCAGCAATCGGGCTACATTTGTTTTGTAAAGCTTTTCCTTTTTGTCTAGTACCCATAGTACAAGCTTTGGCTTAGTTTGGGACAGATGGTGATGTGTGGCCCAGCGTGGCATGTCATGGGTTATTTATTTATTTTTAAAACTATTCCAGAATGATGCTTGGAACGAATAAAAAATAAACGCGACAATATATTTGTGAACTACATGTACATTTTTTATTAAATTTCTCATTACTTGCCTTGACTCGCAATTTCATTTGGAAAGTAGATTGTATTATTGTAGTCCTTGTGAAGGTTGGTTGCCAATTTGTCAATATTGTACATCGAAATTGGGTTTGAGATGTTAGGTTGGACCTACTCTTATTCATTGCTTTAACATAGACATAAGCAAACAACTTTTTTTCAATAGAACCTGAGTTTGTTACTGTGGGTTCCTAAATTGTGGGTTAAGAAATTATTACGGTTGGTGCAGACGATTGGACTGGTGGCTCGTGAGGTAAGGAAGCCTTTTGAGTTCGATTATAACGAGTTGAGTTATAACGATTGTGGTCACGGGAAAGATCCCAATTTTCCCGTGCTTCATTGTCTTATGATGATGAAAAGCGGGGTTTTGAAAATTACATTACGTTGAGTCTCATCATAAACGTGGTACGTACATAATAAACGGTTTCAATAATAAGAGATTTTCAAACCAAAGCTATTCCGCTTGACCGGTAGCCAGATCAAATACTTGGGACAATATCAAATTTAACAAAGCCTTTAGTAGCTCTCTGTAATACCCAAACGACATTGTTACACATTCTAAACAATGTAACGAGAGCTTAACAAAATGGAGTGTATTAGACGAACCGACCTATTTGATGTTTAAACTGAAGCCGTCTGTATAATTCATCAGTATGATATCAGCACATCACATATATTGCTCCGATCCCAAAGTAATTAACTTAAGTACTTATGCTGTATGTTTCAGAACAACGAACGAAGGTACCTCAAATATATACTTTAATACAAATATAAACACCCAGACACGAAAATTTCTGTTGGGGTCGAACCCACGACCCTTGGTTCAGGGGGCAAGGGTCCGGTAACACTACCAATTGGGCCCGTAAAATTACTTCCAGGGCTACTAAATTTCTACCCAAAATTTTACTTAAGTCTTCTAGGTGTTTTCCCTATAAATTAGAGAAAAAGCTATGAAGGTTGAACTAGTAATAAGCTTCACAACAAGCGATCACTTTTATAATATCAATATATTGTATGAAAGAAAGTAACAATGTATTATGAGCCTCGTGACCTATATATTTATTGGTACACGGCTTCCTTTTATCACCATAGAAACTCTACTGGAAGTCGTTATGAATTTGGTAGCAATCGGCGAACAAAGCTTCATATAACTGTTTCACCAAGAATCAATAGATCTAACATTTATTATCGGGAAAGGGTCGAAAAGACAAAGATTAACAGTAAGTTCCACATCAGATTGTCATGTTATTTACGGTGCAAAGTAAAATACGCAAAGCTCTTTATTAAGATCCTTTATCGAACTAAACCAAGCTTCGACCAAAAAAGGATTACCAGATAAAGGTTACTGATAGCGTAATTTATGTGGATAACCTTCGCGAAGACCGAGGATATAAAGGAATTGTATCTAGCTTAACTTACTTTTTAGTCACTATCGGCGAGACTTTTTTAATCTGTTTTAGGTTTGGTTTTTCAATCCCCAGTGAAAGTTATAGAATCGACTGTGTACGGCAGCGTATGAATGAATGACTTAGTTCACCGCGCAACTGCGGCAGTCGGTTCTCAATTACTTGAAGCAGTCTATCATCATCATCATCAGCCTATTGCAGTCCACTGCTGGACATAGGCCTCTCCAGTTGTTCGCCACCTAGGGCAAACTTCTATACCCATAATCGCCACGCTGGGCAGGCGGGTTGGCGATCGCAGGGCGTAGCTTCTTGCTCCGGTGACGCTGCTGCCCGTCATTGGCCTGTGGTATTTAGCTACGCTTTCTATCGTGATGGATTTACCGCCACCAGTCGGTTTGCCAGAGCCTCGTTTGTTGTTTGGCAGGATGCACCACGGGCAGGTGAGGATGGCTTGGAGAGAAAAGGTGATAGGTCGCTCCCTTACATCCCTAAGCAGTCTATACGGCCGCTCTAAGTGACGATCAACCAATAGTATACTTTCATAATCACATCAGAAAATTATTGTTTGGTAAAATAAAATCAGCACCTACCTTTTTTACACTCCTCTATATTTTCGTCCGAGTTATCTCCGCAGTCATCCTCTCCTTCACATATCCAGGACATCGGTATGCATTTCAAGTTGGTGCACTGGAACTGCTTGGAGGAACATACATCTGGAACAATGTACACACAATTATGATATAGAAATGAACGTAAATATTTATTTACGAACCTGTTTTCAACAACTGGATGACCTTATCATAAGACAAGTTTAAATTGATTTGCATTCGTTTTTAATGTCCAATCATTTATGTAGAAGTATACCTACTACAAATAATGTGATCATAATCAAAATGCATTATTAATTTAATGTACTTATGCAAGTAAATGTATTTGAAATTGTTCTACTTGTAAACGAAAATAATGGCAAAATGTGTTACGCGATTGTAGGTAGGGACCCTAATCTACACACTATTTTGTTTTGAATTCAATAATCATGTTTTGATGTTAATTCTTAGTTTTATGCATTGTAACTAGGTAGGTATGTACCTGCTTATTTTGTATGGTGCGTTACGCGTAAGCAATTTAATTTGTTCGAATTTTGAGCATAACAAAATACGGTTAAGCGGACTTACTGGCTACGTATTTCAAACTAGGTATGTATTTATGTATAATTAATGAAACAAGACAGACAAAAACCTAAACAATTTATAGTTAGTGTAAAGTTTACATACATGACTTAAAATAAAAACATTTCTCTCCGTATATTAGGCCTTGGCCTTACACATTGCGGTACAATTCTAAATGCCACACTGATACTCTAACCATATTACTCTAACACAATACTACAGTCTGCTTTTATTGCCTGAAAGCGTAGTGAAGGCAAAATGTATATTCGGATTTCTCTCGAATGTAAAAATATTTGCCTAGGGAAGTAGCTGAATTGATCACTCCGCGTACCCAAGTCAACATTACGAGTGTTATGGTAAAAATAGATTAATAGAAATAACATGGGTCGGGCATATACAAGAGAACGTCGTATAGGAGAATGGAAGCTGGCGACAGTGAAGAGGGACCTTATTTTGGTCATCATTGTCGAAAATTTCATTTTACGCTGTGGCCTAGCTGACAACATTTACTAACCTAGAGTAGTGATGTACTTAAATACTTGTCAAAAGCAATAATATGCATTCACATTTATTAGATACTTGTCACCAAAATAAATGACAAGTCAACATTATAATAAAGAAGCGGAAACATTTACATGTTCAATGTGATGAAAATGTTTGTGAGAGAAAAGTCCTATAAATGACAGTGAAATACACATATTTATCTTTAATGAAATTGTTTTTACGACTTTATATGACCCTCTCTTCAGATAATTACACTTGCTGTACCTGAAGGTTGTCGGGAAGAGATCGTTTACTAGAGATAAGTCTACCTAAATTGTGCAACAAGATATTGTCTGTAATACCTTTTAATATCTATCTATGTATCACCCTAATTGCGTTCTAAGCTATCATGAAGTCTAATACCATGACCCAGACACAGCAGGCTTTAGTTACCTCAATGAAAAATGATGACCTTCCAGAGGGATCATGTTTGCATTCAGAGTTATCTGCTTAATTTGTCCTCGTTTATTGACGCGTCAATCATCATGAAAAGGGAGCGTTGTTGTGTCGGCAACATAATGCATGTCACTTACTTAATTAACGCCGTCACTTCATATTAAAGTACTGGCAAACAATACCTGGGTATTGCATTAAAATATCCAAATTATAGGAAAAACCAGGAAACAGAATCAAATTTACAGTTTAACATAACAGGATGTGACAAATCATTTAGCAGTTTGTGTGAGACAAATAATAAATAATTGTTAAAAGGTAGACGATTGAGAATACATAAAATAACGATAGACGATTGAGAATACATGCCTCGTTACCTAATGCTGGGGCTACATTAGCAGACAGGGATAAGAGACGCTTCGACACGCTAAAAAGTGACTCCTCGATTATACATCGTCTTCACCCGTATATTTACCTACGCGTTGAAACACTAATGTAGCCCGAGGATAAAAAGTATGTACAGTACAATATTTTGTTGCTTCTACAAGCAAAGATAGCAAAACAAATGAAGATAATACAAAAATAGGTGTTACATTTCATACTTTATCATAAAGTAAATTTGATTTTGAATATTCCAACGTCTTAAAATTGTTATTTACGTTATTAATAAAGCTCGCAAATGATAATGCAACTAAATACTCCGCGGTTTGTAATGAATAATAATATAATAATAGATACGATTACATAAATATGGCATCCAACAATAGGCCTTTTATTATAGAGTTTGAATGAGATATCAAAATCTATGAACCACAATACACAAAAAAAGTCACGGAAAGGGCATACATCGAAAAGATAAACACACAATAGGACAATATATCCCATCTAAACTTGGCATATAACTCAAATGGGCTATTTAGGGAAGAGTAAAAAGCATTTCCATGATCCTAAACAGGCCTTTATGTGGGCATTATGTAATGGATACAAAAGTCATTGCCTACTACGGTAAAGGAATCCAACTTGATTTATTTGATAATATTTCCGATGACCAAAGCTTGTAAGTGTGGAACAAGAACCAAGTATTGCGTTCCGTGATTTATATTCGGGAACTGCTGTAAGAAACGCACCCTTCTGATACCTCTGGGACGGAGAATTTGTGAAGTCAGAAAAGTGTGGTATTACGTACTATACTAGATACTTACCTATATGTTTTCTCATGGCAGGTTTGGAGATAATGTGTATAAATGTGGCGAATACAACTGAGATCATCATTATGACGACAATTAGCGCCTTGGTTTCCATGTGCGCAACCCACGGCTTAGGTTTATGCTTAGCAGCCGTTTTATTTTAGACGTTACAGCTTCGCCGTGGCAGGTCCGATCGTTCTGTGTATGGGGTTTTTTAATAACACTTTCACGGTCGAATTATAGCATCAACCGCCAAACTTCAAGTAAATTAGCCAAGTACGTAGGAGATAAGTTGTATGAACTTATCTCCTTATATCTTAGCTTGTTAGTACAAATACAAACAAGACCTCTCTGTCCTTCATTCCAGTCCGATGGTACGACAGTTCACCAGATCATAGAGTCATCAGATGCAGAACTGACGCCATATTATATCTAGCCATATGGGAGCACATCAATTTCATTACTCGTGACAAGATGTGGACTCATCACCAGTAATGTAAAACAGACTCGTACGTCTCGCACCAATTCAAGATTTCATCCTTATCATCTTGATAGATGGAAGTCTTTCACAGTGCGTTTTGCGCGCAATTTTCTGCCTCGTGCAGCTGCTCTTTGGAATCAGCTTCCGGCTGCAATTTTCTCGAATGGATACGACCTAGGGACCTTCAAGAAGCTAACCTACAGATTTCTCAAGGGCCGGCAACGCACCTGTGACTCCCAGGTGTTGCGGTGTCTATGGGCTGAAGTGATCACTTACCATCAGGTGACCTTCAGGCTTGTTTGCCCCCTCTGTCATATAATAAAAAAAGACTTAATAAACGCCGACCTCACAGCCAGAGTGATTGGACTAATTTTATTTCATTAAGTACCTACCTACATTAGGTTGAGGGTGCTTGTCCCGGGGAGAACGGTGCTGTCTTGTAAACGCGCCTCAATCGCGTGACACCCGACGTATAGAGAGCCCTCTTGTCTGTCTCGTTGAAACCGAATCGTTCAAGTTGGAGGGAACGGAACTTTTTTGCGCATTCTAATTTGGCTACGACAAGGGTCAGACGCATATGTTTGGATTAATCTTCAATAAATAATGTAAAAATAAAATAATACAATAGATTGGAGCGGGAAAAGGCAAGTGGGTAGGGTTAATTTTGATCAACTCAGACAAAGCAAGCGAATAAGTAGGTATACTACCTAATAAAGTGTGCCTTTACTTACACCGATCCCTAATACAAGCATCTGATACCGATATTTTAGACTTATTCAATGATTGCGCAAGTTTCATCTAGACAAATAAGGGTATTAATGAATTTGCTAATACCTATACTTATACAATTTCTGGATTTTTCTGTGTAAAAAAACCAGTTAATAAAGTAGTTTTCATGCTTGATCCACCGCATTTATAATACATGAAACCAAGCTTATTATCAGTCCTAAAACCATTAAAGTAACGGTCATTTTATATTAACCAATACAAGTACTTTTCAGTTTATATTATATTGACAATAAAAGTACTGGACGTGGGCAAAACGTTCAAACCTTCAAATAAAAACAGATGAAAGGGACGCTAATTAAATTTCATTAGGTGCATTAGGCAAAGGGTGCTTGTTGTGAGGCGGACGGAGGTGTCTGCGTAATGGCGGGACCCGACACACGAGTATGAAGGACCCTCCTGCCTGTCTCTGTGAAACCCAATTGCACTAGATGGGAGCGCTGCGAAATTTGTACGTAATACCCACCCTAATATCGCCGGGAGACAATAGCCCAATGAGTGACGTGAATTAAGACTACAAGTATGTTGACTTTAATGTTCTGTTAACGATATCTTCTTTTTCTTTAAGTGCCTGTCTCATAATTATCTGGCCTTATCCTGTGCGAGACAGAACAGTTGAGCAACCGTTGCAATTGTCTACATCAGTCGGTGCTTGCATCATATCAAACTCAGAAAATAGAAAAAGAAGTTTCTACCTAAGACTTTAAAGTCATCGCTAAGTTATGATACATTACAATGCCCGAAAAGGGCGACTAAGTTGTAAAGAACATAATATGACTTAAGATCTAAATGTAACACTTAGTCTGTAATAAAGAATTTGAATTTGAATTATGGACTTTAAAGTCAGTCAGTCACTTTAAATGGAGCAGTTTGACGGCGGTAAGCTCCCTGACAGCGAGATATCTGCTAATTTATGATGCCAATTTTTAAAGTTGACGATATGATAATGTCTCATATATATCTAACCATCCATAACATCAAACCCAAACCCACAAGGGCTTCAATTAATTTCCACGACAAAATCACATAAAGCCTCAAAGCCAACATAAGAGGCCAATTTCAACTCTTAAACCAACAAAATCACTACATAGGTAACAACTAGAATTTGAAGTAGGATTTAGAAGGAGCATGCTAATTTATTACTCCAATTCAAAACAAGATTATACCTACCCACTACATAGGAATTACATGTAAATTAGGAGCGTGGTTATGAATCTTAAGTGAGCTAGGCCCGATGACTTTGTGAGTTAGCTTGTTCGAAAATAAGCCTAAAGTAAACATTTCCTAACATAAGGAATAATAAATGACTACTCAGTACCTACCATCTAATCCTACTAATACCTATTATAATGGGAAAGTAAGTTTGAGTGGATGTAAGTATGGATGTTTACTACATACTTCTTCACGCGAAAACTACTGATCGGATTTAGCTGCATCTACCCGATGGAAACAGCACCGATTCTGTCACCAAGACATGACTGTGAATTAATGCTCGCCATGGCACCTCCAGAGACCAGTGAATTGCAAAAGTGGCAACCACATTTAGAGATTGTCTTTCTTTAAACATTCTGATTCAGTTGATAGCTCACCTCACCCTTTCTTATCTATCCTCTACCTTAAGGTTGCCTGGAAGAGAACGATTATGGCGATAAGGCCGCTTATATTGTACAACAAATGTCCACTTTACTTAGTTTTAAGTCTAATTGTATTGTGGGCAATAAATAATATATAAATATAAATAAATAAATGTCTTTTCTCGCTTCTGTAGGTAGTAAAGAGAATAGCTACAGTCTAAAATAGTCAAAGCGCCAGCCGTAGCAACTTGGGCTTTTCTTACGCTTTCCATAAAGCGACCCGGAGGTCACTATTCTGTGCAGTTTGAAAAAAAACGTTGCCTTGAACATCTGAAGATTATATGCCTCGGGGAACAAAAGTCAGGCAAGGAGTTCCATATTTTGCCTGTTTGCACTAAGAAAGTAGAGGCAAAACGATGCTTTTGGCTGTATATCTCTAGTCGTCCGGTGGTAAAACGAGCCTCGAGAATCAAATTATGCAGTAAGTATATAGTGCGTATAGTAAGCAAGAATTGTCTAAAGCATCTTGATTAGGTACGTCTGGGCTTTTAAAGCGAAAACAAATTACACAAATTGCCATTATCAAGGTAAGTCGACTGCAATTAAAATATCTCGCAGCACTGAAAACGAACTTTGCTACGTTTTTGTAAACTTATCGCATTAAGAATTTAAACGGGCCGAAAATATTTTAATTACAAACTAGGCCGAGAAGGCGACCATTCTTAATTATTTGCCCGGGGATTAATCAAATTAGCTCCGAGTGAAACTTGAGACGAGAGATTAAATTATTATGTTTCAAGCTGTATTGTACTTATATCAAGAGGGTTTTTTTAATTGTAAGCTTACATAACCCGCCTACCCAGCGTTGCGATTATGGTTAATGTTTGCCTAAAGTGGCAAACCACTAGAGAGGCATATGTTCAGCAGTGGGCTGCGACATTATATACGTCATCTATTAGCTTAAGAAATTGTGAATCTATTGTTGTAGGGTATAGGGCTCAGAAGGCAGGGGTCACTACCAATTGAGCCACCGAGCCAGCCAGCCAGAGAGGTATGTACTTGGTAAAGTATCAAACAATGCTAAGTATTCCAATAACATAAGAATAAATGCAATATTCAAAGCTTCAGGTCAGAATTTTATTTCTCCGAGCATTATTTTGCAAAAATGTAACTCACCCTCTGAACGAGTAACAACTAACAGAAGTGGCTATGTACTGGGGCTGCCATACGTCCCGGTACGTTGAGACATTTCCCGGCTTGAAGCATGATATCCTGGTCAGCGTACCGGCCGATAAGCAAGGCCCATTTGAAAATCATAGTTATTTAAAACAGGGTTGATTTTAGTAAACAGTAAAATATACAGTCGACAACACACGTGTGACAGACATGCAGACCGTTTAGGCTTGTTTGCCTAAGGTGGCAATTTTATTAAAAAAATAAACGCGCTCTAACTAGCTAGCTAATCGTGTGTGGATAGAACGTACTCGCTGACGTTGTTCTGGTCGCTGACATTAAATAGCAGTGTTAAAAGTAAAACATGTTTTATCTAGACAAGGACGAAACCTTTAAAGTTACTAATTGTTGTAATAACGTTGTTGTTAATTTTTCTCTACCTTTACTATTTTCCTTGAAATGTCCCATTCTGAATCCTCACACTTTTGGCCACACTACTATAGTCGCATATTCGTAGACCAGCCGTCACATATACAAATGGGTCGTTCATAAAATATGACGCACTTCAACCGTCCACTCGGCTCTAACAATTCGCCTATGCGTGCAATATCAATTTGGTCTATTTTTGCGGCGGGCTCCCCCCCTCGTTAGTCGCTGCGAGTCGTTCACCTCTCCCATTGTCTTTCCCAGTCATATCATATTATGACGTCCAACGATTTTCTCTCGTATGAACAATAAGGTGGAGTTTTAGATTCAACGTTGCCAACGCGAGTTTTACATAGGCGCTTTTGCTTTACAAGCATAATATATTATGCTATTGATTCGACGTTATGATGTGTAAGTAGGTAATCTGTTACTTATAAGTGCTGGTCGCTGAACTTTAATTGAATTCAATACCTACTATTATAGTAGTTATAAGCACATAACCAATTTGTTCTGTAGTTTTGAAATGTGGAAATGGACAAATTTTACACATTCATATTCCTATCATGTAAGTATATTCATTTGGAATGACACTAAATAACATTACATACATTATAATAAAATTTCGCTGACATACCTACATTTTATTGAAAATCAGTAAAATTTTATCTGGCATAAAGTGAATTGGACATACATAATAATTTGAGAATGTATTTATTTATTCCTTTCTTTCAATCTGATGTTTGATTATTAGCAAACATTGAGTAAGCAAAGCAATCAAGTTCATTTGCATGATTTCGTGATGTATATTTAGCGAAAACACGCACGTGTTCTAATTTTGAATCGCTTTTCACTTTTTTTATTCAATCATTATTTTTTTGCTACAACTTTGTACTACAACCCTTTTGCGATTCATGTAGATATAATAGCATATCTGTCATACTATTCAACCTCAGTAACCGGCCCTAATCTCAAAATCGTAACCTATTTCAGTTTCACTGAGCGCTGTACCCCTCTTTGAATTATGTAAATTTTATACAACTAAGCCACCACTTCGTACAAGACCCAAACTCTGTAACTGTATATCTAGACACGAAATGTTCATAATTCAGCCTACCAATAAATTGATCCCTCCAATTCCAATCACGCCCTCCTACAGAAATCGATTCCAGTGCTTACAGAGGTAATATCGATAAGCAGATGATACTGCGGTCGATTTAAATCCTAAACTGGATAACTGCTCTTTGGCCACTGAGCTGGGCACCGTGTTTGAATACAAATGGACCGTTTATCCCTGAAAGCCAATCTGTATGCAAATTACAAGTCCGTTTAACTATTCTCGTTAGTTGCTCATTTTCGGTACGTCTGCATTTTCAGTATGTATAAAATCTTGACCCTTCGATCTTAATGATTCGTGCAGTCAGGTAAAATCGTTATGCAGCTGAAGTTAATCGCATTCGCGTACAATATCAATGAAATGTTCAATAACAGCCCAAGACATGCCACGCGGAGCCACTCAGCGCCATCTATTCCCAAAAATATAATTCGAAATACTTTTTTTTGTAAATAAATACATAATTATTACAAGTATACCAAGCATACACCCAAACCAATACAAACAGACATGTTCATGTACGCACACAAACGTTTGTACTGTGCGAGAGTTGAACCTGCGACCGCTAATCAGATGCACCACCATATTGGAGATGTCATTAAATAAATTGGTATTAAGTAAATTGGGTACGTTTCGACACAAGCGGGGCTTCGCGGCTTAGCTTAAGTTAGCTAAGGCACACATTTATTTAATAAACACTTGTAGCTTACACATTGATCCAAAACGCTTACAAGTTCAAAGAAATGTCACATGTCTTCACCGCCCCCATTTTAATGGGACAAGTTAGTGGTAATTTTTTATCAACTTTGCGCAGCTTTACGCAGTAGTATGTACTTATTTCGAGACACATTCTAAGACTAATGAACATATACCAACCTTACCATCAGTTTGTGTGTGGACAATCACAGCTCTGGTTTATTGATTTTTAATTAACATCCAACCATAACCTATATTTCTTATTTAAACTTTAAGGATACAACAGTGAGAAATCAGGTTTAAAAAGCTTACCTCCGTCTTCTGTTATAAAATATCTTTCCGACAAGTAGGTAGAGTCTAAATAGGCCACGGCCGTTGGAGATAAGGCAATAAATCTTATATTAATTAGGCTAATGATTTGAAGTGCTCTTAAGTGAAAAATCTTAATTATCTACTCCTTAATTATTAAGGAAATGTTGATTGTTTTTCAGTTTTAAAGTAAAAACGGTAGCAACAAAGATGTACTGTCTGAAAATTTTAGCAATTTGCGAAATGAGGGAAACTACAAAGTGGTTTTAATATATAATTATAGGTATATACATTATGAGACATCTCGAGTTCCTAATATAATGATTATAAGGGAAATAGTAGATCACAGTTCTTTTGTATATCGGTGACCGTATTATTAATGATATGTTTCCTATATTTGAAGGAAAACGATTGATAGTGAAGTAGAGGGATAGAGACAAATTCCCCAGCGATGTTCTAGACTACTAGGCATTCCGATTCTTACTGCCCTGCACTAAGCGCAGTCGATAGAGACAGCTCTCAACATTGAGGGAAAACGCCTCGAGAGAAATACTTGAAGGCTTTCTGAATAAGATTGCTACAAGTCATAAGAAGTAAGTTCCTGCAATAAACCAAGTTATATTAATATGACATTTGAAAATTAAGGAGTTGGTAGTTATGCCAAAAGAAACCAACTAGTTTAAGTAACCTAATAGAATTTAAAAATGGTTAAAACTTTCAACACGACCCAATTCCTCATGTGAAATATTACGTCTTTATTGGCACGTATCCCTCGGATGATTCCTAACTCGGAAAGTTAACCGTAACTTTTCTCATCTGCTTTTTCCAGCCGAGCTAATGCACAAACTTGGGGTCTTGTTTGCGTCGGTTTGCACGAGAGCGCGAAATTTTATAAAACTTCCATCTACTCTCAAACTATTCGACTAACGACCCATAGAAGATGTCTTGTCGATCGGCTATCATGAATAATAGTAGTAACTAAGTTAAGTGGGAGAGTTCATGCGAAAATACTATCTTCCAATTTTATTTATTTATTTATTTCATAAAATCTACCATATTACCGCACCACATTATAGATTTCTGGCTCGCCTAATGGTTGACTGGTAGAGAATGCCACACGGCATTAAGTCCGCCATTTGTACTTTCCTTGTGCAATAAAGATTAAATAAATAAATAAAAATCTTCAAGTAAACTAATCTTATATCTTATAATATAATAATTACGATAAGGACAACAAGAGTAATTCAACTTCATTTACAGAGAAAACTAGTATTAATAAAAGTAACAATCAATGATCAAGAAAGTGTTGAACACTAAGGTATCACAGATTAATATCTAATTTACCGAAGAATAAAATCTGGTTAATCTTATCAAAAATATTTTATTTAAAAAACCATTACTAAACACAGCAGGTTGTCTCTAGTTAGGCACATAATAATCTAAACCGTCAAATATAAAAGATAGTATTAAAAACTTTGCACGGGATTAAAATCGACGACCACAAGACACTCAAGAGTTAAATGAGTATCTACCCTGTACATTTATTTGTTGTGATCTATAAATAAAGTTACGGGTTAGACACTTATTTAACTCTTGAGTAACCTCGGGATATCTAGGATCCGCTTTTATTTGCCATAACCTAACGCTCATTTACTGAACCGAAAAATATTCCCACATTAGAGACGGTACATACCTAATCATTGAACTCAAACCACCGCCCAAAATTCCTTTTCGCTTAATCTCTGTCATATTCATACCGGAGTTTAATGACTCAGCCTTTTTAAGCCGCAGCGAAGTTTGAGAACCATTAATAAGAGAAGCTAGATACTTGAAGGTAAAGTGATAAATGACGTACGGTGCGAAATAGATAATGAAATTTGAATATTTTGACAAGTACGAAAGATAGTTTGGTAAAGATTGTCCGAAGTGGGTATGATCTGCCATTTTATTGTTAAATTTCTGAATCTATCACTTTAAGTGTTCGGTCTTTACATTGAAACAAATTCACCAACTTATACGACTTTCAAAATCGTTTTCAGTAACACCTCAAGCAATATTTCAATTCAAATATTACTTTAGAATTTTAGATGAACAGAACAGATTTATCTATTTAGTATAATAAAATAATACCTTAGTATTTTAAAGAAAATGAATACCCAGCCTGATTATCGCATGTTTTTTTACAGTGACTCAGCATAGTGGATTCCCCAATCCTGATGAAAGCAAAAGAGAAGCCCAAGTCTCTGTGACAACAAACAAGTAACCAAGATGAATCACCTGTCAGTTGTCGGCGCCAAAATAATTAACTTAGGACTAGGCATAATGTAGATACATTTGTTGTACAATTTATCTTATCGCTTTGACCAATCTCTTCCAGATAACCTTTGAGTAAAGGAGGGCAAGATCGGGAAAACATCTTATAGACGAACTTGATTTTCATAGTAAAATACCGGGGAAGCAAATCAAAATTTTTACAACTAAAATGATAAGAAGTAGCGAGTAGTTTAAAAAACTAAAATTTTACGCTTATAATGCGAGCTTTCCAGAAACAATTGAAAAATAATACGACCATTGACCATTGATTGACATAGGTCGCACAAACGAAGATTATTTCGAACTAGTTCAAAATGCATTCAAAAACGACATTCAAGTCCTCCATAACTTCAAAGATGTAGCAGAACGTTCATTGAAACTCATTTCAAAGTAAACATCAGCTATATCCAGTAATAAGCTAAAGTAAACCGCACAAAAGGCAAATTGCTTACAAACTACCAACAGACGAAACAGACAACGCCGCATCGCTCCGACACTAACATAATAAGACGGGAAATTCAACAAAGTAAAATATGAATTTTACATCTGTTTCGAGTTCCACTCTCAGGACAAAACCTTTGCATATCAAATATTGCGATGCCAAGCGCCGATGCGACGGTGAAGTTAAAAAGTCGTACTTCAAATAGGCCAGTGTGTATCGGAACGTGAGTAAACGTGTTACCGTGAATAAGGTAATGATGTAATAGGGGGTCACCGTTTATATTTAGTCCTTTTTTATGCCAATCTAGGTTTCTAAATATCATTTCTAAGACGGCTGAGAATAATTTCGGTGAGATGGGATCTCCCTGTCGTACGCCTCGCTTGATTGGGAATTCTTCGCCTACAGTTTCTAATTTGACTTGCGCTGTACTTTTGGTGTATACGTTTTGGAGTATTCGTATGTATTTTGTTTGTACGCCCTGTGTTTTTAATGCATTCCATATATATTCGTGTTCTAGTGTGTCGAATGCTTTGTTAAAATCGACAAACCCCAGATAATAAGTCTTGTTGTACTCTTTATATTTTTGTAATACTTGTCTAAGGGCGTGGATATGATCTATGGTGGAAAAACTTCGACGAAATCCAGCTTGTTCTTTGGGCTGATTTTCTTCAAGAGTATTAGCAATTCTTGATAATATAATTTTCGAAAATACCTTATATATATTAGACATCAAGCTTATGGGCCTATAATTTGATACATCTCCTTTATCACCTTTTTTATGCAATAGTATAATGGTAGATTTTGTCCAATCCTCGGGAATCTTTTCTGTTATAATAATATCGTTAAATATATTTGTAAGCTTCGGACCCATCACTGGTAACGTTACCTTAAGTAGTTCATTTGTAACGAGATCTGATCCGGGAGATTTGTCGTTCTTCTGTGTGCTAATTGCTTTTATAGTTTCTTCTTTTAGTATTTCAGGTACATCTTCCTCATCAGTTGATGTATTATATTCTTTTACATCTTGGTTAATCGTTTTGCCTTGATATAGATTTTTATAAAAATCTGTAGCAATTTTTAGTATCTCCGATCTCTTTCCTGTATTTTTACCGTCTTTCTTTACCATACTTGGTATCCAATTCTTTTTACAATTTAGTTCTTTTAGTGCTTTTTTTATTCCTCCTGTTTTTTCTATATAATTCCTCATTGTATTAGTTCGTCTCTTTTTTCTTTCTTTTCGTAGTTGTTCATTGATCAATTTGCTTAGTTTAGATATTTTTCTACGACATTCTATTGACTTCCTATTTTTTAGTAATTCCTTACGTTTCTCTAATAGTTCTTTGCTTTCATATGAGATATTCTTCTTGTTGTTTGCATTTGTTTTCCTAGTTACAGTTTTTAGTTGGTGTATTAGTTTTTTATATTTTTCTTGTATTGGTAAATGTTCTTTACTATCTAATGATGTTTGAAGATTTTTGAGTAGTGATTCTGTGTCGCCAGTGTGTTGGATGACCGCGTGTTTATAGTGAAATTGTCTTGTTTTCTTGGGGCGTGTTCCTGCCATTGTAGCCCGTACCATTCTATGATCAGTGTTGAAGTTTAAATTATGTATAACCGACACATCTTTGAAGGCTTTCCTATTATTAGACATAATAAAGTCTATTTCATTCTTATAAAGTCCGTTAGGTGAAATCCACGTCCATTTCTTTGTTTTTTTCTTTTTATAAAAACTATTAAGAATACTCAGTCTATTTTCTAGTGCAAAGTTTACCATCTTTGTGCCATTTTTGCTCCTTGTGCCAAAACCGTGATCACCTATGGTATGTTCTTCTCCACTATTTTTTGTTCCGATTTGGCCATTAAAGTCGCCCATAACTACTACATTCCTATGTGTCGTTTCGATGGTGGTTTGGAGTTCTTCATAGAATTTTTCAGTTTTTATTTGGTCTTCCTTTTTATCTGATTCCGTTGGTGCATATGCCTGAATAATAGACCATTCTTCTTCGTTTAGCACTATATTAAGAATTGCGATACGTTCTGAAATTCCTCTTAATTCTATTATGTTCTTTACCAAATTCTTCTTGACCATGAATCCAACTCCATATAGTCCTGGTGTCTCTCCTTTATATTGTAGTACGTATTCGCCATGATCTTCAATTTCTTCCCCAAATCTCCTCATTTCACTTATCCCTAATATATCCCATTTTATTTCTTCTAATGCTATTTCTAGTTCTCGGAGTCTTTCGGGGCTTCTAAGTGTTCGACAGTTAATGCTTGCTATATGTATATCATTCGTCTTCTTTTGAGTGTATGTTTTGGCAATTTTTTTAACCTTTGGAGGGTCGTGGTCATTTTTCCCCACGATGACCAGTCGGCTTGGGGAATCTGTATGATTTGTTTTTACTTTGTTCTTTCTATTAAATAATTTTTGTGTTTTCCGTTTACCGACATTTAGTTGCTATTGTTTATTTACTGTTGTGCTAGAAGGGAGAGAATTGCATCTAGTCCTCAATACATCATAAGCATTTAGTATTTTGTTGTTTGGTGGCATTAAGCTTTGTTGTTTTCTTGGTTGGTCGTTAGATTCCGGAGATGTTGCTGTTTTCCTTTTTTGTCTATTGAAATTAGTTGTCTCACTTTTATCTTTTATTATTATTTTATCATGCTTAAGATATGCAATGTTTCCTTTACTTCTCTCCTCTAGCAATTTGGGCAGTAGCATTTTTCTTTTCTCTAGGACATTCTTAGTATAATCTTCTGTGACGTAAACATCTTTAAAATGTTTCTTCAATTTTATTAGTTCATTCTTTTTCCATTCATTTACGAAGGCAACTAAGGTGGGTCTTGGTTTATCGTTTGGATTCTTCTTTCCAATTCTATATACGTTGTTTACATCTCGTTCTTCAAAATCAATGCCTAAGTCTGTTACAATAACTTTTTTCAGATTTTGAAGTAATTCTAGGTTAGAGTTCTCATTCTCTTTTATACCGAAAAATATTAAGTTATTCTGCTTCTTTGCTCTTTTCAGATTTTCTACTTCTTTCTCAAGGTTCTCTAACTTTATTTTCAAAATTTTATTTTCTGCTATAATAGGTTCTAGTTTTACATCTAATATTTCCATTACCTTGTTGGTTACAGATGTTTGTATTTCAATGGTTTGTTTTTGCGTTTCGATCTTCAAGGATTCAAATAAAAGTTGAAATTGATCTTCCATTTTTAGATTGAGTGTAACGAAACGTAATGAATAGTAGTTTTACTTCTCCCGCGTTGGCAACACTATTATATGTCAATGTCAGTGTCACCACTGACAACTGACGTGTTTATGTCTTACTTTCTAACCTCAATTTACTCCAGTTAGGTTTTGATTTTCCTTAAATGACCAGCGCAACGCGAAATAATCACTTCCACACACTACACAGCACTTGAGTTTATATTTCGTGATGATTTTTCTATTCCGAGTGAGCGTAAATTATTTTTTTAACTACGATGTTGTCGAGAGCTGTTTTTCTATGATGTCTACAGTTTGACAGCCGGAAACGGAAAAAAAAAAAAAAAAAAAAAAAAAAAAATCTGAGCCATTTACGTTTTGCAGACGACATAATTATTTTCTCTGAAAACCCAAAGACATTGGAATCAATGCTGCAACAACTTGCTGATAAAAGTAACGAAGCAGGTTTAACAATGAATTTAAATAAAACAAAGATCATGTCAAACTCTACACAAAAAGATACTATAACAGTAAATAATGAACAAATAGAATATGTACATGAATATGTTTATTTGGGACAACTAATATCTACCGAAGACTGCATGAAAAAAGAAATAGAAAGAAGAATAGCAAACACTTGGAAACGATATTGGTCACTTAGCGAAGTTATGAAAAACAAAGAAATGCCGATGAAAGAAAAAAGAAAAGTTTTTAACATATGTATATTACCATGCTTGCTATATGGATGTCAAACGTGGGCATTAACTGAGCAATTAGCAAATAAAATAAGAGTTTGCCAGAATGGGATTGAGAGGAGTACATTAGGTGTTAAAAGAAAAGACCGAGAAAAATTAGAAAGTATTAAAAGTAAAACAAAATTCAAGAATGCATACATAACATGTAAACAGCTAAAGTGGAGATGGACAGGACACATGACAAGAGAGAAGAAGGAAAAATGGACAAGATTAATAACAGAATGGTACCCGTTAGACGGCAAAAGGAACAGAGGAAGACAATCTAAGAGATGGGAAGATGATATCAGGAAAATAGCAGGTCCAACCTGGACTCGAGCGGCTAAAGACAGAAAAGAATGGCAATCTTTGGAGGAGGCCTTTGTCGGAAGACAAGTTGAGGAGTAATTACCGTTTGCCGAAGATAAAACATGTAATTAGTTAATTTTGTTAGCAGATATAAATATTAGGCATCTTGCACAACCTTTCAAATGTTTCAAACTAAAACCCAATAATAAAGGCTTTTTATTTTATTTTTATTTTATTATTTTATTTTATGTAATAGGGGGTGACTTATAGAATAGGTAAGTCTTATAAAAATCGTCAACATACTCTGTAGCTAATAATATACAGTATTCATGGCCATTGGCACGTATGCTAGTTTCGCATCATAGAGTTCGTAGTTCTGTAAATTCCGTAGATTGTTCGAGGACAGGAATGAGGGTACGATCCCTCATTCCTGTCCTTGATTTTAATCTTCACTGACAATTTTTTGCGATATGTATGTTTGTGTATAGGTAGGTATTATGTTATGTTCACTTTTGCTTTTGAAACTGAACTATTTTAGTATTGACTACATTTAAAGAATATTTTAAAAACATGGTTCCCCCGATGATCTCCCCCGCGTCTACAGAATGGAGTCCTTCAAGGTTGTGAAGAGGTTTTTATAGGGTCGGCAACGCATGTGAAAACTCTGCTGGTTTTGTATGCCTACATAGGTTGAGGTGGTGAGCCCTAGGCGTTTGCCACCATAGTGGTATAAAAAATGGTTATATCGCGAACGTTTTCATGGATTCATTGGAGGCATGTGTTGGTTTCCATAATGTATCAAATATATGATAATACACAATACTTAAAGGTTAGAATTTAAATAAAAATGCTTCTTCTTTATAAATCACGCTTACCACACACTGGTGGCGTTTTTCACAAACAAATCAGATTTATCACTATCATTACGTGAGAAAACGTTCATAATTTAATACGACATGAAAGAAATTCATAAGGTCACGTTTTTATCTTACACTTGTCTTTGTAGATACGAATAGCCTTGATGTTAAAGGTGTACAGGTGTTTATGTATATTATTGAAACAAAACGTACCTAATAAGTACTTGTTTCACCTATTTGTTTTAATAAACGACAAATCTAAGCTGATAGATGATCCATACAAAAGTCTCGACAATCGGTGTATGCTCGAAGAGTCGTCTTATTCGATATGTCGATATTTCATTGATTGATTGATTCTATACCTTAATCACTTCTTTGTACTTTGGAGCACAAATTAAACCATTTTTATATTTATAACTAGCAGTGCCCGCGACTTCGTCTGCGTGGAATAGATTTTCATCCCCTATTTTATCCCCTTGGGGGTAGAATTGATCAAAATCCTTTCTTAGCGGATTCCTACGTCATAACATCTACCTGCATGCAAAATTTCAGCCCGATCCGTCCAGTGGTTTGGGCTGTGCGTTGATAGATCACTATGTCAGTCAGTCAGTCACCTTTGAGTTTTATATATTTAGATGAAGATGATAAAAGGAAAGCAATGAAAGAATCATCCATTGTTCCGATTAAATACTCACCAAAGAAATTCCATAAAAAGGTACATAATTGTCAACAATTCAAACCACATATAAAACAAACCAAGATTGTATATTAGCACTTGGTCCCCAAGCAAAGATCATCTAATTAATCGATGAATCAGACATAGATGATATTCCGACCTCTTCAATAAGACGTATCCAATATCAATTAATCGTCCTTTTCTAACAAGATATTATAGAATGACATTGTTGAATATACAAAATGTAACTTAACTCATATACACCGCAAACAGTAAATCTATCGTTAGCACAAATGAACATGTGACATGTATGTGAATGTGGCAGAATGTTTAAGTAGTGGACATCCCACGGCTGATGATGATGATGATGATGATACTAAAGCAAGATTAAATTTTCAGTAATTGTGTCTATCAGTGTGTAACACGTGTTTACGTTGAGCAGGGCGTCAACAATGACAAACAATATGTACAGTATACACAGCGACACTACTCGTGTTGAAACAATGATAATTGCGGAACGGTCGCATGAAACCGTCACAATTAAGTGATCGCTAATGGTAATGTTACAGAGGTATTGTCCATTCCTTTTTGTAATTAGGTACATCTATGAATTACCGTCATCATCATCATCATCAACAGCCTTTCGCAGTCCACTGCTGGACCTATCCTTTCCAGTTGTTCGCCACTTAAGGCAAACATCTGGAGGATATACCCATAAACCCATAAAACCTGCCCAGCGTGGGCAGGCGGGTTGGCGATCGCAGGGCGTAGCTTCTTGCTCCGGTGACGCTGCTGCCCGTCATCGGCCTGTGATATTTAGCTACGCCTTGTATCGTGATAGTTATACCGCCACCAGTCGGTTTGCCAGAGCCTCGTTTGTTGTTCGGCAGGATGCACCACCTGCAGGTGATGTTGGCTTGGTACGGAAAGGTGATAGGTCGCTCCCTTACATCCCCGTACCGTAATTTTTATGAAATAATCATCATCATCAGCCTGCAAACATCCGTTTCTATACATAGGGCTCCCCCAATGACAATTGTCATTTGGGGAGATTCGCCTTAGTCACCACGCTTAGCAGACAAGTTGGTTATCGCAGTAGTCTTTATTTGTACCCAGGTAAACGCTGTTGCCCGTTACCTGATATTCCCTTAGTCATCTTCTACAATACCCATGGGATGAGATAGGTTGGTTCTATTCTAAATCCGGAAACTACACGCACATGTAGTCCGATACTTATTTGGAATAATGTACTACATTAATAATATTTTTAATTGACAAGTAAATCCACAATTAACCCGCTCTGAAAATTAATCTAGATGATAAAAGAGAAAAAATTTCACAAAACTTCGAACTACAAATTAGATGTCAATATTACACTGCGTTCCGAGGCAATGATTTGTTATTCATACAACTTATTCTATATGATATACAATAAATATAGGGCATTAATTAGACCATGGTAAGAAAAGGAAATATATTTTCAATAATTTAATTTTCATACAACATTACTTTCTCGAATTAGTTCACCAAGTGAAAACCAACTTGGACCGTACAGGTATACCTTCCTAAGTGCTTGCACCGCACAACTTGTTTAATGAATGCATATGAATAAGTTGACTACAACTTTATTAGCTCAAGCTCGCCAACAGAGGCACTTAGCTCGGAACCGCCCCCGGCAAGTTTGCATTACCTCCACATTGTAATTTAAACGAATGGGGCATATGTTTTTATTTAAGGCAATAAGGTCCAAGAAGAGTGGACTATCCACATGCACAAGCGATTTGCTAATCGACATACCTTAATAACATATCAATGATAGAACATCATTGTGGCAACGGGACCTTACACTAATTATAGTGACTTTTTACTTTAATGTAAAGTAAAAAGTCAACTCGTTCATGGCTACATAGGAGCAGCATTCACATCTAATTCGCATACTGAATGTATTTTCTAGCGCTTATGCAAGTTTCAGTACGCACATTCTAATTGGAGCTGTTTCGATCGCATTTAACAATATTACGCTGTGATTATTTAAAAACAAGACAAGCTGGTCCTTTTATTCCAAAACATCTATGGTTTCGTGTCCCATTTTAAGAAAAACCATAATTGTAGCACGCAAGAAAAACAAGTAAATATGGAGAATTCCGTAGCCGAATAATACGGCCTAGAAAGATTTACTAAAGCATTTCAAGTGCCCATTATCTGCACATAGTGTTGATTACATACCTACTCTTGTAAAATGAACGCATACCCATCTGATGTTCACAAAACCGAAGGGGTGAATTAAGCTGTGCAAACTATGATTGGAGGTGGTAACTCCAACATCCGATACATTCACAATTAATATGCGCTCGAAACCAATTGCCGTTTCATAAGTAGACAAGCCGATGTTGTCGAGGGGATTTCTCAAAATGCGAGCTTACCACGGGATATTAAGAGCATGAATTGCGTGAACGATGGTAACTGACGTTCGGCCCACCCTCGTTTATTGAACGAACCTCTATCTGTATCATCGGCATAGCATAGGACAGACAGTAAGGCTTAATGACAACGGTCCAATACAGGATCGAGGTCATCGTTAAGTGTCGCACTGGACTTGGCAGCGACGTTAATTGAGCGGTTATCATACGAACTGAGTCCAGGGCGGACAGGAGATTGAAATAAACATGGGTCCAACTCGCTCATTATTAATGCAACGCATGCTCTGACGACAAAAAGTGAATATTGCGACAGCTTTCGTCGTATTTTCGTGACTGACGATGATTACGGAAACGGCTAATTTAGTATGAATAATGTATTTTGCGATCTTTATAGCTACGAGTATAAGGCCATATATAATAGCAACAACACCTTTGTAGCGTTGTTTGTAAATACATAATTGAGTGCTCTAAAGGTAAAACATTCACATCAGAAGAGCCTTCTATTATATTCTTCATCATCATTATCATCAGCCTACTGCAGTCCACTGCTTTACATAGGCCTCTCCAGTTGTTCGCCTTATCAAATTTAAAACAACATAATACAAAATTATCTAAATGTATCAAAATGGTTTTGGTATTGGTGCATAATGAGTTAATTTTTTAATTATCGATAAAAATTAAGCTTATAAACTTCCTCAAAATCTACAGAGAAATTAATAAACATCTAAAAGAAACAACTAACTTTATAATTAGCTAAATGTTATTAATATTACAACATTCAAAGCAAGTAAATCTATCTTCATTAACAACATCACCTCCAACGTTTACGTAACCTTTCAACTGCCAAAGAAAAACTTTAACCGTTTCGGTAAACACCTCTAAATTAATATTCAAAACCGTAGCATCAAGCTACATACAAACTTAGTTAGAGACAGTGAAAGTTCGCACGCACGGTAGAGTGCTGCCTAACTTGTAATAGAACTTGCAATTAATTGAGAACTGGTACATACATATTGTATACATATATGTGTATACTTAGTAATACCGTACCAGCATACACAGGTGATACTGAAGCTGAAGTTAGTAGACGTACTGAATTGTGACAAGTTTACGTATAAGATTCGGAATGCTAGCCAACTGGATATAAGTTTACAGAGAAATGGCAAATATACACGAAGATGAGATTAAGGGTCCTGTTTACGTTCGGGATTCCGAATAGAAATTCTCATACGCAACAAAAATGCTCTGCTTGCATACAAAGCGTTAAAAAATGCACAATTTACATGTCAGTAAGGCAGAATCCCGAAAGTATGTGGAGACCCTAAATAAGGCGATTATGTTATGGAAATCGGAACACTCATAATAATGTGTTATAAAATACTCGTACTTAAATTCATTATAATTAACATTTATAACCTTTTTTTATATTATGTCCGAAATAAATAATTTGAAATGAATTTAATTTAATTTAATTATATAGTATTTAGATATAACCAATATTATTTATACAATTTCCTCTTACGAATTTACACTGTTAAATAGCCATAAAATTATGTTTACTTGCAAATTCACACATTTAATTACCCACGTAATGTAACAAAGTAAATGGATTGCAATGTGCAATTTACTGCTCTACATCCACACACTGTAATCTGCATAGTAATGATAAATAGGTACAAATGCTTAATTGCGATATTTATCTTGTAAGAATTAAGTGTTAATAAATATTGCCGACGTAATAATTGGCGAGGTATTGAAGCGTTGGCATGAAGTGCATAGGTATTAAGTACTAGGTGGTCTAGATTCACATAAATGTAGCAGGACTATAACGTGCTAAAATCGTGATTCAATCTATAGTGCATGATTTACAAAACGCCAGTTCGGTCAGCGAGCACACTTTCATCCACATTCAGCTACCGATATAATATTATAGATGTATATATTATTTATTCAGGACATTTATATAAATAATTTCACCGTCAGATACCTATATTTATTAAGTAAAAGTAGGTAATTCGCAATTTTATAAATTTATACGGTATTAAAAAAATATTAATCATAATTCTGCAGGCTATGCTCTCCTCTGCTTATATTTCTACTTGAGGAAAAATACAAATATTATTTCCGTGCCCTTAAGGAAAGCTTTATATAACAATTACTTTAATATAAAAAGAGCGCCATGAGCTCAAGTGGGCCTTTGTAACACAATATTACATTACTGAGGCTCTAAATTTCATTCTCTTTGAACACCGCCAAGACTAACAAAAGATGACTTCTTATATAGAATTTTGTTCCCAATTCGCATCTCGGTGCAGTCATAACTATATAAAGGGATTTGAACCGTGCATAAAATAGCCATGATTACGGAAGAACTCGGCTCAGTCAATTTTCAAAAACTAATTGTAGACTCGGAAAGTCTCCTAAAATTTGAGCACTAGATAAATTTTAGGAGACTTTCCGAGTCTACAATTAGTTTTTGGAAATTGACTGAGCCGAGTTCAACATGGCATTCATAGCACGGTCAACAGTGAGTCGATGTGCAGTTTTATTAAAAAGTAGACTTTACAGCATTGACTTTGAAATCTATTGCGTCATCAGATTTTGACTGCAACATACAAAGGTTAATGACTTAGTTTAAGCGCATTTCTTTTTACCGTAATAATTATTCTAGGGGTGTCGGGAACTGATTTGGTAAGTGCATATCTGAGAACGTATTTAATATGTTTGATTAGTTGTCGCATCTTATTGGCTCGAACTTGGCTCACACGCTGCCGTGTGCCTAGATTTACGAATGCAAATGTTCATCTGAATTCTGAATACTTGAATGATACCGAAATACCGAAATAATACTGTAAATATAATTTAGGGAATAGCGATGACGCGCACGGATTGAATATTCGCCAACAAAACCAAAAACAGATACTGACGGAGTGGAGTGGTTAAAATTAAAATACATTATGGTTTGGAATAAATGTCAAGGATTTTTTTCACTAACAGCGGCATAATGTCACATTTATTTAATGTTGGATAAGAGAACACTATAAATAAAAGCTGAATTGTCGAAAATGTTTAAGCTCTATAATGTTAGACGGGATATTTTTTCAATTACAATTTTGCAGTTGGTTAAATATAAATATCAGGCAACATCAGAAGGCAAAGCATGTAGCTTAAGCACATCTGTTAAGGATATAAAGTCAAAGAAGGTACCACCAATAATTAACACCAACGGAACACCACACACGGAAATGGAAACCAAATGTTCATAATAGGAATGCTTATCCCGAAGCCTGAATTCAAAGACCTCTTATTTTGAATCTTACAAAAATGTATGTACCTACGAGTTTAACCGTTGTCGGGTTTCAAATTAAAAAAAAAAACAAAAAGCGATCTCTAGCCGAGATGAAAGGAGTGCAATATTATTTAACTTCATACTTTAAACGGTGGAGATATTTTGCGCCAACATTTTCTCCGCCGAAATCCCCTATTCTTATTATAACCAAGCGTTCCGCAAATACCACCGGGGCTCCATGTTGACAAAATTGTGGCGTTGTTTATTGTGCAGCTACTAGGTAATTTAATCAGTGCTCCGTGATACTACTACTAAGATACTATAGCGATGTGGGTGGCGCATAAATGCTTGGCTATGAATACCGGAGGCCCTACTTTGTTAAGTCTGCCAACAAAGTTTCGAACTAACAGTCGAGGTGGATATAAAAAAAACCACTAAATAGACCTTTTGAGAAACGTTTTTATAGTAAAAAACTGTTCAAGCAATGCACTGTTTAAGGTTTCACGGTTAGTGTCATATATTTTATTAACGTAGTTTTTACACTAGGTGACACCTTCTTGTTTAGGCTCCGATAATTCAGCACTACACTTAAGGCTAATTTCAAGGAGTTAAAGTCAGAACTCAACACTATTGACACTACATTTTAAATTTGAAAGATCTTAGAAATCAAGAGACAACTTCAAGAACTTTGTAAAGATTCATAAACTTTGTCATTACCAAAAGCTAAATAAGTACAGCTACGTATATACCGAATAAATCAATACATAGCCTTATTAATTCTATTGAGTTATAACATAAGGTATGACCCAGTGTAAAACTTCCGGATTATAAGAACCTATGCAAGCACTATGAAGTAAGTGTCCACTTCAAGGCATCTCAAAATTTCTTTAACGGACATATAAAGTAAGGCCTCCATTTGTAAGCACAGTTAGCGCTACGATCATAAAAGCTCCACCGATGAAAGAGTACAATACTATTGTAGTGTTACCCAAGTTTCAAGTAGTGGGATCTTGAAGAAATAGGAACAAAAAATCTTGAGCTTCACACAGCTATTGCTCGTACGACTGTGTACCTATTCTATGGATACAACAAGTAATATAACAATATGAGAAGTGATAGCACATTCTGGTTTGTCACCGAAGAGTAAATGTTGACTTGTTTTGTAAGTGGTCGTGCATTTTTGTACCTTTTTAGTTGACAAAAATGCACGATACGATAGTATCGTTTTTTGTCTCAGCAAACCTCGTAAATATAATTTTCTCATATTTTCATCTGTTTTTGTATTCAATTGTAATTGTAGTCTTAATTGCTCAAGTTACAGGAATATGCAAGTAAAACTACTTGAAACATCATTTCTGCATGTACTTACATGCACATAATATACTAATCATTACGCTTGGGTATGATCTAATATCAATCTCTATATATAATCAAACTCTGACCGGCAAGAAAAAAGTAACAACTAACATGGTATGAACCTCCAGTAAAAAAGTATAGAGGTTCTCCAGTAAAAAAGTATGAGGTTGCAAAAGTACTTAGTTACGACTGTCTCAATTTCGGCCCGCAGCTGACGCGACGACCATAAACGTTCCGCTGATGAAAGAGCACAATCCCATTGTGACGGCCATAAAACGTCTTTGTGCTCCAAGGAGGCGTCATTATGTGAAAAATGAAAAACGAATCACACTTGTCATATTCAGCCAGATTTTATTGGTGACACAGACATTCGGTCTTTGCGAATTTGTCGATTCATTCATAAGAACTTTATAGAGGTAGAAGACACGCCGTCATTTGTCTCCAACTGACTTTTGAAGATGGATTATGTTTTAGCGGTACTACGTCACCACGACTTTGTCACTGTGAAGATTGATCGGAGCGAAATACGCGTAAATGTTTTAAAATAAACTGTTGTTTTCAAGATCAAAGTACAAGGTAAATTCATTAAGGTGGCTCTCCACCAAAGAAAAATTGCCAACTTTTGACACCAACACGTATTGTTGAAAATTTGTTTACGGTATCAAACCTATTCCATCCTAGTATCTTCTGATTATACACATTTATCGATGTAATTGTATTTCCATGCTGCTCTTTCATTGTTCTGATAATCCTGCTACTAGCCACATTTCATATAACATTACATAGTATAGGATTACCAAAGTAAAAATTCATTTATTCTAGTATGCAATTGTATCACATGTTTCGAAATACAATACAAGAATTTGCATACTTAACTATTTATAATTAATGTTACATTCAAATATAAAACGTAGGTATGAATAATATTTCATTATCGGCTATTTCAGCAATACCTAGGTACGAGTGAATGTCATTGACAGCGATGTAATAAGTAGTGTGAATTTAAGCGAATAGATTATTTGGGGACTAAATGAACGTGATACAAGGTTATTCTATTTTAATGCTTTAGTGTGCCATTTTCTTTCTTCTACTTAAATAAATCGTCTTTGCGTGTACATCAAGTGACGAGTGATTTACCGCTTGGACAACTTATTTGTACGTCTACACTATTGTTATCACTTGTTGCCATAGGTTCTTGAAACTTTTCTTCAAGAAGGGGCTATCCAGAGCTCTAACGCCATGAGAGCTGATTCTTGTTACATCCCGACATGATATAATTAGTCTATTTTCAATTCAACTGTAGCAAAAATAGACCGAGCAAAAAAGTATTATTGCCATGAGCAAAAAGAGCTGCCAGCACATTATCGGTCATCAAAGTGATCATGATTGATTGTAAAGTAACGTTTTAACAAAATAATTGGTTGGTTTTATATTTCTTTTTCAATTATATTCAGCTGAAATCCCAAGCACAGTGTAACAACTAAATATTATGGTAACACAGGCTCCAATATTTTATGAAACGTCTCAAACGGCCATGTTTATGTTTGACCTTTTTTATTTTACAATAAACAAAGCCACATTTACATCTGTATTATACAGAATGGATCGACGTACTGTATCTTCAGGATGTAAAAAATGTTTACAAACCATGTTTTATGTCGAAATTACGCGTGCGGTTCATTGTCATTTTCGGAACCAAAGATTCTAGTTAGTAGCCAGAAATGTCTCTTAATAAAATACAGATTCACTCTCGTTAGCAAGTTTCTATACGAATCGTTCTTGAAATTCGTATGTACCAAAATAAACGTAACCGATGGCATTGTCAAGGAATGTGTATCGGTTGCATGTTCAGTCAATATCAAATGTATTATAATGCTAAGATTCTCAAATCAAAGCAATATGATCTATTTTTGAGTAAATGTTGATTAAGGATCTTTTTAACGGACTCTACACATCACATTCATATTGTCATATTTAAGGGTGCGTTTGCACAGATGACAGGTTGCGTTTTGCTAACTGAAATTTACTCTACTCCACAACAGTGAAATAATATCATTGATCGATATTGTGTGGGGCTGAAAAACATGAAAGTAGTTCTGTGTTGTTATAAATATAGGTAGATATACAACTATCATATCCTCCAAAAACAAATTCACAGTATTTATTACTAACACTTACAACGAGAAAAATGTGGTGAGCAAAAATATTATAAAACATTTTGGCTTTTCGCCATTAGTATTGAACTTTGTACTGATACAGGGAAATTCGTTTCGGCTAGTTTGGTGTGTTTACGTGTCTATTTCGGTCTTGGCAAGTGGTACATTCACTTGAAATCCGAAAGATGCTCGAGGTGTTAGAACGGTAAACAAATTTGTATGGAGTTGTAAATTTTATGCATCCGAGGGATACGTACCTACCTACCTATCTAATTTTACGTCAGTTGCAGAACATTCAAGAATGTGTTTTAGTTAGATTCTTTTTGGTGCATGATTTTTCTGCATTTTTAGGGTTCCGTAGCCAAAATGGCTTAGGGTTCCGTAGCCAAAATGGCAAAAACGGGACCCTTATAGATTCGTCATGTCTGTCTGTCTGTCTGTCCGTCCGTATGTCACAGCCAGTTTATTCCGAAACTATAAGAGCTACATTATTAAACTTTGGTACGTAGATGTATTCTGTTAACCGCATTAAGATTTTAAAGTAAAATCAGAAAAAAATCCAAAATTTTTGGGGTTCCCCATACATGGAACTGAAACTCAAAATTTTTTTTTTCATCAAACCCATACGTGTGGGGTATCTATGGATAGGTATTTGAAAATGATGTTGAGGTTTCTAACATCATTTTTTCTCAGATGAATAGTTTGCGCGAGAGACTCTTCCAAAGTGGTAAAATGTGTGTCGTCCCCGTCCCCCCCCCCCGTAACTTCTAAATTATGGGCACTATAAAACTGAAAAAAATATATGATGTGTATTACTATGTAAACTACTAACGAAATTAGTTTTAATGAAATCTAGACAGTAGTTTTTTTTAAACATCATAAATCAAATTACCTATTTTTTTTTTCATTCAATAAGTGGTACGGAACCCTACGTGCGCGAGTCCGACTCGCACTTGGCCGGTTTTATGTTTATATAATCCATCAAATAAATCGCGAGGTTATTAACTTTCGTGATACGTGCTTTGGCAGCTAAGTTCCATATTTTATTACTGTAACAAGCTGTTAAAACTACCATTTAAATTAATATTTTGGCTAAAAAGTTTCAAAATATATGCTGGTGGCATAAACTAATTACCTAGTATGCTTGACAATATTTGAAATCCTTTTAAAATTACAGAAAACATTACGTCACTTTTGTTACACGTCAACAATTTCTGGGGAATATAGCCCGATATTCGATAAAATGAGCAAACAACAAAAGGAAACTAGCCCGACGGCTTATTTGGTAGCGGTGACCTCTGCCTTCTGAGCATTGGCTCAGAAAGGTTGTAGGTTCGATCCCCGCACAGTACAAACATTTGTGTGCATGAACATGTCTGTTTGTATTGGTCTTGGTGTTTACTATGTTTTAATTAACAAAAATGTATCTCTGTAAGTTTATCAGTTTTGTCTAGTACCCATAGTACAAGCTTCGGCTTAGTTTGGGGCTAAATGGCGATATGAGGTGGGCCTCATGAGCGTAGCATGTCTTATTTATTATATTATTAAACTTGATGATACACACAACGAAGCTTAAAAATAGCAACCGTGGACTACAACAATTCGTTAGTACTCTATAAATTAAATGTGTGTACCACTCATTACCACTCAACGAATGTTACGTCAATACGAGTAGCAGTCGTCGATCAATTGATGCCGTTTTCAGTGGCAATGATATTTTAAACAACAATGATATTTTATGTGCAGGTTCGTCCGTGTGTGGAGTACTGCTCTCATCTCTGGGACGGTTCTGCTAAGTACCTGTTGGAGGCTCTTGATAGGTTGCAGCGAAGTGCTATCCGTATTGTTGGGGATCAAGAGGTGACCAAAAACCTGGAACCTCTTCAGCTACGTAGAGACATTGCCAGTCTTAGTGTTCTCTATCGTCTTTACAATGGGGAATGCTCCGAAGAGTTATTCCAACTCGTTCCGCCCTCTCCTTTCCACTCCCGAACAACACGTGCTGGACAGCGTTGTCATCCGCATACCATCCAGACGATGGTGGCGCGCACCAAGAGGTTTAGTTCCTCGTTCCTGCCCCGTGCCATTAAGTCATGGAATACCCTTCCAGCTCATGTGTTTCCTTCTTCTTACAATCCTGGGTTCTTTAGGCGGGGCGTGAAACGGCATCTCAGTGGGCCTTCGGGGTGAGGGCGACAGGCGCAATGGGCTCTATTATGCCTGTCGACCTAACTTTTGGACCTCACGACCGCTTACCATCAGGTGGAGTGAGGTCATCCTGAAAGCTCTTATTATAAAGAAAAAAAAAATGTAGCAATTTTGCAAATAAGTTTTTGTAAGTGTAAATGAATTAATTTATAAACTAGCACACCCACCCATACTTGTCTTTTTGATTTTCATCTTCTTTTAACAAATTTTACATTCGTGTCTAGGTAATTTTAATAAAAGGCAGCAATTTTTAAGATCTTCGTGTCACGTATCAACAAAATTTACGGAAGTTATCCATTTTGAGTGTTCATTATTCTCAAATTTCTAGCCTGTCTTATATCCTCCTCTATTTACAAAAAACGTGTATATTCAGTCATATTCATTATCGTGTGCAAAATTCTGCGCATTTACCCACGGGTAGATACTAAAAATGAAATAGGTAACGTTCAGATATTTTTTTAACCTTTATCCATGCTACTATGTAGGTAATGTGTGTATACGTCAATAGTTTTAATAATCATGAATGTAGGCACTCAACGTGTTCGAATTTATTACTATTTATAACGTAGGTACCTACTAAGGGAACAATACCAAGGTCCTTCCTTGATTCATAATAATTGCGATCTTTTTCCCGGTCAATACGACTAAGTAATTGAATATAGTCGGCCTTTTGATGTATCTTTCCCTTGCCACGATGCGATCGTCGGTAATCTAAATGTGATTTAATATACATACCTATTATGTAATATATTTTATCACCATTTTTTCACTTGTCCTGTAAAACCTTGCTTGCCGCAAAATTATTTCGATTCTAGGTAACCTGCATAAATTTGGTCTAGTAGTAGATAGTGCCGACAGTTGGTATTTAACCAAAAGTCCCGGATTGAAGTAAAAATTGACACTGGGGGTTTCTGTCAAGAAATTACTCAGTAGTAGCCCCGAAATCAGGAAGTTGACATTGATTATACCCCTACGTCGGAAAGTACTTTTAGCTGTTGGTTCTTCGCTTGATCTCTCCCCTGTCGTGTCCAACTAGCGTCCCGTCGGATTATGAGAGTGAAGGGCCAGAGAATACCTACGAATGTTTGCGTTCAGACTGCTTGTCCTTATGGCCGCTGTGACCAAAATCCGGTCAGTAGAGTATTGTTAACATGAAAGGTTTTGATATCTATTCTGGCAAATATTAGGCTCAATACTTTGGGTTATGTTGACATAAAAGCTTTTATAGCTTTGAGGGACTGCAGACATAATTCATTGGTTTGGTGCCTAAATTCATTCCTGCCTGAGCAAAACATCCCAATTGAAAAACAAAGGGACCTGGATTCCTTCTTTTAATAAAAAAAAGAAGATTAACCTAGAGGTAATAAAAACGATCGTAATCCGGTAGTTTATACATAGAAAATGAAATAAAAGCTCTAAACGCATATTATTGAAGATATCCCAAAAGCAATAAATGATAATACAAACAATGAAGTAGGTGTATCTCATTCAATTTAAATATTACATAAGGTAGGTATAACTAGTGAACCAGTTGTCTTTGTACCAGCTGCTTGACTTATACGTGAAATAGGTAAATGTCTATCAATTTAAGCAAATGAAATGCATAAAACACAATTAAGGCCAGCTACGCATTACAAATTAGAACTTCATATTTACTTATCCATTTATATAGCATAATTTAGGAGGCACCTACTGAAATTCATTGAATACAATAGGTGCGTACAAGTGTTTTTTGCATTTTAATGTAACAATAGCATTAACGTAGTTATTGACAATATTTAAAGACATTGGTATATTTAGACTTAATATTGAAGCTAAACTTGACTTCCTAACCTTCAAAGCAACAGACGTAAAAAGCAAAAAAAAACTGATATAATGTTCTCAAAGATTGGCAAGATATGTTTTTGAATGATGATATCTTTTTATCACGTTTCGATAGGGCTGAGGTGATCAATGTAAACAACAAACTATGTATAGGCATAACCAGATGTGTGAGCATAACAAACTCGTTCTTGACGTAATAAACTGCAGTAAACGGAATCAATGGGCTTGTTCTTGGCATAGTAAGGTTTTAATGTTCACGGCTAATTACAAATTCGAACTAATAATTAGCTACTGTGCATCTAGTTAATACATATCTATAAACTACTGTGCATAACAGAATTAATATGAATTCTATTATCTCAATACCTAATTATTAGCTAAGTATAAAAAACAATCAACAATTGTTTTAAAAAATAAATTTACTTACTGTTAGAATCAGGGACAATTTGCAGCTGATATTTGCTATTAGAAGCTGTCACTCCAAATATTTTGACATTCAAAACACATAATAATATACACCACCACATACTGGCACAATATTTGGGGGCTGTCATCGGACAGCCCACCAAAACGAACGGTCGTCCTTAGGAAAACTTTCGATTTTGTCGAAATCACTACAGGGCAACACTACGGGACCAAATCCGAAAAGCTGTCCGGGGGCTTGTCACGTCTGGTGCACTGTTAATTCGGTATCGTACTTGAACGTCACTGTGAGAATCCCGCTGGAGGGCAATATTTTGGTGATTGGTTGCTCGCGATAAGCGTTTTGAGGTTATTTTTACGTGCCACTGGTGCGAGCGCGACGGAGAAATGTCGTACGATGCGGGCAGGTGTGTGCGGGCGCGAGGTCTCGCGCCGCCGCTAGATGGCGTTAGGAGAGCACGCGTGACGTTCGTTTAGTTTCGGCGACCGAACCGTGGCGCTGCGACGCTGATTCTAGCTAGAGATTTTTCCAACGCATCGCGCGGACGAACGTATTGTTAGGGGACAGTCACATGCTAATTTGTATCAGATTGTAATGTAATAGTAGCTAGATCCCTATTTTTAGAATTTGACATAGACATAACCACCATGTTTAGTATGTCACCGTGAAATTGTAAATACCGTTACCTAACAGCTGCTTACAATTTCACATTTTATTTTTCGGTAGATTGTGATCGATCAAAGTGGAACTGTTGATAAAGTATAACACGCGACAGATTTTAATTTAAGAATTTCACTTTAATCGATAACAGTCTACCGAAAAATAAACTGTAAGCATTATGTTACAGTTTACAATCTTTCGACAGTTTAGAATATCGCGAAATAGATTATAATCTTACGGTAAATATAGGTTTTGGAGTAGGATAAATAGTACCATATTGAACCTACTTTTGTTTTCTGAGTCGAAATAACAATTTTCTGGGAGACACTAGTCGAAACTGTGGTTATAAAAACAATGAAAAGGAATTAAAGGAATCAAGCTATAGGTAATTAGAAAGACGCTTATGTAAACGCTGTTTTTATGTATGTTGTCATGTTAACGACAGACTGATTCATGAATTTGTTAAACCTAAATTAACAATCTACATTTTTCTTGCACATAACAACTTATTTATTTTAACAAAGACCGACTAATAAGACAAATCATTAGCTGGTTTAGTCTTTTAAAAAAACGCATCAATCGTTATTTTGTCTCTCAATACATAATTAATTTATCCCTGTGACCTCGCCTTTAGCGAGAATTGGAATGCGCGCGCATATTACCAGCGTCTATCGTAGGAAGACGTCAGGGGGCGTGGCAGTCGTTACGCACCCACCACGCAGCGAGATAAGATACCCGACCAGGCGGCCAACTTGCGGAACCCTTTTTTCGAGTCAGTGGGAAACAAAATCGGAACTTTTTGAATGGGCGGGTTATGAATGAATCTTGCTGCGGGATAGTTTAATATCGCACGGACTTGAAATATCTGACGGGTCCAGATTATGCGAGAATAGACGGTGTTAAGCTGATTGCTGTTTGAAGGTTGTTTTTGCTTGTGGTAAATAAAACCAAAACACAGTGTACCTACAATTAGGTCCATAGTACCTATGCGATCTATGTGAATTTTATCAATTATGTATAATACAAATTTTATTATACACATTCAGCTAATTGTGTTTGCCACGTACCTAGTTAACAACGTTAAAATATCACTAAATAGGTATAACATCTGTATCCAATTGCTTAAAATTATAGCCCCAGTTATTCTGTGCCTTTCATAATAGCCTACTTATTTTTGCGTTTGAACTAATTTTTTTTAATATGCTTAATACCAGATCTTCCCTTCAAAATCTCTAGTTGAAAAGAAATTTGCTTCTTTATTACAGTTTACAATTTTTTGTATACCTACCTATTTTTTTCATCTATCATATTGGTGCATCTTGCCGAAATAACAAACGGGGCGCTAGCAACCGACTGGTGGCGGTATAACCATCACGATTGAAGGCGTAGCTAAATAATACCACAGGCCGAGCGATGACGGGCAGCAGCGTCACCGGAGCGAGAAGCTACGATCTGCGATCGCCAACCCGCCTACCCAGCGTGGCAATTATGGGTAGGTACCTATGTCATCCGGATGTGTGCCCTAAGTGACAAATAGCTGGAGAGGCTTATGTTCAGAAGTAGAGTGCAATAAGCTGATGATGATGATGACTATATATAAACAAAGTATTTTCTAAAATATTTGCAACACAGATGGATCCACCGGCGTTCATTAGTTACCGATAAAACATTCCTGTAAAAACGTGCGCCGAAGCGCAATTAGGGAAACGTGATTGTCCCATTTTTGTGTATATCCAATTCATTTGGGTTCCAGCTCAAATATAAAGGAACAGGTTGTATCGATGTGGGTGAAGGTAAATAGTCCATCGCGAACAAAAATGAAAATAATTTTCAATTTTTATGGAATATCGTAAATGATTCGTTGAATACAAACGTGTTCATCTTTATAATTTTCATAAAAATTTCGACCATAATAGCCAATTGAATCTTCGTCTGCCTTTATGTGATTTGTCGAACTCACATATTATCTCCATCATGGTCAGGTACCTTCAACCATTTCCTGGTTCGCAAGTCGCTCAAAGAAGGTAATGATACGAAACTGTACCAACGACGGACGTACGAGCAATGATTAGCTGATTTACGTACAGCGATATCTTTATCGGCTAATGCCGTTAATATGTCTCACCAATAGCTATATTACTTTATCAAATTAGTGATTGCATAAATCAAGAGTTAATCTACCTAAAATCCGATAATCCATCTAGTAAATACATTGTCCAATACCAACTAATCTGGTCATGATTTATTCCAACACGCTTAATAATTCACTTATGGGACATGGAATTACATACCTACTCTTTAATGTTATTATTCAACTTAGTGTTTACTCCTAGCTGCTCGCCACATCAGCGCCCCTATTGACCAAAATGCATACTTCTCGGGACATGATCTGTCAAAATTAAATGTATACTTTGAGAAAAAGATGGTAGGCCGTACCGCTTTTTTGCTCGACTTGGCGGGGGCACTGCCGTGCCCTCAGATGGGAACTGATATTTTATTTTATTTATTTTTATTTTTATATTTTAAACATTTGACATTTCTGCTACATCATGCGATTCGATCGATTTGACAGTCCTAACTGCGCCTACTTTCGCTATAGCGAATACAATCACTGTTATACAGTTATATACCAACATGTTAAAAATGTTTTTAATTGAAAATAAAATTCAACAGTTGGAAACTATTTAATTAGTATTTTTAACGAGCCGATGTTTCTTGTTCACCTTGTCTGCGAAACAGAGGAATCGCAATGGAAGAGATTGTACCTATGTTATGCAGTGCAATTAAGCGTTACTAAAGCTTAACGGAGTATCGAGATAAAGGGGAATTTGTTGTATCATTGTATACGGTATTTAATTTTGAGTAGAAAGGCACGAATTAATTACCTTTGTAAAGCGCCATAGACGAAATATCTTGTGAATAATGAGATCAACGTAATGCCAAAGCTAGGCCAAATGCATAACAATCTTGATGAATAATAAAACTTATGTAACCACGTAGCTATAGTACCTATACTTATCTTAGATTTTCATTTTTCTGTTTGTTTTAGTTTGTGGACTGGCAAGGTTCATGTCAGGTCGTGCATAACGCTGTACTTAGTTATGATTTTCATACATTCATCCAGATGCATTCGAGTTTTTTGAAGAGAGTTAGGGCATAGCGAATCACCAGTTGCTTGCCCGTTGTCCAAGAGACTTGGGATTCTCTTTTGGTTTCCGACAGACGAAAGGAAGCCATTATATATATCCGAATTATATATACATTATATATCCGAATTACCGGGGGTAATTCGGATACCATCAATCGGTCTTCCAGCCAACCTTTATCTTCCACAGGCTAACGCAATGATGTGACGCTTATTACGCAAGATCTTACGAGTCTCATTATTATTAACTTTGAAAAAAATCACGAATCCTCTGGTCTGACACCTAACCCGATCTGTTTGGACAATGCCTTTTGTTATCCAGGTATCTGCCGAGAATATCTACCATTGCGGCCAGAGTAGAGGCGACGGGACTGCAATTACGCCCCGCAAGTTAATTGTCCGGGCAGCTAGCCGGGACAAAAGATTCGAGCGCGATGCTGACCGAACACTGTTACTGTGAATTCGCATTTTCTATGTCTCATGTGTAAACCGTAATTGCGAAGGTTTCGATTGTCTCGTTCGGACCGTTGGCGCATTTGTTAGTAGTCTGTAGCTTCTGAAGTTGGGGATTTGCATCCAATCTCATTGTGGATACTGAAATGACTGTCTTTGTCGTTTTTTTAGTAAATGACTACGATGATATCCAAGGCGGCTTTGTAATGCTGACGCCTCCTAAATCATAGTTTGTATAGTTGGTGTTTGGTTTTTATATTGAACTGCAAATTTGACTGCACGTTCTGACTCATGTGACACAAGTGCTTACTTGCTAGTTTAAGCTATCAATTTACGTCGTGTTGTGCAATACATTTTAAATTCTTAATAAATAACTTTGATGAATGGAAGAAGAAAATACCTAACTATATTACGCCGACCCCAGATAATGGGAACAGGGCAGGCAAATGATGAATAAATAGCTCTAATAAGGGAAGAACAATCTTTGCGATACTCATTACCTTTAATAGTTCTGAATAGGATTTCTTTCTTTATTCACTTAAAATGAGCCAGATAAATTGTTGACCTAAAGACCTGCTATGAATTTTATTCAATAAGGCGACATAATAATATGGCTTAACTATTGCACTCGATGATAAATACCACAGACAGACCGATGGCAGCAGCGTCACCGGGAGCTACCGGATGCCCTCCGATCGCGAAGCCTCTGCCCAGCGTGGCGATTATGGGTATATTGTTCAGACGTTTGCCCTAAGAGGAGTAGGTACAAACAACTGGAGAGGCCTATCTCCAGCAGTGGACTGCAATAGGCTTATAATGACGATGATAAGGTCTATATATACAGCAATATACATTACCAGGCTGACGATGGTGATTAATTACTCGTACTTACAGCTTGACCCTTCGGCAGTGTTGCAACAACCGTGGTCCCAAGCAGACTGAACTAAACAGATATCCCTTTGGTATATGAGATAATAAATGGGAAAGGAATTAGTCGAACAATAAGAAAAAAAAACAATTATCTAGGCTACTGGGACAAATATCCCCAACCCGAATGCAATATTAAGATAACACTATTATGACTATATATCCTCATTTGCATTTTTATCTCATCGGCAGACCATGATAGCAAAGGTTAATGATATTATCGTAGCTTTACGTAAAAAGTATACAATGTTAATGCCAGTATATGTGAATGATAGCAAAAATAATACGACGTTAAGCAATTGTATAATTTCGAAACGTATAATAAATCTGATTAATTCGGGAAAAGCACATGTCACACACACGGGAATATTCATATACGTTTTATACCAAAAATGACAAATGGGCTTGATAGATCACCTGATATTAAGTAATCACCAACCAAAACTCGCATTACTAATAGGTTAGGGCATTACTGGCCTTTGAAAAACGTGTAGGACCTACGTAATATGACTTAGGATTTCTAAGAGCATGTGTTGTATCCATTCACTGCAATAATATTAAGTAAGACGTCCCCTTAAGCGGTTTGATAGTGACTACCGATACGGGAATGTCGCATTTGAACTAAGATCAAGGCAAAGTTTATTACTGGGATTTCCCTTTTTTTTTGATCCGATACAAAGCGAAGCAGAAGCTCAAGAAGCGGTGACAACGGACTGATAACCAAATCAGTTTCATGGCAACTGACAGGTGACTGATTTAGTTACCAGTTATTCACCCAAGCCGGTCCGTAAAAATAGTTCTTCTTTATATCCACGAAATGGAAAAGTACAGAAATTTGTATTTCAAATATCCAATGCGCTAAATACCAGACACCAATCCTGCAACCACTCTACATATACATATAACATAGGTATCTAAATGTAAAACAGAAGTAATTGCTAACCCGCTATCGACATTCGAACGACCACACATAAAAGACCACAGCAATTCGCAATAACGCTAAGCCCGGAAGATAATTGCCAAGGCGTTAGTAAAAAAAATATCCCATTTTAACGTAACCTGGAATACGACGCTGACCCAGCAACGAAAGTGGTGCAGATTCGCACTTTGTACGTCCCACGGGAAGAGTTTAATTGCTGATACTATCAAGATTACTGCTACGCGAACGACATCCTTGGTTACGCTAATGTAATTTGTTGAAATTGCCGAGACAAGTTATTGTAATGCCTGCTCGTTACTGGTTAACTGTTCGGTGTACGAAATCGAAAATTTCGTAACTCAAATTCACATAAAGTGACTGGCCGTTTTGGACTATTTACTCGTAATTATATTCTCACAAAGTTTGTCCCTCGCTTCAGAAAATTACATTTCTTTTACCTGAAGGTTGACATGTCCAAGAAGCAAAACGTCCATGTTGCAATATTCTTTTTCTTCTCCACATATTAAATTCTATCCGAACGATACCTCTAGACTGTGAATATAAAATAAAAGTAAAGTGCATACTTAAAATGAGTTTACCTTAACTCAATTTGTTTGTCAATGTCATACCACTCAGCGTCTTATCAGGGCAATATTGCGCTGTAACTCACAACGCGGAATCTGATACCTGCATGCATCTAACGGCCATTATCGGCAATATTGCTCCAATGTCTTGCATCAGTTGCTGTGTAATTGTATATGTTCTCAATTATACCCACAATTAACAGCGATCGATATTGCACAATTTTATTCCTTTGGATATTAAATGTCAAAGGGAAGTTGACTTTTAGACCTACTAAAAACTTTGAAGGTTTTCCGGAGATATTGTAATTCTTGCATATGAGTGCCATCATAGCTAGGGGAAGGGGGCCATTGTGTTTTAATGCCCTACCTAAAAATACTAGAAAACTAAGTAGGTAATTTACCTCACTCAGAATAGGATGTCTACATACAAATATGGAAATTCAACTTATTATTCTTTTGTTCTTCGTCATTGAGGATTTAATTGTTCTTAGATCCATATTGTCATCTGTCATGTCATGTACATCAGTAACAGTAAATAATGCAAGGACTTTTTATATAAAAAGTCCTTGGAATAATAGGAGTGAATTTGAATATAATAATGTTCTTATTTCCGTCCAACTCGTAACCAATGATGCCCAACCTCAAATTCGAGCTACAGCCCTAGTGCTATGAACTCTTCGTAAATGGAGCATTTTCACTGAAAATAACTCAGGTCCACAACACCTGAGCTGAATATCCCATATCCCATTCTAACTAAACATTTTTACAACGGCGATTCTTGGGTCATCGCCCTTTCGGCACAGGACAGCAAAAGTGACCCCAAAGCGTTAATATTACACCCTGGGACTTTAGAGAGCGAACGTTACACATACCTTCAACCATGTTGCTCCCGCGGGCGAGATACCTAGTCGTAACGAGTTTTCCTACCAAGAAAATGTTGCCAAAGTACTATCTGTAGTAGTTTGGAGCATGCACACTATACATATAATGTATAAATAAAGTTTACTAATCTTGAATTTGCTTTTCTGACGGATTAATTCCAATAAGAATATTAAATGTTATATCAATTATCAAAAACTTGTTGATGAGTGGTAAAACATTACTCAGTATTATTATGTTCTTTGTGTCTTCATTTTAATATAAACCACCTCTCAAAGAAGCTTTAAGTACAAGTGAACCAAGTAGATTTATATTGTAGTGATCGCAAGTGCCAGTTCGAGAACTAAAGGTCTAAGTTTCGAAATGCCTGTCGGGTTCAATCAAGCATAAACGTTTTATTAATGAAAAATTATTTTAAACAAACACGACTGTAAAATGCGCGAATGAATACAAACCCTAGCTCTCCGCCTAGCACTTGTATGTAACTGCAATATTTCAGTAGGAACTGACAAATGCGATGCCCATCTGTTTCCCATTTCTCATAGCGCAACTGAGACCAACACGTATTCGCTAAATCTGCACCCGACCGTTTGTGCATTTAGATCTCGTTCACGTTATTCGGGCTCGAGCAATCCGTCTATCTGTCCCCGGATGTCCGTGTTCATTCCTTCAGAGCTATACGAGTTACGAGAACTTTACAGGGTGTAGATAGCTTACGGAAGAGATTGGGTGCCTATGGTCTTAAGCGTCCCCTAAAACATTACCATAGTAATCTATATTTTGTATATTGTACTGATTTCTTAACGCAGGTTGTATTTGTTTTGAACTTTTTAAATTCTTTACAAAGGTCAAATTGACATAATGAGCCTCTTTCTTTATGTAGGTAATCGTATTTAAAACATTTTGCAGTACATATTGTTGTGTACATATTGACCACAAGTCTCTTTTTATTAGGTGATACAAACATCTTTGTTTTATTTAAACTATTATGGTAAAATGTGTGTATTAACATAAGTTACATCATTATAGTCCCTGAAAGGTTGCCGCAATTGAAGATAGGACGCTCGTAACCTTTATTATTTTAATGAAGGTGAAAACTGTTTTAATATAATAATATTAATTCTATAAGTATAGGTATTTACTTCGTACTATTTTTTGACATTCAAGTAGTCATATATATAACTGTTTGAATGGCTTGTTAAAAATTGTTTTAATGGTATTTTAATATTATAATAAGTATGAGTTTACGAACAAATTTCACAATGCCAACATGCTCACATATGGTCACGCTATTTCAGTAAACAGAACTTCCGAGCCATACGAACAACATGGTGTAACATAGGACTGTAACAATTGTTCGAATTAGAAGTTTGACTGCATGCATATGCTACTTTTCATTGGAAAACGCTACTCAATTATACACGTATAATAGAAATTCGCTAGCTTAGTTCGTGTAATCACAATTATACTCCTTGTTTCGTTAGTACAGCGTACTAGCTCGCCATTATGGATTACTTAGGTAATACTCGCATTTTGAACTTCACTTAACGTAAGATCGTTTACTCACAAATATTATGTACCTATTAAGTAGAAGAAGTTGTCCTTGTGGTTTCCGAATTTAGAAAGGACCACCCCATCACATCCCTTGGGTGTCGTAAAAGACGACTAAAGGAATATCGGGTAACGGGCAGCAGGCAACAAATAAAACCTACTGCGGTCACCAACCCGCCTGCCAAGCGTGGTCACTGAGGAAAATCCCTCCAAATGACAGTTATCATTGAAGGAGGCTTATGTCCAGCAGTGGATGTTGGCAGGCTGATGATGATGAGTAGAACTAATACCATCGTTCAAAGACACTACAGGGCCCCTACCACCAAGATCGAAAACGATCTTTCGTTGAACGGATCGCGTAATTTTGCAAAACAAATCTCTCTCATTTGTACCTCCTGTGTTCCTAATATATGAATAAAATTAATTAACATCGACTTTGATGAATTTTAAGTTCGTATATTCGAACACGGGCCGGACAAATTGGAGGGATTTATGGTGCAAAAGTACGCGATCCGTTCAACGAACGATCGTTTTCGATTTTGGTGGTACGAGCCCAGCTAACTAGGTAACATTAAAGTAATATATTTCTCATCACCCTGGTTGGTTCGGTCTTCTAAGATAACCAAATTATACTTTAACATAATAAAGTAAACTTCGCGAATAACCCAGATAAATACAGAAACCAGACGTGTTTATGGTTATTTATGGTTATTTAGTTGGACACTCAAGTTACTTACAAGTTACCATACTGCTTCAAGCATGTGTCTAGTTGCCGTCATGTAAAGTTTAAGAGGCTTCCGCTCTAACATAGGGTAGAAAGGGCTCTAAACTAATTGTAAGTGGTTTCGTAACGTAATAACACCCCTTGGTGTATGAGTACGCATGTTAGGTGGACAGTTTCAAACAAACATTAGACTAAAATATTTGAGATCTAATGCTTTGTGACGTATATCCTGTTATAGGAAATTACTTGCTGAGCACAAATAAATATGTGGATATTGTGGATACAAGTTCAGTAATTGTAAGCCCAAGATCGATCAAAGTGGCGAACAATTTTAAAAGGCTTTGTCCAGCAATGGGCTGCGATGGGCTGATGATGGTAATATGTGTAATTTAATATGTCAATACTAGGTGGTATCTTTGTTAATCCATAAAATAACATTTTTATCTCCTCATTGCCAACTTAACAAGCCATAATTAATAGTAAAGTATTTATTAGTAATTTTAATTGTTCAAATCATTTAAATTATTTATAGGAAGATCATATTATAGGCATCAAAAAGGAAAATTTCAAATTGTAAAAAAAAAATTATGGATCCGGAACGCAAATATATGTTGTCTGGAAGAAATCGCTTATAGCGATAAGATCGCTTAATTGTACCATGTATAGTTTAAGTCAACTTTATAGTGCAGGATGAGCTTATATTTCGTTACAATTATTAACCAACTAGCTGTGCCGGCGGCGTCGCACGCGTGGATATCGAGCTTCAAAAATAACGGACTTCCATAAAATGGGACTTAAATTTTAAGTTAGACTTCTAGCAATACATTGGTGAAAACCGCATTTAATTCCATGTAGTAGTTTTTGCGTGATGCGCGATCAAACATACAGATAAAAATTTCTCCCGTTCTCCCAACACTTCCCTTCACTGCTCTGCTCCTATTGATTTTAGCGTTATGTAAAGTATACTATAACCTGCCCAGGAGTATGAAGAATAATTGTACTAAGTTTCGTCAAAATCCGTCCAGTAGTTATTTTTTCTATAACGAACATACAGACAGACCAAAATTTTACTGATTGCATTTTTGGCATCAGTATCAATCACTAATCACCCCCTAATAGTTATTTTAAAAATATATTTCATGTACAGAATTGACTTCTCTACAGATTTATCATAAGTATAGATATAGATTGTATATAGATTATACAATTGGTTAATAATTGTAACGAAATATAAGCTCATCCTATTCTACATGTATATCATTATTAATACATTTACATATACATTAATATAAAAAAAGATGTTGTTTATTTTAAAACTTACTTTAATACGATACTGTGTAGGTATCTTAAATCTATTAAGAATTCAAATTACATATTTTCTTGACTAAAACTAAAAACACCGATAACGTTGCCGTCATAACATCAGCATTTATTTCACGCTCGTCTTCCTTATATCTTACGTCTCCTCCAGTTACTGGAAGTATGTCGAACTTAGCAACGTTTTCAATAGGAACAAGCTGATAACAAGCCGACAGGTTCCCGTGAGTTACGTCTCTAGGGAAATCAGGGAAGGCGCTTCGAGGTAAGTTCTTTAAATTAAGCTGATTCGAGACACCCCACCGAGCCCTCCGCGGCGAAAGAACAAAGAGTTTTCCACAATTTGCCGTCTGTTTTCCTATAAACAGTTTTGTCTTGATATTTTCCGTTATATAATACGAGTAGTTGAAGGCACAACTGCATTGTTTAGACTTTTTGGATAGGACTTCGGTTACCTTTATCATAAATTCTTGTTATCATAACAATTCGGATAAAATTGGGATAATTTTATTCGAAACATTAAACTTGGAGTCTGAGATCCGAGCATTATCAAGCATTGTAAGCATTCGTATATCAGATCGTAAGTACATCGTAATATCAGATGCGACCTATAAAATCAAATCGTCCATATTCTCATACCAGCATATAAAAATAAACAATTTCATCATGCTGAAAACCTCTACGAGCCATATTCGTCAAAGAAGTAATACTTATTTGCAAAACCGAGCCAGTCTATGAGTAGAAACGTAACTTCCTCCAATGCGAATTGGATTTCTCCCAAATACCTGACCTTTATTAAGTGCTACGGGTCAAAGCTTTTTAGTAGGTACTCAATAACAAAAATGCTTCATTTTAAAACCAAGTCGGTGATGGTGTGTGTAAGAAGATGCATTGTCATCGACTGAGTCAAATTCGCTTTTAAAGCTTGTTTTTTACCCACACTCTTCCTTTTTAGGGTTCCGTAGCCAAAATAGCAAAAACGGGACCCTTATAGATTCGTCATGTCTGTCTGTCTGTCCGTCCGTATGTCACAGCCAGTTTATTCCGAAACTATAAGAGCTACATACTTGAAATTTGGTACGTAGATGTATTCTGTAAACCGCATTAAGATTTTAAAATAAAATCAGAAAAAAATCCAGAACTGAAACTCAAAAATGTTTTTTTCATTATACCTATACGTGTGCGGTATTTTTGGATAGGTATTTTAAAATGATGTTGAGGTTTCTCACATCATTTTTTTCTAAACTGAATAGTTTGCGCGAGAGACTCTTCCAAAGTGGTAAAATGTGTCCCCCCCCCCCCCCCGTAACTTCTAAAATATGGGCAAGATAAAACTGAAAAAAATATATGATGTGTATTACTATGCAAACTACTAACGAAAATTGGTTTGAATAAAATCTAAACAGTAGTTTTTTTTAAACGTCATAAATCAAATTACCTAATTTTTTTCATTCAATCAGTGGTACGGAACCCTACGTGCGCGAGTCCGACTCGCACTTGGCCGGTTTTTCCATTTTCCTATACTTCGACCTCCAAAGAAAATGATAAACCTTGGTTCAACTTTACACATCCAGATTCATCTGTACGTGAAAGTTTTCTCCTGCTATTTCTTCTCACTGGCAAAGTCCTTGAAAATGCGTAGATACCTACTTAGATATTTTCAAAATACGCTACATCTTTATGACAAGAAATCAAAGTTTTGCGGGTAGCGATCATCATCAGCCTAATGGAGTCCACTGCTGGACACAGGCCTCTTCAGTTGTTCCCCACTTTGGGCAAACATCTGGAAAATGGATAGTCATAGCTCAACCAAACTAACTATGAAATTAAAAGCCCTAACATTTATTTGTCCGTTTGAGCACAGAAGTCTAGTAGTAACCCGTTTAATATCGGGTTTATGGCGTTCCTCCTTAAATGGATTTCTGTTCCAACAGATTAGAGATAATAAATCTAGGGAATTAAGCGTCAGTATTTACTTAGCATTGAAAGGAAACTAGACCACTGCATCACAGTTCTGCTTAATTGGTGCTTAATCTACGTAACTATTGTCTTTGTTTTTCCTCAATTTTGTATATTTGAGTAGGTACGCTTATTAAAGTTTGAATAATGCACAATAAACAACATTTGTAATGACATCCCCTTTTTTATTAACCGACTTCGAAAAAAGGAGGAGGTTCTCAATTCGTCTGTATGTATAATATTTTTTTTTTTTTTATGTATGTTCACCGATATTTCCGTCAATTATGGATGGATTTCAAAAATTTTTCGACAGTTCGACAGAGGACACTTCCGAGGTGGTCCCATTATCACCAAGTCAGGATCTGATGATGGAATCCTGGAGAAATTGAGGGCAACAACCGAAAATTGTATGCTCATATGGTGTTTTTGTTACGTAATCATATTTTACTCAGGTATATGCTTCCGGGCGTCAACATCTAGTGCTGATGATGAAGCCACAGAACTCCTTAACGGTTAGGAGTTAGGGGACAGTACTGACATTGGTCGATATTAAACTAGGTAGTAGTATGTACTTATGGAGGGCTAATAGGGCAGGTGATTTGGTAAGTGATATGCTTGATTCTAGATCGCAAAGTCTTCACTTGACTTAAAGCAAAATTTTTCATTCCTAAGTAAAAAACTTAAGGACATTAATTAGCCTTTATTCAAGGTCACAGCACATTAACGCAACTAAAAATAGAGAAATAAAATTATTTAAAAAAAAAAAATTAAACCGACTTCAAAAAAAACACAAACGACCAAAACTAAAAAGCGATAAATAACGTAAGTAATTCTATCCTTAATACATAAATATTTAAATATTACAATTATCACTTATTTTTGAAGTCGGTGCCAGCCAAACAAATAAATGTATATTGTCGTGTGGATTTGCCGGCCGCGCGCGTCATACAACAACAGTCTACGTTAGGTACCGAGAGGCTGGCACCGACTTCAAAAATAAGTGATAATTGTAATATTTAAATATTTATGTATTAAGGATAGAATTACTTACGTTATTTATCGCTTTTTAGTTTTGGTCGTTTGTGTTTTTTTTGAAGTCGGTTTAATTTTTTTTTCCAATCTTATCATCACTGTCCTCTAGCTAAACTACTGAGGTGTAATAACTCTTTACACAATAGACTATCCACCGAGATCAAACATGCAGAGTGGCATCTAAACTATTTTAATACCCTATGCATGATTCCATCGTGAACTCTGCTACCCTCAAATGTTTCCGCATGATTTGCTTGCTAAGGACGGGAATACGACAAACTCACTACTCCGTACATCGCTTACACATGACCGCGCGGGCGGCCTTTACAGAAATGTGTTGGAGAAATAAATGCTATTAAAAACAAGTGAACATAAATTGTTTAGTAGGTACGACGAACATTTATTCGTAGTAACAAGTACCATTGACACGAGAAGGCCAAATGTTACTATTTATTACTGGAGAATCGTTGTAAACAATTTTATCTTATCAGCTTTTGTTTACATCTTAGTTACATAAACTTTGTCAATAAAAATAGTTATAGAAAGCTGCCAATCTCATTACATGCCGCATAGTAGGTATTCCTCAAATTAGTATACTACACTTATATTATCATAATTTTTCAACCCTTATTTATACTTATTTTTTAAATTTTTGCTATGTATTTATTTTTATTTATAGGCATCCTCCCTTATTTCGTTAAATAAATTTTACTTGGTAAAAGCCCGCAATAGTGAAAAAAGCTAGCTAGGAGAAAATCAAGCGCTATCTAACAAGCTCTAAACAAGATATTAAAAAAATGTAAAAACACAAACAATAACATTAATATATTATATTTTCCAAACTTGCCAAAAAAATGTTAGATTGTAACATCTGTGCCATTTTCATTTCCAATAAAGATACGAAACTGTGTCAACGAGCAATATTTATCGTTAGTATCCGTTGCATTCAAGTTTAAAATGGCCGGAGCTATAAACAACCCCATGCATGCGAATCCAAACGTGAATGCTGGACCCTTGGATCTTTCCGCGTGATTTGCCCGCAAAGGACGGGACGCGACAAACACGATACTCCATTCGCGATACGCCATGCGTTTCCGAATGGCTGCGTTTTCTTATGAGTGTCGGGGAAGTAATGTAAGTAGGTTGTATTGCTCGACCCGGACGGTATGTCTTTCTTTGATGTGAACATCCTTGCAGCGTTTTGAAGTGACTTGTAAAATGAGTCTTAAGAGAAGTTAACTTACAAAGAAAAGTAAGAACTTAATTCTTTCGTTATCTTACCTTACTTTATTTATGGTACTTGGTTGTAATGTACCTAGGTACAAGATAATTACCATTATGGGCAGCATGTGAATTGAATAAATAAAAATATCTATATTAATGTAGGGATATAGTTAGCTTTGAGCTAAAACTGTGTACCTACCTATATGGGTGTAATTACCGCCAACTTTTCATAATAGACAACAAACTTAAATTGATTTTCAAATGAAAAAATCTAAGTAAATTCATTGTGATGAATTGTGACTCCTAGAATGACCAAATGAACTCCTAGAATGTACGTAAGCCTCCTCCAAAGCTCCATTTCTGCCTATTTTTTGCCACTTGCATCCAGTTTAGTACAGCTGTTTTTACATCTTCGAGCCATATATGGGGACGACCTAACGATATAAAAAAAAACGCAAACGACCAAAACTAAAAAGCGATAAATAACGTAAGTAATTATATCCTTAATACATAATCATTTAAATATTACAATTATCACTTATTTTTGAAGTCGGTGCCAACCTCTCGGTACCTAACGTAGACTGTTGTTGTATGACGCGCGCGGCCGGCATATCCACACGACAATATACCTAGATATGTTTGGCTGGCACCGACTTCAAAAATAAGTGATAATTGTAATATTTAAATGATTATGTATTAAGGATATAATTACTTACGTTATTTATCGCTTTTTAGTTTTGGTCGTTTGCGTTTTTTTTGAAGTCGGTTTAATTTTTTTTTTTTAAATAATTTTATTTCTCTGTTTTTAGTTGCGTTAATGTGCTGTGACCTTGAATAAAGGCTAATTAATGTCCTTAAGAGTTTTACTTAGGAATGAAAAATTTTGCTTTAAGTCAAGTGAAGACTTTGCGATCTAGAATCAAGCATATCACTTACCAAATCACCTGCCCTATTAGCCCTGCATAAGTACATACTACTACCTAGTTTAATATCGACCAATGTCAGTACTGTCCCCTAACTCCTAACCGTTAAGGAGTTCTGTGGCTGCATCATCAGCACCAGATGTTGACGCCCGGAAGCATATACCTGAGTAAAATATGATTACGTAACAAAAACACCATATGAGCATACAATTTTCGGTTGTTGCCCTCAATTTCTCCAGGATCCCATCATCAGATCCTTACTTGGTGATAATGGGACCACCTCGGAAGTGTCTTCTGTCGAACTGTCGAAAAATTTTTGAAATCCATCCATAATTGACGGAAATATCGCTGAACATACATAAAAAAAAAAATATTATACATAGAGACGAATTGAGAACCTCCTCCTTTTTTCGAAGTCGGTTAAAAATACTTTTATCGACTTGACCCCTGTGAGCATTCGAGCAAAAGGTTGTTGAAAATGTCACTTCTTCCGTATCGATTATGACGGCCCGGTTAGGTTTCATGAATTAAATCACACTGTCTTCAACTCCAGTGTTGATTAATTGTTTCGGCGGTAGTCGCCGAAATGTATCACGATAAAGTGGACGAGTCAGATCTTTCAAATTCCTGCTCTGACCCTATTTTGATGTTTGAAATTTGAAAAGTTTACTCACTGGCTATAGAGGACGACGAATAAGACGAATAAAGAAGTAGGTACATACATACAGTCAGCATCCGTTATGTGAGCACCCATTCATATAATCTCGTAATCCCATAAATTATCTACTCCCCGAATGGTTCAATAAAATAATATTTCACAATACTATTATAAACTAATCAACATTAAACCGACTTCAAAAAAAACACAAACGACCAAAACTAAAAAGCGATAAATAACATAAGTAATTCTATCCTTAATACATAATTATTTAAATATTACAATTATCACTTATTTTTGAAGTCGGTGCCAGCCTCTCGGTACCTAACGTAGACTGTTGTTGTATGACGCGCGCGGCCGGAAAATCCACACGACAATATACATTTATTTGTTTGGCTGTCACCGACTTCAAAAATAAGTGATAATTGTAATATTTAAATAATTATGTATTAAGGATAGAATTACTTATGTTATTTATCGCTTTTTAGTTTTGGTCGTTTGTGTTTTTTTTGAAGTCGGTTTAATTTTTTTTAAAAAATAATTTTATTTCTCTGTTTTTAGTTGCGTTAATGTGCTGTGACCTTGAATAAAGGCTAATTAATGTCCTTAAGAGTTTTACTTAGGAATGAAAAATTTTGCTTTAAATCAAGTGAAGACTTTGCGATCTAGAATCAAGCATATCACTTACCAAATTACCTGCCCTATTAGCCCTGCATAAGTACATACTACTACCTAGTTTAATATCGACCAATGTCAGTACTGTCCCCTAACTCCTAACCGTTAAGGAGTTCTGTGGCTTCATCATCAGCACCAGATGTTGACGCCCGTAAGCATATACCTGAGTAAAATATGATTACCTACGTAACAAAAACACCATATGAGCATACAATTTTCGGTTGTTGCCCTCAATTTCTCCAGGATCCCATCATCAGATCCTGACTTGGTGATAATGGGACCACCTCGAAAGTGTCCTCTGTCGAACAAAAGAAAAATTTTTGAAATCCATCCATAATTGACGGAAATATCGGTGAACAAACATAAAAAAAAAAAAAAAATATTATACATACAGACGAATTGAGAACCTCCTCCTTTTTTCGAAGTCGGTTAATAAAATAACAGCCTCAATCTCTCTTTACTTAATGACGATAATCCTCAAAGTTATCCAAATCACAAAATAGGTCAAAATCTCAACATAAATTCAAAGTTCAGCTTATTTATTCAGTTTAGTGTACGCTTAGATAATAACTTAGGGATTAGGTATAAACTGGCCCTTTCAAGCTAACTCACTAACTTCTCGATATCGCCTACTCATACAGAGAATAGATTTAATGGGGACAAGAGTATGTAATACGTAAGTAAGTAGTATCTAAGCTATTTTTTATAGTAGCTCAACAAAATGGCTTCCCTACGCCTGATGGAAAGCTAAAGAGAAGCCCAAGTCGCTGTGACGACGGGCAAGTAACTGGTCTGGTTACCTGTCAGTCGCCACCACATTTGGCTGTGGTATTCTATAGGGTGGAGGTTCTTCCTCGAACGGGCGGCTCAATTTGAGCGAAGATTCGCTATGCCCTAACTGCCTTTACGCGTTTACCTAGATACGCGTAAAGGCAACTTTGTAAGCCTAATCTTTTGACCCCCAAGTCCCAAATAAAATCCCAGCTGCCGCGGGTTGCAGCATTAACTTTGGCAAATTCCTGCACAGAATTCACCTATTACCAGGGTTGTAAAACTGAGAGCAATAAAAAGAACTTTATTTTCCCGATCTTTCGGCCGTAAAAGAGTAAGCATCGCTTTACTATGTAATTCCTTTTTACGCCTATCCGTATGACGTTCGCGCAAAAGGATAGCCCGGTGGCACAATTAAATAAATTACAGTGACAGAAGACTTTATTTCACATAATTTCTATAATTTATTTGAAACATAACGCATTATATAAACTGGAAACGCCTTGACCCTATCTTCTCCATAGGGTAAGGACTAGGGTACCTTTTCATGCATATTGTAAGTATGTGAACAAAATTATATAAACCTATCATACCGACATATAACATATAACTTACAATAAACAACAAACCATTTTGACGTAAGTACTAGAATGACAAAATTCTCCAATTTTGATTTAGAATGACTAGTTTCAAAGCTCGAGTAAAGGAGCACTTTTTGGCGCTCTAAAAGCTCTTCTACATCAGTTCTCTTTCTTTTGATTCGGAAGCTGGTATTGCACTATTCGATTCTTTACAAGTATATATTATATGTATATATATATATTTAATTGTGTATTATTTATGCATGTATTGTTATGTATATCCCATGTTAGATGGTAGTACGTTATGTATATTACTTATGTATGTATTATTATTATTTATATATTTATATTTATTGGGTAGCATCAATTCCGATTTAGTTGATAGCTCACCTCACCCTTTATTTTTCATTTATCCTCTACCCTAAGGTTGTCTGGAAGAGATCGCTTATAGCGATAAGGCCGCCTGAATTGTGCAACAAGTGTCTGTTATGCCTAGTTTTTAGTCAAATGTATGGTGCGCAATAAAGTATATCTAATCTAATCTAATGACTGAAATTCTGTAATAAAATGTGTTAATCATAATGTATTACGTCAGGCACTTGATCTCAAGTACCTGATCAAGATCAAGGTCGCTTTGCCGCATGCAGGTGATAGTCAGGACACAGGACTATCAGACCTTTAGTCCAATGGATAAATCTAGAGAGCATTTGTTACTTTCGACCCGCCGTTACTTTTGTACCCGGTCTCCCCTAGTCTGATACCTATCAGAGGATCAGTTCATATATGGACATACATTCTGGTTTGTAATGCATACATTCGGATCATATTTTTGAAGTATTTAGCCACTCAAGCGGTAGCTTGTGTCATCATCATTACATCAGAGCATTTATTCCAGGTAGCATCAGAAGGCTGTGCCTCGAAGCTCGTGGTTTGCTGACAACTGAATAAATTAATTCTCTTACATCAATATGTAGGGACGAGTATACGTTTATACAATATGTTTTCGCTATTGGAATACTGTTTCATTGAGTTTACTGTATGGTTACTGAGCGCGATCGTCGCGTGAAGTTTAAATTGGTTTGTTTTGCATTCGCCCAGCGAGGCAAAAGTATCTGCGTTTATATATTACAGTCTATTTGTAGATGAGAACGTATTTATCTTTAACTAGCTGTGCCAGCGGCGTCGCACGCGTGGATATCGGGTTTCAAAACTAACGGACTTCCATAAAATGATGCCCAAATCTTAAGTTAGACCTCTAGCAATACATTGGTGAAAACCACATTCAATTCCATGCAGTACTTTTTGCGTGATGCTCAATCAAACATTCAGATAAAAAATTCTCCCGTTTTCCCAACACTTCCCTTCACTGCTCTGCTCCTATTGATTGTAGCGTGATGAAACGTATCATATAACCTGCACAGGAGTATGATGAATAATTGTACCAAGTTTCGTTAAAACCCGTTGAGTAGGTAATTTTTGTTTCTATAACGAACATACAGACAGACAGAAAGACAGACGGACAGACAGACAGTCAGATAAAAATTTTACTGATTGCATTTTTGGCATCAGTATCGATCACTAATCACCCCCTGATACTTTTTTTGTAAATATATTTTTAAAGCTGAAACGCCTGTGCAAAATTATCTACCTATACCTACTTCACTTAAAAATAAATACTTATAACTAACTACTTTAATTAATAAAAGTACCTACGCTTAATAATTTTTAATTTGAACGAATATTTTACAATATAACAACAAAAGAAATTCAAATTTAAAACTATTTAAACACTAAAAGTCGCGCTGATAAGCACGGTTTCTCAATATCAATTATTGTCTGTCAATAAGGTCGATCGCTCTGAACCCATCAACAGCCAAGCTCTCGGACCTCCCGCCTTTTTATACCCTACCGCCGCCGCGACCCGTGTCGAGCGCGGCAACCGTTACACAAAAATAATCCTTATAGCATTATTCAGTATTCACGTGCGACGGCGCGATGGCTTATTTCATGTATAAGTTTGGTGTTTCTATACCGATTTCTATGATTCTTTTTTTATTGAATAGGTAATAATGATAACTTTTTTAAATTAGGGATGAATGAGAGTATTATAAACGTAAGAGTAAATAAATATAATCAGAATGCTCCGAACTGCTAAGCTATCAGGAGTTACACGTGTTATTGTGAGTCAACCATAAAAGATAGACATATGCTGTTGCGGGATATTTTTTAGTAAATTTTATGTAAAATATTTCTGTCATACATAATTTCTATGTAACTTTAACCATTAAGGCTGCACACGCGACGGAAGCTTAAAAAATGGAGTAACTTCTCCCGTTTTCCCAACATTTCCCTTCACTACTCTGCTCCTATTGATCGTAGCGTAATGAAAAGTATACTATAACCTGCCCAGAAGTATGAAGAATAATTGTACCAAGTTTCGTTAAAATCCGTCGAGTAGTTTTTGTTTCTATAAGGAACATACAGACAGACAGACAGACAGACAGACAGACAGACAGACAAAAATTTTACTGATTGCATTTTTGGCATCAGTATAGATCACTTATCACCCCCTGATAGTTATTTTGAAAATATATTTCATGTACAGAATTGACCTCTCTACAGATTTATTATAAGTATAGATTCACGTGGGACGGCGCGATGGCTTATTTCATGTATAAGTTTGGTGTTTCTATACCGATTTCTATGATTCTTTTTTTATTGAATAGGTAATAATGATAACTTTTTTAAATTAGGGATGAATGAGAGTATTATAAACGTAAGAGTAAATAAATATAATCAGAATGCTCCGAACTGCTAAGCTATCAGGAGTTACACGTGTTATTGTGAGTCAACCATAAAAGATAGACATATGCTGTTGCGGGATATTTTTTAGTAAATTTTATGTAAAATATTTCTGTCATACATAATTTCTATGTAACTTTAACCATTAAGGCTGCACACGCGACGGAAGCTTAAAAAATGGAGTAACTTCTCCCGTTTTCCCAACATTTCCCTTCACTACTCTGCTCCTATTGATCGTAGCGTAATGAAAAGTATACTATAACCTGCCCAGAAGTATGAAGAATAATTGTACCAAGTTTCGTTAAAATCCGTCGAGTAGTTTTTGTTTCTATAAGGAACATACAGACAGACAGACAGACAGACAGACAGACAGACAGACAGACAGACAGACAGACAAAAATTTTACTGATTGCATTTTTGGCATCAGTATAGATCACTTATCACCCCCTGATAGTTATTTTGAAAATATATTTCATGTACAGAATTGACCTCTCTACAGATTTATTATAAGTATAGATAAACAATATTCAAATTAATATAATTATGCGTATGCGTCCAACAATACACATGTTGACAAAGCGATTGGACTTCCATACTAGAGACACTATTCTCAATTGCCTGTGTACATAAACTCTACCTACTCCTTCTTGGCGTTAAATTTTATAGTAGATAATAGATGAAGTAGTAGTTTACTGATGTTTCCGTACAATGACAAAAAACTATTTTTTATTCGTAGTTATGGTAACAACGGCCATATTAAACAGAACAACAACATGCCAAGAATTAAAAAAAAACCACTGCCTCGTTAGAATTTTTCCGGTCCTTTCCGTCGAAAAGACGAACTTCAAAAGTCTTGTGAGAAATTATTGCTATGACCCTCATTTGCGAGAGTATCCTTTGTTTTCAGCTCAGGCAAGCTATTATACGGTCTCTTGAATAAGAAGGCTTAATAATACGACAGAAAAAATTAACCACTTTTGCTTTGTTTAGATTTTCAATGGTTAATTTTCATTGTTTTTGTATTTTTCATTGATGCAAACAATATTGTGATTATGCCATTTATTTCAACTTTATATGTTTAACGTATGTACTCTAGTACAAACCTTAATCAACAGTTATATTGGTATTAGAAATAATAGAAAAACCGGATATCTCAGTAATGCAACATTGTGTTAGGTAATTAGACCAACGAACAAACTAGATCATCCTCTTCAAGACCGCATACATACATACGCTTGCGCTTAAGATTTCTGACTACGAAACAAAATCTATGTATTCCTTGATGGCAATTAACACCTTTCTCACCCGTTACGTAGTTGAGTTGCGCTTACCTTTAAGCCAATTTGGCACCCTCTTTTATAAAATATATGTACGCAACTTTCTGATATTATCTATCCTGCGATAAAACTTCAAAAAGCCCTGTGAGGAATACCGATGAGTTCCATCACATAACTGGGAATAAAAAGGGTAGGTAGCACTTGGAAGTCTGTCGCCGGGCCCAACAATGTAGGCCACATGCAAATTGATTGAACAAGGATTGTACCACCGCTTTGTTGTAGGTAAACAAGTTTGGCAACGAGAAACCATCAAAAAGTAAAGACGAAAATTGGTTTGTATTGTCAAGTCGATAGGAGCGCAGCAAATAGCGCACGGGGTCGCACAGGAAAGGGCGTGCGACCGTAATCTTTATGTGCCCAAAACATTCTGCCGGGGTTACGGGATGGTTTCGACAACATTCTTACTTTGTTCAAAACGAACCACTCGGGTTTCAAGGAAGTGTGCCATTTATGGTGAAAACAAAGTTCGACTGGAGTTCCATCTATCTAAACCGTTTGGGCTTGGTTCTCGTCGTGTCTCGCAAAGTCATGTCGCGCCATCCGACGCGGCGTGACTTTTTCCTTTAAGGCATTTGTTAAAACATTTGTTAAAATTTATTATCTTATAATCTGGTCCAGAAATCTAGGGAAACGACGGTAAACACAGCAAGAAGACGTGCGGTGGCTCAAGAATCTACGCACATGGTTCATTCTGAGCACGCGATCCTTGTTCCGATGACAGAAAACATATATAGCCCTAATGACAGCCGACCTCCGATAGGATTTGGCACGTCAAGAAGAGGAACAAGATACTTGAGGCACTGGCGCGTCTCCCAACGCGGGCATACGCGGTAAATGACGCGGAGTTGCTAAGTTTTGGTCGAGACATGTGTGATTTCATTTATGAGTTTATCGTTGACTCGAAAAGAAGAAGACTTATTTTTCTAAATGACTACGATGATGGCCAGGCCGGCCTTGTCATCATCACCGGACTGTTGGGGGAGCGGAAGACTCTCACCCCTAGCAGAAGAAGGCGAGCTTTATATAAAAAAATGTGAGTCCACGTTTATCCTTGTATCCAGTCAGTATCTTACAGCGATAGAATAGAACTATACACCTACCTATCAAGGTTAAAGTCATCATTTTTGATTTGTAATGATAAAGAATGTCAAAGTCTATTTGACCTACATAATATTTGGAGCACACTTTATGAGCAATTATGCACCCATACATACGCCACGATTAACTAAATTTGATGTAAGAGCTGTTTCTCTAGGTATGTACTGTTTATTAATTGGGTTAAGGAAAACAACTTGTACGCCTACGCCGGCTCCCCTTTCAGAAATGTCGGTTAATTACCAGATTCCTATTTACTTTAACAACATTTGTGTTTATACTCCCATCGCTCGTAATCCGTTGTGAATAATGATTTTGTTTCACTACAAAATTGTGGACAAAGGATGTCATGAATATAGCCGTCATTGTCCACACAGGCCGTTACAATGAAGTTTTAATCAATGGCAAACAAACTGTAATAGTCACAGTTGTTGCAGAGTTTCTACAATACATCTAAGAAATTTTGTTGGAAACATCCAGACGGATCATTAATGACTCTAATAGCTTTCATTTCATTCCTGCTTCTCTTTCCATTAATGTAGGTACCGACTTGTTTTCTGGGTGAAAATAGAATTAGGTATGTCCTTTTCTGCACTCTATAAAATGTGCATACAAAATTATGTTATGGCTATTTGAAGTATTATTGAGCTTGAAAGCGTAACCGTTTATGTTAGGATTTAATAGGCTCTGTGATTTTATTTCTTTTTATTTAAGAAGCTATGACGGAATTTGAATATGCAATCCCGCCATCCTTCTGGTGGTTACATTCTGTAAAAATGCAATCCGCGTTGTTTATATAAAAATGACATAGCTTAATTGTTTGTTTGAAGTCCTAATGATCGAAGTTAAGTTGATAAATATACAAGTGAATATATACTGTTTACGAAGTATTCCATTAACTCTCTATGTTATAGGTAGGTACAGTATCTTCCGAGTTTCACGCACACTACTCTGTCATAGCCCAACCCTCCCGTAGCGACCTTAATTTCGTAATGAAATTCCTATATTCGCTTTAACCCATTCTTGGTTGCCGTACCAATTTGGGAACACTTAATAAATGAGGGTAGAAAAAAAAAGTATTGACACCAGCGGAAATATTATTACTCATTTGAGTAGTTACAAGTACAGTGATTTAATTTGCAATACTAAGTTTTAGCTATTATTCTTGATTTTGTGACAGTTAATTGCTGAATTTTGATATCAAGATAGACGTGGAGGTATGTATTGTTTTTTAAATATCATAATATGTAAACAAATATAAACAAGATAATTACTTATAAATATATAAAATTCAATATATAAATATTGTTTTGTACTATATTGCAGTAACATATAATAAAAATATAAGTTTTTATGACATTTTAAATATTACCGTGCCAATTCGGGTACAGTGGCCACAAGTGAACTAATATTATCTATATTTTTTCAGATTTTTAAAATGAGTCGTAGGCGTAGATACAGTGCTAGTAACAACTATGAAGGATTAGAAGAGGCCATATATTCCGTTCTAGAAGATAGTGACGGTTTGGAATATGATTTAGCTATAATTCCACCAGAACCAAGTGTTCTTACTGACGAAGAAGAAGGTTTCGATGACGATTTTCCACCTGATTTGCCGAAGGATGTTCCCGGAAATGTTGAGGTATTTGTTCGCAATATTGGTGTTTCTTCGGATTCAGAAAATAGCAGCGATGATGAGCCATTAGCTTCCAAGAGAGCCCGAATTAGTTCCAATGTAGCAAGTAACCACCCAATTAGACCAAGAACCTTCACATCGAATACTCCAGTTTGGCGTAAGTGTACCCCAAATTATACAAAGTCTTATACAGAAACTGACAGTCTAAAAGAAAACGAGAGCCGCATGAAAGAAGCTGTGAGAGATCTGTCTCCTGTTCAAATATTTGAAATGTTTTTTGATGATGAAGTATTTACCATGATTGCTGACTATAGTAACTTATATGCTAATCAAAATAATAGGCACAATTTTACTGTTACTGCTGGAGAGCTAAAGATTTTCTTTGGAATACTAATATTATCTGGTTATCACAAACTACCTAGAGAACGTATGTATTGGTCATTAGATGAGGATATCGGAGTCAATGCAGTGTCAAGCGCCATGTCCAGTAACCGATTTAGAGAAATAAAAAGAAACTTACATCTTGTCGATAACAACGATGCTCCAAATAATAACGACAAAATGTTCAAGGTACGAAAACTAGCGGATTTGCTTATGACAAAGTTCAACCAGTGGCATACTTTCCACGAAAATATTTCCATAGATGAATCCATGGTGAAGTACTACGGTCACCATTCGGCAAAACAATTTATTAGAGGGAAACCCGTACGATTTGGGTACAAGAACTGGGTAGCGGCTAGTGCTACGGGATATTGTTACAGTTTCGATATTTATTGTGGCAAATCTTCTTCTTCAAATACGGAACCTTTAGGTACTAGAGTTGTCAAAATGTTGCTCAATAAAATGATAACAGATCCTGGCAATCACAAAGCTTTTTTCGATAATTTTTTTACCAGCTACGATCTGCTAAATGATTTGCGCCAATTAGGTTATCGTGCTACAGGAACTATTCGTGATAACCGCACCAAGAAATGCCCATTGCCAAATGCTAAGGAAATGAAGAAAGGATCGAGAGGAGAATATGATCACAGATTCGATAAAAAAAATGAAGTGTTACTGGTTCGCTGGAAAGATAACAGCATTTGTACAATGGCAACTAATTATGATTCTCATGAGCCAGTAGGAACTGTAAAAAGATGGTCTGCAGAAAAAAAACAAAAGGTTGATATGAAGATCCCGTGCTTATTTCAAAATTATAATAAAAACATGGGTGGAGTTGATGAAATGGATCAATCCATTTCATTGTACAGAATTGGCATTCATGGTAAAAAATGGTGTTGGGTTTTATTTACCTACATGATTGATTTGGCCATATCAAATGCTTGGCGATTGCATGTACAATCCAGAGAAGAAGTCATGGACCAATTATTATTTCGGCGAAACATAGCCAGATTTTATCTAAATCAATCGCCCCAAAGACACTCTCCTCGTCCTTCGACATCTAATATAGATGGTTTGCAACTAGACGGCGCTGATCATGTTCCTGAAAAGCTGCCCAAACGAGTACGCTGTGTAATCTGCCACAATAGAAGCCGCTGGGGCTGCAAAAAGTGCAAGAAAACATTGTGCATTCAAAAAACTTGCTTTATAAATTATCACTCTTAAGTGGCCAGTGTGCCATTTTGGGTACACCCCCATAAAAACCAAAATATATAATTTTTCGTTTTTTTTTTCACTTTCTAGTATTTTTTTGTAACCCTTATTTTTGATAAATAAAACAAAATTTATGTAAATCCTTGTAGTTTTCCTTTGGCCACTAATGGGTTAAATTTAATATTCCTACAAGTAGCAAGCTCGTAGTCTAAAGACGTTTCCATGTAGCAGTTGTTTAGTGCATGGAGCGAAGTAGAAACCGAGCAGCGAGTATTTAGTTGCAGCATTTTCCCATTAGAAACTTCTGCAAGAATTGCTGGTCCCTAAGCACCTATTTTCTTGCGCTTCAACTGAATGTTCCCGAGTGGTACTTCAATCGGGAATATATCTTTTTTTTTCTTTCTTATGTCACAGTGATTACGAATAACAAGCATAATATTTACAAACATATTCATTCCATTATGTCGAGCTACTATAAAAAAAATTGTACTTTTATCAATAATTGCAATTACGACGTAAACTGTATATAATTGCAATTTATGATTGTATAGCTTACGATATAATATAAGTAGTACTCAAAGAATATTTAGAAAATGGTGAGGATTCCTTAATTCGCACTCTCAGCGATTCAAACTCCTGATGCAAAAGTCAGTTCTGATCTATTCCAAGTCGGTTAACACTTGGAAAATGATTTCTACCTACATAGCCTCAGATCAATAAAAATACGTGAGATCAGATCGCAAGAGGAAGAGTATGCGGCCGTAAGCTTCGGCGCTACCCGTGTCCCTGCAGCTTGCTGCCTATTGGCGACACAGTAGGGTTTAGTGGGTATGCTCTCCCTTTTGGGAGGTGTGAGTCCACACACCATGTCGTCTCTCCCCGGAGGTGGCACGAAGGTGCCTAATGCATTCTCCTCTAAAAAAAATGGTCACAACTGAGTTTTGAGAACCTAATAAATTAAGACAAACATATCTACGAACACAAAACAAAAGCCTCAGCAGTGCACCTCCTTTCTTTATTGATTCCGGCACTTCTAGAGTACCGCCAGCTTGCCACACTGGTTTCCAAAGTGGTTGAATATTTTACTACAAGCACGGAAGTTTCTTACTAAGTCCGAGTAGTGCCTGCTTATATTAACTAAAAGCCAAAATCACCGTATTTACGAATAATAACTCAAATAATGCTATGTGTATACAACTAGATAGTAGGTTTTCTATACTAAGAACTAGAAATATATATCACAGATGATAAATAATATAGAAGAGTTTATCGAAGAGTATACATTTCCTGTTTTTAGACAAGGGTACAATAGTGTTATTATGACTTCGTATACTTTGAAACCATACCAATGTATTGAAGTATTATGAGCTTAGAGCAATACCAGATTTTAATTTATGCATAAAATGCAGATTAATGGTAATCAGTCAGTATCATTTGACTATTACAGTCACTGAAGTGGTATGATATTGGATCCATTTTAGGGTCCAAAAGACAAAATAGGATAAAATGCTGGAAAGTTCGACGTCGGCTTTTCTCGCATGATGTTAAGCAAAAAAGAAGCAAAGTCGCTGCGGTAAAACCGTTGAACGGATTTCATTCCGAATATATTGCACTATGTTTATAAAAAAAACAGTAGAATCCTAATGTGATCTATCTTATATCTCAAAACAATTTCGGGTTTACTTGTTATGGACTTAGTTTGATAACAAAATCTGTAAGAAATCCCTAGAAATGTTTTCGTGGAAAGGTTTCGTATAAAGGTCGCTCTCTATATGGGCGTTAAGTGAAGTTAAATGTGTAGTAAAGTGAAAAAGGCTACCTTAAGCCACATATTACTTAGTGGGTACTAAGATCTAGACCCGCATTATTGGATCTTGCTATATTGAGTATTGACATCCCGTGGGAGACCAGTTAAGTTCTTATTTACTCGTACATCGCCTTTCTAGACAAAGATATAGTGTTATTTGAAAAAAATAAGGCAGTATTTTAGCTCTATATTAAAAGTATTGATTGATTCTTTTATGAATAGTAGCTACCGGAGTAGAGGTACTGTGTAATATTATTATAAGTGGGTACTTTTTGCTTGTTAAAAATATGTCTATCGATCTAATTGATGTCAAAATTAAGATCTAACAATTAATTATATTATAAACATTGTGGATGCAATAAAGTGCATCATGCATGTGTATGTGTCATTGTAAGTCATGGAAAGACGATTTCGTGAAACATTTTATTCCATAGGTACCGTATTGCTCATCACCTTCTTGAGTTTGATCTTATGGAGTAGGGTATGATATAGATATATATATTTATTATAAGTACCTGGTATTTAACAGTATATTGATTTAAATTAATATAAAATCATTATAGTAGGTATATAGTACAGTACTTCTCCGTTCAGCAGATGTCCTCTACCTAAAGGTTGTCTGAAAGAGATCGCTTAGCAATAAGACCGTCTATATTGTACAACAATGTGTCTAATATACCTACCTTCTCTTTCTTGTAAATGTATTTTTTTTGTGCAAAGATAACATCTATCTATGTATATAAAATGTTTGTGAAATAAAGAATGAGAATTCTGTCTACACAAAAGTGTATTTCTTATAAATATTCTCCGCCGGTAGATTTCAAATTCCAGTTCTCGCCGCGCAAAATATCTAACAAAATAAAGTCTGCGAATAATTTAACTCGAGTTGGTAACCTCGCATCCGGTCAATTTGACTGAAGTATGTTTACGTTGTAGGTACGAGTATACAGCAGCCGAGCCTATTTATTACAAAATTCACCACCGACCCTTTCAAGAGCCGAGCAACTTTGTTTATGGATGATCGATGGACCGCAATGCTGGTGCTATCGAAAATTGACGTCAAACTTGTTCGGCCCAAAAGCTTTTTATGAACAAATTTCGGTACAGTCAAAACAGAATTATGTACGTATCCTTTCAGCATTAACAAACCGTTTAGCGCTTATTACTGTTGCTGACTACCCGTTTTTAGGATATTATTTTGCATTTAGTTTACATATTTTAGCATTAATAAATAATTACTGCTACATTTTGTGACCGCACTCATATACAAATGCTTTAACGCGAACACGTTAATTATATTTAGTTGACTTTCATTCTAATATGTTTTTACTGGATAAAAATATTAATATGATTGTGGTCTACGTATGCATAGGCAAGCTGTTATGGATTTTGACATTTACTAAATTTTTCTTGTAAAGAATTGTATCAAAACAATAAGTATAACGTTTAAAAAATTTGTTCAGTTTAATTTACTTGCATGCTGCAAATATTATAATCTGCTGCAAATAATTCATAATCATCTTTGGTCTGTTTGGATCTAGGTCTTAGTCTTTCTTTTATGTGAATTATGTTCCAATGGTTTTCTTTTGCACAATATACGTAGGTACTTATCTTACGACAACCAAATCAGAAAATACTTTTCTTATTAGGACTTAGGAAATCTAACTCTGTACTGTAGATCCGGATTAATCTTACTCAAAAAAAACATTTCTTAATCGTAAACATTTTTGTAGTCGGTGTCATCATTATCATCAGCATAACGCAGTCCACTGCTGTACATAGCCTCTCCAGACACTGCTGTTTGCCACTTTAGACAGACACCAGTCGGTGTATTTATGGCCAAAATAGTAACCGCTATTACTGAGGCGGTAACTGACAAGTGATTGATTTGGCTACTTGTCAATTGGGCCTCTCTTACTCTAGCCATCAGGCGACGAGAAACTATGCTATGCTACTATAAAAAAATCGAGAAATAATAAAAAAGGTAGGTAACCGGGTTAGCAATGCGCTTTTCGAGCCAGTCGCCTTTTCGCAGAGACCAATGATTTGATTTGATTCGTTTACCTTCGTCCGCGGCGCCGAGAGCACTAGAATTTAACGAGTCTTGCTCGACCAACTATGTAAGTGAATTTTCAGTTGCAAGTTTTAATTGTTACTTCTTCTGACGTCGGCATACTTTGGTTCCTCGCCATGCTTAATTGTATTTTGGGGGTATTTTTAATTGTTGTAAAATTGTCATAATTGGTATTATTTTATTTACTCTGCTTTTTTAAATGACAATAACGACATCACGGCAGCGGTATCCGGTCTTAATGTCTTGTGTTTTGTCTATTAGAATTAATATGCATTTTTTATGTAAAGTTTACCAGCAGGCTCGAAATATAAGTGACAAATTTTAGAATCGCTATTTGAATTGATTAGTATTAAATAAATATTTTTTCCAGACGATGTCGTGTTAACACCTGCTCCTAAACTATATTTTCCTATGTATTCATCAGTGCCAGATATTGACTATGATTTACGCTGTCACACAGATCAGCCGAACTCATTAATAATTAGGATCCCAACTAAAAATACTCGGAACTAAGTTTTGATAAAGTTCCTCTGACAATGTGGGTTTGCAAACAAATCATTGTATAAACTCGAAGTCAATAAATAAAAAGTTTCCACAGTAAATTATCGCTTGTAAACAATATTATGGAATGAATAAGAATAGGTGGAACGTGGAACTAACGTCGAGGATCCTGCACCTTTAGTTCGCAAGTATGATTTACGTCGTTATTTTCATGCAAGAATTTTCCGAGGATAAACAGACAGCCAAGACCGTACCTACTTATAAGTTCGATACAGAAGTTTCGGATCTTATACGATATGATATAGCTACGCCGACACATGACAACGAATTCTTGTGAGATATGATGACCTATACTGGTCATTACTATCATCATCAGCCTTCACAGCCATCCACAGCATCCCCAATTTACCTAGGAACTACGACAAAACTACGGCAAGTTCTACAGAGTTCCAAAGCTTGGCCGTCCGCATTATTAATATGCGAGTATTAAATAACACACTCCACAATGCAGCCGATGAAAGACCGAAAGTGATGTTATTGACTTTCTACTAAAAAACGATTAATTAAAAATTGTTTTTTTTTTGTTTATTCATTTATTTGGTTATAGATTAATATGGTGAGGATATTAATCTTATTTAGATGTAATTAAGACTAGTTTTAAGTGTAGAGTTTAGCGGGCACGTGTCGGAATATGTTACTATTATAATGAACTTTTTTACAGTAAAGTGTCATGACGATCCCGAAACTTCCACTACGTCCCAGTGAAAGGGCCCCCTGTTCTCGTCGTAGGTAGTAAGCTTCTTTGATTTCATTGCGGAAACCTATTCTTGTCTTAGCGATTTTGAATAAATATTGGTTTTATTATCGTATAGGAAAACTATTGAAATACAATTGTTGTGGGAATAATATAATGTGGATGTGAACAACGTGACATTTTTATTGCGCGAAGGCTGCATCAAATTACTTGTACAATACATAATTAATTATTGCTGGCTATCTATCTTGCTGATAGAAGTAAGTCCTACAATATTATAGAACAGAGGAAAATGTGAGAAACTGATGCAATCTCCTTTATATCCTCTCGTCAACAGCTCATATATCTCCCGTGGGGCTCGAGCCTAAACTGGGGAGATAAGAACTTGGTCAACCACGATGGGCAAGTGCAAGTTGGTCGACATCACACAAGCTTAGAAGACGACTAACTGCTAAGGGCATATCAGGAAACGAGCAGCAGCATTTACCTGGGCACAAATAAAACCTACGGCGAACACCAATTCGAAACCTGGCAAGCGTTGCGACTAAGGCAAAGTCCCCTAGATGTCAAATTACATTGGGGCAGGCCTATGACTATGTCCAACAATGCACGTTTATAGGCCGAACTTTAGAATTTCTTCAAAGTTGTGCAGGTTTCCTCCCAATGTTTCTCTTTATCGTAAGAACACGTTCGAATAAACATTAATATTAATAACACATAATGACTGCGTAACCAACTTTCCGCATGGAATTATACGGTCTTAACGACTATGCCAACAAACCTCTAAGGACTTCAACAAAAGAGGTTATCAACCTCTGATCTGTCCCACAAGGCAATTATAGCTCAGAAGCCATACACTTTAATTTTTCCCTCATCTTCTGTTAAGTCGCGAAACTTCAGAAAGCGCGAGGTTATCGACCCTTCATAATTTTTCCACAAACTTTAAAACAGCCAAGCGTCGGGATGTTAATCTCGCTAAACTGCCCTTTGTCTCCGCGGTTTCGTTCTCACTGTGTGTGACAGAGGGTGCGTGATAACGGAAGATTTACCGTCGAGGTGAACCAGGACGCGACGAGCTCGTTACGGGTATAATAAGCATCTCTTTGGCATGATATTAATTTTGGAAAAGAAATTGGATGAGTAGCTAAACGGTCTGATGATGTAAGAGGAATGAGATAACGTATTTTCGGGATGGTAGAGTAACGTGCAAAAATAATTATTTTAGTATTTTTGTTTTGTCAATAACCTTCGGACCGATCGCTTATCAGGTCAGGTGGAGTGAGGTCATCCTGAATGCTATTCTAAAAAAAACAACTAATCATATCTGGTCTCATCGTTCAGTGTTTTGTGTTAAACTACCAAGGGTTAGTTCTTAAGTTATATCCATATTTTGTTTTATGACCTCGGCGGATATTTATTTTCTTTTGGGAACGTACTATTTAAATAAAAAAGTTCTGGATTCGATTCGACTTGTAATCGGTTTAACAATAAAAATAATGTTTTCAGGAATGCATCCTGAATTAAATATATCTGAAATCACCATCTGGTAGTCATGAAACAAATTCTTAGTTTAATATAAATCCAGGGCACATCATTCATCAACATTATTATCAGTCCTTTATAAAAATTAAACATTTCGTTTGCATTAATGAATACCGTTTAAATATTACACAATAGGAAATTCTAAGTATTAATTATTAGCTATACGATTTATACAAATTTCTACAAGTAAATCAAAGCCCAGTTAAATTATCAAATCCGTATCTAGATTCCCAGAATTTCCGAGCCAATTTTGAAAAGTTTGCGATTTACTCGACTACTCGCAAACCTCTGTAGAGGTCACTACTCCCTACATTCAAAACTGTTCTTCAACTCAAATTGCCATATTGCCAACTAAAGTTTTGCGGCGGACATTCTTTTTTTATTATCGTTTGCACAAAGCACATGGTTCTTCCCTTCCAACAATATGAAATCCTTTAAACGAAGCGTGAAAAAGCAACACGTGCGCCAACATGGCGGCGGCACCTGACTGGAAACGAAGGTTTTACGTCCGTTGTCGCAACGCCTTGGGTTATCTTTTTAGCTTTGCGTCGAGCGAAAAAAGCCATTGTATTGTGAAATTTATTTTAGATAGTAACGCAAAATAGTCGTTTTCTTCTGGGCCTTGGGCCTTTCTTTCGCTTTCCATCACCGCAGCAACGGACTTGTAACCAAATAGTATAAGAACCCGCTCTTCACTGAGATGTTTATTTGATAAAACTTATTTTTTTCGCCGCCACTCGGAAAACATGCGTCAACTTTTGCATCTGTATTCCAGAATGGCATAGAAAAAGCATACTTTATTCATGCATGCATATGGGGCGTCCATACATAATCTGCGCCGCGATGATAACAGAAGATACACTGTGCTGTGATTCATGACGACAGGCCGAGCTCGTTAGCCGCCGCGTGACACATTCGGGCCTCGAGTGTCGTTACAGCTTTGCTAGCTCGGTTATTAGACATTACAGTTTCACCACGCTAATCGTCTGGCCGGGAAATTCTTGTGAATTAACGTTTAAATCGCCTGTAGATACAATTTACTTGGTACGTTTATTCCTCAGTGAAATCGATTTTTAAGTAAAGAATGAAAGACTACAAGCGTTTAATGACTATAGAATACAGGGAACGTTTATCCAAAATTTTGTATTGGTTATTTCGTGTACACTCATGAAATGCACAATACATATTTTGAATGAAACCAACGTATCAACTCTTATACGGATTTTTGTAGGTACATTTGCAGTTAGAAGCAAACAGACCTTATATGTATAACTTTCAATGATTTACTACCGATTTTCTTTTGTATTTACAAGAAATTCACAAAACCGAAGCAGATCCGTAAAGCTAATAGATATAAGCATATTATATCATAAATTTCACAATTTGTACTCATGTGTTGCACAACAGCAAGAAAAAAAAAGTTAAAATAACCACAATAAAAGGTGTCATATGATACCAAACCGGAATAATGTTACCAACGGACTAAATAAGCTGGCAAACTTCACAAAATAAGCACAGTTTCGCAGCCTCAGCAACACAGGGTACATGTATTAAAAGTTACAATCATCTTGAACGGATTCTCCAAGTTTAGATTAGTTTCCGCACCATATCATTAATCTTTCCGAGTGCCTTCTTCATAGGTTGCGCTTGCAAATGCATGCTATTTACGTAACGAGATGTCCTCGCTTTGTTATAGTTGTGTTTCAAATATATTTTGGTGATTTGGTCTACCGTGCGGTTTTAGTGAAGCCTTTAGTTTTCAACGTACACCGTTGTCGGTGTTTCAGTCAGTTTGGCCTAGAATAGTTCATGCTTAAATCAACTATACATACGTCTATTTATAAAGTAAGTGTAGGTATATTCAAAATTGCAATCTGACTGAATCTAATCTGACAAAATATTGCTAACTGATAAAAAGATTTCATATTGACGTTGCGGTCAATATGGTTTTTTAAAGGTAAGCAATTTTTTTAAAGTTCTCCATATCTATGAAGTTAATTTCATTTAAAAATGTACACATATTATTGCGAACTGGAATTTGTACCTTTAAATAACCATATAACATGGGTCGGTATCTCTATATCACGAGAATAAAGCATGACCTATTCATCTGTTGCTAGTCCATTCATCATTCCAAAATGATTATTAGCCAAGTATGGTACATAGGTACATAACAAAGACCAGCATTATGACATACAAGCCTTACCAAACTTGGGTACCTCGCTAACTTTGCCTTAATTCACCAGAAACTGCAGCGGGAGTACAGTGAGCGACAACTAATTAATACACTTTGGACTTTGTACTACTCTAAGTCTTAAGACGTAAGGACGCTTATTGCAATTGTTCAGTTTGTGATGTGGTGTTTCGGTACGCTAAGTGCGGCCATACACGGATTGCAGGCAGGTCGCGGCTTCAAGCAGTCGGTCTCAACGCGCGTGATCTATAGAAGGGGTGGCGTTTGCTCGAGCGGTCGTGTACGGCAGCGTATAAATGACTATAGTTCACCGCGCGGTCTCAGCTTGATGCACTCGGTTCTCAACTACTTGAAGCAGTCCGTGTACGGCCGCACTAAGCTTCCGTAATCCAACGCCAAACTTTGTGGTATATGACCGGACGCAAGCGCAGGCGCTTCCGGGTGGCGTTCGTCCGCCACCACTCGTCCTGTTGGATGTACGGCTCCCCCTCGTCTGACCTGTCACCTACCGACTCATATCTGGCTTATTTACTCGCTCGCCAAATGCACTTGCTAAGTTTGAGGGGTTTATGTTGCGTAACTTACCAACTCAGAGGAAATTAACATAATAACTAGACGGTTTGAAAAATATAGTACCTAGTCGTCTGATGTTTTGAATTGCGCTACTCGAGATTAATGCTTTAAACTTTCGTGAGTACTGATTGAACTGACCTCTAGAAAACTCCAGCATACTTAGACTTTTGACTTTGTTCAACACCTCCAGCCAAGAGAAAGTGCCTGATCCGGTCAAACCGGCACACCGGGGAGCACTAGATTTGTATGGGAAGTGCCTCGCCGTGACTCGAGAAAACACCAGCATAGAAAACAAAATGTCTAATGATTAAAAATCTTCTCTTCTTTACCAGGGCTGTCTCCCAGAATAACCAAATACAAGCCAATATAAAAAAGATCATTATACGAATTGAGCCCGAATATAGTCTGGAACCATTACACCTTCCACCCTACTTGCTTACAGCAAACGCAACTAAGGTCAATCAATTGGAAAGTTGTTCAAAAATAACACCATAAATTCTCATTGGATTTTTCAGACTCAAGTTGAATATTTAAACTCGAAGCAATTTAGTTGAGTAAGTTTCTCCAGAAATCTCCACAACGCAACGAGGACACTTTACAAAGATGTCGGCTTCATAAATCATTCATCTTATTTTAAAGGTTTAATAAACTAAAGAATTTTGTCATTAGCCACGATCGTTAGTCAAAACTTGAACATCAAATAACTCAAATTTAGTATAAGTATTTATAATAGAAAGGTACTTAGTAACATTAAAATCTTTTGATCGGCATAACTGCGTAGTTAGAACCAAGTTTTGCAAAATGAAATAGAATTTATAGGTACCTACTACATTTAAACGGTATTTTCTCCTTTGACCCGGCAAACTTGATTCCGCCCTGGAATCGATGATTGTATTAGCTTAATACTTATCTATACAGTTTAAGGAAAGAAAGGTCCAACCCAATATACCAATAGAATCTTCTTCCGGCGGTTTAATTTCATTTTTTAACCGACTTCGAAAAAAGGAGGAGGTTCTCAATTCGTCTGTATGTATAATATTTTTTTTTTTTTTTTATGTTTGTTCACCGATATTTCCGTCAATTATGGATGGATTTCAAAAATTTTTCGACAGTTCGACAGAGGACACTTCCGAGGTGGTCCCATTATCACCAAGTCAGGATCTGATGATGGGATCCTGGAGAAATTGAGGGCAACAACCGAAAATTGTATGCTCATATGGTGTTTTTGTTACGTAATCATATTTTACTCAGGTATATGCTTCCAGGCGTCAACATCTGGTGCTGATAATGAAGCCACATAACTCCTTAACGGTTAGGAGTTAGGAGACAGTACTGACATTGGTCGATATTAAACTAGGTAGTAGTATGTACCTACTTATGCAGGGCTAATAGGGCAGGTGATTTGGTAAGTGATATGCTTGATTCTAGATCGCAAAGTCTTCACTTGACTTACAGCAATTTTTTTCATTTCTAAGTAAAACTCTTAAGGACAATAAATTAGCCTTTATTTAAGGTCACAGCACATTAACGCAACTAAAAATAGAGAAATAAAATTATTTTTAAAAAAAAATTAAACCGACTTCAAAAAAAAACACAAACTACCAAAACTAAAAAGCGATAAATAACGTAAGTAATTCTATCCTTAATACATAATTATTTAAATATTACAATTATCACTTATTTTTGAAGTCGGTGCCAGCCAACAAATAAATGTATATTGTCGTGTGGATTTGCCGGCCGCGCGCGTCATACAACAACAGTCTACGTTAGGTACCAAAAGATGGCACCGACTTCAAAAATAAGTGATAATTGTAATATTTAAATAATTATGTATTAAGGATAGAATTACTTACGTTATTTATCGCTTTTTAGTTTTGGTAGTTTGTGTTTTTTTTTGAAGTCGGTTTAATTTTTTTTTAAAAATAATTTAGCATATTAGGTACATTTTTTTTGCAAAACAATCTTATAATTGCTATAGAAACCATTAGTTGTAGTTTATTTAATGGTGAACATTATTTATGGTATCGTGACCACTTTTCAAATCTGCTAAATATTACTCTTTTCTTAGCTATGTACTAATTAACATATAAATTTATTAACTTGATTTTGCAGCTGATGTTAAAAGAAGATTAGTATCACTACATAGTCGCTTTTGTTATCTGTCTGTATGTCCTTATGTATGCTTATATCTTTAAAAATACGCAACGGGTTTTGATGCGTTTTTTTTAATAGATAGGATTTTAGGATTCAAGAGGAAGGTTTATGTGTATAATATACGCATACTCGTATAAGTAGTATCTCACCCGTGCGAAGCCTGGGCGGGTCGCTAGTTTGTATATAATTAGTAAGTATAAATGTTTTATTACACAAAGATAAATTATCCCACTCCAACCATTTGGAAACATTGAAACCAGGCGTTGCGTAATACCACCGATCAATAGATTGGCTACTGCTTTATTCGAATAATGTGCAGTACAAATTGGTCTGCGGCAACCATTGAACCGAAACGGTTCCGTAGTCATTAGGCTGACCGCCGAATGACCACTTGCACAGTACCTACCGCAGTGTACGAACTGCAGTGAGTGAAACTAAAGATCGCATAGTTACTGTCAGAGATTCAACATTCTGTCGTATAGTACCTACCGCAATGCATGAACAATTGCAGTGAGTTTTCACTCACTGACAAACATCGGATATTAGATAAATAGATACTAACAGACATTTCAACTTTACGGAATGTATGACCAGTCCGTCTATCCAGAACATTCCAGAAACGGAAATGACGTTTTTATTTTCGTCTTTATTATTGACGTCATCATTGGCTTTTGCTAAACTCGTAAGTGGTCGTGGTTCAAATAGATGTATTCATCGACGTATTGTACCAACTGCCCACCTACTTCAACATTTTCTCGGATACTATTGGTCATTATCAAAGTATTTGACCAGTTCATCTTCAGTCCAATCTCAAGGCAAGGCAAAGTCCCAAATAATAAAAATAAATTCTCAATACCAATATGCGGTGACCGCTGTTAGTCTCACAATTATACATTTGAAATTGCACTCTTGTTATTTACTTAATTCTGATTGTAAAACCGTTTGTTGACCATAAAAAAAACTTCTCATGATTTTTCCTGATAATTATCAGGACGATAACAAACCAGCAAGTAAGCCGTTTATGGTTAAACCAAATTCCTCTCTGCTATTTATTCCATTGTGCCATTAGTTTAGCCACCAACTGGCCAATGTACCGTTTGTAACAAAATTACATTGTTAATTCATTACTTCGAGCATAGGGGTCCGAAAGAAGGGTCGCTTAATTTATGTCATTATACAAATAGAATCCATTAAAATGGGCACAATGGCGCACCGTACAGCTCGTGGATGCAATTTGAAACGGACACTGAAAAGGAATGGGATAAAGTGGCAAAGTGGGATGGATTAAATTTGCAGTAAAGTGCTCACACAATGTTTCATGTGGACCCGAAAAGAAAACTGCAAAGAAGTCGTTGTTCGTCGTGAAAGATAAACCAACACTACTTATAGAGAATAGGACACTGAATTGCCCTTTAATTCGAAATCGTATATAACTGTGTGAACTACCAATCAGTTTTGAATTACATATAAACATTTTGCTCAAATGGAGAAGCAATGCAACTGATTTCGAAGGACAATTACAATGAAAGAGTATATCTAATATTACCGGAACACCTTGAAGGCTTAACCGATTAACATTCAGTCAATGAGGGCTACCGTTTTTGTAATCACCAGAGTGCGCCACTGTATAGTGAGGTCTTCGGGCATAGCTGTTAAGGTTTGTTTTATGCATGTGATGACTGTTTGTTCGTTATAAGCAGATGGACATAAGTTTCCGAAAGGCAAAACTGTTTGTTAACGGTTAATAAACAAACCAGTGAACTAACTTTTCTTTCAGACCGCTAATTTTTACACCTCATTTTCTCGGCTCCGCTTTTAAAGCGCAGACAATCATTGAGCCGTGTCTTATATTTTCCAAAATTAATGCCAGCTATGCCGAAATTGCACAAAATCATTTAATTTTCCGAAATGAACTCGTTTAACCCACATAACCTATGTAATTTGACATTTCGGATACCTCACGCTACACTACGAGTAGAACCTCTGGTGGCGAATTCACACGCGATAGCCCTCCTTGACAAGCAATTCGTGACGTCAAAATCCATATGGACTTAAGTCCATACAGAATATAAGTATGAAGCAATTATGTTTTAAGAGCTACATAAAAGCAAGTATATCAATTGATTTCGCAGTATACATTCCTATATCAGACAACAATAATTGAATGCATTTTTCGGTACAAAAATAAATAGAGATCGACTCAACTTGCTTACCCAAAATACTCTTAACTTTTCCTCCAAAAAACTCCAGTTCACAACTCCCTAAGCGCAATCATGGCCTGATAATCTGCCTCGGTCGGAGTGCAGTGATTTGCTGCTCGCTAAATACCGTTGCGAATGGTCCGCAATTTACTTTGCTTGTACGACATCAAAGCATCTGAGCTGAACTAAGTCTGTAATTGCGACAGCATCATTCGGGACACTCCTGAATGTACGGCAACAGCCACTTAAGTTAAGTATCACCTAAGCAACAAATAGGAGATTCTTTGACATTAGTAAAATAACATACAGTGCTATCTAAATTCCGCTGAAAGGGTTTCTTAACTTAAATAGTTGGTGTAAATAGGCATTTCATGTAACAATATTCGGCCTCAATGGCGTAATGTTTAGAGCATTAAGTAAGTGTGAACGTTCTGATCGTTCTGGGTTCGATTTCCGGTCCGAGTCAATTTAGAAAGTGAGCTTTCCTAGATTGTCCCGAGACATGATCTGGTAAGGTAACCATACTATAAAGGTAAACCTTAATTTGACACCAGCTGGTTTTTATCATCACGCCTAGTAGCACGATTAACAATAATGTTGCTTTAATTATTATTAATTGTAAGGGAGCGGCCTATCATCTTTTCGCTCCAAGCCAACCTCACCTGCCCGTGGTGCATCCTGCCGAACAACAAACGAGGCGCTGGCAACTGACTGGTGGCGGTATAACCATCACAATTGAAGGCGTAGTTAAGTACCACAGGCCGATGACTGGCAGCAGCGTCACTGGAGCGAGAAGCTACGTCCTGCGATCGCCAACCCGCCTGCCCAGCGTGGCGATTATGGGCATATCCTCCAGATGTTTGCCCTGAGTGGCGAGCAGCTGGAGAGGCCTATGTCCAGCAGTGGACTGCAATAGGCTGGTGATGATGGTGATGAATTGTAAGTATGTACTTTGTATTGACGTATGCATCCCTTTAATAAGTCACTTATTAAGTGAATGCATAAATCACTTTTAAACCTAACCTTTTAACATTTTAGTAAATAAATTAGAAGCAGTTTGATGCTATTGCCACTAAATCCCAAGTTATTCCGAGTGGCAAGATAAGTAAACGGCAGATTACACCTTGTCATGAATCTTGTACTTATCTCGGGACTAAAAGCCTTTAAGCCACATATAAAGTGTATCAAATTTTAGAGCGAAGTGTCTAGCCGAAACATAAACCTAAGTGGTGGATGAGATTACATCGACGAACCCTTTGAACCTCGCACATCGGGTACACTTTATAGGCAAACTACATATTAGTCCCAATCAAATATGAGGCTTTGTTGGAAAATATACGCGGCTTCTCTAAAACAATAGTATGACTTGTAATAAACACATTAAGCGTAAAATGTTTGTATTATTGTTTTGTTTTGATACATGGTATTATATGGCAACAAACTGCGTGTAAGAGTAATATGTAGGTATATAACATAACATTGCTTATTTTACACCTATGGTAAAACATAGAGGCCTTCTATAATCCTGTCCATTTTTCATAATCCTTAACATTTGAAAATAGAGCAACGGCTCAGAAGAATGAAGCTTGACAAACCAAGATCATACAATAATATATTTTATTCTTCTACATCATAGTATTATCTTCGGGAACTTCGCTCTTCCAGCAACTCTCCCCTAGCCCGCCAGTAGTCGCGCATGGGTCGAAAAGACCCAGAGGTGCAGAATTTGATCCGTAATTCCTATAATATTACTTTTTTTACCTTGTCGCGCTAGATACCTTCAAGTGACTATATTGTGAGCTCGTACCTCCTACCTCGGCCATTTTGCCTGCGGCGTTTGAACAGGATGGACGTTTCAAGTGAGTATGGGTCGTTTAGACCCTTAGGCGACGGTTCATGTAAGTGTTTTTTGTTAATTTTAAAAATATGAATTATTATTATAATTGATCACAGAATGTCTCGTATGCGATTAGATGCCGTGATCATTGAATAAATATTATATGAAGATGAAAACGAAGGAGAAAAATGATCGGAAATCGAAGATTACTTAGAAATGGATGAACATGATTCTAATTCTTGTCAAAGTTCGGAAGAGGAATCTACTGAGTTTTTATCTTCAAAGTTTTTACCTGCATCAGATAATTTATTTCTCAGAAGAACTGATCTAAATGATACATACCAAAAATTTGTCTAATCCAAAATTGATAATTTTATAGGACTTTTTTGTCATAAATTTTGAAGCTGACTGTTATAAAACTATGATAGTCTAATTGTTTATAAGTTTTTTTTTTATACGAAGATACTCCGATACTGTTATATAAACATAATTACAGTAGTTGAATATTGATAAAAATTAATAATTTCTTATGTTTTCTAAAGTGAAATGTTAAAAGTAACTATTTCCTAGCACATTTTTAGTAGTATAGATAAAGTTGATTGTACAAGTAAAACAAATTAAAGTGTCAAATTACATTACTTGTTTTATTGTTAAATTTATAACAAATACATTACTTTATCAAAAAATATATGTCTTGTGATTTAAATCATCCATTTTATATTTGGGTCTTATCGACCCGTACGCGACTGTTGGTGTCCCAAATTGAAGCGCGAGTACTGGCGGGCTAGCCATTCCTTTACACCACTCGAGCTTCGTCTCCAACTCCTTTTATGTGCAGGCGGTCAGACTCTGGAACGGACTACCCAAAAACATTCGTAGTGCTTCGAGCAGGGCATCATTCAAAGTAAAGCTCTAAAAATATTATTGGCTCCAACATTTTGCCTTATTAAACACTGTCAATGAAGGTGTTTCAAATGAAATATCCGATAGATGGCATTTATGTAGGCCTGCGGTATAATTATCCTGTGATTGGCCAGTTGCTATGTAAATGTCAGTGCAATGTCACTTATGTGGTGGCATCTTTTTCGAGGATCGAGGATTTCTTTTTCCAGAAAACTTTTATTAGTCGCGTCTCAGTCCTCTCGGCTACCAAAACATAGGCAACAATAGAGCAAGGAGACCAAGCGACCAAGTACATAAGTTGCGTAGACCCAGTCGCCAGCTACCAGTTCGCAATGCGTAAAGCTTAAAAGTAGCCTGTTTGGTAGCATGCCATTTTATAGCTGCATACAGGCATAATATATTATGCACTCAGCGGGTACAGCGTATTAGCATACACGGAAGCGTGTAGTGAAACCAAATGCTAACTAACCGGGTAGACCATTTCGGCTATAGAACAAACAAGCTTAATGGCTTCTGTCTGATGCTACATTATATAGGCTTCCTAATACCTAAAATAAACTAAACGTGAAATGATTACGGAACTAGCTCGAATTCGTGTCGAGTTTATTAAATTGTATAAAATTTGTTGTTTATTTTTTTGTTTGTTGCTGCACATAAAAAGCGTGTGCGCCGAATGGTTCTTTTTTTTTCTAAATTACTACGATGCCAAGGGCCTTGACATCATTCCCGGACCGAGATGAGTGCGCTATGGTGTATATAGATATTAGATAGCTACTGCAATACAAACTGACATGGATTTGGGCTTATATACGTTCCCACAACCTGGTTATTTTAAAGTATTCTGAGGTCACCTAATCAAAATACTTATTGCAAATACCACCCGTAAGCTATGCATCAAAGTTACCTATGAAAGTGTTGCCACAGTGACTTGCACAATGCTGTATACAATAATAAATAATCGACATAGTTGGCTACTTCAGAAAAATTTCACACTGACTCGTCCCTGCACCTACTATTTATCTGCTGGATAGAATGTAAACAGTAATAGTAGTACCTAAGTATAAAATGATTATTATTCAATTAAACTAATCGATTAATAAACTGCAGCACTCGTGGTACAAACATAAACATGCTATCATTTAACTCGTATTATGTGAACAAAATGTAAACAACTCAGTTCTCTTCCATTTGCCCGAATTCGGCGGGAATTATGCCCACTTTTGCATAAAGTTTCGTGCTTACTCGCAACAAATTACTCTCCTTCGAGGGAAAACTGGGGATGTGCGTGCATTAATGAACTCTCGAACAATGTGAGAATTTATTTTATCAATACAATATTGAAAGAGACAATTGAGTTATTTGTAGGAGCCACAAAGTTGTAATGTCTTTGGAGCTGTCTAAAATGAGCGAAACAATTTGCCATTTCATTTGAATATTGAATATGTTGATACGGTAAAAGCATCATCATATGAATTGCTTTAGCCACATACTTTGGACTTTGTACCCCATTTAAATAGAACAACATAAGAGATGTATGTTGGTATTTTGGTTGATATCTACCTGTGGTATCTACATACTCGTACATAAACAAGATCCATCCCAATCCATCTGAATTCATTCCAAAACTTGTGTTGAAGATGAAAATAATGCTAAACATTGACATACACCTAACTAGCAGCCCGCTCCTCGATTCGCTTCGAATAAATCAATAATTTCAGCTAAACATTTCATACAGTAGTTGCAAAAATTAGGCGGACTTATCGTTATAAGCGAATTAAACAAAAAATATCGCTATTTGAAAATGCACTCATAATGTGCCTATCTGTAATTGTATTTTTTTTTATAAAATGGTAAGTAGAGGTAACTTTGCCTTCATAATATACTATTTCTAGCATAATTGATAAATAATCCGACAAACATTTAAAAAGCGTAATGTAAGTTCGTCATTGCAAATACCCAAAATAAAAATTCCTGTTCAAACATTAACACCGTAACGATATTTTCAGGAGAGCGGGTAAAATAAACAAAAAAAACTTCATAATTTTCCGATATCACGATTTTGTGTCGCAATATTTTACTCATAATCGAAGTTGCCTTGAAAAAACGGAACACATGAATGTCATAACCAGAGCTGTGAAAAATTCCCAGCAAATATGAAACAGAAAATAATTTTCACATCGTTTCCTGTAGCGGCGGAACTTGGGGCAAAGGAAAGCCAATAAATTGCGGTCATATCTATAACTGTGCGGTTGTTTTGTACGAACGCAGTTATGGCAGGTACCGGGACGCTTTTTATGGCTTTGGCGTTAGAAGTAATGTTGTTGTCAAATACGATCAATTTTATGTTCAGTGACTGACCCTTTGGCTTCTTTATTAGGGCTACTCTCTTAAGTATAATGTAGGTAATCTTGACGTAAGTAAGTCTTCACACGTGTTGTCACATTTTGCTTGTGAAAACTTTTTAAAATGTTTGCGTTTAATTTGCGTAAAACGTTTTTGTTATTAGGAAATGAAAAGATACCCTAAAGCAAGAAAAAATAAGCACTCGGGGCTGAATCTATGCAGAGCGTACCAAACAATTATTATATACATTTTCGAAAAACATAACCCTCTTATTGGCGCAGTCGGGTAAAAATTCAAAGAACACACTTTTTACACAGCAATCACGCCGAAATATTCAATTTAAAAACAAAGACTAAGCAGACGCTCCAGACAGCTAAAGTTGAATCTTAAATCCTAACCAAGATAAATGTAGTACCATCCACTAGGTAATGAAAACAGCTTTCTGCTTGAAAAAGAACAACAAAAAAAACCAACAATAAGTCAGGCTAGCTGACTGAGCTCGCTGCGGAATGGAATGGTAATGAGAAAACATTCGCGGGACAGGCGATTACTTTCCTAAGATCCGATAATACCCTCGTTTCTCTTCCATAATCCTGAAAAACTGATGCAACTGAGCATTACTCGAACGAATACAAAAACGCTACAGCTAATGCAAATAAAAATTCCGGACGTTTTTATTGGTTGTGCTTTTTAATTTTTTTTACTTTTAAGGTGGGTAATGCGAGGTGCTTTCCCGGATTAATTCTTGGCGCTATTTAAACCAACATTACGCGCTTTAAAATCTCCGGAAAATCCAACTTCCGAAATGGCCCTATGGTTTACCTTTTTGTGTTTGGCTCACTTTAGCCTTTTGGTAATTAAGTCCTAAATATCATGTCGTCCTTGACAGCATAGATAACACTAATAAAACTTCTGACTTATCTTAAGTTCCTAGACTATTGGACATTTTATGGTAAGTGAATCTGAGCCATAATAGGTATATTACGAAGGGTGGAAAACAAAATTACATTATTATCTTTTTCAATTTAGTAAGCGGTAATTACTTTTCTTTTTATAGTTCATCATCATTATAGATTTATATATAATGCGTATACATGTGACGTAATCATCACCTGTGTTATTCTCGTACAAGAAAAGTAGATAGAAAATACAGAAACAGTATTGTACAAAACGCAAATATTACCAAGAAAGTAGTATACTTTCAATTTAGTCTTATCGGTAAAACCTACTTACTTTTCTTACTACTTAATTTTCTAGTGTTCGCATTTTCGATAAATTAAAATATAGCCCTAAAACCGTTAAATTCCATATCCTAACACTTAATAACCCTTTAAAGTCCCACAGATAAATTGTTAGATATCTCCCAACCATAAAGTAACTTATTTAAACACAATCAACACAGCGTCCTACGACACCTGATTGTACAGTGTAAAACAATGGCTGAAATATATTTTAAGCTACCGATATCGTAGGTAACAGGTTCGCCAAAATAATCGGCGATATAATGGCTCATAAAGGGTGAAATTTACGAGTACCAACTGAACTCGCCTGGCAAACACTTCCGCATTATCTGATTCGAACAGCCAGCTACGTAATGCAGACAAAGAGAATACCTGATTATTGCTGTTTGTAGTTGGCATTCTTAGCTTGTTTATGGAATTAAAGCGCCTACCGACGATCTTGCTTTAAGGAAAACGAAATAAATAAATAATAATAAAATGGTTCTTATTTGCTACAGAAATATTTCTCCTCTGAAGTAGGGCGGAGATGACATATTATGAGAGCAATATCATTCTGTTTTTGTTAGCCTCAGCTTTTCTTCGCCCAGCTGCGCTTATGTCAAAATGCACCTGTATATTATTGTTATTTTCATAGACAGATCCGCAAAGTCAAAGTAGTGAAATCAATATTCCTCTATGTTGATTAACGGGTTGTCCACCGTTTATCCGATATTTCGAAACTAAAACCTACCCAGAAATATCGGATATCGACTTAAAATAAGGTAGGTACGAGGTGGTAACCCGAACCCTATAGTTATGATAACGACCGCTTAGCAGAAGCAAAGCTTAACAGAGAAGAAAAATTTGCATGGAAGTTCGTCATTATCAAAAAAGTAATGTGACGTTGAATTTAGGTAATAGCAAAGAAAAAAGTAAATATTTGCGAAGATAAAGAGTAACTATCGAGTTTCTTGCTGGTTTTTTTCGATAGAAAACAAGTTTCCGAATATGGTGGTAATTTTTATTTATTATTTGTACCTGCATAATTTGATGATTCATAAGTCCTTGTCATAAGTCTATATGAATAAAGATATTTTTCATTTTCCTTTTTATTTGTTCCACCGTTGAAATTTCGAACGAAGAGCGGCCGAGGCCGCTTGCAAAATCTAGTTGAAATATTAATAAACCTGAACAATGCACCACTCAAAGTCTCAAAGTAAGAATTTCCTTGTACGAGTTCGTCCCATTCTACTACACCACTAAAGGAATAATAAGTGCAGCTGTGATCACATTCGTGCACTATACTCGTAATATCTCTTGAATACTTTTAAAATGAAATTAAACTTGAATTTTTTTTTAAATAAAAAAAAATAAAAATAAAATAAAATACTTGACTGTTAGATAATGGCGCTGGTGGACGCAATTTGGTTATTATGACACACATTAAATAAAATAAAATGGTAAAATAATTTATTTCTGCAAATAGATTCACGAGTAATAATACTTTTGCACGTCATTACATGCACCGTTTTAAGATGCAACTTCCAAAGACTTACACAGCGCGTTTCGCCTTTACCTTCATAATGCAAAACTATTTAAGTAACTGTTTACCTATTGAAGAGTGTGAGAGTGAACCGTTTTTTTTTTGCGGGTTGAACTCGTTCCATCGTAGACTACGATATCGTTTACCAACAAGGCCAACTCAATTCGAGTAAAAAAAATGTGATGTGAGGCTCTTTTATATTGGACATAGATCACATAGATAACATCCCGCTGCCAATTTTCCAGTGTTTTTTCTTTTCTTCTATATTTTGTAGGATAAGTTTAATTTAATTTCAGTATCGTGTGTCATAATGTTATTCTTATATACCTTTCTGTGTATGCCTCATTAAGTATAAAGCACTTTCCGACTTCGCATTCAAAATGGAAACTGCTATTAACTATAGGTATTTCTTACTTAACAAAAGTTACCGGCTCTTCAACAAGAAGTTAACTAAGTAAAATAAGTAAGTAGAGTTGAAACCTAAAGTAGTGACGGGAACTTGATACTTGCGAGTCAGAACTTCGTCACGATACGGCATTTCGAATTAGTTGACAAGTTTGAAGCAGTTTGTCGCCAGGTGACGGCTTTGTTCTGCGGTCTCGTTTGATAATAACACAAGTATGCTGACTGTCTAAAGTGAGCGTGAAATAACTCTCGTAACTTGCCTTCCACGTATTGTGTGACAAAGGCAACCTAGAGCTGCTGAGAGCCCCAGGCTTATCTGAACGGGATGCGGGCCGATACCTGCGTTTGAATAGGCGTTCAATACGCCAGGTACCTAGCACCTTTGTAAAAAGTGGAAGGCGCGCGCGTCCCATTAAGGTCATTCCAGGAATATGTATTGACTTCGTTCATTTTTGTTTAAATAACGCGTCAAATAATGATTTATCCTACTGCTCAATACGTTGATTTGGTCAATCGATCATTTAAGAAATTCTAACTGAACTTTCTGTTCGTGCAAGCGAGCGAGCCGATAAGTGGTCAAGAGATGTAGACATGTTTACTTGACACAATATTGCAAAATACCAATGTAATAAAAGAGGACACCGTTTAAGACCTGTTGAATAATTTAGCTAGAGTTTGCATTTTGAATTAAATAAGGCCGATCTTCAGTCAATTGACTAGCAATATTCGGCAACTTGGCATAGAAAGGTATGTAAGAATCACATATAAGATAGAAGCTAATGGTTTAGCCAATAGAAACAGCATCGAAGATCACCTACCTAACATAGAATATGTAAGAATCGCAAAAGCTACTTACCCGACTGATTTCAAATGTATGAACAGATATTTATTACTCTTTTTACTAGCAATCCCGAACGTTTTCTATTACCGTAGCGAGTAAATAACAAAAGCAATCCAAAAATACGGCGGTAAAAATCCAAATCGAATTGGTTACCTGCCTATCTGTTATCCAGGGAGAATAAAGTTTACGGTCCACACGGCACGGACGATGTCTGCTGCTGCATTGAGATATTCAGAGCAACGGGCAAAAGTGGCAGGCGTCACGGAGATAAATGGTAGAATAGCCGGCGAGTGGACGCGCGGAGTCGACGCGACGCGATACAGATTTGATATGAAGATTTATGTGCTGCCGGCACGGAACGTTCTTATTTTGAAATCGCTGTGATATCTTCATTGTTGACGTACCTATCTCTATCCTGGCGTAAGAGTTTAAGTAAATAGATGTATTCCGTATCTTACTTTAATTCTATGCTCAATTTTGTTCGGTATGCAATTATAAAAGAAATAAATATGATATGTAGAGTTGTAGGTATTTATAATTCTGACCTACCATGTTGGTTATGGTAACTCTTGTTAATTATGACGTGGCGATGGACAAGACAAAATCACCGGTCGGAGGGAGGGATAAATAAACGCACCGTTCCAAAAACATTCTCATGAAGCAGGCGATGATATAATTGGATGTTTTCAACATCCAGACTAGAGCAAATTTAGAAAAAATCCAAATTTCATCCTATTTACCCAAAATCTTTTAAATTTCACGGGTAAATAATGCATAGGTTTATGCGTGGAAGATTCAGAGGTTAAAGAATGCCATCTTAGAAATACGCCATGTACTATCTACCTAAATGTACATATTGCTATTAATCTTAGATAATAACAGGTATATCTTCATTCTTCCAACTTTAATTTACAATTTCAAATTAGCTACGCTTATAAATGAAAATATCAAGAGTCCCTATAATCTCATTTAAATATAAAAAATCCTAATTAGATGTAACTTACAGCTACACCCACACACTAATAGCCTTATAACGTTACCAAAATAACTAAAGGTTTGAAGAGTAAGGTTAGTACTATAAGCAACAGATCTGGGTAGGTACTCTTGAACCAAATGGGATCGGGATCGAAATCTTCTGCAGGATCTAGTAGAGACAATATACAGAGAATGAATGAACTATGACTTGGGGTGGTCATAATGTAACAAAATGTAAACTACCAAATACAGGAAAATTTAAATATACGTTCATTTATGATTAAATATTACTTAATTTGTTAGGATTGAAATCGAGATTGGTTTCAAGAGTAGGCCTACAGGTTTCTAAATTCAATAACCTGACCTTATTTTCTCTTATGTATTCGCCTCATACGTGACTTTGATAAATTTTGACGATTTCGGGTCAGCGTTGAAGACTCTTCTTAACCTCATCACGTATAAAAGGTAAGGTAACCTAGAACGTACCTATTTCTACGAATACCTATATATATGATTACACTATTTCGAATTTTACGTCCATACCCAAATTGATATTTGACGCAAGTAGTAAGTATTACCTCTTCACTCTGTGTATCTTTTTAAAAGCTGACAGTTATAAGTTACAAATCATAATAACATTAATAACTAAGTGAATACGGGAATATCAGGAAACGACGCTTACCTACCTGGTATCAGAGCTTACTATGGTGCAAATAAAACTTACTGTGGGTCACCAACCAGACCGCTAAATGTGGTGACTAAGACAAATCCCCCCATATGGCAATAGTCATTGGGCTCTCCCAAGTCTCTACTTATTACCAGCAGTCCTCGAACGTTTGTATACTGATGATGGTGTTGAAGGACTTACCGGTGAAGGGAAATATCGTGAGGAATCTGCATGCGGCCTTATCACCTTAGTCTGGGGCACTGGGGTAGCCTCGAGCCTCTCGATGAGGACGTAATTATGTATATGAACTGTTGAAAATAAAATAAGGTTGTTGAATGTTATTTTAGAGGGTCGGCAGTATGCAGTATGTACACAATTAAACAATATTTAGCCACCATATCTTGCAACTTTACATTACGTTAATCTAATTTCACAAATCGTATTAGGTAGTTCTGAATTAAATAAGATATCCTTTCTCCTATTTTTATTACTATTGCAACAAAAGTAAAGAGATATATTCTATTTGTGAACATTTGTATATAAATATTATCGCTACTAGGACCACCATAAAACAGAACATATTGCATTTTCTAACAACCCTAGTATAGGACTACCAAATACTCACGGTACCTAATCGCATTTTCCTGTTCCCATGGGAGGTCCCTTCTTACCTATTACATTTAGGAAACATCTACCTGTAAACATGTAAAGCACCTTGAAATTCCGTGCCCTACAACGGTCGGGTAAAACTCTTTTGAAAGTAAAGCGAATCTTTCAAGATTACAGTAGGAGTAACTATCAAATTTACGGAGAAATTGGATTAATTCGTAATGTGTCGTCGTATATCTTCTGTGCTTTTCTTCACATAGTGATACGAACATTTTTCATGGACTGGAGAATTTAAATTGACATAAATTGAATAAGTGCAAGAAAACTTTTTTAATACCAGAAGAAAAAAGCTCAAAGAACTCTACATAAAACCATTAGCTATGGAAAATCAGGACTAGAGGGTTGGAATTTAATAATTCTAAAGTGGCATTAACATGGTACTCTTGTGCTTAAGAACAAATAAGTACACATCTGACTTACCAACTATCAAAGGCAAATAGTAAAATTAAAATCAGGAATAATATTAATGAAAAAGGAATGTATTTTGAGCTAAAAGTAGAATAGCAAACTTCAAAATTGTGCTTGTTTCGAATACATCTTCTAGAGAAACCAGTAGAATGAAATGGGTTGCCTCAGTTTCTTTCAAATGGTCTTGCGGCGAAAGTATTACTTTAGAATACAACTCAATCTTGAGAAAATGTTGATCTTGAACCCAATGTCCAAGGTTAAATATGAAGGCACACAAAGACAAAATGCCTCGACACGCATCTTCGTATTTTCGAGAACATTATGCAAATACTCCACCTGCCCCATTTTCCTGAGCGGTATGTACTAAGCCTATATAAAAATTCTTGCGAATCTTGCTCCGCCGGATTATCTTACTCTCAGCGTTATCTAGCATTCGGATGCTTTTCGACGATATTGCTGTGATGTTTTCTACTAGAAAAACAAAGTACATTCAGCTTTTTTGGGTTCGTTAATCCAAACCCATCTGTTCGGAGTAATAAGGCTTTCTTTGTGAGATTCTACATTGTTCCTCTTTCTTCATTAAAAGGAGAAAAAGTTACATATGCTATAGAACAACTGTCTTACTTAAGTATTCAGGTCATACCTACGTCCTGAATTAGAAATATTATTGAAACTAAACAACACGGGAAGCATGTAATGTATGTAGCTACCAGTCCGTTATCCTACAGTTTGTGGATAAATAAAAATGTTAAATTCTATTTTAAGGTCTATCCTAGATATATTACATGTTGGGCTTTAAATGAAAGAATAAAGTTTCACTGTAGTGGCACCTAATAAATAGGTAGGTAATATTAATATACCAAGAAAATTAAGCAACTAAACGTTATAGCATTTATTTCAATAAAACCTCTCACATCATAGAATAAAATTGCATCAAAAATCTTATACACTTTCCTAGAATTCTCTTTTGAAGTTGCTCTATCAGTGACGTTGAAAGTAATTCTTTCAGTTTAGAACTCCGTAAGAAATGCGAGCTCAATGAAGCTGCAGCAAATAAATAAAGCTAAGCACCGCCCAGGCGAGCCATTTATTTCATCTACTGCACCAGAGCTTTAAGAACGGAGCCTTTCAAAGAATGACGTTTGCCTTTTGATTGCCCCTCAATCAAAGAAAACTAAGTCAGAGGAAATTCAATTAGAAAAATGCAAGCAGTTCGGTAGAACGTTTGTGCGGAGTTTATACGTAGAGAAAATTTTAAGCCTTCTTTGCCTTAGTTTTGTTTTAAGGAATGAAAAAATAACATCAGTTTAAAAAATTACTAGCTTATTAAGTATACCTTTTTACCATTAAGGTGGAAAACAAGCTTACGGCCCCCCGCCTGATGTTGAGCGGTACTTACCGTAGCAAACCTACCAATCATTTTGTTATTAATAAAAGATGGGTTGTAAAAAAAGCCAATAAGCGCCCGTACCTGCATGTGCATGTATGTGCATAAAACAATAAAAAATTGTGTCTGTTCATTGCAGATTTCCCTATAAAACCTAATTCAGTTCTGACTACATTTGTACCAAAATTCCTACTATGTATTTTTCAACACTAAAAATAAAAAAGGTTCCATCATCAATTGTCAGTACATGTATCAATGATGTCGCGGCTAACACCGTAACTCAGTTCGAATTATAAAGTTAGCACCAGATAGATTGATAAAGTTTGTTGCAAGCCAACCACTATGTGAAATTAACAAACTTAGAAGCCCTCGTCCTTTGCCGCTCTAAAGTTCAATCTAGTGGCGGCGCATTGCATAGAAATTGTGCCACGTCCGTAACCATGCTCGTAACACATATACCGTAGGTACACGAACCTCGTACTCCATTAGTTTGTCTGTGAGTAACTGCTATGAAATAACTTCGCTTAAAGATTTTGTTATTAAATAAAGAATCTTAAAGAAGTACCAAAGAATGCCTACTACGAGTTAATTACGTTGCAGCACTGGTTGTTAAAAAAAATGCGAACCAATTCGATATTTGAAACTTGTGACGAAAATCCCTCCACAGTTCACAATTCCGGCACGACACTTTTCACTTTGAATGTAGATGATTAAATTAATTAAGTTACTAATTAGATACTTAATACTCGTGCTACTACTAAATTTAAGAGCGTTGCTCTTGTCGGTGGAGCAATTTCCACTCCCCCCTGAACCCCGCTAGCACCTTCAATTCCCTATACGTTAACTTTCTCCAGGCCAAGACGAAAGAATGCCTACAATGAACAAAAAATATAGTTACAGTAAGTAAGATGACAAAAGAAGGCAGGTATCGTCTTAACAGTGCGTCACTGGAGCGATAAGCTTACGCCCTGCGATCGCTAACCCGCCTGCCCGCGTTGCTATTATGGGTATATCCTCCAGATGTTTGCCCCAAGTGGAGAACAACACTGGAGAGGCCTATGTCCAGCAGTGGACTGCAATGGGCTGATATTGATGGTAAATCAATCAATTACCCCTTTGCCGTCCATAGCTGAACGTAGCCTCCTAGAGAAAGCCAACCAACCGTCAGACAGTCGCCATGCAGTTGAATACCGTCTGGACGATATATTCTGATTCTACTTTTGCGACAGAGTGTACTCTAAATAGAGTATCATATCAAACGTCATAGAAGACCCGCAAGAATAACTCGATTTGTGATATAAGTTCTAGGCCCAATGGCTGCCCGTCGAACGTATCTTTATTTAGATACGGGTAGAGCAGTTTGGATCTCCAAACGAATATAGGACAGCCCGAATCGAGTTCTTCGGAAATAGGAACGATTCGGTCCAAATCCAATAGTCGGGATGAATGCAAGACGCGCCCGAATACTATCGCGCGGCTCTAGGCAACTAACTTCGTTTGAGCAAACACTTCGGATAAGAACACTTTTACCACTTGGCTCTTACTTTCAGTGAGATTGTTCACTACGGGCGCACTTCTTGTTGGGTATATTACGGTTTTATGAAATGAAATCAAGAAAGACGCAAAATATGTATTATATTTTGCGTCTTTCTTGATTTCATTTCATAAAACCTAAAACATGCTACATAACTAGATAACCCAAAACATGCCACACTAGGACACACAGCGCCGTCTAGCCCCAAACTAAGCCTAAGCTTGTACTTACTATGGGTACTAGACAACTGATAATTTTTTTAATGGCATCTTCTTTTAATTCACTGTACGCTTTATGAGGAACTTCTTGCCTCGCGCATCGGTTTTGTGGAACCAACTCTCTGCTTCAGTATTTCCGAACAGCTACGACATGGGAGCCTTCAAGAAACGAGCGTACTCCTATTTAAAAGGCCGGCAGCGACCCTAAACTCGATTTGAGTTGCGGGTGTCCATGGGCGGTGTCGACTGCTTACCATCAGGCATCACATTTGCTCGTCTGCCGCCTCTTGCATAAAAAAAAAAATTATCCTCTACCCAAAGGTTATCTAGAAGAGATCGCTGAAAGCGATAAGTGCTTTTGTACTTCGATTAGTTTTTGTATCTACTTTTGAACTAACTGTTTACTGTGTGATAAAGAATAACTATCTATATCTAACTCTAAATCGAAAATAAACTTTACCAGTTCACTATTACTCCTTTGCATTGTTTAAAACAGAACTGTTTTGTGAAAAAAGTCCCCTCTTACTAGTTCTGAACAACTAATTTCGTTTGAATAAGGCCCTAAGTTAAGAGCACTTGCCACTCGACCTTTGCTTCCAGTCCGTTTGCACTGGCCGTTTCCAACAAGAATATTTGCGAATCGTTCTAATTCCGATGCTTTTAATTAAAAACTTTACAAGAGGCATTTTTCAATTATGCCATATTGTTGAAGATCTCAGCCATAAATCCATCCTTTCATTCTCAAGCTCGTTTAATCTGTAAAAGGACATAAATGAACTTTATTCCAGTTGTGATAGGGTTGAAAATTTCCAATTTATTTTTTGGTTAAGGGGTATGGCTGACCTAATACTTGTTTGGCGATTTTTGTGTAGAGTAACGATGCACTGGCTCACTGTAACTCAAATGCATGCTGAATATTCCGGGTACTAAAGTTAACTAAACCAAACTCGTTATGTGTACTCTTATGTAGGATATTGAACGTAATTGTGTCGTGGATGAGTGTATTAAGTAAAAGAGACCGAATGAATGACCTATGACTGAGTTTAAGAATCTAAATCTTCGAGAGATAATAAATGTTTACCAATGGTAAATGTCAAAAGTTAGGTATAAATTAATAATTTTCGGTCACACATCCGACCAATGAGCAAGTTAGGATTTTAATTGCAATATTTTATTGAAACCAATGTGCAAGCAATAATTTATTTATTATGCGTTCATTTGAAACTTTTCTGTCTCTACAAACACATACCTATAAACTATTGTTTTCTGTTCAGTTGCGATAAATCTTGTTTTCATAGACTTTATAAGTAAATATTTAAATACTCGGAAGACTTCAACCTTTTTGCCTTGCAAATGCCCGCTTTCGTACATGTGGAAAACAGAATGCACCACCTTCATATATGTAT